>OZ001352.1:34215351-34815351 GCA_963924055.1 Drosophila limbata | reverse complement strand
GAAGAATAAAATGTTCTGGCGTTTGCGCAGAATTTCCACATCACAGGACTTGGCATAGATCAGTAGATTCCTTTCTCGATCGAAAAGATCGAAAAGCTACAAATGCAAATTGAACAAAATTTAATTTTTATTTAGTTTGCAATTTTTTTTTATTTACCTCTGGAAAGTTGGGAAAACATGCCTCATCCAGGAGCAGCTCCATGACGCGTCCCAGCAGTTCCAGTCGCTTCTCTTTGTCCACCGTCTGGCGCAAATCCTTGTAGACTTCGGATAAGAATCGAAGGCGTTGTGTGCGCAATAAATCCAAGTGAATTTTGCAGTCCTTGTAACCAATCCATTCGATGGGCTTTCCCATCTCCTTCAACAGCTGATCCTTGCGAAAGTCCTCCATGGCCAGGGATACCAAGCGACGCTGTCTCTCCACACCGTTCAGCAGTCGAATCTCCTTGTCCAGCAGAATATTCACCTCGGATATCCGAGCAGCTCCCTCAAAGTTGGCTGCAATGCGCTTCAGTTCCGATCGCTTCCAACGCGAGATTTCCGCAAACAACATGTCGAAGTCATCGTTGGAGCGCGGAAACTGTTTTATTTGCTCAGTGCGTTCCACGCGCTTCTCCACGCACTCTTCATACTGCTGCTCCTCATCCAGCCGATTTTTGACTAGGCACCTGAGCGCCAGGCAGAAAACAAAAAAATTGAAATTAATTAAGTTTGATTGCAGAATAAGTTTAAAACAGGAACAGTAATCATTATAAGTGTTATTAAAAAATTTGGAAATAATTATTAATCTCAAGTTTTATAGATTTTCTCACAAAATAACGATTAAATTTAAGTTATACTTTACTTCTCAATCAATAATCATTATTTTTGAGCAAAAAATAAAACTTAACGAATAATAATTTTTGCTCAAAATAAAACTCAAGTTGTAAGTTCGACAAAGCTCAATTTGATACTCTCCACAAGACATTTTATTTTTAAATGGATTATTTTGGTTTGTCTTGGCTTACTGACTAGGAGTATGTATAATTTTTGCCTTTAACTTTGCCTTTTCCCTAAGAAAAAGTCATGAAATAATTGTTATTTTTAAGTTTTATTATTTTGCTCAAAAATAATGATTATTAGTTGAGAAGTAAAGTGTAACTTAAATGTAATCATTATTTTGTGAGCAAATCTATAAAACTTGAAAAATTTATGATAATGGTGAAAATGCATAAATGAGCCATAAAGATAAATATTGGTCTTTTTCTTGGTGTCTCAAAGTTATTTTAAGTGAATGATTTTTTGATTCCAAAAAAAAAACAAATAATCCTTATTTTCAGTCCCTGGTTTAGAACCCGTTTTCGTTTTGAAATCGGATAAGTTCTGGCAAAGTTATGAAAACTGAAAGTTGGTCTGATTTTTGACCAGCAACCTTACAAGTCCAAATATTTCTTGCTTCATTTATGCATGTTTCTGTTTCTGTTTCCTCGTAAACCCACCGATACTCATTGGCCCGCTTATGAATGTACTTCCAGAGAATCCAGCGTCGCCAATTGCGCTGGATCAACAAAATCTTCTCGAGCTTCCGCTCGGCGCGTTCCTTTTGAGCAAATGTTTGATACTTGCCGGGGACAATGACATAATCATTGGCCGTGGACATGTATCTCACGTTGATGCCATCGAGGAAACACTGTACTGACTGCTCATGTGCCGTATTCTATAATTGGAACAGAGATATAAAATTTGAAGGCATTCTGCTAATGCTTGAAAGGAAAAGTCTTAGATATAATATTTTTGGATCGGTTTTTCTGAACACAGGATAAATGTTCATGCTCCATTTATTAACATACAAATTAATTTAACTCTTATTGTGTATGCAAATAAAAAAAATAACTTCTATTTAAAATGTGCATTATACTACAAAAATTTATAATAGGTTTATTAAGAGTTTTTGCAAAAATTTAAAAATAGCAGATATTTCAATTTTTAATAAAAAAGGAAATAATTAAAAAAAAAAGTTGAGTGGTTAACAGCAAGAACTCTTTACTTTTGGCTTACCAAAGTTTTCTCCTTCTGCTCCCAGGTCTGTGTGTCCCGTGAGCGGTAGTGTCTGTTCTTCCATTTATCCAAATATGGTCCAGTTTGGGTAAAGGCATCCAAGTACTCCTTGTTACTATGCTTGTCCTTGTAGCCACACAGAAATGGCTTGATAATCGCTGCATTTTCAATTTCCACCACCACATTTTTTGGTTTTCCATCCTGCGTGTCCTCTCCGGAAATATGCACAGTCAAATAATCCGGCAGGCGATGTTTGCTAATTGAAGATGAAAATAAATTTAAGATATATACATTTGATGATATGCAAAAACTTACTCGTAGTAGACATTCAGACTGAGCTTGGTATTATCGCCCTGGGGCACATTGAGCTCCAGCTGAAACTCGTGTATGCCGAACTCATCAAAGTTGGTCGAGTGAATGGGAGTGTTGTCACATAGCAATAGATTGTCCTGCTTCAGCAGTATTATCCCCGGATCCACCTCAAACTTACGCGATATGTCCTGCTTCACCTCGGCCATGGTCATGCAATTGGGATAAACTTGGGCGACGACTTTCGTCTTTGATATGTAAAACTTGACGGTAACATTTTCGACATCCTCGAAAAATTCCTCTTGCGGATCGGATTCCGTGCTATGTTGATCGTAGTCGGGTCCACATATTGAGCGCACCTTTGGCTTCTCCGGGGGATCCACATTTAATTGCATATTGCAAACGTAGGATGGGGGAGACTCCTTCTCGTTCTCACTCATCTTGCTGATTCTATAAAATATATATTCGATTTAATATCTCTTTTCTATATTTTATTTCAAATACTTGTACTGCCTGCTGTGTGAAGTATTTAAATGTAAATCCGTTTGACTGTTGGCAATGGTTAAGAAGGGGGCAGGGCGTGGAAATGAATTTGTTCAATAAATTTGTTGCTTGGCGCCCTGCCGTGGCAACGAACAATAGGCCACATTTAGTGTTTAGATACTAGTGATGTAAACAGACATCGCAACATCGATGAATCTTAAACGATTTTAAACTGCTGCAAATCTTTTAAAATTGTTCTGAAATAAAAAGATATATAAATATATTTTCAAAATTTGTATTACTTAGCTTAAATTGTTCATCATTATGCAGCTTTAAATTTTAAACATTTTGAATTAAGAAAATCATAATTTTTGTTTTATAAATTAATACACGATCTTACAAAAAAATTTAATTTGTTGCCACATGTTTATTTCAGTGAACAAGAAAGGCAAAGCGAAGAATTAAATGGTCATCAAAATTGCACCTAAATATATATATATTAATATATATATATAATTGAATAAAAATTTCTATTGGAAAATCGTTGCATTGATAAATCTGTCGACGAGTAATTTCCCAGCTTGGATTTATGTACATCTCTAAGTAATTAAGTTTCTTGCCTACCTTTTATTACCATTCTATTTGGTACTTAATTTTCTCACGCATTCATATTTAACCATTTAAGCGAATGCTATTTTCATGTATGGAATTTGTGCTCTTCTGTATTTTTCCCAGTTACTTAGAGTGAAAGCGCTTAGCAATTTTATGTCCGCTAACTTTTGGGGCGCTATAAATTTGCCAGCAAATTTCTTCTAATTGCCCTAATTTTGTGTTCTTCCGACTTTATATATGAGTGTATAACCAATTAATCAATTCGACTCATAATCAGCTCATTAAACGTACATAAGTTTACGACTTGATGGTTCAAATTAATCTTAAAGTTGTCTACAACATTCGGAAAGAGGTGACAATAATTAAATTTACTAAATGGCTTACATCCTTTTAGATGTATATACAAACTCCAACACACATAAAGGGCATCCACATGGCATGATTGTCTTCATAGCCAGAAGATGCATAAATTTGTTGATGTTGTTTTTATAATTATATATAATTAGCATGTGATATTAACTTAACAAAAATTGTTATTTTCATTTTTTTACTAAATCAAATTTTTACTAAAATCAAATTTTTTAATTATTTTTTTTTGGAACTCCTGAAGCAAAGTTTTATTTCAACTCTTAATTAAATTTTGTGCTAAATAAAATAATTTAACTTTCTTCATTCTGTTCCCAATTTTTATTTTCAAATAACTATAAAATTATAAATTTTTTTAAAATCTTGCCTAGATAATGCACTATTATTTTTTCACTATTTCATTATTATTTGTTATTTATTTTCTCAATTCTTTTCCAATTTAAATTGGTTTTAAAAGTCTGTGAAATTGATTTGCGAATATTTACTATTATTGCGGTTTTTTTAAAATCAAGCTTTATTTAAATTTTAGACTTTAAAATATAAAACAGATGCAATTGTATATCCTTTTTTCTCTTATGATATTCATATCATATATTCGCTTAATCTAGCCAAAAAACTAGTATCTAAGGCGTTGAAAACCTAAACTCAGAAATGTTTGATTTATAAATGTGTTTATTGAACTATATAACTATTATTTATATTTAATTACCTTGTCTCTTAAAGCACATCGTTGCTACCGAGCCAATTAAATAAAACACAATTATGTAGGGTATACAAATAATTAATAAATAATATTTTTATTGTAATAAAATCTAGACTTGAGATTAAGTGGCGTCAGTGGAGAAGATTTGCGATCGGCATGCGCCGCCTGGAGTCGGAAGGGGCGTCCGTTGAAGTAATAGTCCTTGTGATGCTGGACATGGAACAGCTTACTCTGTGTCGGAATCGGAGTCGAAGGTAACGCAGTTGTTGGCTTTCGATGGTGATTCTTCTCAGGGGTCTGTGTCGATGACTCCTGAACAATGGGCTTAATTTTCATGGGCTGATAATCGTAGCCGATGCCGGGAATATAACGATATGGCAGTGGCGGAATGGGTATAAAGTAAATTTTCGAATCCTTTTTGGATTTCTTGATTTTGTTGTTGTTGTATTTGCGCAAATTAAGTGGCTTCGATGTCACCAAATAATCCATGTACAGGTTATCCAGTGCTGGAGATTGCACCAACAGTTTGCTGATCAGCTGTGGGGGCGTGGCGCCATCCGCCCTATTTGACATCTGCATGTTGTAAGCGAAGGGATGGGCCGTAGTTTCTCTGAGTGTAGCCAGGGCGAACAACGAGATTGTCAGGGCATTCAACAGAGGAGACATGCTGGATAATAAAAAAGAGACACAAAGAATTGGATAAGTACAATTACGCCAAAGTAGACTGTAACAAAA
This sequence comes from Drosophila limbata, assembly GCA_963924055.1. Classification (NCBI taxonomy): domain Eukaryota; kingdom Metazoa; phylum Arthropoda; class Insecta; order Diptera; family Drosophilidae; genus Drosophila; species Drosophila limbata. Next base: position 34,810,106 of record OZ001352.1, on the reverse strand, counting down.
ACTTAACAACTACAAATTTAAAATTAAAATTAAAACTGAAAAGCCAAAAAAAGCTGAAAAGATTTTTGGACTTAATATTAAACATAAAAAAATGTCTTCACTACAACATTTTTATATATTTTACAGCTCAAATATTCTTTTATTTAGAAAACTATCCCATTTTTTATCAGTGCACACTCATAAGTGTCAGGGTAATTTACACAAAATGTGTCCACAAATTTGCGATCGGACGCCTACGCCCTACATTGAAATCGCAATTGTTTCGAAACTTGATTGATGGACCAAATGGCTACCAAATAACAAATAATAAATGATTATCCAAGTCGAGCAATGCGAATACAAATAAAACAATCGCAAGCGTTTTTCTGCAAGTCACAAATGCCAAATAATTGAATAATAAATAAATAAATCGACTGTGCGCATCAAAGCGCGAAATATTTTACAGAAAATGTGTTTGTTTAGTTTCTCACGTTCCAGCCAAAAAAAAGCAAAGATTTCGAGAGCTTCGATTTGATTTACTTAAATGAAAGCATTTAATGCACGCTAATCAAAATCTGGAAGCCGATGCTGACGTCGCTGTCGACGTCGCAGTCGCCGTCGACGCAAGCTGTGATGCCAACTGAGCAATTACGCTAATGAGCGTGGCGAGCGCCATCTGGCGGCGCGTTTCAACGCCTGAGTGATTAATGAGCTGGTAAAAAATAAGTTGATCAACAAAATAAAAGAAAGAAACGCGAAAAAAACAGCGGCCTAAACGGCATCAATTTAATTTCGAGACGAGAACGATAATGTTAACAAGTTAGGGGCAGGAAAGTTAAGGCGTCTAGCCACGCCCCCTTTTTGCTAGATTATGCAAATTAATGATTATGATACATATCTTTATAGAGTTTGTTTAATTTATTTGTGTATCTGAGATTTGTTTAATGCTTTCTTTCTAACAAAGAACGCCGCTGGCATTTCTCAAACTTGGACTTGGCGTCCTCTTTTGACCTTGCTGCAAAAAATAAAATTGGATAATGATAAATAGCAGAAAGTTCGTGTTCGGGTAAGTTGCTGATTATTAAGACCGTTGCAGTTAACTGGGCCCGTATGAAATACGATCTGGGAGGAGAAAAAGCAAACAAACGCATTATTTACTTTCTTTGAGGGTTGGCAGGTTGTAGGTTGTAGGTGTGTTCACCATTGTATCTTTTCTGTATTAAAATGAAGACTATTAATGTATAGCAGTTTTATGCGTACGTTTTGCACTGACAACAGACAACAGAAACATGAAAAAATCATGGTATTAAATTACTTAACAAAGACAATTCTGCACATTATGCTAAGTTCTACATCATAATAAATATTTCCAAAGCTTTTTTGAAAAATATTATTTTTTTTCAATTTAATCTAACTTTATGTATCTTTTTTATTGAAATGAAGACTAATGTGTAGAAGTTTCATGCGAACATTTTACATTTCACACTGACAACAGAAAGATGGAAAAATCATAGTATTAAATTACTCATCAAAGACAATTCTTCACATTATGCACACGATTATGCTAGGTTCTACATCATAATAAATATTTGCAAAGCTTCTTCTTTTTCTTGCATTCCTCCTTTACTTTCAGACTTTGGACAATCAATGCCGCTTTGTCTTATGCCCATCATTTGTTAAATCCGACTAATTAAGTCACGTTGCCTCTCGCAAAAAGAAAGACTTAGGCAACAAACTTGGTTGGTTGATATATGTGTACGGCATTAATGAATATGCATATGCGATTTGTGTGTATGATTTATAATAATAATATCTAGCAGCTGTCAAGTGCATAACTGAGTGTTTGTTCATGCAAATCGATGTGCATAGTCGTATGCCGTTTTATTGTTATAATTTATTCAAATTGCACTCACTTTAAATGGTTTTTAATGCAGCTGCTTGTTTTTTATTTGTATTTGTATTTAATTGATTTACGTTTTATTTTTATGCACAATTAATGATGAGCGAGAGTCCTTTTGTTGAGTTGGTAAAATTTAGTAAAATCACAGGAAAATTATTGAAACTTTTTTAAAATGTTGCCAAATCAGGACTAAGAATATTGCATTTCTTTTTTTTTTATTTTGATTTCATTTTTGGCTTATCACAAAATTACACAGTTTTTCTGAAATACTTAACGCGAACAGCGTTTTTCTGACGTTGTGAACGCCTCGAAGAGCGGCAAATAAATGAGATCTGCGGTCCGTGTGTAATTCGGTTTATGTCTTGAAACAAAACAGAAAAAAATCACTTTGCTGTCGCTGCCTCAGTCGGCTTCACTGCTGTCGTCGTCGTCGTCATCGTCATCGTGGAGCTACGTCATCAACTTGGTCTTGGACTGGGCTTGGATACTTACTTTGCAGCAAGAGTAAGCGTTCACTTTGCCGACTCGCCAACTCCAACTGGTATTTATGTGTGTGAGGTCCGAGCCAAGCTGCTAACTGTGGCCTGAACACCCCATCTCGGTGATCTCGATGATGAGCCAACTCTCGAACGAGATGCGAAAGAAGTGCATCAATTTGCCACTTTATTGTTTACCTGCTTACTGTTATAGTTTGCCGTTGCACTTTGCGCGCTTTGCTTTTGCTTTGCCACTGCCACTGCCATTAGTTTGACAAATTCAACAGTCACAGTCCGACAAATTGATTCATTTCAATTGCTCAGCAAGTCGACTACTTTTTAAAACTGCAATTATTTAATTGATTTACACAAAATTCATCCAGGCGTTTTTTAAGGTTTTTTTTTTTAACTTATAACTCAATGACCAGCTTGCTGGAAACTGAATATCACTCTTTATATATAAGAGTACTTACTTTGGTTTTGCTTAAATTACCAACTAGAAACTGCCATTTTTACTCCTCTTGTTCTCGATATGCTTCTGGAAGTGGATGTGGTTCCCTCCCTGTTCCCCTACACTCTTTCCAAACGCTTTTGTCTTTCCGATTTGTGCACAAATTAGTTACAAATGAACCTACCACAACAAAGGCTGACGATGTGTAACACGAAGCTCCAGCTCCAGTGGAAATAAGATTGCTATTGACAGGCCACTGCCACACACACACTTACACACTCAGACACTCATTACACACATACACACTCACATACATACACTGCGTGCGTCCCTTCAGACGTATTTGTGTCTGTTTCAGCCACATTCGAATTGGCGCCATTGAAACAGATGATATGCTAGCTTTTAAATGCCGTTGCGTGATGTGTTGATGTGCTTTAAGCCAACTATATATGCTATATGTACCCCACACCCATGACACCCATCAAATGCATAACAAGGGTATCAGAAAGCTGTCCAGAGCTTCAATAGATTAACTCTTCTAAAAAAAAAAATGTTTTTTCATGCAAATCCATTATAATTAAAAATCATTTTGTTAGCATTACGTTGAAGTTTGAATTTTATTTGCATTATTTATTTTCAATTTACTAAATTTCAATTTATATTTCTTCTTTTCTTTTTCTTTTTTTAATTTTTATAAAATTACTGTTTTAGTGAAATATAATTGACGTGATTTGTCAACACTTAAGTACAGGGTATTTCACAGTCCAGCGCACTCAGCTCTGACTTTGCTAGTATGGCGAGTGAACCCTATTGTTGACCTTTGCCCAAGTGGAAGTGGAAGCTGTGACCTAGTGTGCTTAAATTTAAAACTGTCTTCTGGGAAGTCAGCGTTTAGTGTTATATAAAAATAACATAAGAGTTGACTTCCACCGTTTGTTTTATAGCTAGCAATTTAATGTAGTACATTTATGAGTATTATATAAGCCCATTTGACATGTAACCCAACATCACCCGGGCACTTTCTCATCTTTCACTTGCTGCAGTCACCCAAAATTGTTTCAGCATTTCCAAGAACATAGCTGGAGCAATTACATACGAGTGTATCTGAGTATAGCATTAAAATTAAATTGCGCCCTTTTGATCTACGCTCTCTGTGCAAGTAAATGACATAACCGCAAGTCATTAATATCATTTGCCATTTGGTTACCAAAACCAATAAAGGCATGGCAATCAAAACACCTTTAAATATTAATTAGCCGTGCCAACGTCCCCTTTAAGCAATTACACTCGAGTTCGAGTCCGAGTTTAGTTTAATGTACACAAAAGTGTGTGTTGAGGTGCGTACACCCAGAAAAAAAAAGAAGAAAAAAACCAGCAGCAGGCAGAAGCACGAGACATGAATATGTATCTACTAGATACTCTAATCTAGCTACTAACGAATCTGGCATTGGCATTGGCATAATTGTTAACGATTAGACAACACAAATCACGAACGAGCTGTAAACGCCAGCAAGTCTGTATCTTGTATCTTGTATCTTGTGATCTAAGCTGGGAATTATTAAGACTAATATGTTGAATGCTGACTGACGGAAGTAATGTAGATAGCTGTGCTGCTACCACAGCTTTTTTCTCCTCAAATCTGGCAATTAGCATTTTGAATTGCGGGAAAAATTAAAAACAGTGACCTACGGAAACTCTGGACTTCTTTGAATTGGATTTTTGCTTATTATACCCTACCAAAAATATGTTTATTTAAATTTGGAATGTAGAAAAAAGCTTGCTGTATTAATATTGATAAGTTATGAAAAATTAATTTTAAAAGCCAGCTATGGGATTTGATTTGTAGGCGTTTCTGTAATCTCAAAGATATGATTTTTCAGAAAATGTAGCTTTTTTTCGGACATTCTTGCCACTAAAGAGAGCAGCACTGTTAGATTGGCTAAGGCACGGGACGATGACGATGACAATGGCAGCCAGCTGTGTAAAATACCAAACTAATCAAGAAAGAATATGCGTCCTCTACTGGCATCCAATGGTATCCAATCCAAAGCACGAATTTCTCTCTCTTGCAATAAATGACAGATAAAGTCTGTAAATCTGCACGCTGACGCTTGCGTGTTTGTCTACTGCTGAATTATAAAAAATAATACAAACTGTTTCAGAGTCTTTCTCTCTGTCAGTTGGTGGGCCAGTTAGCTGGCTAACGTTTTCATTAGCCAGAATTAGCGTTGATGGCTGGAACACCCACCCATTGGCTAAGGTTAAGGCGACGTCACTTTAAAGCCGGTTGGCTTAAATGTTCATAAATATGTGTATCTAATTACACGATCATAAGTAGTTTTCACATTTTATTGTCGATAAATTTTCAGCAAGTTCATTAAACTCATTCGCTGCAAATAATTAAGATGAATCAGCCTAACTAGCTTCAGTCTTTGCCTTTGTCTTTACATGGGGCTTTTCTTTTGATTTGGGTTTCATTAAGAGTTTAAGTTGGAGCTGGAGCTGGAGCTGGAGATTGAGGCGTTTGAGATGCTCAAGGCATGTGGGTATCGCCTTTTAATTGTCACCCCGCTTTCGCGCATTTTGCACTCTCGGGAATGAAGTTGTCATCGTCACTGGCAGCTTATGCAATGCTAACAATCTCGTTCCGTCTTGTTTGCTCGCTTGTCTTGGTTATTTCTGAGTAATGAGCTACACTCGATTGGGGTCAGCGACGGATGCCATATAATTATACGACAGACTCTGACTTTCATTGAAAGTAAAATATTTGTAGAGCAGACGAAAGGAAATGCAACGAAAGGAAAATAAATAGCGTTAAATCTATATCAGAGGCAGCAGCGAATTTTTTAAGCCAGCAAATTAAATATTTGCTCAATTAGTATCTTCATCTTCAAAAGAACATGCAACATTTTAAATAGATTAAAAGTCCTTTTTGGTGCATTTTAATTTATATTGTTGGTTGGGTTGGGTTTATATTGTTAAATTGACAAAAAATAAATAAATATCTGTGTAATACTTCTTCCTCATAAAATTTTGGATTTATGTGAATTTAAGTAGAAACTTAAGTAATTTGAAGTTGATAAAACACGAAGACACGGGGTATTTCTTAGTTTAGCATCCAAGTGCTAGACTTCAGTTTGTATGTATATTCAGTTTATTTACCTATTTATTTGTGAAAGTGCCAAGTGACCACAGGAAAAAGGTTAAACTGGGTACTGCACTCAATTGAATTGACTCTAGGCTCTGATCACCATTGAATTTTGGCTGCTATGTATTAAGTTAAGCTGCAACCGAAACTGAAACCGAAGCTGGCCACCGGAAAGTGGTGATTCAAGTCAAACAATTATTTGATCGTGTACTACTGCGAAAGAGAGAAAAATATTATAAGCGAATATAATTTAATTTTGAGATTTAGGAGTACTCGCCGAATGGATTTCACTCGTACATACGTACATACATACATACATGCATACTTATATTCACAGTAGTCACTTTCACACCTCCTACACATCAGGTGCTATTAACGATTTGCGCACTATATCCCAATTACTTTATACCCGCACTATAAAACACACAAAACTTTCCAATTTTCTGACAATTAGAGCAAACGATTGATAGTTAAGCTTTATGACTTATGTTTGTTAATTTACAATTCAAGGAAATTTCAACACTTTGTCGGATGAAAACCGCCTAGCAGAATTTCTTTGGCTTAAGATATTTTATTGCCTAGAAACCAGTTTACTGAGCCAGAGTAAAGAAAATTTTAAGCACAAAATACAAACAATATTTTAGATCTAAATTTAAAAATAAAATTTATAAATATATAACCGATTTCTCTATTCCTCAGTCTCTGAAGTAATTTAACTGCCGTCGCAAACTGCCGAATCAAAGAAGTTAACACCATTTAGTACTTACGTATATTTTTTGAATTAACTCCAATAGTATTAAATGGATCAATTAGTCGCCGCAAATTGATGAAAAAGTAACCATTTAAAATGAAGTTAATTGATCTACTCTTTTAAACTGTTGAGACCGACACTAGCAGCAGTCATTATTAATTACCAATTACCTGTTAATTTTAATTTTCTTGTTATTTTCTTGTTGCGACCGTGGCTCCAAAATTCTTTTTAATTATTTTGAGTTCTAGCTGGTTCGACATCACGGCGACCTTGACGTTAAGGCATCATCTTGAGAACCCTTTTGCGACCAGTGTCAATAAACTTAAATGCTCGTAAATCTCTACGCTAAGGAACTCTCCCACATCCATAAGTTGTTGTTGTTGTTGTCGTTAATTTGTTATCAATGTATCTATTTCCATTTCATTTATATTGGTGCCTGGGCTGGTCATTATACGAAGTCTGTGACGCTGCAATCGTAACCGCTCATGGTCATAAAAGCTTTAGATTCAGCGGAAATAAGATACCATCATGCTTTAAAAGAGAATCAAATCTTTATTAGTAGCTTGTTTATGATTCAGCATTTTCATTTTGCAGATATAATAAAAAAAATGAGCTCAAATAATTCTTATTCAAATTCCAAATAATTTATGATACACTAAATAATTAATAAATAAAATATTAAATAGTTTACAATTAAAAAAAAAACAAAAAGGGATTTCGACGAGGATGGGATTCGAACCCACGCGTGCAGAGCACATTGGATTAGCAGTCCAACGCCTTAACCACTCGGCCACCTCGTCATATGCTAAGCAAAGTCCTAAGTGTGTACTAGTCATAAATACCACGTGGAAACTCAGCTGTGACAGCAAGCAGTTCAGTGTAAGTAAAGCAGTGCAATAGTTTTAGCTACTGAAGCAAGCAGAGCACATTCATTTGTTCTGCGAACATTTACAGTTAACATTTAAGTTGATTTTTAAATTGTCTTTTAGTAAATATATAAGTGATTTAGAATAGATTAAACGGTTTCATAAATGTGCACCATGTTTACAGAGCTCGAATTTTAGGCAAACATACACTTCTGCAATAATATTGCCCGATCACTATTGTTTTTTTACTTCTATGCTTTTTGCACTGCTTGTATTAGAAAGAAGGGGTGTCACAAAAGAACAACTGGATGACGACCTCGCATACGACGAGGTGGCCGAGAGGTTAAGGCGTTGGACTGCTAATCCAATGTGCTCTGCACGCGTGGGTTCGAATCCCATCCTCGTCGAGAAAATTTTTTTAAAATATAAAATTAAATAAATGTCAATATAATAAATTATCAATAAAGTATTAAAATTTATGAATACGTATTTTAAATTAAAAATTATAATTTCTTTATGATTGTTAACAAAAAGTCAGCTTACTGCGACGAGGATGGGATTCGAACCCACGCGTGCAGAGCACATTGGATTAGCAGTCCAACGCCTTAACCACTCGGCCACCTCGTCATGTTGGCAGCCGGCGACACAATGAGGGTTCTGAACTGAACCCTTTGAGTTTTCACTCTACTCTCTCCAGGTAATGTGAAATGAATTATAAATTATGTCAATTAAAATGACGCACACATAATACATATATGTAAATTGCTAAAACAATAAATATTTGTAGTGGTGGAGCGTGGCTTGCGGCTTCTGGAGTGCAGTCTAAGAGTTTTAATTATTTGCCTTTATACCCTGAAAATGAAAGGTATGGTAGTTTTATTACTTTGAAAATTACTGATGTTTTCTTATGAATAGATTGAATTGATTTACTTTCAATCAATGCTTATTTGGATATACAAATTTCTCTTTATATTCCAATTTGGTAAATTTTTAAAGTAAGGGAAAGTTCTTAAACGCATATACATATATTGAAAATTTATTTTATTATGGAGGGTATTTTCACGTACGACTAGACTCGGTTTGGCATTACAGCATATTGTATTTATACATAGAATGTCTTATTTGCTTGAGCATTGAAGATCACTGATCTTGAAAGGGTTTTTTATAATTCAGGTATACAACTTTAGATGCCGCTTGTGCCGCTAGCTGACCCAGTTTTCATAGTTCTTCTGCGCTTGTTTTGAAATTCGTCTTCTTATTATTCTTAAATGTTAAATAATATCGGTGCTCTAGTCGACTCTGCTCAACTAGTAGATATTCTTTACCAGACGGCGTTTCTTATCCAATAAATACAAAGTTTTTATAAGAAAATAAATATTTTAATAACATAAGGGCTTTTTTTAAAGTTTAGTCTTAGTTAACTAACTGGAAGACATTATATTAAAATTGAAGCGGAATTTAAAAAATGGTCCAGATCTTTAAACTGTGAATTAATTAATTTTTTTGGCAATGGTTATTTCAAATTGACGAAATTAGTTTGAATGCATTATTTTGACTATTTGGAGATGATCCAATGCTTCTCTATAATTTTGCAAGAGCTGGCGATGATTCCTAGACTACCGTAGACTATTTCAGGGTGTAAGTACTACGAGTGTCCAGATGTCAACCGTCATCATCATTGTCAGCGGTGTTAATGAACCCTTGTGACTAATAGCTGTAAGTTGTTTACGTTTTCAATTCAGATTCCCGGTAACAACACCTATCACAACACATTGTCTTCGTTAGGAAAGTGTGCCCAAGTCTGACGATGTGCAGGCACGCACGTTTATATTTAGCATTGATACGTACTAGTCGCAGCAACTACACTGGTAAAAAACACAACGCATTTTACAATTAATTATTTGTTTATTAGCTTTCGAAAAGATGTAATTCATATCAAAATAATTAAATGTCAAATTCATTACGAATATAATAAATTGAAAGACACTTGAAGAATCCCAAACCTTTTTCTAAATTTTTAAATAAAATGTATAAGAAATGTGTTTCACTCAATTTTTTTTTTTACTTTAAATTAAATTAATTTAAATAAGAAAATTTTAGGTTTTTAATGAATAATTTTAATTTAAGTATAAAACGTTTGGGTTTAATTGAAATTTAAAATGTTTGGTTTTAATGTGAAAAATAAGTAAACTAAATATGATTTTTAACTAATTTAATAAAGAGCAACGTTCACACTGTTTTTTTCGCTGTGTATACTACACATCCACACAAAAAGGTGTCCCGATGTCCGGTGATAGTCACGTGCACAAGGACATTCCAAGGCTAATTACGTTGGCGCGTTGCCTGTGTATTGACTCTTCTGCAACATCAGCATCGGCATCTGAGGCGCGGGCTCGCTTGACTTGGATCTTGGCTTTATTATAACACCATCCGTTCATTATGGTTGCTGCAGCCTCTATGTAGTCGCACTCTCTTGCCGCAGTTCCTCAGTTCCTGTCCCAGCAGTCTCTGTGGCATGCAACGTGCGAGTATCTGGAGCTGTATCTGTATCTGTATCTTTGCATCTGCGTGGTTGTCTCCAGTTGTTGTAGTAACAGTCGCCAGTCTCCGCTTAATTAGCTACGTAATTTATTATTGCGCTAATCTCTGACGCTGGCGCCATTGCCTCTGGCATTGACAAATAAACAAATTATTTACATTAGAATATTAATATGATCATACAAGTTGTGAAAGCCAGGAAGCGTCATCATCATCATCAACGTCAACGTCGCGACATCACTGCATCTGCCTGTCTATAAAATCAACACAATTAAACAACCCTCTCTCTCTCTCTCTCTCTCTCTTTCACTATCTCTATCTCTCCCGCCCTTGTCTTCTAGCTGGTATGACTGGCATTACTTATAGTTATGCAGGCAATAAAGGTGTGCTAGCTCACTTACTATGCTCCTATTTATGTATGTTTCAGTGTTGTCAGAACAGCTTTTTTTCCGTCAAATTTGGATTTTTATAAAATTCGGAAACTGGGCTTTTGTCATTTTCTTTTTTTTTTTTTAACTTTTTTGCAGTCAGTTAAAAAGCTTTAATTATCAAATATATTAAAACTCGGTGTGGGCATAAAAAAACTGACCATATTTTTCCAAAATATAAAAAAAGATTTTTCGGGCAGTTTTTGTGGTTAAATAAGGCTGATTTTTATGATATTGTCTTCACAATTTAATAATCAAATTTGAGAAAATATTGGAGAGTATTATAATAGGAATAGAAGACATATAACATATATTATTTAGAAGAGTTTTTTTTTGTTAAGAGTTGGCAACACTGACATATATGTATGTGCATGCATGCACATTGATGTAATCACACAATTATGCCCAATTATGTAACAGCTTCTCGTGACTGGCGCTGATGTGGAGTTTCAGTTACAGATTACAGATACAAGATACAGGTGTTTAGACTCGGTGCTAAGCAGAATGCTTTGTGGATATCATTGACTAATGAGCGTTCTATTGCCCATCGCTTCCTTATTCGCGTAGCCCTGCCCTGTTCCCACTTCCTCGGTGTCATAAACATTAAGATACATCATTGCGGGCGTACTCTTATATTTGACAGGCCCCACATTTTAGACAGACTCTGACGGACATTCAGTCTTGCAATTACAATTTTTTATTTCTTATACCCTTGCTAAGGGTATTAAAAGTTTGTCAAAAATGGTGACTGACTCAGATTTTCAGGAAGGCGTGATGTAACCATACCTGTTAAATAATGATTAGTAATCATAATCATTAGTAATTAGATTATTTTTGTTTAAAAGTCGAACCAATGATTAAATTATGATTATTTTCGGTTTTGCCCAATTATTTATTGATTACGATTACAAAAAATCAAAAATAATCTAAAATTATTAAAAATTTTCAAAAATAATCAGAAATAATCAAAGATAATCTTTTTGAGTGTTCGGATTATTTTTAATTTTATTCTGATTATTTCTGATTTTTTTGAATAATTGTATTAATTTTAGATTATTTTTGATTTTTTGTAATCGTATAGTAATCATTAAATAATTACAAATTTTTCAACTGTCACTACGATTATTTCCAAAAATAGTCTAAGCGATTAGTAATTCTAATCGAAATTTAACAGGTATGATTATATTATATCAGACTACTATATTATATAGGTACATGTATAGCAGCCCAAGGAACGGTCCCTCAAAAATAGAACAAAGGGCTCTGCAAGGGCATCAAATCTTCGGCGTACCGCAGATATGCTTTCTTTCTTGTTTTTCTTTAATTTGCAGTTGCATGTGCAAGTGAAAAATGCGAAGCTGCCACTTCGGCCATTGACACTTGAAGGTAATTATAAATATATTTATGTACTTAACGTATGCTAACGTATGCTGCCTGCTAGCATACAAGCATTAACCGATTTATCATTGAGGAGCGAATCTCATGAAACGCAAACAAATCGGAAATCTGAAAATCAGATCAACATAATATGAGGTGCTTTGACAATGCAAACAACAATCAACCAGCAGCAATCAGCAAATAAGAGGTAGAAAGAGACAACAAATGCTTTTTGCCCACTTCTGACTTTCTCTCTCTCTCTCCTTCACACACACACGCAACTCGCTTCTCAGCTCTGCAGACTTGTGTTGACTTGGCCGACAGACAGTGTCGTCTTGGCCAATATAAAGCGCAGCTTCTTAACCTGCTCACACTCATTGCCAGTTTAACGCGATTGCTGTGCAGTCCAGCTGTATTACAACTTGTGATTATCTTGGCGGGACTCTGATCTGATCCTGTATAGAACTCAGAACTCTGTGTTTACTTGGCAATCAAATCAGTTCATTACCTTCGGTACGTTCAACTGTGTAAAGAGTGCTTTGGATTGTGAAAATAGTTGTGCATGTGGCAAGATAAATGCATCTGTTATTGAAATAAAAAATATGCTAATAAAACCATTTAATAAATCAATCTATAAAAAAAAGCTAATCAAAACGAATTCCAAATTTTTTCGAAAAACAATACTACTGTCTATGCAATTGTGAAATGGAACGAAAGCAAATAAATGCTAATATGAGTAGAGTAGTTCAGGATTCCTTGAAAATCTTGGACAGAGTATCGTAGAACTGAATAGATTATTAATTACCAGTAAAATTTTTACTAGGGGAAACATTGGAATTTGTGATAATAACTTCTATGCATTTTACGTAAAAACATCATTTATAACATCATAGTTATATATAAAATACACTTTTTTTTTAGATTTTTAATTAAACTTTAAATTGAATTAATAACGTTTCTCAATTATTTATTGAAATAAATTTTAAATATTTTTAAGCTTTAAAAACAAGAGATTCTTCTCTATGAATTTTAAATAAAACTCAAATTTCAGGTATATTTCATAATTTAATTTTTTGATTAAAAGTAGGACATTGAATAAGTGAGCATTTATTTTATTTTAAATTCATAAATCTTAATAAATATAATTATTTGTTGAATTAATAACTTAAGAAGTTTTTAATCTTTTTGCAGTTGACCTCAGCGATGATGGCCAGCCACATGTGGATAAGCTACCTGCGTGTTTTGTTGCCACTGCTGTTGTTGATCTCCCATTCCTATGCCGCCAATTTGTCGCAACTGGTCAAGAAGCAGACGTCAGCGAAGCAGCCGCTAATATCGCAATCATCGCAGCAGCAGCAGCAGGTGAATTCTCTCAACGCCCAGCAGCAATATGGACAGGAGTTGGAGTTGCCGGCAGAGCAGCAAGAGATGAAGAGCGAGGAGGACGAGGATCCTTATCAAATGCTACACGATTTGAAGCAGGATTCACGTTTACCAGTCGCCTCATCCTCCAACTATGCTTGGAATCCGTACGCAGCCGTCAATCCGCCAATTAATCACATTCCTTACGAGAGTCTGCCTTCCTCTGGAGTTGGAGCTGGAATGCCCATGGCCAAGATGCTGCCTTTTATTGGCTACGCACAGCCAGTACTTATTCCCTTTCCACTCTATATAGCTCCCGATATGTTTTACCCTTCGTATCCGGGTGCCGTGTCCGTGTCAGCGGCAAATGATCTGGACGATGTGGTCATGTCACGGGCAGCCGGCGACCGTCGACCCCTTTCCCCCCATTCCCCTCATTCGTCCCGCAACTCGCCCATTTACTACGTCCGCCTGCCCCCCACACCGTATATGTTTGTGCCCACTAATCTGGCACCTGGTCCATTTGGCAGCAGCTTCTCGCCGTTGCTCACTTACCAGCCAATGCCAACATTCTCCACCTTTGGCTCTGTGTTCAATCTACCCGTCAACTTTTTGGCCAATGGCAAACCCTCCAGCATTTATCAAATGAATGAGATGGCCTCGTTTCCGACAACGAGTCTAGGAAGCAATGGCTTCAATCTGCGTCCGCCGACTCCCAGCAATCCCTACAGACCCATGTCACCTCCACCTCCACCTCCGACTCCGACTGGAGGCTATGGACACAATTTTGGACTTTCAACGTTGCCCGCTCCGCAACAGGACTCCAAGTTGACCTCTCTCAAGCGTCCATTTGTGTTCAACGGCCGTCCGGAGGACATCTACATTCTGCCCAATAATCTCTACAACTACAATGAGCCGGCCTACTACTAATAACTTCTGCGATAATGGGCCAAAACACTTACTAAAAGTATTATTTGAACGCATTTAAATAAATTTTAATAAAACATTAGTAATCAAAAAAAATCGCACTAATTTATTTAGAGAAAAATTAATTATTAATATGTTTTCAATTTGCAATTAATGAAAATATATTCAGTATCTATTTTCCTGATCAAAAATGAGTCAAAAACAAACTTGATTATTTGCTCATTAGGGAATTTGAAAAGTAGACTGATTGTGTTGATAAGAACTAAATTCGACATTGATATTTGCAGTCAAGTCTCAATCGAAAATTAATTCAATATTGCATCTTTTTTAGAATATTTGACCAAATTTGGTCAGGATGTAAAAGTTTTCCATACTAAGCAATTCCTTAAGCTCTGACCCCGAATTTAACCCACTTACAGGTCGAATTTCGCCAAACTCTGACCCCGAATTTAACCCACTTACAGGTCGAATTTCGCCAAACGCCGTCTTATTGCTCGATAAAATTATCTCATCTATGTTGTGTGAAAATTTCATCTATGCTACGCTTAACCGTTTGGCCTACACGTTGGTTCTCAGTCAGTGAGTCAATGAGTCAGTCAGTCAGGACAAAGAGTTTTATATATATAGATCAAGCTTTTGAAGACACTTTTAAATAAAATTGGTATGTATTTTATATTATTACAATTTGAATTACATTTTTATATTTCAATTCAAAACTTAATCGCCAATCATTGCAACTTTTTCCTTCATTTCCTCAATATATTTCGCATCACCAAGAAATTTGCTGTCACCAATGAGCTCACCGGTTTTTAAATTGAACTCGTAAACAATTGGCACACAATTTGGAACATTAACTTTTTGAATTTCATCATTACACAGACCTATAATTATAATAATGATAATAATAATAAATATACTGAGTGAAATTAATAAATTCAGCTAAAAATAAGGAGAATTCTGTCTACCTTCTATATGCTTTACAAGAGCTCTAGCCACAGTTCCATGAGCGACGATCAATATGCGTTTGCCGTCGAGGACCTCTTCATTGATCTCTTCCCAGATCGGTTTCACACGATCCACACACTGGCTTACAGATTCCGAGAATGGAAAGTGACCAACTGGCACATCTTTAAAGGCGAGATTGTTCAAGATCTCATAGTAGTAATTGTTCGAGGGCTCTATTGGGGGTGGTGCCTCATCGTAGCTACGTCGCCAGGCCTGAACCTGTTCCTCGCCGTACACATTGGCCACTTGTCGCTTGTTGGCACCAGTCAAATTGCCGTAATGCCGCTCATTGAGTCGCCAGTCCAAAACCACTGGCAGAAAGGAGCATTTCATTTCGGCCAAGATCACATCCGCACTTTGTCGGGAGCGACCCAATGCTGAGCAATAGACTTTGTCAAAGTCTAACTTGGCTTCAATCAACTTGGCCGCAGCAATACTACGCGATTGTTCTAGGCCTGTGGTAAAGATCGATATTCTTATCAGTACACTCAGAGAAAAATAGATTCTTATTGGAGAAAAACTAGTGGAGCATACTCGACTGTCGGAGACCCCGTACTTCCTATGGAAAAGCAAACACTGCTTTAAATAAAATAATATAAATTGCTATTGGTTCAGATATGTCAAACAACAAAAAAGTTTTTCATACTAAGACTTGATTTTCGAATGATCGTTCCTATTGCAGCTATATGATAAAGTGGTCCGATCCAAAATCTTAAACAAACTCGATCTGCTTGCAATATAGACGAGCCTACATACCTCTTTTAGTCTCTGAGATCTAGGCGCTCGTAATGCTAATCAAGAATATAAATACTTTATGGGGTCTCGTGGCAGACCTTCGCCTGTTACGTACATTTTTTTGTGGCAAAGTTAATAGACCCCTGTACTTTTTTTAAGTACGGGGTCTAATAAGAGATAATATCCAATTACTAAATACAATCGAAATTTTTTTATTGTCAAGAATTACTAAAAAATAATTGTCAGTAATTGAAAACTTTAAGAAGTAATTGTAATGAAAATGTTCCTTACTATTACAAAGGAAGCTTTGATTGGTAAGGATTTTATGTTCAGTGTTTAATGAGAAAATGTATTACAATTTATTCAAATGATCAATATTTTTAAATAGTTTAGATGCCATCTTGCTGTTCGATTGGCTGATATTTTTCTATTGAGTGTAAGTAGCTATTGTTGTCATTGTGATCATTAGCTTACCATCCTGACTGAGGGGCGTGTCATGCCAACCACAAAATAGATTTTTCAAATTAAACTCACTCTCGCCATGCCGCACGAGTACAAGACGATTTGTTTTTATAAAGGCATTCGAACTGAAATGAAAACAGGTTTCATTATAATTATTTTATCTTGGTTTGTGTCAGTCAAAAATTTTTTCAATTAAATTAAGTTCACATCAAGTAATAATATAATTTTATTAGAATTCTAATTATCTAAATAAATAATTTATGGCTTACTAACTCAGTAACTCTTTATTAGATTAATTCACTGCCTGATTATAGTGGAGCCCAAACGGTAAGAGCTGGGAGACTACAATTTTCTATATTTTTTCCCCATAATATAACTGAATATCTAAGAATTTGTTGCTTGTCTATTTCAGGAATATCCTTTTCCACAAGTGTTAATATTAAGTATATAAAGTATGGTACTAAATATTGTGTTATATCGGATAATACGTTACAGTTTGCCTCTTAAAAACTTGAGCATGCTGTGCAGCTGATTCCTCCCTGGATATGCCCTTAACTTATTCATTTGTTGCGATAAGGTTTATCAGCATATCTGTGTTATTTGCAACTGTTGCCCCTTGATTCCTATTATATGGAATGTTGCTGGCTATAGTCCAATATTGTTATTGACGCAAGTTGACAACGCGAGCGACCAACCAAAATTCAAAATTTTTTTAACAAAATTAAATACTTAAATTTTGTTGTTTGCAGCCAACTGAGATTAACAAAATTTTTAAATGCCATTATGATTCATAAATGTTATAAATCAGCAGAATTGGAATTGTTTAGTAGAACTACTAAGCAAATATAACAAATTTAAATTCAAAATTATTTTCAAGATGTGCAGTTGCAATTGCAAATACACAATTTAGTTTATTTAGACTATACTGAAATTGCCTTGTCTCCGTAAGAGTTCAAAGTAAACATCATTCTTTTGCAATGCTTTAAATCTTATTATACCCTTACTCGTACTCGTATACTGGGTAGCAAATGCTCTTTCCGTCTTCTAAGACCAACAGTGAAATTTTTTATAATTTTTATTTTGAAATATATATAATTTTGATGATATATCTCTACTATGGTACTAAACTGAAATTTACATAGATTTAACCTCTAATGGAATTTGTTATCAAATTCTTTTATGTAAAAAGTTTCAGTGTCAATTTGAAAAACTTTGAATTTTTTCTGAAACTCCAAAGATTTTATAGCTGTCGCAATATTATAATTGTTACTGATTTAGTTATTTCAATTATTTTTTTTAAATTTACATTTGAGATATCAGTTTTAGTCTTTTAACTTTTTACAAACCCTAAAAATTGAGCGGTGCAGAGACGATGGCGATGACGATGACGATGAAGTAGTCTGAGGGCCGTCACAGTCACCGTCTGAGGCTAAATCTGCGTCTGCTTCTGCGTTTCCGTATAAAGGTCTTAGCCAGCTTTGAGCATGGCTCAGTCTTCAGAGCAGCTTGCGTGAGTCTCTTTCACTAGTGCGTGGATTCGAATAATTGTGAATTGTGAATTGCGAGTTGTGAAGAATGCATTTTCCGGCAATTGAAGACTTTTATAAGCGTTTGCTATTCCTACTGCCGTTTGCAACTGGTGGGTATTACTTATTATTGACGTCTGCATCCACAAATCAACCAAGTGTGTCCGAAGAATATCTGCGATTGTCAATATCGAGTTATATTGAAAATCTATGCCATATACAGAGACTGACAGCTTGTTTGACCTACTACAACGTTAAGAATGCTTGATTTTCATTACAAAAAAAAATAATATTTTAAATTTAAATTAATTTAAATTAATATCTGCGCGCCATGAATAATTAAATTCATTTAAAATGTGCAACATGTAAAATTAGTGGGTCTTATACATTTAGAGGCACTGTATACATCTACAAATATTTAAAGTAACTCATACTTGCACTCGTACGTATGTTTAATGAGATTTACTATCTGAAACGGTATATGCCCAGTGATTTTATTTCAGGGGGGGATTTATGAGCCGTCCCTAATCTGAGCTCTCGTGTCACACTCAGCGCCCATAAAACTGTCGAATTTATGGTAGTAGTAGAGTAGAGCACACGCATCATCTAATGGATAATGGATAGTAAACAAAACAAAACAAAGCATCACAGACGCATGTAAATAATAATAACAATAATTAAAATTGCATGCACAAATGCTTCACGGAAAAGATGTCACTGTAATTGTTTATTGTTTACTATGAGCATGGTTATATAAGTTGGCGAATTGTCCACATTGGACAATTATAGTTCACTTAGGTGCGTGGTACCTCCCTCTATTTGGGCCACGTTTTGGGAATTGAGTCAAAACATTTAGGTACTCGTATTGCGAATTTTAAATTGAAATTGGCAAACAATGTGCAGACGTTATGATTTTTATCATTTTACTATCAAACTTGCAGTATGATTTAATATGTTTGAGTTTCTTAAATACTTATAATAAGTCAATAAAAAATATTTGAAGTACCTCTGAGCTTTATCTTCTTATGATTTTCCCAACTCTCACTTCTTATCCACTTAGAATTCCCACCGGATGATCGTCGCTTTAGCTACGATGCACCAATGCAATGGCAATACATTTATCCGCACTGTGGAGGCTCCGATCAGTCGCCTATTTCACTCAATGCCCACAAAGTAATTCCCATTGGTCTGCCGCCATTGCATTTCGGACTGTACGAGGAACCCTTTGATGATTTATTAGTTCTGAGAAATAATGGACATACAGGCATGTTAAATAGCATTCAAGTTTCAGCAAATATTCATATTTGAATTTATCTTAAAATCTTTAGTTGAGTTCAGTGTGCCCACGACAGTGTACGGAGAACGTCCCTATCTAACAGGCGGACTTCTAGGAGACTTTTATGAAGCCATAGCTGTACACTTCCATTGGGGTTCCTCAAAGCAAAAGGGATCGGAGCATTTGCTCAATGGTCGTCGCTACGACCTTGAAATGCACATAGTACATCGAAATACAAAATATCAAACCGACGAAGAGGCCAGAAATCAAACGGATGGCCTTGCTGTACTAGCTGTACTTTTCAAGGTGGTTCGCGTAAGTCTCTGAATCAACTAAAAATCGCTCATTTACACGCTGCACGACTGTCAAACCTCAAAAAAAAAAAAAAAGAAACACGCGACGTATTTGATTTCATCTAAAAGCCTAAAGAATTCTTGTTTCTACTGCAAATTGGTAAGCAGAATAAAAATTCGGGCTTTCTGATAAAATCAGTTAAACGCGGTGTAGGAAGTTCAGTAATCCCGGATTTTCTTAAGCCAAATACGAAATAAATACTTGATTGAAGTATGATTTTTCAATTCAATTATTTAACAATAATAACTTGAATATATATTTACTTCAAAAATACATGCTATAATCAAGAATTTTAATTTTGAATTTAGAGATGATTTTGTTTTTCTGTGTGCTAAATACGTTCTCTCGAAACTATATGACAGTTTTGCAACTAATGAGCGATATATATAATTAATTCTGAGATCTAACGCAAAATAGAATAAATGCCAAACGATTGCAGTCAAATTATGCACATTATCAGCCTGGGCTTAACGAGATCTTGGGCTCTCTGCTCCACCTGGGCGAGTTTAACAGCAGCTACACGCCAGCTGCTTTCCTCACACTTGGATCGCTGCTGGGTAACTTGGACAGGGGCAATTTCTATGCCTACAAGGGATCCCTGACAACGCCGCCCTGTTCGCCGGCAGTGCTGTGGCATGTGTTTGCCGAGGTATTGCCCATCTCCCATCTGGAGCTGCCCAAGTTTTGGCAACTGCGGGACCGTCGGGGTCGACCACTGATCAATAATTTTCGACCGCTGCAGTCCCTAGAGAGACGACAAGTATTTCAACGGCGTCCTCTGGAGGAGTACCTTTGGTCGTAGCTAATTATTTGTATAGTTGTTTAACTAAATTAATTTAATTACCTTCAAAAAATGTGAAATTATAAAGCATATATATTATCACTGCGGACGGCAGTCCGCGCTAGTGACGAAAGCAGCACGAAGGGTGCGAAAGGCGATGAGAACAAGTACAAGTACAAAGACAGGGAATCCCCCTTTTTTAAATCGATATTCTGAGGTAAAAAACTATCTGAACGAGATTAATACAAATCTTAGGCTAAATTAATCTATAACTTTGAATTTTCGAAAAAGACAAAGGGAATTTTTTGAAGAAAAAATCGATGTTTTTTAATTTAAATTTAACTTAATTAAATCCAAGTTAAAAATGGCATTCCGCTTGGATCAGTTTAAGCAAAGTTATAAAAGTCAAAGTTTGTCCAACCTTACAAGTCCAAATTTTTGTGCATTTTGGCTTGGCTTTTATCAAAATAATGAATAGTCTCAGAATAAGATTTATATACATGTAAAAATAAAAACAAATTAAGCTAATTTATATTTGTAACGACTTTATTACCGTGGTAATAGAAATGGGTGAAAGAAGCTCAAATGATTTAAAGTTAGTTGCTGCCTGTTCGTTCACAGCTATTTGCTGTAGCGCGTGAAGAAGGCGGCAAAGAGTCCCACCTCGACGGCCAGAACCGAGGAGCGCATAACGGACGAAGGCAATCGCATCACTGGCCGCGGCAACTTGGCCACGTTACTGGCCGAGGCCGAGACCTGCTTGGCCTGATTATATGCCACTGGGACTCGACGCATCGGAAGTGTGGCATGACGCAGTAGATCGGGAGGTGGACGATAGTTGACAGTATGATACTCATGATCGCGCACATCGAAGGGGGGACGTGGAATACGGACACGGGGATTGATCGGTGGATGGAACGACGGCCTGACTACAGTCCTCTTTCGCATTCTGCGTTCGACCTCATTGGCATTCGCAATCGTATTCGTAATGTCTGTCGACTCGGGAAGTATATTCATCTGATCGATGTAGGGATTACTGCCTTTGTAGTTCACCGCACGTTCCTTGGTCTGTCCCCGAGTCATCAAAGTACTCAGCTGTTTGTTCAAGTCCCCCTCAGCCTCAGTCTCAGTCTCGGGCTTCAGCTCGTACTTCCGTTTTACAACTTCGTCCTGTTCCATGTGCTCTCTTTCATGTGAGGAACTGATTTTCGTATCCTCATCGAGTATCGCTTTATATGATGCTTCCTCATCGAGTATCGCTTTATACGATGCTTCCTCATCGAGTATCGCTTTATACGACGCTTCCTCATCGAGTATCGCTTTATACGACGCTTCCTCATCGAGTATCGCTTTATACGACGCTTCCTCATCGAGTAGCATTTCTTCCGACATTGGATTTTTCATCGTCTTATTTAGCAAGTCCTCTTCTGCAATTTCTTCGGTGTCTTCTGCATTCAACTCGGAAACTATTTGTGCTGCGGCTGGTTTTATTATCATTTCCTTCTTGTAATCCTCTGCCGCAATTTCATCGATTTCTTCAGTATTTAACTCGGAATCGATTTGGGCTGAGGTTGGTTTTATTATCATTTCCTTCTTGTAATCCTCTTGTGCAATTTCATCGATTTCTTCAGTATTCAACTTGGAAACGATTTGGGCTGAGGTTGGTTTTATTATCATTTCCTTCTTATAATCCTCTTGTGCAATTTCATCGATTTCTTCAGTATTCAACTTGGAAACGATTTGGGCTGAGGTTGGTTTTATTATCATTTTCTTCTTGTAATCCTCTTGTGCGATTTCTTCAGTATTAAATTCTTTCTTGTAATCTTCTTGCGATATCTCTTCGGTTTCCTCAGCATTTAACTTGGAAACTGTTTTTTTCTTTTTGAAATCCTTTTGTGAAATCTTTTCGGTTTCTTCAGTTTGTAATTCGGAAATTACTGGTTCTGATTTTTTTTTGTTATTGAAATCTTTTTGCGAAATCACTTCGGTTTTTTCAGCACTTAGTTCGGAAACTGTATCTTCTAAAGCTGGTCTATCTATCTTTTTATGCTTGAAGTTCTTTTTTTGTGGCATTGTTTCGGTTTCCTCGGCATTTGAATCGGAAATAGTTTGTTCGGCCATTGTTTTTTCTATTAGTGCTTCAATAAATTGTGAATTGGATGCAGAAATCGAATTTACCTCTTTATCCTGAGAATCAATTGGCAGAGAGGGAACAGAAGAAGAAAGAGAAGCCGAGGCATATTGATCCTCTCTCAAGGCTTTTGCCTCGTTTGTTCTCCTTCGTAAGGTTAATCTCGACTTCTTCTTAGAGGACTTCGGAATTTCAGCCTTGTCCTCTCCTGAAATTGGTGGAGCCTGATAGCTCTGTCTCAAGGGATCTTGATCTTGGTTTTCAGCTAAAAATGTTTTCTGCTTTGATCGCTGCTCGGAACTGTCATCGTCGAGCAACCAATCCCATTCTGGTCCTTTTTCGCCATCATTTTTGCCATGATAAAACCGCAGGTTGGGATCTTCAAGGCCATGAGCTTGACTCTTTTTTTGGACCAAGCCCAACGAATGTTGATCGTCAATCAATTTAGGTTTTCCTTCACTTCCCTCATCACCGCTACGATTTTCATTAGTAAGTATTTTCTCAAAGTCGTTTTGGCTTTCATTAGAAAGTATCCTATCAAAATCGTTTTGGCTTTCAACAGCTTGGGTTTTATCCATCTCCTTTTTCAAGCCTTCCACTCTTAATAATTTATGATTATGAAGAGGATCTTCGGGTAACACTTGAGGTTTCTCGTCTTTTAGCTCATGATCGTCTTGATCTAGAACTTCTTGCTTGTCATGCAGCATTTTCGAGTCGTTGTCCTCCAGAATTTCTCCTTCGACCTCCAGCTTTTGGTCCCTTTCAACACTGGATTGATCATTATAAATATGTTTCATTTTGGGTGTTTTGTCTCTACTAAGCTCTTCTGGCTCCAATAGCGACTCATGCATTTCTGCCTTCTTGGGATATTCAAGCCAAAAGTTTGGATCTTCTAATTTGGAACAAGACAAATTCAACTCTTTCTTAGCCTGGTTGTTATTAAAGTTATCGGAGGATGCTGTTTCCATCACAAGATTCTTGATTAAGGTAGCTTGTTTATCTAGAAACTCTTGTGCCATTTTTAGCTTCTTCTGATCCTCAAGGCCAGATTGATCCATGTCAGTGCCTCGCAGTGTTAATCGAGGATCATCTAAATTCTCTTGATTATCAAATTCAAGCGTTTCTGCAGATTTCTTGCCACTACTTTCAGAGACAGTTGAAAGAGTGTTCTTCAAATCCTCATTTGGCAACTGATCATCCTGGCTGCGATCCAAACGATATGAATTATCTGTCATTGAGTATTGCAAGGGAACGAAGTCTGATTTATTAATGGTCGGAGTAAACGACGCATCCTTACTTTCTAAGCTATTTCTGTCGCTTAACTCTTTTTTCGGTCTTACAACTTTAAGATAATCGACCGTGTAACCGCCTTGATTAATGGGAAAAACGTTTTCATTTGATGGGTCCAACTTGTTGTTGACAACAGGCTCAGTCTTAGTGTCCTTAACTTCCTTAATTTCCTTTACTTCCTGTTCTTGATTCAGTTCTTCCTTAATTCTTATCATATCTATAAGCTTCAATACATGGGGATCATCATAAAGTAGTCGAGTGCTATATTCTGAATCCTTATCATAGAGTACTTCTTCCCTTGCATTTACATTTATTTTTGGTTTTTTCCCTGGGATTTCTTCTAATGGTTCAGAATCGACAGGTTTGGAATCTAAAAGTGAAGCTGAATTCCCAACTTGTTGCTTTTCTGGTGATTGATTCCTCTCTTTATTTTTAGTCGATTTTTGATCCTCGGACTTTTGATCGTCATTCGTAACCTTAACTCGGACCTTTAATGCTTTAAATTTCTCATTATAGGGCCGCACATGACGCTCAATAATGTTGGTCAGACCGACTAGAGGCGATGGTTTTCCATCATCCGATTTATTTGTACCCGATCGCGACATTTCTTCGGGTTGTCCCCCTTTTATTGACAAGAATTCACTGCTGACTTTGTCTTTCGGCAACTCGGAAATTAAATTGGGAGAGCCGACAGCATTACATATATTTTGATTCGTTTCCCATGGGGCTTTGCCCTCATCTGTTATCGGATTGGTCGTAATGTCCTTAAGCTTGAGATAGACTTCTGGTTTATCACCCGCCGATTCAATTTCAAAAGAATACTCGACGTTGCCATCGTTCGGATTGGGATCATCTATAGCGGCGATTGCTGTCATGCTTGATTTTTGGCACTTTTCTAAAAACTCGTTTAACTCCATGTTGGTGTTTGGAATTTTAAAGTATTGCTGATACGGCTCCAGAAACTCCTCCTTCTCATTAAAGCAATTAAATGGATTTTCAATAGAGTGCCTAGAAATAACACTATCCAGCGAGATAGAGCTATGCTCAGGAACTGTATCATCCAAGTTCTCAAGAACGCTGTCTGTGTCGGAAATGGACATCGTATACTCTTCCTTTTGCAGTCGAGTAATGGAGCAATTGCTAAAAAGATTTAAAATTAATATTATGTATCCCATACGAAATACAAATATTTTTAATTGAATTAACAAAAGCAAATATACAAAATAAAATTTGAATAAACCAAAATAAAGATGGTAAAATTAAAATAGACATTAAAAAATTTAAGGACATCAAAATATGGAAGCATAAATTAAGAAATTCAATTAAGACATACAAAGTATAAATTTGGGAGGTAAACATTTTTATTAAAAGCTCACTGCTTAATTCTATATATTTAATATTAATAGTATTTCTTCAACTCAACCAAAATATGGAACCGTAGAAGAAAATTTTCTTTAAAAGTATATCGAACATTTATCATTTTGGATTTTCAATGTCTTTAATTCATCTTATTTTAATTTCTTAATAATATTATATACTTCTTAATTTGGGTATCTCATTCTTTTTTTTCCTAAGTTTTCTTTTCAAAATTTTGGTATTCTGAGAACTTATAGCTACCTGAAATCCGGATGGTTACGCAGGGTGTCTAAAATGGCATCTGGTGGCACCTCATTCTGGCAGATTCGATGTAAGATCGTGAACAGTGGGTACCTTTGAATCGATGAAATAGATCAATGTCTTCTTGCATTCTAGGGCAATTTACTCACTCGTTTTGCAGCTTCGCCCTTTCCAAGTATGCGTGAATCTCGCCAGCAATTACGGGTCCAAGCAACTTGCGTCCATTTAAAAGATTTGCTTCGATTTCTTGTACTGTTTTACGCGTAGTAACAAAGCTTTTGGCAAAAGTTACGTTTTTATCAGCTGTAAAAATATAGCATTTTTATAATTAAAATATTAAGAACAAGCTTTGCTATGATTTTTTAATCAAATTTTCTTAAAATTTCCGATTATTCATTCAGGTTTAAAAGAAATTTATACAAACCATAGGAGGAAGCCACTGAGTTTGCTACACCGCAACTTTCGAAAAATGTAGATAGCTTGGTAGTTGGATTAAAAGCCTTAATGAATCGCATCATTTCCTTTAAGCCCAAATGAAGGCAGGCGACCCGAGCATTGTCTCCCAGTCGCAAGCCGTCAATGAAGCCCGCACTTAGGGCTACCAAGTCCTTTAGGGTATTACACAGTTCGACACCATCGACATCATCAATGCTGAACACTTTGCAGTTCTCGGTCTGAAACAGATTCATCAATTGCTGAGCATGTGCCTCGTTGTTGCACCCAATTGTTATTTCGCACAGTTTTCCCTGCGCCATTTCCATGGCACTGTTGGCACTCATCACAGAGTAGCATGGAATTTTCAATTGGTTGGATATGGCATGCGAGTATAGATCGATTTCACCATCTCTAATATGATCAAGCCCTTTAATCAACGACACTGCATAGGCACTACTTTTCATCTTTCCCGCTAATATATTACAATACGGCTTTAAAAAGCTATGCGATGTGGCAAATATCAAAATATCAGCTTCCTTGGCAGCTTCGACAAGATCATTGACAGCAATCTACAAAAAAATCAGTTTAAATTTGCGAGTTCTTAATAAATTTGGTAATTCTTCTTATTTATATGCCCCTCAGCACCAAAGTTCGTGACGTGGAATTTCTATACGAACGAAAGGATGGTGAGAGCTAGAGCCACTGAATTTGGTATGTTAGTCTAGTTTGTAATTGTTTGAAAAATTTTAGAAAAATTTAGACCTTCAATAAATCGCTGTTTTATGTCGCGTATGTCGGCAATGAGGGACATGCTTTCTGTGAACACACATATTCACAAAGAAACTCACCAGATTTTCGTCTAGCTTAATTCCTGGCAGATATTTAATATTCTCATGACGCTCGTTCATCACCTCAGAGAGGTAACTGCTTCTGACGAGCTCATCGTACACATAAATGTGCACTCTTTTATCGAATTCACCACTGAGTACATTTTTACAAACAGCAGTCGAAATTGCAGAGCCCCTACAAAAATAAAAGCCAGAAACACGCTAAATAGTCACAAATTCATATTGAAATTAAATTTGTGATGAATGTGACGACTCACCAGCTTTCTGCGCCAATTATGCACACCTTTGGTTTCTTTGCCATCTCGTCGTTACATATGTTTTTTTTTCGTATGTTTTCACCCAAAACTAATAGCCAAAAGTTAAAACGAAATGTTTTTTAAAACTTTAAATTGAAAATTTTGTTTTGAATTTATTTGAAAATTTTGCTCTACGGAATGGGACGAAACATTCTACTGATTTGATGTATTGAAACCAAATAATAACGACAGAGATTTCGTAGACAGCTTTCTTATTTATTTATTTAGAACAGTTGACCAAAAGTACTTTTAAAAACTAGAATAATATTAAGTAACTTAATATGATATTAAATCAACATGAATTTTATTTAATTTAAATTTATACCAAATATATAAAAAAGAAATTAATAATCCAAAGTGTAATAATTCATGTGTACGGCTGAAATTCGTAGACAATCCCAGATGAAGTGTCCTCGCTCTCACTCACTCTCACTGTTTTAACGATCTGTTGTTGTTGTTGTTTTACTTTCTCCCGCTGTGCTTCCTCTTCTGAAATTGCGCGTAGCTCAAATTCTGTAATTATTTGTGAGATGCGACTTTTGGCCTCAGCTGCTAGTTTGGGCGGCAAGCTCTTTATGCTGATGCAAGCACTTTCAAAAAACAAATCATAACTGTCGCGTTGCTGAATTTGCTGAACTTTGGGAGCGCCAGAATTCGAGGATGATGGGCCCTTCGGGGATGTCGGATGAGACTCCTTCCTAGCTGAGAGATCTTGAAAATAGGCTTTCAATAAGGCGCGATCTCGAGTTATGTTCTGCAAGAGCTCCTCACGATTCCGACGTGGTCTGGAATTGGTCTTCTTCATAACAAAGCGTTTTAAGGACATTATTCGATGGTGGATGGTAATAAAGTGTAAGAAGCAATGATCGTTCTATGTGATTTATTATTTTTGTCTGCAATTAATTAAAGGTTAGATTTCAATCATGAACAGATCTTTACATATTTAAATACTTGCGAACTCCGAAATACACAGATTCCACATAAAAAGCAAACACAATTTAATTCTTTTTGTATTTTGTTTTTCTGTTTACTAGAGCTGGGTCGACCACTCACGATATTATCGATATATCGAATTTTTATTTAAAGTTTACACCATCGATGTTTCGACTTCGATAGTTAACGATAGTGGCCCTTCTTTTTGCATCACTGTATTTGGCGCAGTGCAAAATTAATTGGGACTGGCGGCTGGAATTGTCAAATAATGGAAAAATTTTAATAAGCACACGAGTAGTCGCGCTTTTGGAGCTACACCAATATATGTTAGCGGCTCATCCTCCCCATGACACAAATCCTTTGAAGTATTGGAAGGTTTTTATCTCAATTATTATATGTTAATATTTGAATATTCAATTAATTACTGTACCGTACTGTGAATTATTGTTTTCATTTCTTGTGATATTGTCTTGAAAGTCTGAACTACTTTGAAATTAGTACTTCTGGTATTTCAATAAAAGGATGTTGGTAAAAAAAACGATACTATCGATACTATCGAATTTTTGCTTAGAAAACATTGAAAATATCGAATATCCCACTATCGATGTTTTCCCAGCCTACTGTTTACAAAATCCTCAACAGAACATTTATATTACTAAACATACTATGTACATACATACATACATACATATGCTCTTACTTCCATACACTTAACATTGCTTTAAAATGTTACTAGCAGTGAGCACAAAAATTTGCGTGAGGACCGCTAAAATATACCTTAATAATATAAAAGTTTTTATACTAATTGAATGCTTACTGCACATTTTCTCTAAGAACCTTGTCACCGTTAAATGGTGACGGATTGATTGGAACTTTTTCTTTTATTATTCTATTAAACTTAAATTAATATTATTTATTTTGCTTTATCGAGCTCTAACAGAGCCCTATTTGCCGCGTTTGGGACCGCTCGTGCTAAGATAAGCTATTATAGTTTGAGAACAAGGTATGTATGTTGGCGGTCATTTTGTATGGGACTTTCACCGAGGTAGCTTCGCTCATTTCAAAATATCTCAAAAACGTATCTCCTATTTTTTTATTTAATTGTATCATTAGAATTGTCGGCTTTGATCGTGCATAAGTGGTTTTCGGGACCATACCTCCTGTGCTTAGCATTTTAAGAAATGGTGAAAATGTTCTCTTTTTGACTTTTTTCTTCACCTGTTTCTCCCACTTTAATAGCTGAAATGGTCAAAATACTGCTTAAAACTATAGATTAATTAATTTTCTACAATTCTGCATCATTACCTTTTTGATTAAAGGTGAAAAACGTTTAGAAATGAGAAAGTTCATGACTGGTTCCGACTAATGAACCAAGTTCCGTTTTTCGTTGCTAAAGAACCGTTGCTAGTTCAACGCGCCAAATTTGAAATGAAAATTTGCAATTTTGCAAAATCAATTAAAAATTGAATAAAAACAATTTGGAAAAAAGGACAAAATCCAAAATTTTGTAAATTCATTAACTTCAACCTAAAATTGGTTTGCTGCGATTTTGTCTTCGCGTGGCGAAGTTAGCAAAAAACCCAAAAAGTAACAAAATTGTAAATTCGAGAAAATTCCAACAAAAATTATGGTGAAAATCCCAAAATTCTAGCTTCAAAACTGAAAAAGTCAATTTTTCGGTCACCCAAAAAAGTCAAAAAGTAACAAAATTGGGGTACAAATTTGAATCAGCTGACCAGGCACGCAGAATAGCACAGAAATAGCAAGTAGATGCGCAGGAAACGTGTCTAGGACAGTTTGGCAAAGTGTGCGGGCGAGAGAGCGCGCTTAGCAGGACACTGGAGTGACTGATGCGGCTAGCTATTTGGTGTGACTTAATGGCCGCCAGAGCCAAGTTTGTTTTGTGTTTTGAGTTAAGGTGAGACAGAGAGAGAGTGACAAATGCGCTGTGTGTGCGACGGGGTCGGGAGTCCTCGCCGTTTTTCTGTTTGTTTTGTGAATTAGAGTTGAAGTGCGCATTGACGCACATATTAATATTTTAGCTTAATTTATTTTACTAATTTTATAAATGTACTTACAAAAGTATTAAAAATGTTTATAAAAATTTGTCCTAGTTATTCAAAGTATAGCGGAATTTTAGGTCAGACCTCCGAATTGAGGATGATGATGAGAACTGATTTGTTGTTGTTCGGTGTTTGTTGGTGATGTCGTCGTCATTGGCATTTCTACTCCATTGGAACTGCTACTGTTATCCTTAAGCGCGCGCAGCTCCAGCTCGCAAATCAGTTGCGATACGCGCATCTTTGCCTCGGCCACAAGTTTCGGCGAAAGCGCCTTCACACTTGAACTAACGCTTTCGAAAAATAGATCGACATGATTTTTATCTCTGGACGGCGGGGCGTGCGGTAATTGAACACCAATGAGCTCCCGAAAAGACTCCATTAGTT
The DNA here is from genome assembly GCA_963924055.1 of Drosophila limbata. NCBI lineage: Eukaryota > Metazoa > Arthropoda > Insecta > Diptera > Drosophilidae > Drosophila > Drosophila limbata. Next base: position 34,779,767 of record OZ001352.1, on the reverse strand, counting down.
CGTTCTTATCTTGTTGAATTTGCATGAGAAGTTTAAGGCCCTCTTTACGATTGGATGCTGAGGTTGACTCTGTTACGGGTTTCATTGTTGTTGCTGTTGTTGGAATCCGATTGTTGTTTGTTGATGACTGGGCTGTTGCTTCGATTACTTGAAAGTTGTGCGAGCTGTAAAGTTGCAATAAGTAATATATGGATGAATGTAGGATATGTGTTTTTTACCTGTCTTCAACTACACTATCCGTATTTACGACATCCAGCTGGTTTTTCTCTTTGACTATGGGCTCGGTCTCGGCAACCTCCTGCTTTAATTTAACTTTCAGTGCTCGCTTCCGTTGGTGATAATATTTGCTGCGTTCTTGGCGTACACTCAGTTCCTTTCGCACAGCGCCTTCGCCCTTTGTGATAAGTGACTCCAGATTTCGTTTGTGTTTTGTGGTGCGTTCATGTCTCACTAGATGGCAACGATTGCAATCCAGGCGACACTGACAGGCTCGACAGAATGGCTTGTTGGGATCTTCGGCTGACCGTTTTAGCCAAGGATCGAAGAGGCTCAGCCACTTCTCACAGAACTTTTGGCTATATTTCTGCTTTCCACTTGCACTTCCTCCACTGCTGTTAAGTTTCACTTTTATCTTTGCCTCTTTCCTAATTAATAAATTAGCAAATGAGAACAACACACATTTGAAAAAAGGCAAACTTACCAATCGGAATCCGACGAATTTTCGGAAAAACTCATGTTTTGCTTCTGTTTGTTATTATTGTTATTGTTATTAAACGCAACACAACTGGAGTTTTGTCGTTTCGTTCTGAAAAAGTTCAAATGAACGGGTCATTAAGACGAGCGAATGAACTTATTCAGTCAACCATGAACTAAATCGTTCAGTTCGCGGTTGGTCAGTAATTTCATTAAAATATTTTTAACTTTCTTAGATATATAAACGGAATAACAGAACCAAATGACTAATTTAGCTTACGACTAAATAAAAAACTTTCGAACTTATTCAGCAAATTGAACTAAAAATCGCACCTTGGCTCTGAGATAACAATTGCGATAGCTTTGATACGTGGCAGCCTTGTAACAGCAGAAAAGGGTCGATAGCTAGATTTTTTAAATGGATTTTTTTTGGTATCTTTTCTGTTTTGAAATTCGTTAGATTTTCGAATTTTTGGCTAAGATTTAATTGTATCAACTTTGTAGTCTGTCTGACCTACATTGTTTTGCATTGTACCTACGGTTGCCACATTTAAAAACAATAATTTACTTTTTCATATAAAAGTTCATTTAATTTATATTCATTCAATGCAAATTCATGTATAAAAAAATTAAATTAATATATACTATATAAATAAAGCATTAAATCACATAAAAATGCTTAGCATTTATAAAAAAAAAAGTGATCCTTCCTTAGTTTCCGTTCTGTTCATCAGATAGATTATTTGTTTAAATGCTGCTTGCAATACTCCCAAATAAAGAGAGATCCTGTCACGTGAACATTTAACGAACGCACCATTCCAAACTGTGGAATTTCGACGGCAGAATCCAAGAGAGCAATTAAATCCACAGGAATTCCATGTTTCTCATGACTGTAAAAACATAACAAAATGTTGTTTATTGGTATTAGCGCTAAATTAAAATATATATTTGCTTACCCCAACAACAAAACACATTTTTCAGGAAACTTAAAGTCAGCAAAACTCACGCTATACTCAGTTTGCTCAGCACCAACAATTCTATATCCCATGGATTGTTTCTCAATCAAAAATTCAGCTAGTGCTCCAGGTTTGACTTCTATAATATTTAAGCTCTTCTCGGCGGTCATGCTGCAATGGATGATTGTCATGTTATACATATTTCGTTTAATGATATTATTGTTGAATTTGTTTTTGCTTACCTTAAATTCGTAAAATCCGGTTTATCAATGAGAGTCTTGGCGCTTAAGATCAGTGTTTTGACACCCAACACCTCACAGGTGCGTGCCAAACCTCCAAGATTAGGTAATTTATCAATTAAGGAGGCAACAACAATCAGCTCTTGCTCATGGTGTTGTGTATCCGTTGCGATAGTCTCATTTGTGTTGAATATGTCATTCATAGGATTCACTTTTCTCTGCACATTTAAATTGGCCATCTCAATTGTCAGTTCGTGGTCAGCGTTTGATGGACTCTTTTTCGTCAATAAGACATTTCGGTACTCATCTAGATTGGCTTTGAATTTTAATTTAATATGGAAGTCAATGTTGATTTTGCAGAATTCATCAAATGGTGCATTTGTCATATACAAGATAGTGTCTCCTTGTAGTGATGCGGTCTGCAGGATTACTTTCGATAAGATGAGACGGGTTTCATTTTCAAACTTAGGTAATCTAGGTCCCAAAGTCATTTCTATGGTTGTCTTTAAAGCCTCGAAAATAGGCACTTCAATGCTAGAAAAATTTGTAAAATTAGTTGAGTAGTACTTTAAATGGAATATAATTTTATGCGACCTCAAACTGTTTTAATACTTTCCGATATTTACAGTTTTACAGAACCTACAATTTTTGGTTAATTTTGAATAAATATGTACGAGTGCTTTGTGTGCTTACCTGGTCTCCTCACATTTAACTGCAAACGTGTGTATGACCAATTGGGCGAGAAGGCGGGTTTGAAAGTGTGCTCCCATTGTGTGTGGCCATAGCAAATTCACGATTTCCTTCAAGTGCTTTGATTTAAGGCTGCTCCATCTACGAATGCAATATAAGTGAGCTACAGAAATGATCGAAACTTGTTGGCTCGGCTTCATAGTTTCCATTAGCCGCATTCGTTCTATTAATATTTCGAAACTGGGCAAAAGTCGTGCCACGAGACACTCATACATGTAGCTGATATTTAACTGATCATTCGTCACCATTAACGCATTCCACATCTCATCCGACCAATCTATATACTCTTGCATGCCCATCAATGCCCTGGCAATGCGTATTTTCCGTCTGTGCTCTTTACAGTTTTCAAAATATCGCGGTTTCTTTTCTGTCAATTGTTTGTTGATAAGAAGCAGCGAGTCCTTAATGGAATTTCTTCTTTTTTTTGACTGTTCCACGGTTGCTTTGATAAATGCATCTCGAAATTTTAAGTCGTCGTTTGAACATGGGTCTTTACTGAAGGTGTACGCTGCCTCAATGCTGAAATAGTAGGCACACAATGTTTAATAATAAATAATATTGTAGTACTTAATTTTTCTAAAAAATACAAAATCAGAGAATAGAGAGTTATAAAATTAGAGAATTTAAAATATAGGAAACTAAAATAACAAAATGATTAAGAGTACAAAAAAAAAAAAGAAAATACGTGTTTATTAAGATTAGAAAAGTATATTTTTGTAAAAGGTGGACACAATACTTTTGGCAATAAACTTAAAATTCTTAATGAAAAGAAATCCCTAAGTCGAAGCTTCCATAACTCTATCTTTTTCTTTGGATAATGGTGATTCAAGTTAGGGAAGCTAGACTGTAAAAGAATTGTCAACTGACAGATATAGATGAATACTCACCGTGCATCCCCTGTGGTAATATCGCCATCGAGAATTCTTTCCACAATATAGGATATACTTAATTTTTCCGCATAACATAGAATGAGTTCTGGTTCAATATTACGATTTTCAAGCATATCGAACATTAGTTTTTCAGTTTCGATGACACTCAGATGCTTGGTTCCGTAATTTAAAATTCCTTTAATACTATACATTAAAAATTTATTATAAAATTAAGGTTTATGATTAAAAAATGTACGATACTTACGCGTCTTCTGATTTAGGATGCTTCATCAGCCGACCCATGAACGCCTGAAGTACATTTTCGTTATCTTCGATTCGAGTGTCACTTTCTTCCAAAAGTTTTGCTAAATGTTCAAACGTTAATATTGTGCCACGTTCTATGATATTAAGAGGGCTCAAGTTTAACTGAATTTGACTCCATCGTTGCAGGCTGACCTTAAAATACGAATCTACACAATGATTTAATACAAAGGTCTTTTCCTCTTTCGTTTTACACTCGAGTTGATTGATCAAATACTTTTGAGCTTCGCAAAGGTTATTGCATTTTTTGAAAATCTTGGGATCCACGTTATAATGAGTGATATAAAAATTCCAGTATAGCTCCTTTGCCCCATTATCTTTGCGATTCAATGCAAGTAATGGAAGAAAGCGCCACCATCCTTGAAGTCCCGTTGGAAATTTGTTGAATAGATGAATAACTTTAGGTATCACCTGTGCGATATAAAATCGCAATAGATCTCTATATTGACAATCACTTGTAATAATGTCGTAGCAACGTTTGTTTAAGTTTACAAATTTTCCGTCCTCTATTTCGCAATTCTGAAGTTTGGATTCCAAGGGATTATGTGCAGTATAAGTATCGCTGATATTATAAAGTGTCTCGATGAACACCAAGTACTCGCCCAGTGTCAAACTGTCAATAGTTACCTATAATAGAGGATGTACATAAAACGTTTAAAATACAGTTATCTCGAATCACCATTATTTAAAGAAAAAGTTAAAATTATGGAGATTTTAAATTATGAAACTCTATTTTTTAAGTATAGTAAACATAATTATTTTGATTAAAATATCGATATTATCAATATCTATTATTTTATAATATATTATTATAAAAATCTGAATCGATATATATACATAAAACCAAAATGACTACTGCTTACCCCAAACTTGTGTTCAACACGTTCTATGGCAAGTTTTCGTAGCTTTTTGTTCTTAAGTGCGCGAACCCGTGTGCTCAGTTTTAGGAGCAGGTTTTTACCGATCACGAAGACATCAGGATTTGTTTCTCGTTGTACGTTGTGTAGCCAAAATACCAATGGAACAGAGTGCCATGGAATTGTTACCAATGCTTCTAAAAATGCAATCTTCTCCTCTCTTGAAGGCATAAACTTATCATCTTCGATTGATGGCAGAAAATAGCCTTCGACATTGAAGAGCTGTGTTCTGTTTGTGGCTGCTAGGAACTCAGACAAGAGATTTGATTGACGCAATTTGGTCACATCAAAGTGGTTAAGAAAATATGTTAATGTCCAGCGGAGCACCAATATATTGTTGTCCTGTAGCAGTCGGACGTAGAGAATACGTAGCCAGGAAATCCAGTCATCGTCCTGATCTTGGTTGCCTCCTGCCACAACGCGGGGTAGGAGAGTGCCAAGTGTTGGGAGAACCAGATGCGATTGTTGTTCCTCCAAGCTCTCCATTATGGTCACATAGGAAGTCCACTGTTGCTCACTGCATTTCAAAGCATCCAATATCTTTGTATCCCCCCACCGCATGATGTCAGCTAGTTTTCTCATCAGAAAGTATGCCGCTTTTCGATGTTCTCGAGTCTCCGACTGCAGCAAATTCTTTATGAGCAGATGCAGTTCGGAGGAGCAAACGCACTCCTCACCAAGATTATTTACGAAATCATCAAACAGCTGCACCAAGATTTGGGCGGCGTGGGGTTGCCCCTCGCTGTTTAGGCTCAAGAACCAGAGTTGTTGTATCAGAAACTTTCCATCAATACGCGGAAATTTGCGTACATAGAGTTGCACACAAATGAGAACGTTGGCAACAAGTTGGCGACTGCAATTTTTGCTATCGGCAATAACAACCGAAATGAGCTTGTGAAATACCTTTGCACCGAACTTCACATTGAACTTGTTGTTGGCCATCAACAAGTTGTGGATGCATTGCAGCACTCTCTTAAGCGCCAATTCGTTATCCTTGTGCAAATCAATCACATCGTACAACAATTCGTCCAGTTCGGCAATTTCGCCTAGCAAATTTTGGTTTTGAATATATGTTTCAATGGCCTGGACAACTGCGTGTGTTGTTGTTGCTGTTGTTGCTTTTGTTGATGGCAACGCCATCTTAGAATGTATATTTAACAATTACTTGATTTACTTTAAAACTTAGGTTTATTCACTTGTTGCATTCAATATTTCACAATCGAACTCAATGCGAATCAGCTGTTTGAGTTGGTTTGTTTGCCATTCACAGTGAACGATGAATTTTGGCGGCTGTCTAAAATTTTATCAAAACTCGATGCAAAACAAGTGATGAAATTACGTCGCGATCACCACTGTAGCAAATGCGAATTGTACTTTGCAATTTAATTATTTTTATTAAAGTATTTATCACTTAAATTAAATTTACATGAATTAAAGCAGATTGGAGTCCATTCAGAAGTTTCGATTGATGTTATATATCGAATTGTATCGATAGTTGACGTTTGGTAATTTCACAAGAGATGATGTGTTGCCAGACCACCACAGCGCCACCACTTATTAGTGCGCCATCTTTTGCCAGTTTACGAAACGACTATATCCTTGGCATGATACTTTGCCCAACAGATGTCGGTAATGAGAACGTTACAGCTAACGTCACCATTAGGTGCGCCATCATTCGTTCTTTTTTGAAAGCTACAAACAAAAAGCTAACTGCTACAAATCAGTTGCCAGGCGAGCAGTTAGAGTGAGAGAGAGAGAGGACGTCAGCCATTTTTTTTTTGTGCGCGCAAATTTGAAATGGAAAAACGTGAAATTTTCAAAAATTAATTTATAAAATTTGAGAAACAATTTAAAAAAAACAACAAAATTCAAAATTAGGTAAAATAATTAACTTTATTTAGAAATTGGTTTTGGTGGCAAAATTGAGAAAAAACAAAAAAAAAATTGAGAAATAACGAAAAAATTGAGAAACAAAAAATATTAATAATTCGAGAACAATTCAACAAAATCTCTGATACAAATTTCAAAGCTCTAGCTCAAAAATTGAAAAAGTTGACTTTTTCGCCAAAAAAACCAATGCAAAGTTTGGTCCGAGTGGCGAAAGCTAGAATTATTGTTATTTGCTTGGCGGGTTCTCCTCCTCGTCCTGTGTATAGAATACAACTCAACCAGATGGGGAATTAGAGTACAAAATTAAGCTAAAAAACAGGAGCTGCAATCCATTCGGAAAGAAGAGCAAAAGGAAAGGAACAAGCAGAAAACAAAGAGTATCTCGAAAAGAAGAAAAAGGAGAAGGAGGAGGAATAATTTCAATATAGTAAGTAAGTACCACCTATTCCAGAAATATTATATTCATTTTATATTATTTCCAGAGTTCAAGGAAGTTTTAAAGCATCATCATATGCCCGGAAAATGGAGCCGCTATTTTCAATTATTTGTACACACAAAAAATGGAAAGAAAACAAACGCAAAGAAGCTGCGACGCTAAATTATTAAAGAAGAAATTGAATCCAATCGCCAAATTCAATAAATCGCTTAGAAATTTATAGTTTTTTTTTAAGAAATAACTGACGAACGATAAATGAACGATTTAGTTTCATGATTGACTGAATAAGTTCATTCGTTCATCCTAATGACCCGTTCATTTCAACTTTTTGAGACACAACGACATCCAAGTGTAACGGACATTCATTGTCAACAACAAACCTTATCTGAACTGATGAAAAAATTAGCCAATTCGAAAAAATAAGTGCCATTGCGCCAACAGGACAAAATAGAGCCAGTTTTGGCGCAAAAACGCCAATTGTGACAACCGTGGTCTGGAGTTTATGTCGCACGGATGTCAAGGCTAACATCGACGAAGTGAATCGCTATGATGAATTGGCTCCAGAGGAACTGTTACCACGAGTTGTGTCATTGTACCTGTATCTTGTGGGAAAACTATTTACAGCCTCTGAGTAAGTCCCCCAGGAGCTGTCGAAAATCTCAACTTACAATTTCATCTCATCCACAGCTTGGAGTGCATGTATCAGTTGCTGGGAAAGCTGTAGATTCAACAACAACAACAAGATGATCGCTCAGCTTCCACGACATTTGTACTGCAAATGATTACAGATTATGCAAATAAAATATTTATTTATTATATAAGCAGATTTTACGGCTTCATCAATATCATTTATCATAGCATAAAAATAGCCAAATAACAAATAAGTGCTTATAACATTATTTATACGCACTGTTGGCCAATTTTCAGCAGCAAAAAGAAACCAAAACGAAAAAAACCAAATTGTTAATGGTCATTTTATTGTTTTAAATTTAAAAATACTTTCATAATATTAAATTTTATAATATTTAATTAATAGCAATGCATCCTGTCGTTGGCCTTATATTTAAACTGAGTTTTTATTTTGAATTGGATTTCGTTCTGTTTTTCTATTTTTTGCTTTTCGATAGCGAAACAGACGCACTTAATGAGCTCATTCGTATGCGTTTGGAGAATCGTGTGAAAGGTGAATACTTATCGGTCTGACTGTGGGTCCTTTACTGAAAAGCATCTGTGGCATATTGCGGTTTATTTGTCTGGCCGTGGGGTTAACAAATTTGTAAGCCAATTGCGTAGCTCGAGCTATACAAATTATATTATTGAGACAGGTATTAATGCCATTTAGGGTTTTTTTTTAATTAAATAATAAATACTCACAATATTAAAATCCCCTGTCATAATCTGTATATTTAAATATTTTAGTTACTCTTGTTCTTGTGTTTCTTTGTTAGCAACCGTTTTTTGGAGCTCATTTGCATTTTTAATTGCAAAAACAAGTAACAAAATTTATACAATTTATGTCTGGGAAGCGAAGAAAAAAATAAAATAATCTATTTAATAAGTCGACAATGAAATACTCTAGCTTCTACATTAAATTTTGCTTGTTTAAAACAGAGAAACGTAATAAAATATATTTAATACAATTTACAAACTATACATAAATCATTTCTATCTTCATTTTTAAAGTTTTTTTTAAGGAAAAACCTTTCTTGAAATTATAAATGAATTTATAAACAATTTCCAATCATTACTCAAATAGTTGTGAACATTATAGAATACAAAAAATAAATAATCTTTCGGTTGGGATTGGTTAATTAATAATTAAAATAATTTTTATCGCCAAATAGTCTGCCACATTTATGTGGAGTCTATTAAGAAATCAAGTTATATATATATGTTTAATAATAAATATTTAAATGTCTTATGCTCCATGAGGTCGTACGTGTTTATCATTCTTAATAAAATTATGATATACTCTGCCAGATGTTGTCAGGGAGTTAAAGCCGAAAAGGTGATTTTAACTATTAAATACAAGATGGAAGGAGACGAGTCAAGTGCGAAGCGAGCGATGCCAGTGTGTTTTTAATTACCATAATTACATAGCTGCACACACACGCAGCCTCACACGCACACACACACACATGACATACTCTCACACACACGCGCACGCACACACAATGATAATATTGCGGTTGCCTATAAGTATGCAGTACTTTCTGTCAGAGCAGAAGGTTTCCTCGGAGAAGAAGAGACTTGGCATAATTCAGAAGGGAGAAAGGGAGGCAGCAGAGGGTGGGGAGACAGGGTGGAATGGTAGGTAAGGCGGTTAGTACCACCCTGTTGCTGTGCTTTTATTGTCCTTATCGCATAAACTTAAATAGTTTTTACCAGCCACTTTGCGGCTTTTAAGTTATTTTGCGTGCACCGCTCTTAAGTCGACGGGTGGTGGCACCACCTACCTCACCCCCTTACCCTCTTTCCCCTGGTCTCCATCTCTGTTTCTTCTTGCTATCTTTCTCATTTGTTTGTCTCTTACCAGAGCCAATTAAAGCTGACTTTTGTATTGTGGTTCAACTTGGGCAAAGGTCTAAAACGTAACCACAATTGGGCAGAGAAGTTGTTCAAATAATTAACCAGTTAAATTTACTATTCACTTGACGTGGAATATGAACTTTAAATATATGTATATACTATCAATACATAATAGATTAAATATGTTATATTTCATGCTACCACCTGGAAACGTCTCCATTTTTATTTGCAAATAACAAAATTAAATTTTTTTCTTTATTTTTTCATATTTAAATTTTTCACATCAGGTGAGGTGCATTTCAACCATTGGCCAGTGAAGAAACCTTTTTGGTGCATAATTTGCATTCCTGAATTTATGCTTCCTGCAGCTCTTACTGGAGCTTGCCACCTGCCACCTGCCACTTGCCACCTGCCCCTTGCCACCTTTCACTTGCCTCGGCACAAACTTGGGCTAAATGTTTTGCAATTAATTTTCGTGCCATGTCGGTTATTAACCTGCCATTGCGAGGCTACCTCCAGAGGTTACAGACATACATATTTACACTCTGCATATATTCGAATCCTCATTAAAATCCTGGACACTGCTTTGGCGATGGACGCTGGACGTGGGACGTGTCCGTTGGGCGTGTCTGGCGTAGTAAATCAAAGTTGTGTGCTATTTTTATGCACACCCATTTTACATTTCCAATTAGAAAATAATGGGTTATCAGCTTGAAGTCGTTAAAGAGAGTCCACGTCAGTCAGATCTTAAACATTTAATTGAAATTGGAGTAAATGAAAGGCTTAAGTTTGAGAATAAACATTGCATTTTTTATTGATGAGGTAAACATATTTAAATATATTTAAATTTATATAGCATAAAGAAACATAATGAAACTTATAATTTTTTCATATTTTACGGAGCCAAAGTAGTCGTATTCCAAACGGTTACATTAGTTTAATTTGTAAGGGCAAACCATTTTTCACATTAAAATTTAAAATTAAAAACTTATTGTTTGGGTTGTGTTAAAAAGTGGGAGTGTTTTGAGATATACTCAATATGATTAAAACACTCAAATAAAAAGATTTTAATTGCAGCCTTTTGAGTTGGCTTTAATAATACTTGAATGTAATTGTTAATTTCCAACACATTTCACATAAAATTTGTAAATAATTTATAAATTGATAAATCGAGACATGCTTGTAATTTGTTGATTGTTTGTTGATTTAGTTAACTGCAATATTTGCACTTGAATGTTAACATTATGGTCCCGATCCCGATCCATCTTCTTACCCAATTGGGCCAAAACTGGCCAAGTTACACGTGCGTACCTTTATGTTGGCCACAAAATGTGAGCCACAGACCTCTTGGCAGCTCAAATGCATTTGGCTTTCATAAATAAATAAGTCTGTTAAATTGTCCATGCTCCACAGGCTCCGTCCAATTGGATGGCTGCCTGTCTGCCTGTTTGTCAGTTGCTGGCATTGGATTTTGAATATGTTTTTCATGCGCATCACGTTTCCTAGTCCAAGTCCCTGTCCATGTCCCTGTCTAGTCAGTGTTCCTGTCCTTTCAGCCAAGTCAAAATTGTCAAATGTTTCTTGCTGTTGTTATCCCCGCGGATCAAGAGAACATTTAAGCAGCTTACGGCCAAATATGTAAGGCGATTGAAATTTTCATGAATTTCATTGTGACAAATGCGACAAATCCACAAAATATATTAACAGGATATTGGGAAACAGCAAAAAAAGCAGAAGGGCTGCAATTGGCCAACACTTAAAGTGAAGTTTTCAACTGTTTTTAACTTGCTTGTAATTGATTTTCGCAACAATTTTGAATTTTCATTTACTGACGTAAAAGGCAAATGACGGAAGTTTTGAAGGCTTTGTTCGAAAAAAAATCGCAAAAATAGAAAAAAATTGGAAAAAACATGGAAAAAAATATCTCAACTTTGATTGCAAATTTGTTTGCCTCAACTGAAGCAATTTTTTTTGCACTCGTTCTCTACACGTTTTTCTACTATAGCTTCTATAGTTTTTCTTTTTTTCTGTTATTTTGCTGCACACTTTTGATGCTATTTCTGTGTTTGCCTCCCACAACTTTTTATCTCGCATTTTTTTTTTTTGGTTCAACACTTTTTTTTGCATCTGCATCTTTACTTGACAAACAAACCCGGAAACGGGTAAACGTGTTGCTGGCAAATATTTACAGTTTAGTTGGCCAAAACAGAGTGTGAGAGAGAGAAAGAGAGAGAGAGCGAGCAGATGCTACGGCTATAAAGCAATTTGATGCGAAAATCAACAATTCAGACGAAATGTTCGAATATCTCTTTTTACAATTTAGTTGACTCCCAAATTGAAACAGACGTATTTAAAGTGAAAAAACTGTCATTTCTGACAAATATGTTGAAAGATTGCGTTTAATTGATTGATAGAATAGCTAAGAATACCTAAAGATTCTCTTACTGATTCTCTTTTGCAAAAATTCCAAAATCTACAGTAAGTAAAATGTCTTGCATACTTTTAGGCTTGACTTTTATTTAATTTCAAATGGGAACAAAATGACTGATATGACTTTTTCAGTCATAAGTGGAATTTAAGGAAATTGTTTAGAATGTAATATAGGAAATAAACTTATAGAAAATCTCGTATTTAATTATTTGCTTTTAATTCGAGTTTCATGCTTTTAAAATCCAGAGCTCGTTCATAATTCACTACCAGAATTTTTGTAGTCGTCCATGTCAACCTAAATTAAAAAGCCACTAGCCGTATTCTAATAATCTTCTAATTACACTTTTAACATAGTAAATGGACACAAAAAGTCATTAACAATAATCCTACGTAAAACGGACAATCCCATTTTTCCACCTGCATTTCACACACAACTGTTGTGACATATGTAACATTTTTTTCTTTGACTCTGTATTTTTTCCGCCCACAAACTGCGAAACACATTTTAATACAGCGTTTGCAAAAATATATATAAAAAAAGTGTGTATTTTTTTTTGCCCGCTTGTTTGTTGCTGTGTTTTCTGCGCTGGTCAAAAGCAATGCTAACAATGTCATAACGTAATCTTTTTTCGAGTGCTTCTTTTTTCAGTTGTTTGTTTAACTTCCGCAACGCGGGCAAATTCCGCATGTTCAGCCAGAATCACTTGTAGTTATGTATTGTGGTCGTAATTGTTGCAGTTGTTTGTAATTGTTGTTGTGTTGGCCTGTGAATTCGCTGCTGTCAAGAGGCACAACAAAGTCGAGTGCTTGTTTGACCTTCACAACATTTCCCATGTTTCACATAGTCCATTGAAATTTTAACCGAAAGATGTTTTTGAATTTGACATTTCTATATATACTCAATGACAAATTCACGTTGAAAAATTGAGCCTAAGGGAGTACATTTTATCTCTCTAAATGTTTTAATATTAAACTTGATTCACTGTTTGGATTTACATCACCAGTTCCAAATTAAAAAAAATCAATTGAATTGATCGAAAATATAAAGTTTCCTTTTTTTGAATATTTAATAAAAATAGACCAAATTTTTAAATAATATTTAAAACAAATTTTATACTATATTTAAAAGGTGATATTATTTTTTTGACCGACAGTTGAATCGTTTGTTTCTAAAAATAATTTTCATCAAAATCTCAAAAGATATGATTTTGAATGAATATTATAATACAGAAGTCTTCAGAAAAGTGTTGTATAGAGCCAACAAAATGTTCTGACTACGGGGTATACATAGAATCAAGAGTATCTTTAAAACTCGTGTATCCACAACACTGATGAAGCTTGTTTGCCCTCTAAACATATCTAACAAAGCTGAAGTGTTATACAATTTTCAATTTAAAAAAATAGATACTGATTTATTTTATACTTCATTTTGAAAAAAGGTGTTAATAATAGCACCACAAATATTGTCACGCAACACCTGAATAAATGGACTCTTTTCTGTATAATAAACTGCTGACATACAATTCGATGACAGAATCAACAGAGTGTAGCTGTGCAGGGGGAGGGGTGAATATGATAAGGGGAAGGAGGAAGTAAGGTGTGTGCACACGTTGACCGGAGTCAGAAAGTTCCGGCGACGCTTAAACGCTAGAAAAACTACACGTATTTATAATGCCCACATAGACAGATAGAAAAACGAGATAAGCGATGCTGTGACAGATAATGCGGTTGTCAGAGCAGTGGAGGGGTCAGAGGTCAGAGTTCAGTGTTGAGTGAACCACCAAATAAAAAGTTCGTAGACAGCCGAAAAGTTGTCGTGCTTCGTACGTCATGGACCGTGAGCAGATAAGATGAGAGTGTCGAGTTTTATTGATGGCCAGGCGAAACGAACTTCTGATGTGAGTGGCAGTGTTGACATTTCAGCTATTAAGTGGCTAGATTTGAAAAACTTTAAAATTAGCTAAGAATATTTTTAAAAGGAATTCATTACTTGTTTTACTTATATAATATTTAAAAGCAAGGACGAAAAACCGAAACGAATATCGGTTTCAGTTACGGTTTCGGTTATGTTCGCATTTATGTTTTCGGTTATCGGTAACGCAAAATCTTTAAATAAAGGTTTCGTAACGGTGAACCGGTTTTTGTATGTTTGGGTTTTAAAATACCGGTATGGTTGCGTTTCACAAAAAAAGTGTTTTTGCAAAAATATAGTTATATTAATAATATAAAAATAATTTCAAAAAAAGGCATTCTTTCTTCATTTTTGATTCACATGCAAAATCAATTATGAAAACCACAAATAAGAACTCAAAATTAAACATAAGAAAATAAAAGTCAAAAATCAACATTAAAAATTAAAAATAATTTTTTTTTTAAGTATGACAAACCTAAATAAACCCTTATAAATAAAACGGTGTTGAAATATTTTAATGAGGGTTAGATAAGAAAAAATGTTTTCTAGTACACAGATGACGAAAATTTTGTTGCGGACAATGTGAAATTTCAACCAAATAAATTCTGATTTCGTCAAAAATAAAGGTTCTTTTGATATCGCTAAATATGCTTTATACGTATTGGAGGCAATATAAATATATGTAATAACTTTTAAGCTATTTCTAGCTTGTTTTTTTGAAAACACTAGCTATTTTAGCAGCTCTGGCGGGTCAAAAGATAGTCTATTGGCAACTTTAGTCGGTTGTCTGTGCTGTTTGTTGTGTCAACTGTCAGTTGTTAATTAAATATGTCCCGCGGAGCCGCACACTTGAACGGTGACAAGAATAAAACGTAGTGGGAGTCGTGTCCAGATCCGGATCCGGAGAAGCAGCTGTCGCTAAGACCACTTGATTGGTCTGATCCAGCCAAGTTTTGGGCCGAAGCAGTAGTTGACACGACTGTCAGCATCAATGTGGTTGCCGTATGTTAATATTGTTATTACTTTGACATTTTTATTGCCGGCAAACTAATAACACAATTGACACATTAAATTGCAAGTGTTTGATTTATGCGTGTTTGTGTAAATCACTTAATGCCACTAATTAAATGAATCCATAATACAATGAGCAAATTTGCCAATAAAATTCATACAGCTGTTCAAGTGAATTCAATTGTGGCATGATAAAACACAGATTACTCTGAAGTGAGTCCCAGAATGCTCAGTACATCCATGAAGATATTTATAATGTCCAAATAGAGATTGAGAGTGGCAAATATATATTCCTCCGGGCTAATTGCAAATCTGTGGTTGCCGCCCATCATCAGCTGGGTATCATAGATCAGGTAGAACGAGAAAAGCAGTGCGCCAAGCGAGGCGTAGATTAAAGCCATCATATTGCCCCCAATAAAGATGGCCATAAGCCCAAAGATGAGCAGGGCCATCAGACAGGCAATGAGAATGCCACCCATCATGGTGAAATCGTACTTGGTTTGCAGAGCAAAAAGCGTCAGAGCCAAACAAATGGCAGCCGTAATGCCAATGGCCAGAAGCACCTCTTGGCCATGATGGCGACTGGCCGAGATGCCCAGCAGCAAGGATTCCGCGACCGTAAAGAGACCCAGAAATATAAGGTTTGTTGGCGTCTCACGTCTCACATTCTCGCAGCAGATCATGCTCAACATGGTCAACAGCATTGTGGCCACGGCCAGCCAAAGGAGCCAAGGATTGCGGCTGGCAAAGATCTGCGCATCCGGGCAGAAAGCAAACATGGCAACCACTCCAAATGTAACCACCAACTGAGCCATGAGTATCAGATACACTTTGCGTATGAATCCACGGCGAATGCTTTGATTGTCGAACGACAAATTCTTCGGTTGACCCTCCATATCCTGGTTCTCGTAGGAACCATAACTTGGGGCAACTGGAGCTGAAGCTGGAACTGTTGCTGGTCCAGCTCCATAAAGATATTGCGGGTTGGTTTCCATAATTTCCATTTTACGAATTGAATTCGAAGCTCCGACGACAGTTTTAGAATGTGCTTATAATTTAAAGTTGGAAACCTTCACTAAGGTGAGTGTGTTTCAGGAAACTTGATTGAAAAATCGTACAAATAAATTGAAAAATCGACAATTTTTAGTACTTCAATTCGATTATTTCGCTGACGATGTATTGAGAAAATTATAAAGATTGTCATGAAACTTGACTCACAGTTTTTTCACAAACTTCAAACTGTCTTTAGATTGATTCGGCTTTAAAAAATAGTCATCCAAAAAATCAATTATTTTTCAAAACTATTTCAAGATAAGAAAATAAATAAATAACAAATAAAAGTGAATCATGTAAATGTGCTCACAAGATAATTAACTATATTTTCAGTGGCAATAGCATTATTAATTTTGGCGGGAATTTTCTAAGCGCCAACTGATAAGAAGCAGGAAAACAACAACAGGTGTGCGTTTTCCTCATGTTCTAAGTAGCTTTTCTAAATGTTGCTCTCCTGCTTTCCCTTGGCTCTCGTATCACACTCACCTCTTTCGATTCTGCGCACTGTCATAATTCAGCAAAAGTTCATTTTGGAAGCTTTTTTTTGTTGGTTTTGTGAAATAATTTTCAGTATTTTCAGCGCCTTTGTCGGTTTGAGTGGACGAAGGACTTGAAAATGGCTGAGGCAGGCAGACTCTGCACTTGGCACTTTCTGATTGCCTGGCCAACAGCAAATTGACGTGTATTTTCAAAAAGAGCTTGATAAATAATGAAAACTTTAACTTGAAACGTCTAAAATAAAATAAAAAATAGGTTTTAGCTATTTTCGTGGGTTTTTCCAAGTGCTCAAAGAGTTCTTTTATCTTTTAGTTTGCTTTGAAAGCATTCCCAAACAATTTAAGTCGACAATCTCTTTTATGAAAAGTTAGCAAATGAGAATAAAATTAGCAATGACAATTGGCCTTTTGTTTTGTTTTGAATTTTATTTATTTATTTATTTTTTGTTGAGAAAAATTGTCTCTGTGGCACACATCAATCAAAATGCCATTTGGACTAACATGCAACGCCAACGAGACCCAAACTAACTTTGTTAGGATCAGACCCAGACCCAAGACTAGTTCCGTTTCGTGGCATGGCACGTGTTGCGTTCTTAACTTGGCTTCAAGCCCGAATTGCCTTTTAGCCATCAACAAGTTCGGCAGTGTTTTTTAGGTGAATTAGATAGCTGAATACCCTGTAGATAGATGAACCTTTAATATTAATTCATTTTACTTTTAGCTGAAATTACTTCCCTCAGCTACAGTGCCTGCAGAAAGTGTACGCCGTAGTAAGCAAAAAGCTGCAGGGTAACTAACAAAAGATAAAAAATGCGTCACGTGTTGGCCTAATCCCCACGGCTGACACAACAAAAGCCAATGAAACAGGCAACACCTAAAGTTTTTTTAGGGGCGTGGCTGCCACCCAAAAAATCAGTCAGTCAGTCAGTCTGTCAGTTTGTCAGTCAGACATCTATCAACAAAAACTACACTTTAAAACTTTAAATGAGATTTTGTGTGGCGCAAAGTTTTGTGCCCGAAATTCAACTAAAACCAAAGACAGAAAAGATAAGTTGAGCATGGAGCAAGAAAAGATGGAATAGAACAAGAACAAGAATAAGAATAGGATGAAGTTGAGAGAAATGCCAGCCACAACAAATCGTTGACATTTTATCGACCAAATTGAAGGTGAGGAAGCGTCGAAAGAAGGAACAAAATTGAAAACGCTCTTGGCCCAGAAATTGTGGCAAATCTTGACCGAAGCCAAAACAAATACAAATATTAAGTACATGCTTGAGTGAAATAGAAGCGAGTGCACGACTAGAACATGCCCTGTACTTTAAGCCAGATTCCTTACGGGAAATTATGATGTGAAAATAAAAGCGATGTTATTTAAATTTTAAATCTTTCATGTTACATTTTACTTGTTAATTTTTCCTTAGTAAACATTTTTGAAATAATTAAAATTAACTTAACTGCTACTCTTAGTTGACAATAAATAAGTTTATAAATTAAAATTGTAAGGGCTGTCTCTTTTTTGGCTTTCTGCGAGTAACGTTATACCCCATACCAATTCGTAGCTTGCAGGGTATACCAAGACTTGAAATTCAAGTGTATGTATCCGCTATAGAAATAGACTTCAGAGCGGCTTAGCAAGCACTAAAAACTAAGTCCCAAAATAGCAGCAACAACGACAAACAACATCAACAAGAGCAACAACAACGACAACGACAACGAAAACTTATCCAACAACAACAGCAATAGCCACATCATTATGGCTGACCAAAAACAGAAATCCATTGCAGCTTAATCTATGCAAATCCAGTAGAAAAACTCATTTTGCGGATTTCAACTTAATAAAAAAGTGATGTAGCCTTTTAGACAACGACGACGACGACGAAGATGATGATAAAGTTGACGATGGGGACAAAACAAATTTCAGAAACAAAATGTCAACAGCTGACTGTGTAAATTTGCAGACAAGTGAGCGCAAGAGTTTTGGACTGTCACACCCAAAATATATTTATACACTTACTTAGTATATTATGCTATTGCAAGAAATTAAGCCGTCGAGCACAATTGCAAATCCTGCAACTGCCTTACAATTTTTGTAGCATACCTATTAGGGCAGCATAGAACACAGAAGCCACTTAAAATGATCCTAAATATATGCCTTTTAAATGTCTAAATTATTTTTCGAATAGTTAAGTTAAGTATTAAGAAAAGTTAAGACTCAATAAAGATTAATTGAAACTCTTTAGAAAGAAGGAATCTGTCGATAAGGGAGTTTTTTGTAGACCATTAAAGAGAAATTTAGAAAAGTTGTTGACAGGAAATTTATAGATATATACGGTAATTGAAAAAATAATAGAAACGATAATATGTTTTTGTATTTTTAAAATTACTTTGAAAAAAAAAGTTGCTTGGTTTACCTATTTAGCAATGTTTCAAACCATAACAAAACAACAAAACATATTGTTAAAAATTTGATTGAAATGTCAAAAATTACTATCTTTTCTATTATTTTTTCAGCAGTGTATATAGCTTCAATGCTTCAATATTCGAAAAAAAAAACAAATTTAAAATAATAACCATTTTCACTTGTTATGAACTTAAAGTGTGTTTAATATTCGGCGAACACTGTCCGTTTTTTATTTTTTATGTTTTATCACGGTATACATATTTTATTTGCTGTTATTGTTGACGCCTCGGCCTCATTCTCTTCCCGGCTTGTTGATTTTGCTTTCATTGTTGTTGTTGTTGCTTGCTAGGCAGTCAAGTAGTGTTTCTGCTCCAACTCCTGTTCCAGTTTCTTGTCCAGCTGCTGTTCCCCTTAAGGCTGAAGTCATTAAAATTTACAACCTGACGCGGGCCAGAAAGTTCAATAACTGCCAGTTTTTCATTCTCATTTTGCCTTAACTATTGTTATTCGCCGCAGTCATTAAATTCTTTTGCTCTAGTTAAATGCACATTTCTATTTTTATTGTTTTCCTTTTGAGAATATTATTTCCACTGAGGCTTTCAGCTGATTTATGAGTACTTTAAGGTAATTAAGACTGGCTTAACGAGCGGGCATCCACGCGAGTAATTACTAACGAATTAAGCTCAAATTGTTAAGGGATTATCGACCTAATAATTGATCAGCTTATATGAATGAATAACAAATTATGTGCGTCAAAAGCTTCTTTATATTTAAATTACGAAAGAACAAAATAAATACATTTATGAATATAAGAAAAATATTTCTTGAAATTGGTAGATACCTTTAACAAGAATATTTATCCATAACATTAATTGATATGTATTTTTGATTTATATTCGTTAATCCATCTTGATTCCCACAGACTAACTGCTAAGAACTGATCAAATTTCTAAGAGATTTGTCATTATGATCATGATCTTTATTGCATTAAAATTTATTTATTTTATTTTATTTTATTTGGATTCCCAGTGCTACAAGCTAACTCTTATTATTAGTCTAGTCACTATTACAAACATCGGTTTTTTAAATATTATTAAAATTAAATTAATTAATTTAAAATAAAATAATAAAGTAATATAATTTATAACCCCAGAATGTTGATTTTCATGCAGTTTCAAAACTTTAAATCTCAATTTTTAGCACTTGATTAGCTTCTTATATCATAATAGGTATAAACCAATATTATTTAATTTTTTATCAGACGTCAGGTCAAGATTCAGACCATTTTCAAACTTCGACAACTTCAGTATCGGGTATATTCATATTTCATTATTTGGGCTATTCAATTTGTGTGCAAATCGCGGTTCATTGCCTCGAAGTATGCAAACGTTTTTGGACAGTTTGTTGACAATGTGCTGCATTTTGGCCAAGGGGGTCAGACCAGACATGATGAGCAGTCAGGACAGCAGAGTATGCATTTCAAAATATCCTTCTAGACAGTGGCTGTTGTTTCTGCTGCTGCTGCTGTTGCTGTAGTGCAAATATTTTTCGAGCAAGTAAAAACATTTGCCAGAATGCCGAGATACCAAAAGAGAGACAGAGAATGAGGGAAATGACCACAAAGTGTCCATAAAGCTCTTGGCAATTGACACAACATGCGTTCAAAATCAGTCAATGACTCTTACCAAGTGTGTAAGCTTATTAAATTTCTAGTTATATTTAGCTTTAAATTGTTACTTGAAAAAATCTCCATCCATACATTTTGTCGTACATGAGCAAAGTTCTGAAAAAAAGTTCGAGTGAGAACTCACAGCACAATTTGTAGTCTTTCCTTTCGTATTTGCATGAAAATTCAGATATGCAAAAAATAAACTTTGTTTAATTGAATTTCATTTGCTGCTCAACCATGGAAATATCTGTCTCTCTCTGTCTCTCTGTGCCTCTCGCTTTCTCTGTTCGTCTCTTTGTCGCTGTATGACCCACTTGTGTGTCCTTTTGCGGACACTTTTATGTTTCCCATTTGGTGTATTTGTGGTCAACGCAAAAAAGGCAGCAAAAACACACAAGCAAACAAACCGAAAAGAACAGAAAAAACGCTTCCGAAATTAATTGAAATTGTCTTGCGGTTCTTTTGCCTTCCTCAAAATATCGAGTCTGACCTTAAAGCATTTATGGAATATCTCAAATCGCTTTAATAATCGTTTGGCAAATCAAAAAAAATAATATTTAAATTGGAATCCCATAAAGATTCTTTTTGCTTACAATCAAATTTTTTTATATGGGTTTTTGGTAATAAATACTATTGATATCTCCAATTATATTTAGTATTCGCTGAAAAAAACATACGTTGCTTGGACTTTATTGGGAGTGCAGAATTTAAGATACCCTGTAACTTGTTTAGTATTATTTGGTAGAAACTTCTAATTTAATATGAACTGTAGAAAAAGAACAAACGTTTAGAATGGATTGGTAGATAATTAATATACCCTTTACTGTTAATACGCAAAGGATATTACTATTATCTAGAAACTGTTTCGAATTCCACATTAATCCAAAACAATCTATTGAAATAAAACATTTAATAAACAAGAATATCAAAATGAAAAATTAAATATCCTTTTACACATAAAGCTTAAATTTTACTAATAATATGGATATTTTAAATGCGTCATTTTGAAGTAATACTAAATGTATGTCTTACATATTTCCATGAAATTGTTTCGAATATGAAATGCGGAGTGAATATTTCCATCAATAATCCGTCGTTCGTCAAATGTAAAAATAATAAAAAAAACTGTGGCGATTTGCGCAAATGTGAAAAGGGAATTTAAGAGTGTATTTTTTGTTTGTATTTTGTGTGGGTTCATTCTATTTTATGTAAATACATATAACATATTACAATAATAAAAGAGGAAGAAATGTTCTCATAGAGCAGTTCGCGCGTACGTTTACATGCATATTTTATTGCATACTTGCCGGCGCGCGGGTTGTCAAAAGGACCTCGATGTTGATGTTGGGCGAGGACGACTTCAGAGCACTCGCAGTGGGAATGCCTTTGCATTCACAGCGCATAATTAAAAAGTTTTATTCGCAGCTCTTTTAACGTCCATGCGTAGCTCATAGAGCGCAGCTTTCCCACCCTTTCCATTTCCATTTCCATTTTCATTCCTATCACAGCACGCGCTTTTTCCTCAGCTCTTTAAAATGTCGAGCATCTCTTCGAGGACTTCGGCGTGTTGCAGCTTTGTTCACATTTAATTTGATACTTTGCAACTGTTTTGCAGAGCAAAAGTAACTATCAAATTAGCTGGCTAGTATGTAACTATGTAGTTCCTTGCCTGCCGTCATTTAATTAAGGTGCGACCAGAACCAGAAACCAAAACCTAACTAACTTGGCTAACAAAGTCATTTGAAAAACTAACCTACAATGGCCAAAACTATGCACTTTAATGCCTAAATCCATTATTTTAGCTCTTTTTTTTGCAGCTTGCAACTTTGTCTATACCCTGGAAAACATCTATCACTGTAGATGAGGCTGACTCAACAGTGGCTTTGGCATTGTTAAATCATCAAGTTTTCTTTGCATTTTTTAGAATTATAATAGTAATTTTATATATTTTATTAGCTCTTTTTTTTGCAGCTTGCAACTTTGTCTATACCCTGGAAAACATCTATCACTGTAGATGAGGCTGACTCAACAGTGGCTTTGGCATTGTTAAATCATCAAGTTTTCTTTGCATTTTTTCGAATTTTAATAATAATTGTATATATTTTATTTGCTTGCAATTTTTAAGGGGTAACTCGAGGTTTAACCCTTTGTTTTTCTAGTGTAAACTTGTTTCAGCTGTTTTCATTTTCAGTTTTCGCTCTTCGCTTTTAACGCAATCGTAAAGCGTTGGGTAACAAAATGTTGGTTATTTTCTTTTTGTAGCCGCACAATAGTTGCAAACACACAGACAGAAACACACACACACACACAACTACAAATATGGTGGAAAATCTTTGGTTACATTCTGATGGCATTGTCGGCGCTGTTTTGTTGCTCATACGCAGCGTTGTCGCCACGCGCAATTTTTGCATTAATTAGGCCAAAACGTTGGCCGTGTGGCGGCGATGTTGTGATGTTGCATGCCACATGCAACGAGGCTTTTGGCATTTCATTTGCCGCATGGCCAGCCTATTAAAATCTTCAATCGAATTTTCAATTAAGACCAGGCTAATTTCCAACCGCAGAACGATACGAATTTTTCGCTCAAATGACATTTGGCATTTGCCATTTCGTGGTAGCTGAAATAACCAAAAAAATCGACATCCTGCGCCTTTTAAAGGCGTGGCATTTAGCACTTTCGAGAAGCTGTTGCTCAATTTATTTTTGCGCCCTTTTTTCTTGCCTTTGTTGCAGTTATCGTATTGCATTTAAGCCAGGAAAGAGAAAGAGAGAGAGAGAGCGCGAGAGAGGAGGCTGACGAAGCCAGAACTGAAATCTGCGCTCAGGCGAACTGTCAGACTGGCAACTGGCAGACTGGCAGACTGGCAAATGGCAACTACGGCACTCGCAGCTGCGTTCAAATTGCAGAAACTGCCAGAAGCGCTGAACAAAAGTTTTTGCAAATGACTTAGACAATCCAAAAATAGTAGTGGGGCCAAAGATAAGCAAAAGGGGGAAATAAGAGGGTAAGGAGTAGGGTGGGGGGAAACTTGTGAGAAACTTCAAAATGATTGGACAACGCTAAGGTTTCAGGCATTTACAAATCTACGGCCATAATTATTATGAATTATGAAACAATAACTCTGGCTCTAATGGACGCGCCCCCAAGGCAGAGAGCACATACATATAGTACACGGCCCGTTTTCCCCTCGGAATTTTTCGGCAACTAATTGACAAATGATGATAAAGTGTCTTGGCCAAAACGACTTTGCTTCACTTTTACTTTCACTTTCGCTTCACACAACATTCTCCTTCTCTTAACGCGCCTTGACGGCCTTGACGGTTGTTGTCGCTGCCACTTCGCGGACTCACTTCTTGTTTGTGCCACCGCATTTTACATGAAAATCTGATAAAAGCTTTGTTTGTGCCGACGGAAACGGATGTTAACTGCCAGACCGAATGGACACTGACATGACTGGCATTAAATGCGCCAGTCCGAGACTGGCATTACGTGCTGCCTCACTTTATTATTGTGCAGCAATAATAACTCTGCTCGACTCGACTCCCCTCGACTCTGACTCCACTTCAAAAGAGGTATTATTTAATACATATAAGCATTTACATATTTATTTTAAATTTCCCCCCTCTACTGTTCTTACAACTGCAGAGCTCAGATACTAAATAGATATTTTACGTGCACTTTGTCAACTAGTGTTTATCTTATTCTTTATTCAGTTCATTTACTTTTAAATTGGTTATTAATATTATTAACAATTTAATAATAATGCTTGATCAGTCTGTTGACTGACGAAGAATTTAATTAACTTCAATGAAATGTATTAAGACAGACACTTCCTCTATCATTATGTCTACCGAGCATCTCTTATTTCCTTTAGTCATATTTAAGCTTCCTCCAATTTTGTTGTTTCATGGCGTACCAAAAAGTGTTTTGACTTGCTTTAAAACGTAAATTAAGAAGTCTTTAACATGAAATATTCAACAACATTTTCGCACCGTCTGACCCCTAAAACTTAGACCTTTTTCTTGATGGACTGTGGATTGAGATTGAGGTACCTATGTCACATTTAAAATGCAAAAGAGCCACGGTTTATTATTCAATCAAAGTTGAATGAGTATGTTTCCTAATATTATATTAAAGGCGTGTGTCGTGTGCCAATTCATGTTTTATGAATCACGTGCCGAAATGTCTCCTCTACTTTTTCTCTTTTAAAGGGGAATCCTGTAAAACATGCTTTAAGCTATATTTTATGCTAAATAGCCATTTCTGGCTGCAATCAGTGCTGTCCAGACCTCAATGCCATTTCCGCATTTTTTTATAGCGTCTAATAAAGGGCTGCCTAATGGCGAATGTTATTGCTCTTAACAAGCCTTTCAGTTCAACTGACCGTTAAATATTTAAAAGTGTTGCCATCCAGTGGCCATTGAACAATGCTATGAACTTATTGCTGTTATGCGCCAACTTATTGAGAAATTTTATACTTTTGATTGCTTGTATAGGGAGTACTACATTTATTTGTTTTTTGTGCTTTCTTTTTCTTCTGTACGAAAATTTATAAATTATCAATTATTTTGTGTAGGGATTTATATATTTCTTTTAGGATTCAAACTTATTTGTTATTCTTTTGTGTGGCGAATTGTTAATTTATTGGTAAACTTTAAATTTTCGGTTAAAGTAATATTGCTATTTTACAGATTTTTTCTGTGTGAATATCCCCTAATAAAGAATTTAACCTACATTTTTCCTTGTCGTTTGAATAATTTGCAGAATTTTCTCAGTTCTGCGCAACGTAAATAAATATTGTTCACATTTTTTCTTGGTAATTTTCCCTTTTTGCTTTCTGCGTAATTTGCGTAATTTGTTTAATTAAAATTTTGCGTTTGTATAACTTTGATACCTTTTCTTTCGTTGTTCTCTTTTTGCTTTAAAAACCTTTTTTTTCGCACTAAATTGCAGCTCATTACACGAGGTTTTGACTCTAAGGTGAGTCCAATTCTGGGATACCTTTGGGTTAAGGTCGTAAACTCTTCAAGTCTGGAGAGCTGATACGTTGCCTAATTAACCCTGATAGTTATAGTATTAATAATTAGGATGTGCTCTACCTCAACCTTTATCAAGGGGATAATGTATGGGTAGTCTGATTGTGAATCGAAGTCTGAAGTACTTTGTAAGCTACTTAAGCATACCACATGACTATCTTTGATTTATTAATGAGAGCTGTACATATGTATGTATGATTGTGTACATTCCTCTATTGTTATGAAGTGTCATAAGTGCCTCGATCTCCCCTCTCCCCTCTCTCCCTCTTTTGCTTCAAAACATCTTCGATTGAGTCTGTGCGTGCCCAAAATTTAATTAACTGCACACTGCACAACGTTTTCAATAACTGTGCCTATCTACACAAATGCGAGGGTTACTCAATGAGTTTCTACTACTTGACAAAAAATAATAGTTAGTTTAGTAAAGAAGAACACATAGGTATTATTAAATAACATTTGAACATTTTTATATAAATTTCATAATAATTCAAACGCTCTATAATCTTCATAATTAATTCAAGCAAGTAGATCTTTTAAGTTAATGTTTTCAATGCAAACTCAACGATTGAGCATTTTGTTATTCAATATTATCAATGTTAAATAACATATTTGCAGCTGATTCTCATAGCTTAAGTTTTTCCTATTTCTCTTTTGGCATACTTATCGATTGGCCGTCGTATAATGCTGAAAAGCTGTTATAATATCACACACAAGCTGCTTTACCTACAATTTAATCCCATGACGTTTGTCGGCATACGAATGTAGCCAGCATGAGGGCGTATGTTTGTGTGGGCGTAGCACTGAAAACTAATTTTAAATGTCATGTCTTTTGCTTAAGCTTAACTAGTATCTGCCTATGCAAAGCATAGAAATTGCATACATTTATAAGATGTTTGTTAATTTAGAGAATCCCCCAAAAGTGATATTATAATGACAATTAAAGATTATTGCGCCTTTAATTCACCAAACCAGAGTTAATTATTATTTATAATTCATGGACATATGTAATAAATATTTCAGATCTTATTGTTTTTCGATGTACGAGCAATTTACAGATGATTCAAATATGTTGTCGTGAGTTGTCGACTGACAGTGATAATTTACAATTGATAATTGACAACTTCCGCGATTGCAATTATGAATTTTAAATTATTGCTATAGTCGAGGTTGATTTAGTGTTTTTGTGTAGAAAGGCAAAAAATCCAATAAGAACTCCCAAGAAGTCAAATGCCTTATCTGACAATAGTTTTCCTGATGAGTTTCGGATTTTTTCTGTATCGCTTCACTCATGAATTCACGTTCTTTTTGGATGATGATTCTGAAAGTGTTAGCAGGTGTAACATAAGGGGTTGTGCCATTCTGCACAAGGATTGTAGCACAGTGCAGTACAAGGATCGAAGCCTTTGCCCCTCCGTGGCACGTCGTCAATTGAAGGCAGGGAAACTTCCCGAAGAGCGCGACGTCGACGCTGGACATCGGTGAGTCCATCTGGGCCAATGACTGGCATTCCCTTTACCTTTCCTGATCCTGGCCCTGATCCGTGTTGCTGTAAATACTTTATCATGTTGATGCCCCTTCTACGCTTCATTTCCTCTTGAAACTCAGCTTCCTCTTTAGCCCTTTTAGCTGCTTCGATTTTTTTTTGGAAGCGTTTTAGCATTTTAACGGGAATTAGAGCACTTGATTTCCTGCGACCGCTTTTAGCACCGGGAATGGCAGTAGCAAAAGAGCCACCCGGTCCATGTCCTCCACGTACTCCACGTCCTCCTCTTCCGCCCGCTCCATGAGCTCCGCCTCCACGTAAGCCAAAGACACCATCCTCGAAGACTTCCTCTCCCGGATTACCAAATGCCGTGTCCCGGTAACGATCACCAGCGGCACAATCGTAGGTGCGCCAATAGGGACCAACTGGTGGATTGGGAAACTTTGGCTGCACTTTCTGATCCCCCCTCGAGGTCTGTGTGCCGTGGTTGATCTGTCGTCGCTTTAGCTGCTCTGGAGGCTTCTCTGTACCCGCCGGCGGCGTCACATCAAAGTCAAATTCCATCTCACTGTCACTGGTGTCGGTGAGCACCAATTGATTCACACAGTTCTCCATGCCCCTTCGATGACACTCCTTCTGCAGGGCCTGGCCAAGTTGCCTCTTCTCCAAGTAGCTGCGGCAGACGCACATCATCAGCGACCTGTGGCAGGTGCACTTGCGGAAACCCTTCCCCTTCAGCCTCCTCTTGATCTCGCTAAGAGTGGGGTTGTTCATTAAGTCAGCCAGTATTTGACCATTAAAAGATTTGAAAATAATTATATTAAAGTTTTGCCAGACGAGCGTTTTTTCACCTACACTTATTGAATATAAAATATAAATAAAAAGCGTCTGCCTTTCACCGCCGTCACGTCCTATTTCCATCGGTTTTTTGTGTCGGTCAAAAGTGAAAAGGCGCTCATCTGACGGGAGCTTGAAGAATAATCAAACATGGCACTATATTTAAATGTGACTTTAACACGACTTATATTGCGATAGTTTTGTTGTCAAAAATAACGAGACATAGATCAAAATCAAAATTCTAGAGCAGGCGCGGGCAGCAGTTGTAGTTGTTGTTGTAGTGCTCCCGAGCTCAGATTTTGTGCACTTCCCTGTTCTAGAGCTTGTGTGCGACTTCACGGCGCCGAATAAAGTTGGGAGCTGCCGCATAGCTCCCAGAGCCCATGCTGCCCGCGCCTGTTCTAGAGCTTGAAACTCTAGCACGAAAAAATATACTATAACTGAAAATTTCAACATGATCGAAATAAATAATAATCGATATGATCGAAAATTAATATTTTTATCATATTGAAATAATATCGTAAAAGATATTTTGAAAATGTCCCACCTGAGAACCACGGCCTGATCGCTTTTCACAATCTTGAATGTGATCGGTTGCATTTCGATATGTGGATCATTGACCGGTCGCAGTGTTATAAAGATTTCTCCCTTCTTTTTGCAGACATTGAGAATCGGTTGCAGACTCTTTCTTTGTCGCTCCTCTTCTTGTGCTGCTCTGCGGCAGACATTGAATGCATTGTCCTCGGGCAAGTATTGCAGGAAGAACTTCATCAGCCGCTTGATGGGCTTCAAAATGTAGCCAGGTCGCCAGCCATATTTTCGGGATTGTTCGCTGGATTTCCAGTCCCAGCCGTGATGTCGAGGCACTGCGCCTCTCTCGTTTACACAATTCCTGTGTCCCAATCTTGGTTTCTTCCCAATTGTTCCTGGCTTTGTCTTCGCTTTCTGTTCCCCTTTCTTTGCCGTTTCTTTCGGGTCTGCTTTGGATTGATTTTGATTACTTGGCTGTGTAGTTTCTGTTGATGCTTTTCCGCAGATTCTGTCTTGCGTGCCTTGGAGTTTATTTTCCTTGATATTGTAGAGATCGCGTAACTCGGAGAAGACTCGTGACAAATATGGACGACACTGTTCATTGTCTTCTATTATCGTGCAATAATCCTCAGAGGATTTGACCTTCAGTCTGGGACAAACTGTTCTTTCATCGGTCTGGAAAATATCTGCACATAGCTTC
Organism: Drosophila limbata; assembly: GCA_963924055.1. NCBI lineage: Eukaryota > Metazoa > Arthropoda > Insecta > Diptera > Drosophilidae > Drosophila > Drosophila limbata. The sequence continues at coordinate 34,750,606 of OZ001352.1, read as the reverse complement.
CTGATACGACAGTGAGCACACATTTTGCCGAACCTGCAAGTGCAACGGCATTCGGTTTGCTCTTCCTTCTTTTCCTCTTCAAGTTTCTTCTTTTCACACGGACTCTTGCAAATATCGTCAATTCCTCTCGGCGGCGGTTTACCTAAATAATCGAAGAGAATTTGTTCCGCTGTCAGTTTCTTCTCCTTATGACGTTCCTCAAGAACTGGTGTGGGTTTCACTCCGCACTTGGGACAGGCGGCGAATTTGGGCAGCCAGGACATGTTGGTCAGGCAAACAGGACAAAACCTGGTCGGCTTGACATCGGGCTTATTTAAGTCACTGATCGGCACTGGAATCAATGCAGGTTGACAGACAACTCGACTTTCTTTTGGCGTTGGTGGCAGAAAACTAAAGTTGGGAAACTCTGGGCTCTTTAGTGTATCTTCTTGTGGACCTGCACATACTCCTCGATCTGAACTGGCACGGGCATAAGGATTTTCCGGTGCAAAGTCATTGGACCTTAAGGGCTGCCCAGAACTTTTGGTGATCGAATCCACAACCTGTTCACAGTCTCTTGCCATTTGCTGGTTGGAATAGTATAAAGAAGGAATACAGTCGAGTGTACAATACTCTTTCAGTACAGGGTCTAAGTCGGTGGTGTCCAAACACAGACTATCAAACATTGCTCGGGTGTGCGAAGCAGCGACGAAACGTATTACTGCTTTGCACTGAAAAAATAAAATGAGAGCTGTTCGATCTGTCGCATCGTTATAGTTGGCGAAGTAAAGAGAACAAACATTATAATAAGAGTATTGCGCTGCGCGGCCTTTCTTCGTTGAACGCAGATCAGCGACTGAGATTAGAAAACATCACCCGCTCAGATGCTCTGTGAGAGAACAAAAGCCGAAGACACGCATCGTGAGAGAGAAAGTCGCTAAGCGTGCTATTTATAGAACAGACGTATTCCCTCTCTCTTTACATACGTGTGTCGGCTGCGACAGGAAAGGCTTTTGGCATTTTGGACACCACTCGTATCGCGTACTCGCGTGTATTCACCTTTAGTTGAAAGCAAGCAGCATTGCCTGCTGAATTTGACATCAGAGATTTCTCTGGACTCCAAGTGGCATTCATGCTTTGATAGCGCTGCAAATCCAATTGGAGACGCTCGTCGCCTTCCTCTGGATCCAGGATATCGGGACAAATATCGCAGGGATTGGGGCATTGTTGTGTCTCGCCCATAAGAAACATGATGTCATGTGGATTAATGCTTTTGTCCACATTCTGACGACATACCTTGTCCTCTTGACTGAAGAGTGAAATGATAAGAGTAAATGATATTGAATTTATGGAAGCTTTCTGGTCAACTTACACTGTGGGATCTTCGCATTTGATTAATAGTCGACAGAGGAACTCAAATGTGCCAATAATCTCTCCAGTTTTCTGGATTGTGCAGGTATCCGAGTGCAAAAGATCCGTCATGCCTTCCTCAATTTGATCGATCAGCCTTTGGGGAAAGGCAATTCTACCTTCTCCTAAGAGTACAATTCCATTTTTCACTATAATGGGCATGCCACAGTTCTCAAGTTCTTTGCGCAGTCTCAGCGGTTTCTCGCTGAACTCCAAGCGAGCATCATTTTTGAAATCCGCAACATTGTGACGACTCGATGTGATTATAACCAATTGGCGGTTAAAAGTAACCTCAACTTTTAGGTTTTTCGGATCTCTCAACTTTGTTTTGTGTAGAACATATTTAGTGACAACAATATCAAATACAAAGTTGCAAGCCATTTCACTTTTTAAATTTAAAAACAAAATAAATGTATATACGAGAATTTTAAATTTCCTTTAAAAAACAAATTAACAAAATAAACGAATACTCTTTTATTCATCTGAAATACGAAAAATTGAATGAAATCTGTGTGCTTGAAAACTATCGAAAGTTGAAAAGTGCAAATGATACTCTGATGAATAAAATATATAAAGTAAACCAAGACATAGCTTAAATTTGTGACATTTATTAATTTTTTTAAAATAATCCATTTCATTTTAAAATAATTTAAAAAAGGAAATTTATTGAAAATGTTTTAATAAAGAAACGTTTCATTTATTTCGATTACAAATAAATTGAATGACATCTGTGCTTGGAAAATTATCTAAAGTACAAAAGTGCGAATACTACTCTGATGAATAGTAAAAATACAAAAGAGTACTTTGTCTCTGTATCTACGTATCTCTTAGTACGCATTTGCCTTGGGGTTCCATGGGATTGGGACAGCGCCCTTTTTCATCATATACTGCATCATGTCAGTGGGTTTCTTCTTTTTCGCATGTTCTGCAGCCGCCTTGGCGGCTTTGGCAGCTTCCTCGGCAGCTTTGTAGAATCTCTTGGGCATTCTCACGGGAATGGGCTTGCTTTGGCCACTCTTACGTTTCTTATTGGCACCAGGGAAGGATTTGCCACCAGGTGTAGTTTCTTGACCAAAGCGTCCCCCGCCGTGCATAGGTCCACCCGGTTGAGAGCCCCAAATCACCTTCGATTTGAGTCTTCCACCAGGATATGTAAAGTCACCATGTGGTCCACCACGTCGATAGCCAAAGAGCCCATCCTCGAGCACCAGTTCAGAGGCTTTGCCAAATGCTGTGCCCGTGTAACGATCTCCAGCAGCACAATCATAGCTGCGACAGTAGTAATCCTGCTTCACAGGATACTTGGGCTCCACAGCCAGATGCTTCTTTCCCGGCTGAGTCTGTGTGTGGTGATTCATGCGTGCCTTTTCAGGTACTTGGCTATCCGCCTCTGGGCTGACATCAAAGTCATATTCCATCTCGCTGTCACTAGTGTCAGTGATCACGAATTGATCCACACAACTCTCCAGCCCGCGGCGTCGACACTCCTTCTGCAGGGCAGATTCCAGTTGCTTCTTCTCCACCGGATCGCGACAGGTGCACATCATCAGGGTCTGATGACAGGTGCACTTGGGGAAACCCTTCGCCTTCAACTTCTTCTTGATCTGACTCATGATCACCGCGAGGTCACTCTTAACGATCTTAAAGACAATGGGCTTCATTTTCACACTGTCCGTGTTGATGGCGCGCAGTGTTATAAAGATTTCGCCATTCCTCTTGCGCATATTGAGTATGGGCAGCTGTCTTTCTTTCTCCTCCTCTTGATCCTGCAATCTATTGCATATAGCCAGTGGGGTTTTGTCTGGCGTGTACTGTAGAAAGTGCTTCATAACCTTCTTCATGGGCTTAAGTATGGCGCCAGGTCTCCAGCCGTATTTCCGTGCCTCCTGTGTCGAGTTCCAGGCCCAACCATGTCGTCGGGAGACTCCTCGTTGTTTCCCAACGCACAACTTGTGCAGGGGACTGATTAATCTTTTCGTTTTCTTCGCCATGTGTTCGACTCTGACTCGATTTTTTGGTTCAGTTTCCCTTTTAGCTTTGTAGCTATTCTTCTTCTCTTTCGCATGTGGTAAAGAAGCTTTTGGATGCCTCTTCTTAGGATGCTCACTTTCTCCCCCAGGTCGCACAGTGTCCTTAATGTCATATATGTCGCGTAGCTCGGAGAAGACACGTGACAGAAATGGACGTGATTCTTCTTGCTTTTCATCAACTATGCAATAATCTTCCGATTCGGATTCTTCTTCTTGGACTGCTGCTTGAGGTCTCCTCATCTGCTCCTTATTATCAATGTACGCTGCACACTGCTCTCTTACTCGACAGGAAGCACAGATCTTTCCATACTTACAGCTACAACGACACTCAGCAAGTTGTTCTCCATCCTTTTTCTCACAGGGAAGTTCAGAAAAATCCTCAACTGACGGTTTCGGTTTTCCCAGATATTCCAGTAAGATTTGTTCCGCTTTTAGACGGTTATGCACTTTGATTTCCTCCGCGACTGGCATGGGCTTCAATCCGCATTTGGGGCAGGCAGCGAATTTGGGCAGCCAGGACATGTTGACCAGGCAAACGGGACAGAACCTGGTCGGCTTGATATCGGGCTTATTTTGAACACCAACCGAAACCTTCAGCTGTGGTCTAAAGATTTTAGATCCGTCCTGTGCCAGGTTTGCTGGCAAGCTGGGAGCCCGAGCTAGGACACCGAGTAGAGGCTTCTCCTCCTCCTGAGAGTGGCAGGGTCCATCACAAGGACCTCTCAGTGCAAATGCAGCTCGACACGGCGGCTTTTGCTTTTGACAGCCCGTGCTTCTGAGTATGACATCCATAGTCTCTTCGCATTCCTTTGCCATTTGCTGTGCATTGGATAAAGACAAGGACATTAGAAAGCTTCATGCGATTAAGTGCCAAAAAAGAGGGACCGAAAATAATAATTGTTATTTTTGCAACTCAATGAAAGAACGTCTTGGAGAAAGAATTGCACCAAAACAGTCTTTGCATTTTCGCCATGATTTTCAAAGTTTTGAAAAATAGTTTCCAATATGTTTTTACTTTTTGATTGTAATTAATTTAATTAAAATTTAATAAAAATCAAAAATGATCATTCGCTCAAATATATTGAATATGGACCGAATGTTGTAAAATTGCTCAAAAGAATTTTAATTCTTAAAATTTTTAAGCTATTTTCATATTATACCTTGTGATGATTGCGGTCCCTGGTTAAGTGTTTGACTCACCTTAAGCTCACAGGTGATGGCATCACAAGCCGGATGATGCTTTAGGGTTGCCGCGGGGCTAAGTTCCTTGGCATTGAAGCTTTGATAACGCAGCAGATCCAAATTCAGACGCTCAGCTGCTGCCTCCGGCTCCCAGGCATCTAAGCAGGGATCACAGCGATCTGGGCATCTCTGCGATTCACTTATAAGAAACAAAATGTCCCGAGGCGTAATGCAAGAGCCCAAGTTTTGACGACAGTCGGCCTGACCGATTCTTCAAAACAAGCATTTAGTAAGGTGTGAAAGATCCTCAACAACTTCAACTTACTTGGGTTTATCTGCACATTTGATAAGCAAACGACACCTAAACTGAATCGTTCCCATAACTTCTCCATTCCTTTCAAATCTGCAACTATCTTCATGTATTAATTCTGGCATATCGTCTGTTATACTCTCTGTAAAGGTTTCGGGAAATAGCAACTGTCCATTGCCGATTAATCGACCATTGTATTTCACTGAAACTGGCATTCCGCATTCCTCGATGCTCTGACGTAGTTTATCTGGATTCACATTATATTCCGTACCCGTACCGTGTTTGAATTCACTCACATTAATGCGATTTCCAGAAATTTCTATTATCTTTCGATTAAACTGTACGTTGATATTTATTTTGTTTTTATCCTGAGTATTGTAATTTGGCGTCTCGAAATTTGTTACTATTATGTCAAAGAAAAAATTATATTTCACTTCTTCCGCTGGTCGTAATGTACTTTTCTTATTCATTAAACTTTTCTTCCGGTCCATGTTGAAATATTTATTTGAACTCTTTGATTTATTATCAGTTAATTTGGACTTGCTTTTAAAAATGGTGCCTAAAAGGAATAAAGCACACGAAAGTTTTAAAATTAATAAATACAATTTTGAAGAAATTATGCTAGTCAACTTCACTGGAACATTAAAATTCTGAGTTCTTGAATAAAGCTGGAGAATTGGAATACTGTGTGGAATAAAAAGAAAAGCAGATGTGATGAGCAAAAATTTAGAAAACAAATGAGACCTTCGAAGTGATGGAAATTTTTAAATTCATAATCAAATCTATTGCAACCTTTTTAGCCTAAGGTGGTAATTCTTTTCCAAACAAATAAATATTTATATTCTACTTCAAAAAAGAATGGGAAATATATTCTAAGAAAAATACTTTTTTCATTTTGTTTGTTTGTTTTATGTTTCTCTTTTATTTACACTTTTTTTAAACATAAACCTTATACATGGCATTAAGTTGCAAGTTAACAAGTTTAGATTCTCCACACGCGGAGGTGTCAATAAAGTATATTGGATACATTCACATCAGATCAGCCAAGATCGTTGCCCAAAACTTGAAGCGCGTCGCACAATAGAAAGAAATCTTTCAAATGTTGTTTTCAGCTCGAAAAACCACATTGCGTGTTGTCCAATGTATTCAATCAGCAGCAGTAGAAATAAGGAGGACAACAGCATTCCGTGTAGCATGGATTGCATGGATCATCACATGCAGCAGTGGCTCGGCCAAGTCGTGGAATTGACTCAACTGGAGGAGGCGTCGAATTCAGGAGAATGCGTAGTGTCTTCTGTCTGTCAATGGGTGGAGCTTTGGCCAGGGCCATAAAATGTCTCATTAATTTTTTTTGCTTCTCCTCTTGCTCCTTTTTTCTTTCTGCTTCGGCAGCTTTGACAGCTTCGGCAGCTTTATTCTTCTGTAAGCGTTTTGGCAAGACGACAGACGCGACATTAGTGTTGTCATTGTCATTAGCACCTCCACTTTTACCACCAGCATCGCTTCTTTCACCCTTGTTGCCCTTGTTATTTGCCATTCCTCTTCCATTGCTGTTTCCAGTATTATTTCCAGCGCCTCTTCTATTGCTTCCATTATTATTCCCGTTGGCTCTTCCACTTCGATTTCCATTATTATTTCCACTACTTCTGATATTGTTTCCATTATAACTTTCATTATAATTTTCATTGCCTCTTCCAGTGTTTCTTGCATTACCAAATTCATTATGGGGATTACCACTTCCGGGGTTACTACGTCCGGGATTACTACGTCCGGGATTACCACTTCCGGGATTACCACTTCCGGGATTACCACTTCCGGGATTACCTCTTCCAGGATTACCACGTCCGGGATTACCACTTCCGGGATTTCCACGTCCGGGATTACCACTTCCGGGATTACCACTTCCGGGATTACCACGTCCGGGATTACCACGTCCGGGATTACCACTTCCGGGATTACCCCTATTACCTCCGCCATTACTTTTCTGATTACCATTGTTTCCTGGGGATCCGTCTTCCGCGTAGACTTCCTCATCATCATACAAAGTTGGTCCCATTTTGTACACCGATCGCGTCGCACAATCAAACGGCTTAAAATACGGACTCTGCTCGATGGGATACTTTGGTTTCACCTTTGTATCCTCCTCCGCTGTCAGAGTGACTTTATTCATCCATTTTGCACAGGGTCCCGTATCTTGAGGAGGTTTTGGTGCTCCCATCAGTGGAGACACATCGAAGTCATACTCCAAGTCACTAGCGCTGGTGTCGGTGAGAATGAGTTCATCGGGACAGGATTGGATTCCCCGTGCTGTACACTCCTCTTCCAGAGCCGCCTCGAGTTCCTTCTTCTCCACCGTTGGCCGACAGACGCACAACATCACGGACTTGTGGCAGGTGCATTTAGCGAAACCGTTCTCCTTAAGTTTCTTCTTTATTTCACTGAGTCTCACAGCCTTATCGCTCTTCGTTACCTTGAAGACAATGGGTTCCTTCTCTTTGTTGGGGTCAAGAGATCGGAATGTTATGCAGATTTCGCCATTCTTTTTACACACATTCAGCATGGACTGTTCATTTCGTTCCTTTTTCTTTTGTTGAGCTTCCGTCTTCTGCATAATTTTCGATGCAGTCTCCTCGGGGCCATCCCGCAAAAAGAAGTCCATGATCTTTTTGATGGGCTTACTGACGGCGCCAGGACGCCAGCCTTTTTTGTAAGCCGGATCTGTTCTGAAATCCCAGCCAAGCTTAGCGGGAACTGGAGGTTTCTCTTGCTTCTTATTCCTGGGAGATGCACTGGAGTTGCTTGAGCTGGATTTCCTCTTCTCGACATCTGTTTCTCCCGATTTCGATTTTCTCTTCTGATCATTCTCTTCATTTGTTGATTTCCCTTGCTTTGCATTCGTTTCTTCTGACTTGGATGTTCCTTTCTGTTCATTCGCTTGGTTTTTCCGGTCTTGATCCTTTTTTTTCTCTTTTGGATCATCTTTCTTTTTCCCTTTTTTATTTGCACATATCTTTTGCATGTCGGTTGAGGAGTTGGAAACTCTGATGTGGTACAGAAAACACAGCTCGGAGAACACACGTGCCAAATATGTATTTCGTTCATCTGTCACTTCACCTGGATAGTTCTCGGAGCCAAAAGAACCAGAAGCAGGATCAGGATCAGGACCAGGTTTAGGTCCACCAGATTTAGGCCCACTAGTTTTAGGCCCAGATTTACTAGCAGGTTCAGCTGCAGCAGACTCCTGTCCAGACTTAGAGGCTCGAGAGACTCGTCGAGATTCACTTTCAGTCTTAAATAAATCCTTGACTGCGTCACGCACTCGACAATGGGCACAACGAACACCTCGCTTACAGGTGCAGCGACTTTGAAACTCGCTATCTTTTGCGTGCTCTGCATCTTCTAAACAGATTTCCACTGCAGTGCGTTGCGGTTTACCCAGATATTCGCTTAAGATCTCATCCGCCGTTGGAACCTTCTCTTTAAGGCGTTCCTCGACGACAGGAGTGGGTTTTGCCCCACACTTGGGACAGCAGGCGAATTTGGGCAGCCAGGACATGTTGTTCAAGCAGATGGGACAGTATCTTATGGGCTTTATGCCCGGAATATTATCGTCAACATTTTCTTTGTCCTCATCTCTATTGGTTGGCTGCTCTTTGGTATCTCCACTATTCTGAAGAACACTGTCCATCTCCTGCAGTAATTGTTGCATCCGTTGCTTCTTTGGACCACCGCCATTGAGTATGGAGTCTATAGTTTCCTCACATTCCTTTGCCATTTTCTACACAGGGAAATAAGCTGGAATTCAGCAAGCTATTAAGATCTAAGGACTTGACTCACCTTTAGCTCAGAGGTGATGGCATCTCCAGCTGGATTACTCTTCAGAGTATCGGGGGGATTACTCGGTACACCTGGACCGCCACTTCGATAACGCATAAGATCCAACTGAAGACGTTCATCGCCCTCCTCTGGCTCCAGTACATCGCGACAAGGATCACAGGACTGGGGACATGTCTGCGACTCGGCCATGAGAAACATGATGTCCTCGGGATTAATGCTTGCATCCATATTCCGACGACACTCGCTGTCGTCGGGACTGCAAAAAAGAAGAAAGTGAAAGGATCAATTGTAAAAATAATAGGTAGATAAAACTCTCTTCTTACCCATCGCATTTAATAATTAAACGGCACTTGAATGCGAGTGTTCCGATTTCCTCCTTGTCATTATTCTCAATGCTGCAGCTGCCTTCGTGTATCAGGTCGGACATTCCCTCTTTTATGCCATCAATGAATTTTTCGGGTAAATTTACACGTCCGTTGCCGAGTTGCCGGCCATTTAACTTAACTGCCAAGGTCAAGCCACAACTCTCGAGATTCTCACGCACTTTCTTATCCTTGTCTTTGAAGTTGGTACTGGCATTGGTATTGAAGTCGTCGACATTGATGCGACTCGTGGTTATTGCGATTTTCTTATTATTGAATTGCGCTTCGACTAGCAACTTTTTGGCATCTTCAGCTTTCAATTTGGGCGACTCAAAGCTCTTAACAAAAATGTCAAACACAAAGTTAAGATCTGCCATTCTTGTTCTCCAATCAAACCTTCGAAAAACGAGTGTTAAATATTCTGGTATTTGTGAATGTGTCAATCTTTAAATGCAACTTTCCGTTGTACTTTAAATGTGCTAGCGAAAATGCACATGGAACTATAAAATTAAAAAAATAACTAATTTTGCTCGTAAAGTACAACGAAGCCTGTGAGTTGTGGAATGTTTATGTAATACTGGATTTGATTTCACAAAAGTTACTATGATGAAAGCTATTATGTTAACATGTATATTATGCATCGATTTTTTTTTTTTAAAAAAATTGTAACCAATTTTCGTAATCTATGGTGAGTTCTAAGATGTTTTTACTTAAAAGCGCGGACCATGAACTCATTTTAGAACTAAGTATGGTTTCTTGATGAAAACATCTTAGAATTGACCATTGATTATGAAAATGTGTTACCTTTTTTTCATTTTTCGGGCCCATACAAATCGATGCACTCTAATGTATAAATCAAAGTGCCTAAGGGAAAGTTGCCCTAAAATTTAGATCCACAAAAGACGGAACAAATTTACAGGAGGATAGGTAAACTGACTTCGATTTTAATTTAAATAATTTAACATATCTTTCAGTCATTATTTTGTGTTCACTCATAACTTCTATGATGCAAGCCAATATTTAAACTCGTATTTGGGTTCTCTATTACCTAGACTGTTGAGGATCAATCACAGTTTCATTTAAAAATATAAATTTTAATGAAATTCTATGAAGACTTTGAACTAATGACCATTCTTCAAAATTTACGCATTAATTGTTTTTGAATCATCCATTATAGAAAAAAAATTTATAAATGTCACCTCAAATAATTATTTAAAAACTTTAAGTGAAATACAACACAATAGTAAATTGAGTTTATTAAAATGGCGTTGAAAAACCTTATAAATAATCATAGAAAATATTACTAAAAGGCTTTTCCTAGATCTCTGGGGTTGGTTCTTGGCCAGAATTCAGCAATAGTAGCCACACGGGTAGCAACATTGTCCGTGACACGGATTGTAGCAGTCTCCAGGACATTTGCCAAGTCGGGGCATCGTGTCCAGTGGCGGAATTGGCCCCGATCGCAGATTGCGATTCCTGCGCTCGACATCGGTCAGACCATCGGGGCCCAATTTCGGAGGCAATTCTTCTTTTTTTGGTGCGGGCTTGGGGTCGTTGGGATCCCAGGGAGTGGGAACAGCGCCTTTCTCCTCCAAGTACTTGATGATGTTGGTGCCCTTTTTCTTGCGCGCGATCTCCTGATGGACGGCATCTTTTTTGGCCTTCTTCGCGGCTGCAACGGCTTTGTAATAACGTTGTGGCATTCGCACTGGAATCGGAGGACTCTTCACTTTGGCGCCGGGTTCCTTCTTGGCGCCGGGGAATGACTTGCCGCCGAAGCCGGCAAAGCCACCGCCGCCGCCAGGACCACCGCCACCTAGACCTCCTCTGCCTCCACCTCCACCTCCACCGCCGCGACCACCACCTCCTCCTCCATAGCCGACACGTCCAACTCCACGCATAGGTCCACCAGGACTTGCGCCCCAAATGCCCGTTGCTTTGGCCTTGCCGCCTGGAGCAGCTGAAGCACCATGTGGACCGCCGCCTCGGAATCCGAAGACGCCGTCCTCGAACACCGTTTCCCCGGGTGCCCCGAGGGCTGTGCCCGTGTAGCGATCACCCGCCGCACAGTCGTAGGTGCGGGAATAGGGATGAGGCGCAATTGGAAATCTCCGCGTCACCTTCAGATCCTTCTTGCCCAGCGTCTGTGTGCTGTGGCTTCTAACGAGGCGTTTACGGGAGGACAAGCTGGAAGGTTGCGCTGTGCCCGCCGGAGGCGTCACCTCAAAGTCGAACTCCATCTCGCTGTCACTTGTATCCGTGAGCACCAAGTGATCCACACAGTTCTCAATGCCGTGACGCCGGGATTCCTTGGCCACGGCATATTCGAGTTGTTTCTTTGCCTCAGTGTCGCGACAGGTGCACATCATCAGAGTCTGATGACAGGTGCACTTGGGGAAACCCTTCGCCTTCAGCTTCCTCTTGATCTCGCTCACGATCACAGCGAGGTCACTTTTGACGATCTTAAAGACAATGGGTTTCATTTGGACATTGGGATCGTTCAATGCTCGCAGAGTCACAAAGATTTCGCCATCTCTCTTGCACAGGTTCAGTGTGGGCAGTTGTCGCTCTCTTTCCCTCTCCGCTTCCTGCTCTTTCTGGCATACATTGAATGGACGGTTCTCGGGTGTATAGTGCAAAAAGTACTTCATTAGCTTCTTGACGGACCTGCGAACCGAGCCGGGTCGCCAGCCCAGCTTGTGTGCCTCGGTCCGCAGGTGCCACGCCCAGCCCTGGTGATGGGCGACGGGTCCCAGATTATTTACACACAACTTGTGTCCAATCTCGAACTTCTTGCGCTTGCGTTCAACGGCCTTATGAGTTCGAGGTATTAACTTCTTTTGCTCTTGCCCAGGCACTGCGTTTGCTGTGGTCTTTTCGGCCTTTTCCGCCTGGGTTGCTCGATGATGGGTCTCCTTCTGCGGGGGTAAACGACTGACGGGTTTCTCGAAGTCTTCCTTTGGCACGGTATCCTTCAGGTTATACAAATCGCGCAGTTCGGAGAAGACGCGTGCCAAATAAGGTCGACACTCGACCGTGTCGTTTTCCAACACACAAAAGTCCTCGGAGGCGTTCGGCTTGGCCTTGGGACAAACGGGATCGTTTTTGCTGGCCTGGAAAATATCCGCGACCAGCTTGCGAATGCGACAATGGGCACAGAGCTTGCCGAATTTGCAGGTGCAACGACATGTGGTTTCCTCCTCGGCATCCTTATCGTCGGGCTGCTTGTTGCAAGGATCCACACAGTAGTTCTCGTCCGCACCCTTGGGCTTACCGAGAAACTCGAGCAGAATTTGATCTGCCGTCAGTTGCTTCAACTTGTGTCGTTCCTCAACAACCGGCATGGGTTTTATTCCGCACGTGGGGCAGGCGGCGAATTTGGGCAGCCAGGACATGTTGGTCAGGCAAATGGGACAGAATCGAGAGGGTTTAATCAGCGGCTTCTCCAGGTCACTTATGGACACGGGTATCAGGTTGGGACTGCAGAAATCAGGACTCTCGCCAGCGCGTGCTGGCAAGTAGGAAAAGCAGGGAAAGTTGGGTGAAGTCAACGGATTTTCCTCAACGGGAAATTGGTCGGCGATGAGACAAGGACTGTCCGCATCTTCAGGCTTACGACACGGCGCCTTCAGAGGTTTCGGATGACCAGCTGCCTTGGTAATGGAATCCACAATGTCCTCGCACTCCTGTGCCATTTTCTGTTCCGGGGAACAGGACTTGATGTCAGAAATTGCAAGAAATTTCCCTGCTTTGTGCTTACCTTTATTTCACAACAGGCGGCATTTCCCGCTGGTCTGTGTGTGAAGACTTTGTCGGATTTGAGCACTTCCTGGAAGCTACGATATCGTTGCAAGTCCAGTTGGAGGCGCTCATCGCCCTCCTCGGCTGCGAGGGCATCCAAGCAAGGATCACAAGGACTCGGACAACGCTGCGACTCAGACATGACAAACATGATGTCCTGCTGGACAATGCTGTTGTCCATATTGCGCTTACATCCGCTCTCCTCTCTGAAAGAACAAGGCTTATTTTATATGTGTTGGCAAATGAAATCTCATTCTCAATTGTGAGTTATGTTTCTGCAGTCACTTTACTTAGATTATTCCCTACGTTTGTGTAAAAGTTGTTACTGCTCAGACACTATTATGCAATAAAGCTAATAACCAAAAAAGTGTAACAACTTTTGCCCAAGCTCACCTTAAATTGTGCTTCTTGAGAGCATTAGTTGAATGACTACTTTATCATTCAAAATAATTTATTTTTTTTATTTTTTTTTATCATTTAAGGCACTAGTCACTATTATTGTCATTGATTTTAAAATTATATTAAGGTTAAGCAATTTACATTTATTGAAAAGATGGAAATAGAAGCAAATTATACTAATTTAAGCTTTAGTTTTTAGTTGTAAGATTAATTTTCATTATAGCTTACAATTTAATTTTCTATAATCTATTGTGATGATTGTGATGAATTATTACTATTATTATTTTTATATTATTTTGAATTAACTTAATTTATAATTTATAAATTATAATAGTGTCATTCCTAGTGTCAGAAAACATAACGCGCAATTGACGGTGACTTTTCTTATTGTTTGTCCCACTGGAACTCCTCTACTCACCTTGGTTGCTCTTCACATTTAATTACCAGACGGCAGAGTACCTCAAGTTTACCCACGACCATGCCATCCTTCTCAAAGGTGCAGGTATCCACATGCATTACGTCTGACATGCCCTCCTCAATGCGATTGATGACCATTTGTGGGATGACTATTTGACCAGCACCTTCGGCCTTGCCATTATTCTTGACCATGATGGGCATGCCGCATTCCTCGAGCGTGGCTCTCAGCTTCTTTGGCACAACATTGAGCTCGATGCCAGCGCCGGGTTTGAATTCATTCACATTAATGCGACTCGAAGTTATGGAAACTGGTTTGTTGTTAAACTGGACAACCACTTCAAGTTTTTTGGGATCCTTTATCTGAAAGCCGGTTGCCTCAAAGTGTGGCACAACGACATCGAAAATAAACTGACAGCCCGCCATATTAATGTTAGAGTATTTAAACTGCTTTGTGAAATATATTTCCTTAAACTCCTTCAAGTTTTTTGTATTATAAAAGAAGATACATGCAAATTTGGATTTGTAAACCGAAAGATGAAATCAATGACTAAAAATTTTACAAAATATAATTTTTTTTATATTCTTTACTAATGGCTTACATAAAAATACTAAAAATGCTGTAGATTATGGGATATGACATAGTTTTAAATTACATAAAATGAAATGCTACTATGATACAACTTGGCACCCTTTAAAGTCAGTTCTAGTAAAATTTTGAACTTATTTCATATAAGGTCTTTTAAATTCCTTTTAAATGATACAATACTTGCCTTAACCCATTAGGTAACCAGTAAAATTTTCGAATTTTTGTAAACGTCTACTTTTTCAACTTTTTTCCTCGGTTTAAAAAAAAAAAATGTTTTGATGCAGAAATTTTCTTTAAACAATTTAAAAAGTGACATCAAAAATAAGTAAATAGTGACAGTAAAACAAAATACTTTTGTATGAAAACGAGAAAAAAGTTCCTTTTTCGCAATTTTAAAAAATTTATAAAAAAATACTACCGAAGAGATGTTTGAACAAATTTCTTTTGCTGTCACTATTTACCTTTTTTATTTTTTGATTTATTTTATTTTTTTTTTGAGATAATATGAGAAATCTTATTTCTATATTTATTATACTAGTGAAGACTAAGAGTTTATAAATGATTTCTAAATGCAAATTAATATTTGAAGAGAAAACAGCTGACATTTTATAAGCATAGGATAAAATTTATTAATCAAAGTGCATCTACAAATATTAAGCATTTTTTAAATTTCTACGCCTTTAACATGATGTTGGGGCAAGGAATTTGCGATTATTCGAGACTTGTTCATAGTTAAAAAGGGTTTTCTTCTTCTTTCGTGTAGCTCAGCAAAAGTTGTAGCAGGGATAACAACATTCATAGGAACAGGGATCGTAGCACGGCTGTCTGCACGGATCGAAGCCTTTGCCAAGACGCGCCAATGTCTCCAGTGGGGGAATGTCCATTTGGAGTAGAGCACGACGGTTGCGCTGGGCATCAGTGAGTCCATCATTGCCCACAACTGGACCATAACTCGTAGTCTCTGTCTGTGTCTTTGTCTTGGTTTTGCCCTTCACCTCGTTGACGTCATTGGGATTCCAGGGCTTGGGAACGGCGCCTTTTTTCTCTAGATACTTGATGAGATCCGTGCCCTTTTTCCTTTGATGAAGTGCATTTTTGACTGCATCTTTTTTGGCCTTCTCCGCGTCTGCAACGGCTTTGTAATGACGCTGTGGCATTCGCACTGGAATTGGGGGACTCTTGACTCGGCTGGCCGGATCTTTTCTGGCTCCGGGGAATGACTTGCCGCCAAAGCCACCGCCGAAGCCGCCAAAGCCTCCTGGGCCATCTCCTCGACCAGCGTGAGCTCCTCCTCCACTTCCAACTCTTCCTCCTCTGCCGCCTCCTCCACCTCCACCGCCAGACCCATCGCGTCCCCCCCCTCGCATTGGTCCTCCTGGCTTAGCGCCCCATACGCCCGGGGTCTTGGCCTTGCCGCCTGGAGCAGCTGAAGCACCATGTGGACCGCCGCCTCGGAATCCAAAGACGCCGTCCTCAAACACATCCTCGCCGACGTCCCCGAAGGCTGTGCCCGTGTAGCGATCCCCCACCGCACAGTCATAGGAGCGCAAGTAGGGCGTCAGCTTGGCCGGATACCTGGGCTCGACATGCCGCTCCTCCTTGAGTCCCCGTGTCTGAGTGCTCATATTAACAGTGTGCGCTTTTATAGCCAGCAGTGGTCTTGCCATCGCCGCTGGCGGGGAGATGTCAAAGTCGAACTCCACCTCGCTGTCACTCGTATCCGTCAGGACCAATTGATCCACACACGACTCCATGCCGAGGCGCTGACACTCCTTGTGGAGAGCTCGCTCCAGTTCCTTCTTCTCCATGTGCCGGCGACAGACGCACATCATCAGGGTCCGGTGACAGGTGCACTTCCGGAAACCCTTTTGCTTTAGTTTCCTCTTTAGTTTCCTCAGGGCCACAGCCAGATCACTTTTCACAATCTTAAAGACAATGGGTTTCATCTCGATACTTGGATTGTTGAGCGCCCTCAACGTTATGAAAGTGGCGCCGTTTCTCTTGCAAATGTTGAGCATCGGCTTGCGACGTTCCTTGTCCCTCTCCTGCTCCTCCGTCTTGCGGCAAGTGCTGCACGCATTCTGATCGGGCGTGTAGTGCAGGAAGAACCTCATAATGGCGCCCGCATAGCGACAGATGGCGCCAGGTCGCCAGCCGTGCTTGCGGGCCTGCTGACTCGATGTCCAGGACCAGCCATGTCGTCGCGAGACGATGCCTTGTGGCTTCAGGCACGCCTTGTGCCCGATCTTAGGCAGAGGAGTGCGGTGCAGGAACGTGGGACTGCCCACCGATTTCAGCATGTGAGCCGACGATGATTGCTGCGATCCGATTCTCTGCGCCGACTGTGCGCAACGTTTGTCCAACTCCAGTTGAGCTGCATCCCGTTTGTCGTAGAGATCGCGCAGCTCGGCGAAGACGCGTTCCAGATACGGCCGACAATCCTCTTCCTCCTGCTCGACTATGACGGCAAAGTCTTCGCTCGAACTGACGGGCTGCACCACAGGACATTCCTGCCCAAAGCCGTCAGCCGACACACCCTTCCGCTTGAAAATGTCCGCACAGAGTTTCCTGATGCGACAGTGCACACAAAGTTTCGTCTTTGTGCAGGTGCAACGACAGTTCTTTTTGCACTTGTTTTCCTCAGTTTCCTCTACTGATCCCCTACCCGATCCCCGTTTTCCCCTTCCCATACTCACTCGCCTTCCCACGCCCAATTCATCAGCCTTTTCACTATCCTCCTCGTCGCTTTTCTGTTTCATCTTACAGGGATCATGGCAAAAATCGTCATCCTCATTTTTCTTTTCTGGCACCTTGAGATATTGCTGGATTATTTGATCAGCTGTGAGTTTCTCTTCGGACCTTTCCTCAAATTCTGGCATGGGTTTGATACAGCACGTGGGACATGAAGCGTATTTGGGCAGCCAGGACATGGGGGTAAGGCAAACAGGACAGAATCTTATGGGCTTGACGCCCATCACCTCCAGGTCGCCGACTGGAATGGGAATCGTGCGATCCATATTCCTGGGCATAAAGGTTGTCGCCTTGCCGCTCCAGTCCGTGAAGACGCACTCGTCATCTGGCATCGGTGAGGGAAGCTTGCTCATTTGCCGGATAACCGAGTCAATGATGTGTCCATACTGTACCGTCATGTTCTTGAGCTCACAGCACGCCTCCAAGCCGCATATATCCTCTGATGGGTCATAGGTATAACGCTCGTTGGCATTTCTATAACGCTCTAGATCCAATCGAAGGCGTTCATCGCCCTCATTTGGCTCCAGTTCGTCCAAGCACGATTGGCTTGACTTTCTGCAAGGCTGTGGCTCGCCCACTAAGAACATGACGTCCTGTGCATTTATTAATTTACCCAGGTTACGGCATTTCGATTTATCCTCCCTAAGGGATTTAATTGTAACAAATAAAGTATTTTGATTAATAAACAGGAAATAACAAGAGTCAGAAATTAAATGAAGACTATTTGCTAAAAAAGTCTCAGTGCCAAAAATGATAGCTCTAGCTCTTCTAGTCTCTGAGAACCAGGTGTTCAGATAGACAGTATCCTAAAGTAAAGAATGGAATAATAACAGGAATTAAACCTCTTAATCTATTATAATATTTAATATATTTTCAAGACTGTTCTTGTCTGTAAGCCAAATTTGGTCACTCTAGCTCTTTAGTCTCTGAGATCTAGGTGTTCCGATAAACCGAATTCCGAATTCTTTTATCTGCATGTACTCACTGTATCTCCCCCTCGGGTTCATCGCATTTGATGGTCAGGACAATGAGCAGCTCTAGAATGCCAACCTCCTGCTCTCGTCGGATAATGCTGCATGTCTCCGCGTGCATTAGGTCCGACATGCCGACCTCGATGCGATCGATAAAGTCCTGGGGAAATCGCACCTGTGTCAGCCCCAAAGTGGCACCTTTGTATCGCACCACGATGGGCATCCCATTTGCATCTAGACTCTTGCGTAACGTTCCTGAATCAACGCGGATTTCGGTGCGACGTCCAGCTTTGAAATCCGTGACATTGATGCGACTCTGGGTGATGTTGACGGGCACCTTGTTGAACTTAACATTCACCAGAAGATCCTTTGGATCTTCAACTTTATCCTTGAAGAGTGTTATGCGCGTTACGATTATGTCGAATAGGAAGTTTACAGGCACTGTTACGGGTAAAAGCTCTGACATTTTGATGGCAATTCAATGATAATTTGTCTTTTCGCCAAATCAATTGGTATAATAAACTATAAAAAGATTAGTATAAAAGAGAAAATAAACTGAATTTTGTCTGTCAGTAAAAATGAAATAGAAATAATTTCAGAAGCTTTTTGTCAACTCCTAAAAAAAATATTTATTCGAAACTTGATCTTAAACCTGTCAAATTTTATCTAATGAAAGGGTTAGAAAAAATCCCTTGCAAATTGGTTTTATTGTAAACAATTATATTTTTTTCCCCACTTAGAAGTTCTCCCACTTAGAAGTTCTCTCACTTAGAAGTTCCGATAACTGTATATTTATATATTCAATAGAAGTCTTTTTGTGTCATTAAAAAATTATTTTATCCATTAAAAGCTTTACCATATTCAAAAATATTTATTACCGCTTATATTTTTTAATATTTCCTTAAAAATAATTTTTCTTGTTTTATATATCATAAATTATATTTATTCACGTGTTGGTATTTTTAATGACGAAAAATAGGAGAAGTAAGTATAAAAATACTTTAACTCCAACTTAGCTTTGAGCCTTAGCTTTCTAATCTTTTTTTTGGTTTCATAAAATATTTCTAAGTTAAGGGGATGAATAAATCCCACCAATTAAAGGTTCAGTGGCAGGCGAGCCGAAACTGCCCCAGAGAATTGGGATAGTGTCTGCTGAGCAGAAACCTTTTAATTGTGCGGTACGTTAACTGACATTGTTCATTGTCCTACTCATTAGATTATCCCCCGCCCGACATCCCCTCATCCTGACGGGGCCAATGCACGGCGGCTAGGCGAGTCCCACAAGTCCCTCAGCTCAACCATGTGAAACCAAACCCCAAAACAATTTCAGCACGTTGAATTTTTAATATCAGCTGCTTTTGATTTACCTGCTGTACGCGGCTTAGTCCCCACATGCCACATGCCACATTGCCTCTAAGTATGCCACATTATTTCAGCTCATGCACTTATCTAAATTAAGTTCAATTTTAATTAAATTTCGCGCATTAATTGGACGCTTATCGACGCCTATGTTGATGCCACCTGCCACCTGCCACTTGCCACAGCGGGCAAACCAACTAAACTATAAAACTTTTCGTGCACCAGGAATACTCCTCATATCCTAAGTGTCAATAACTTTTCCATAAAATAAGCAACAAAAACAAACACTGTAGAAAATAGAAAACGTGAGTTACTAAGCAGATTTAGTTGGTCTAAAATTTATAGGCATAACTGCATATCGTTGCCAGCTCACAGGGGCAGCAAATACACTGTGCTACAAATATTATGTTGTCGCTTTTAAATAAAGTTCCTATTTCATTATATTATAGTCAAACTTATTCACGAGTTTATTTAACGTAGACTCTAATCAGTCCACAGAAAGAAAGTGTTTAGAGTATTAATAAAATTAGAAACGAATGTTTCACAATTAACAATTATATTAAATTATATTCAATAAAAAAATAAAAATGTAAAGAGTTATTACATATGTTATTATCATATCTAGAAAATTTTCAAAATATCGATCACAAATATTCTTTAACAAGCAGATGATTTTTTACGGCCGAATATGTTTGCACTGGATCTTTTTTTCTGTAGCATAGTGTAATTTACAAAATATTTCTCTTAGCACATTTGGAACATATTTGGTTTCTCCCTGTTTTGCATTGTTATTTTTGGCCTGGCTCTTTCAGATTTTCAGCTGATTTGTTCGTCAACTTTCCGCCAATGCGCATAAATTTTGTTTTTTCGATTGAAAATATGATATTTTCGTATGAAAAATAAAGTTCATTATTACTAATAACAATCAGACCAATAGACTGCAAGATACATTTGTACTACACGACGTATACGCAATATAGTTTTTGGCCTTATAATGATCAATTATTTTATTCTGTCTTTCTGCAAAATAAATATATGAAATTTAAAAACAATTAAAATGTATTATTACGAATATATGTACATATATATTCTGTGAACAACTTTGACGGGCTTAGTTTAAGTTCACTTGGTTGTGTCTAATTATAGGCTTAGGTAAATAATTCCATTAATTGTGAAAGTGACCAGACAGAGATTAAATTAAATAAATGATTATTTAACTCCTTTGGCAATGCAGTGGCCAACACTCAAGTCGAGCTTAGTCTGACTGCATAATAGTCACATGACTTTTCAATTGTAAACTAAGACTTAAAGCCTATTTAGGGAAATTTATTACGGTTTTCCATACATGTATTTACTTATGTTGTAAATATAATTGCTTTCGCAAATTAAGGTCTGGCCTTAAAACGTAAAAGCCAAGCACATTCGAGTATCGTATTTGAAATGGCCAAAAGGCAAGCAATAATATAGGGATGTATACAACAAAAACATACATATGTACAGCTTATGAATACCAACTGGGAGTGCTTAAGATCGTAAACGCTTGACTCCAAAATACCCTTTAAATATTCATAAACATGTATTTTTTATTAAGAACCAAATTGGATTTCTTTTGCCCTGCACTCTGATTTTCTTTTAAGTATTTAATTTATTATGGTTATAAGTATCTCTTTTAATATGAGTATACCCCATTTGCTGATTTTCAGATGAAGTGGTATGAAAAGAGCTTAGCAAACTGTTTGAACTGACAATACCACAAACTCTTTAAGGATTTATTCCCAGTGAGTATTTGAATTCAACTTCTATCATCACAGATGCTTCGTGGAAGGGGAAATCGAGCTGTGTAGTTTAGTCAAAGTATTTGTGAAAAATGCACGTGTTATTTAAGTTCACACCACAACGAGAAGATAACAGAAATGTTTCTGGAGTTTCTGCACTCGATTCTCACTCAAAAAGAGCCCTCTGGCGAAGTGCAAGATTTTGTGGCTGGTTGAGTTTTTGGCCAACCACAAACAGTTTCTGCTGCTGCTACTCGTTCTGTGGTTGCTGCTGGTAGACAAATGAGCAATGCCATTAAATACGTTTGAAATATGCTGGCAAATCATTTACAGCAACCACAGACTGTCCGACAGTCCGACTGTCCGACTGTCCAACTGTCCAACTATCCGATTGCCTTACTTGGTTTCCCAATAAATCTGAAAATGCTGAAGCTGACGTGGCTTAAAGCTGTCAACTAACCGAATTCTGTTGGCAGCGTAAGCCGAATTCTCGTTTTTGGTGCTACTATTTAAATTAAATTTTTTAAGTTACTTTAATACTTTCCACAGATAATAATTAATAAAAAAAAGCAATACCAAGGATTTTTAATGCAGCCGATTCATTTGAGTATTAAAGTAATCAACTTCCTTTTAATTTAAATCTTAAATATCTACTAATCAAACTATCAAAGAACTCTGAAACAATTTTTGCTAACTTGCAACGGATTACTTTGAAAAATGGGTTGAAATGCAAACGAACATAAATTAAACTTTCAGCCAATGCAACCTCAACTCGTCCACTTCCCATACAGTTAAATAAGTTTTCCGAATTCGCAGAAACATGTAACATTTCAATTTATTTTAAAAGTCGAGCGGATGAAGCACACACCAGTTTCAAAGAACAGTTTTCTAACTAGTTTCTCCCATTGGAGTTGTAATTTTGTAAGTTCTCATAGTTTGTGCTCTATCAATCAGTCAGTCAGTCAGACCGTCAGACACCTTGCTTAAAGAGTTTAATATATGAAGATTGAACGAAACATTCAAGCATCTGCGAGCATATTTGACTTCTTTTGGCCGTTCAATGTGCCAATTTCTCACATTGTCAATAATTTTCTGATAGCACTTTCATTCGTGTTTCTACATGCATCAGTGAAGGTAACCAACTGTGATTTTCATACCCCTTACTTAAAAAGTAAGTAGTGGGGTGTATTGTACTCGTTGAAATGTACCTTGGCACACAGAAAGATCAAGTTTGTCTAAAATTTTTGCCTCGAATTTAAAGATATTACGTTTTTTTTGTTGGTGATTAAAGTTATCTATTATTATGAGCTAAAACCCAACTTAATCGCAACAAGGTTGGGCAAGGAGAACGGTAGTAATGCCTGATTTAAGCTTTTAAGCAATGCAAGTGCCTAAAAGCTTGCAATAATAATATTTTATATATATTTAAATAAGTAAAGGGTATCCTTTACTCACGAACTCGACTACAGCCTTTCCCGCTTGTTTGATATTACTTACCGAGTGTGTTTAACGAATAATACCCCGTACTCATAAATTGACAGGAATGGGTATAATAAAGAATAGCAAGTACTAAATCTGATATACATTTATACTGTAGAGCAATCCCAACTATAACTTATCTTGTAATTGAAATTTAATAGAAGGAATTAAATTTTATATTAAGACTGACGGTTTCTTCTATTTATGCGTCTGGTCTGAAGTCTGTTTTTATAACGAGGGATTGCAATGTCGACTGTCTTTTTGGCACATGTGAATAATATTTTTTATTAAAATTTTCCTTTGCTTTTTTTATTATTTTTTGCTCATTTTAATGTGCTGCTCTCTTGCCATGGCCTGAAGGCTATTTGTGCGTATTATTTTGATGCCGCCGTTGTTGGTTTTGCAAGCTGAAAAACTGAATAAGAGCGTAATACCAGTACAAACCTCAGATGGTGGGATATGTGGGCTACGTGGGAGGTGGGATGAATATGCAGCCACATATGGCACATAAAACGAAATAAGTTCATCTACTTTTTATTTGCCTTTTTGCCATATGCCTTCAGAGAACGGGAGTGAGTATTCATATGTACATTCAGTCCATTATGGATATAAAAATTTGCTTTCTGCTTTTGTATGCTGTCGCTTTTGGAATTTATGCAAAGGAGTCAAGACCAACAGATAGACAGAATGACTACCTATGTATGTATAGTACTTTCCTTAAGGCGCCCAAATTCTATAAATTGAATATTTATTGGATTTTCTTCTTAGGTTCATTATAAGCAGATGGGGCACCTTTTGTTGAAGTTTCACCTGTTGACAACGAGATCTACGTAAAGGCAATCTTAGCCAAAATTGCGTCCGCATTGCAGAAATACTCACATCAGGGAAAATAATTGGGAAAAGAGTGTAATTTGGGTGCATTCGACTTTATGTTGTCGACCACAGAGCGGAAATTAAAATTTCTGTCCTTCAAAGCTCAGCATGTGTGTGAGTACACTGAGAAAAATCAAATATCAACTTGAAGATTTAGTTATATTTTAAGTCTAGCTAATAAAAGGTTTAAAAGAATGCGTCAAGACTTTCTATATTATGAAAGTTTTAATATTTAACTAATCTGCTATTAAAAAATTTCTTATTTACATATTCATTTTTTTAGAAATTTACTTCTATCTTTAAATTTACTCAAAATACTTGGGCTTTTCGATATGTGTATATTTTTTTGTTGATGTCTCCGTATTGGGTTTTTTTTTTAATCAGAATATGAAATGGAATATTCTCAAATACGAACAGTAAAGTCTAAATTTGCGCAATTGGAAATCATTTCTTTGAACGGCATCGTAGTATTCATAAATGCCTTACAAACGGTCGTATGAATAAATAAAGCAAATATGGGGATAATTTAAAGATAGGATTAAGTGATGGAATACTTTAAATTATTACTGTTATTCAAAAGGTACAATTTAAATATGGGATAGTGACTTAATAACTTTTTAATATTATAATTTAAATTCATACTTATTTTCCATTGAAGTAAAAAAAAAATGCATTGAATTTTGCTTATTAATATATTCAGTATTTATTTAAGTAATTCTCAGTATGTGTTCTTCGGTTTTGCAGCTTAGTAATTAGATTGAAATTTACAATTGATGTTTTTAACAATTCATAAAGGTGGAAGAGGGAGGTGGAAGTAGAGGATGGGAGAGTTGAGGATTTATCTCAGGATATAATCGTGCTATGGATCTAGACATATACACATTGAATTATAACTAAACGCTACTAATTCTAAGTACGAGTATTTGCGATTATAATTAATGTTAATACACGTACAATGACAGAACTCACACATTTACATAGATGTACATAATAATAGTAGTTACGAGTAGACATTAACAATGAACTACGAGTACAATTTTCAACTACATTTCAATACGAGTATTCATATATGTTTGTGTATATGTAAATATTGTTTTGTAACTCTTTGCTTAATTTATAATTAATTTATTAAATGCTTTTAGCATAATTGTAGCTTAATATTAACATGTGCATTGTTGTAGTTCTTGTTTAAGCATTAAAATTCTTTGCTGTTCTCAGACATTTTCCATTATTAACTACATGATCGTTTAGTTAACATATTAATATTGATTTAATATAATTTATTTAAGTTATACTTAGCGCTTTCATAGGGTTCTTCAATAAATTCGAAATTGGGGAGCAAGAGGTACAAAAGAGCTTTAGTTAAGTTTAGTTTAGTTTAGTTTTAGTTTATGTCTAGTTGCCATATAATTTACATTTTTATTTTTTTACTTTATAGGTATTTATATGTGTTTACTTGTTAATATCATAATTTAATATTTAATAGTAGTAATTTCTCTGGTATTTGCCTTAAATTTGACTACTATTTTTGGTTTTCCTGCCATCTTTCCTAGACATTAAATATATGGTTTGTATTTACATTTTGCTGCAGTTCGTTTTAGGTACAAAATAGTCAAGAAAGGTACAGTGAATTTAAAGGTGTGTGTGTGTTCTTAGGATATGTGGTATGTTTTTGAATTAAAATTGAAAAGTTTTTTGATATGTTTCGTGAGTGCACACATACATACAACATACATACAAACTTGTTGAGTATACGCCCTGTATGACTCCTCGCACGTTCAACTGACAAACGTGAGCCGACATTATTCCGCATTGCCATACCCGTATCCGCATCCGGATTCGCATCCGGCATTGCTATTGACATTTGCACTAATGGTACAGATCTCAGGAGCTCTTCTCCAACCCAGAGACGACTGCTCTTGTTTCATAGAAAAATGCAACATTGCATCATCTATTCATTCATCCGACTGTCAGTTTGCATTCTCTCTCTCTCTCTCTCTCTCTCTCTGTCTGTCTGTGTTTATTGCGCATAATGCAAAGCCCGACTCGGGGGGATTTCCTCTAAAAACTTTGCTGCACAAGAAAAAGCAAAGTCTGCACAGAAAATGTGTCAACTTTCGTGTCAATTGTATGGCCATTAAACTATTGCGCTTCAGATGCGGCATCACTGACAATCAGTCCATCCTCCCTTCCTCTCCCTCCTCCTCCTTCACACAACCTCTCTCTCTCTCTTTCTCTATTGCTCCAAGTGTTGATTTAACATTCGACATGTCGAGCATTTCAGACTATTTTTGACATTTGACAATTTTGTGTTATCCTCCAGTGCAGTTGCATCCTTTACCAAAAACAAAAAAAAAGGAATAAAAACGGAATGCAAAAACGTGTCAAGCGCTTTTGGCCAATGACTTTTCCTAGTTTTGAGCTCTATTGGCAATTTCGACATTCGCTAGTAAAAACGCCAGAATAAAAATGGCTTTAAATTGGACTCTTGGCCATTTTAGTTGGCATCCAGCCATTTGGTGAAAATGTATAGAACTTTATTAGAAAACATTGACAATTGATGGTATAGAATAAAATCTTATTAATTTTAGATGACAAACTTTTCTGTTAGTATCTCAAACATTTTCTGGAATTCCGAAAGAGAACCAGGAAGTTGCCTTGCAGTGCAGCTTTTAATGAAACGCGAACTTATCAGCGTTTTCCATTTAATAGCAAAACATTTCATTTCATTTCATTTCATTTTAAAAACTTAACTAAGTACAAACAAGTGCATGATATTACGTATACGTACTGTATAAATTAGCATATAGTCAAACGCTGCTGTCTAAAAACCAATTTTAAAACCTCTTGCTTGTTGTGGTAACCAGAAAAAGTGGGGGAGGAAAAAAGCAACTCATATTTGTTAATTTTAGCACGTGGAAAGTGTTGCGAGCTGCACAGAGAGAAATCTCTCAAAGCATTGTTTACCCTGCACCGTTTTCATTTTCATTTAAGCTGCAACAAATGCAACAGCAACAGCAACAATAACAACAACTTCGTTGGCAATAACAGCGCTAAAAAAAGAGAAAAAATTGAGTTCTGCGCATATTAAACAAACAAAAGAAAATGCGGGGAAAATCGGAAAACATACAACAGTGCGGCACTGAACGGCACGGCACGGAGAGAGGCGTGGAAACAAACATTTGAGGAATTCTTTTTCATTGCATGCCGTCGTTAAATGAAAAGTAGTGCCAAATATTTGAGCCAAATCTATGTCAGCAGCCAGGTCATAAAGTCAGGCCCAAAACCCAAACTTCAAGAGTACCCAACCAACATTCCGAGTATAAAATGCCAGACAAACTCGTATAATTTTTATACCCAGTCAATTCCAACTTAAACTTTTACTTCAACTTTAACTCTGCTCCGCATTGCAAATCGCCAAGTTGCATTTAAGTTTTGCATTTCACTTTAGACATTAAAGCCTCAAGTGGAATATTTTGTAGAAATAGCTTATAAAGATAAGAGTTTTGATTAAAATTCACTCCCCATCTCCCTCACTATTTGCATCCTTATGATATTATTCAAAACTGGAAATTTTGTATTCATTAAATGCCGGAAATTTCATACGCAGCTCAGAAATGAATTTATCAAGCCAGATATATCGTAAGATTGAGGTAGGTTCTAATAAGTTCAGCAAAAGATACATCTAAAGAAATGTAAACTTTATTAGATAAGAATATTGTTTGATTTCTTACTAATTTTCTCAGTTTTATCCATATATCCTGTATATTCAAAAACATCAATTTTAAATTATTTAAATTGTTTACGAAAGTCAATAAATGGGGAGCTAGACACAAAATAAGATAAGACGGAATAAAATGTCACTTTATTTTAAATACATGCAGTTTGGCTATTTATCACACATTTTTGCCTTATTAAAAGTAAAAATTTATTAAAATCAGTTTAGTTGAGATTCAGTTGAATTGAGTTAATATTTTTCACGAGTGTATTTACGCTTCGTCAGTTCAGATTCGTTTTTCCTGCTGCTTTTTTCATTCTTGTCTTCCAATTGAGTGCTGTGAGGCACTAATTTATTTAATTTCGATTGGAAAATTCTGGTTGGCTAAACTTTTTAATGATGCTTATTGATTGGTTTATTGCTGACCCAAAAGAAGCCAAAGCCAACATCAGGACCAAGACTAATAAAACTTACTTCGCTGAAGTTTTACGCTTTAGATTGAAAAAGGTAAGTAGTGAAGAAGGAGAAAAAAAGAGAGAGAGAGTGAAAGTTTTGTTTGCACTCAATTAATTTGTTATTAAAGGTAATCAAAGTTGCTTTGCTGCCATTCAGTTGAAATGATTTTATTGCAGAAACTACTTCCAGCTCGTTAAAGAGAAAATAGTAATAATATACTTGAGGAACACTTGACAATGATTGTGACAATTATTTACACAGCATTTGCAGCAGCTGAATCAAATGACATTGCATTTACATTACAACAAATGGCCAATGAATTGAGCAAATAGGCTCAGAGCTAATGCTTGTTAAGTTGGCCAAAAGG
The DNA here is from genome assembly GCA_963924055.1 of Drosophila limbata. Taxonomy (NCBI): domain Eukaryota; kingdom Metazoa; phylum Arthropoda; class Insecta; order Diptera; family Drosophilidae; genus Drosophila; species Drosophila limbata. Next base: position 34,722,544 of record OZ001352.1, on the reverse strand, counting down.
TCGAAGTGAGCAACTTGAGGCATTGCTGCTATTAGCCAAGTTGATTAATGATTGTTGCTGCTGCCAAGAAGCAACAGGAAACAAATGGCAATGCCAAAACAGTCAGCAGACAACAACAACAGTTCCATTCATGATTTATTTCCAGCAACAACATTTTGGCCATTTACTTTGCCGACCAGCAGCTAGCAATGTGACCAGACTAATGGAAAATACAAGAATATATTCGAAAAGAATAGAAATCTTATGGCTTAATAGGCAATTAGGCTAAAATAAAAGCAAAATTAAGAGGCGGTTTATATTTCAATAAAACTTCAATGGAAATGCCAAGCAGCTTTTTTACTCCCACGGCTTCCCATTGAGATGAATCCGAAGTTGCGTATAAATTACAATTAAGTGTAATTAATCATCCGCCGGCGATGGAAACAACGATAGTGATAGGCTTCTCTCATACTCTCTCTCTCTCTCTCTCTCTCTCTCTCTCTCTCTCTCTGTCTGTCTCTTTCTCATACTTTGAGTGAGTGGAAGTGTTCTGGCACTTTAATTTATTAGCCATGCCATGGTCAAGACGTCAACATCAACATCAACATTGGTAGCAGCATCAACGGCAACGGCAACATCGATGTCGACAACAACAACAAGTTGCACAAGACGCAACATGCGGTCCAGCCGCACCTTGTGTCCTTGTGCTCCATGTCCTGTGCCTTGTGTCCTGTGGCTGTGTACGCTGTGTGGCAAGGCTCGCCTTGGCTCGGCACTGCACGGTCCGGCAATCGAGTGGTCAATCACACGGCCACTTAGCAACTTAGCTGAGCAAGAACAGTCGCAGTAGTTACAAGAAAGAAAGCTTCTCTTCAGCACGCCGAAGTCTTGATACCCTGTATTAAATGGTATATGTGTGCATATTCTGTGAATTTTGTTGAGATATTTTAAGCAATGAAATTGATTTTCATACTCAAGGTTGGCCCTATAGTTTCTATGACAGCTGAATGATATAGTGATCTCATCTGGCCACTTTCGACATATGTGCTGCCCGCGGCAAAAATACGCATCTGTGCCAAGGTTCATCAAGATACTACTAATAAGAGGGACATAATATCGCCTTATCAAATCATCTTGTCATACCATTCCAGGATATATGAACAAACTTTGTGACAAAGCTATAATACCCCATGTCAGAGTATAAAAACAACAACAACAAGTCCAGCTGACTTACAAGCGCTTTTAATAGCTGGGCAAATTGTTGGCTCTATATCTGCCTCCGTTTGAGCCCGAAGCTGTTCGCCAGTTGGCCCTGGCAAAAGGTAAATCAATGAATGGATATCCGTTCAAAATGACGCATGGCCAGCAGGATTGTTGTCGTTGTTGTTGTTGTTGTTGCACGGACTCCTGGCTAACAATGCCAGACACTGTGGACACTGGAAGTGACTCCATCAACGGCTCGTTCGCCTGGAAAACTTATTGCGCCAGAAGTAATTCTATAAAGACAGCAATCTCTATCTCATTCACACTCTGTCGCTACACCACTCTCTCTCTCTCTCTCACTCTTTCGCGCACCCTGCGTCTCTCTTATTCACACTCTCTATCTGCCTGCTGCTATTTTGGTTGCAAATATTTTGAAATATAGATTAGGTTGCATATAGAAAACCGATCGATTTTTAGGGTTAGCCTGGGCTATTTACAGCTCGACCCGCGAGCTACACACCCCTTAGTCGATATATATTCGATTACCAGCATCGAATATTCGGTAATTTAGCGTTAGCCTGACAACCGTTTAGGCAGCTCGGCAATTTGAGGGTTTGAGGTCTACGAATTTACTTTTTTCGACTGCTGAAAATTTGTTAAAAATAAAGTTAATTTGATTAGTTGAGTTCATTCGCACGACGTTGCACACATACATACATACAACCCATTCAGAAAGAGACAGCAAGAGACATACGTACTGAGCGAGAATGAGATAGACTGACTGAAATTGATTTTGCCTTCTACAGTTTTGTTCGTCAACATAACTTAATAATAAACTTTGGCACTTTTAGCCATTACACAGCTCCCCGGACAACGGACAGCGGACAGCGGCATGCAACCGGAATTGCGATGCCAGAAGTTGAGTTGGGACTCACTCAAGCCTAAAATTTATGTTCACGCCTGCCATAAAGGGGGGAGGGACAATTCCTACACTTGGAAAATTTATTTTCTATTTTTGAAAAACATATTACACATTTGAGAAATATGTATGAAAAAGTTCCCTTAATTAAGGAAAAATACTTTTTGAATTTATGGAAATAAATTTCTTAAATTTACTACTCTTTCTAAATTTTAGTATGTAAATTAACTTTTTAAGGTCGATTGTAGGGTGAGATTTTTTTGAATGCACCTGCCATTTATCCCATTTATTTTTCCCTTCAGCTATCCAGCTGTCAGCGGCATTCAAGCTCTGGTGTTGGACTGTGGTTTTGCCTGCGGCTTCAGTTGGCTTTTCAACATATTTGTATAGAATTCACATAATGCGAATATGCGCAAAATTATAGAGTACTCCTACATAAATATGCTTATAATAACATTTTGTGAATTGGCGTTGCGTGTTGCGGTTAGAGCAGCTGACCAATTTTGTTATTGTTTCATTTGGAGACCAGTTACAGCTGCCAATGAAAATATTTGTCAATTAATAAAAACAATAATGCGGATTAAGCAGGACCTGAAGGAATCGGAAAAACAAATTTCGATATGCTGTCAAATCTAATTTACGCACAATTTGGCACGCGCCCAAAACCAATGCAAATAAATCAATTGCTGAAAAATTGTTGAAAATTAAACGAAAAATTGCACATTATTGAAACTATTTAGATGAATATGCCGGGGAATAACTGCGCTAGAATATTAATTTCAAATTAATGAAATTTAAAAGTCATTTAGCTTATTTTGCCATTCATTGTTTTAAAAATCAACATTGTTCTATTATTATTAATTAATTATAATTATTGCATAGGTATTTAATAAGAATCAATAGATCAGCAAACAAAAATTTTGTATTAAAAATAATAAATTTATGTACCGTTTTAGAGAATGTGAGCTTGTTTACAGAAATAATAAGAAATAAAAAATATTGGAATCTAGATACTTATACTAATTTTAAAATAGATAGATACATAGGTTAAACTAAGTTTTCTGTCAAACTTCTTAACGTTCTAAGCCCATAAAAAAGTTTATAATACTTAAAAAAATATAAAATATTTTCAAAATTAAAACACATTTAAGTTATGCATTTATAAAGTCAGTTTCGAGGCTCAACTAAAACTGCAAGTGAATAAGGCATCATAAAATATGCTGAGCGGGAACTTTTATGCGACACGGCAAAACCACCAGAGGCGACAGCAAAAATAGCAGCAAAAAGGGGAGAACAAGAAGAGGCAAGTTTGCCTTGGAAGAAGGGAAGGTGGAAAGAGGAAAGGGGGCGACGATGACGCGGTAATTCAATTTGGGTTTAAAATTGCAAACTGTGTGCGGCACAGCATGTTAAGGCGTCGCGTTGTCCTGTCAAAAGTGGAAGGGAAAATATACATACTCGTACCCATATTGTATACAAGTATAAATATATGTAGTATATATATTCATGTATTGGCAGAGCCGAGAAGATGGGAAAGAAAGTGTGCAAAGGAGCTGTAAGCAGCTTGTGCCTCGGACACTTGTGCTCAGAATGAATGCGCCACTCCATAAGGATATACATGCATATATTGCGCTCGACTCGGGCTCTTGTCACGGCTTTTTAATTAAAATGCATGACATGGGAGTGTATTGCATGTAAATCGATCGAGAGAGTGCAGTTTAAGTTGAGTTAAGTTAAGCAGAGGCCAAGGAGTGCCGGACAAATGAAGGATTAATTAATCATTGTTATTTTGTGCACTGTGTAAGAGCGCATGAAAAGCAAGTGAAAAAGGCAGCGGAAAAAGCTCCATGCCTTAAATTGCACATTGTGCTCTCCCTTTCTCTCACTCTATCTGTCTCAGCACATTCAAAAGACGTTTTCTTCTTGCTTTTTTGTGTCGGCTCAACGAAAAAGTTTTCATTCCTTTCACAAAAGGCAGCCCGCATGCATTCAGGCAATCATTCAATCGGAGGAAGAACTTTGCACCAAAAGTCGGCTATAAGATTGAATTTGTTATTCAATTAAATTGCCATAATTGAAATGGCAAAGAGCCAACAGCAAACAGCGCCGAACAGAAGCGCCGAGAGCTGAAAGTTTGGAGTCAAGAATCGAGAACTGAGAATCGAGTTAGAATTGTGCATTATGAAAATGTGCTAGTTGGAGCCTTAGACGGATGTTATAAGCATTTGCCAGACAATGAGTAACAAGTAAACCGGAAACGGGGAACGGGGCCTCTTAGCCAGGTGGCTGTAGAAAGCCAAGTCATTCCGGCGAGGGAGTCGAGGGATATTTTTCCGTTGTCAAAACTTTGCTGAATTTTGTTATTGTTGCAGCTGAAAAAAGTTTTTAGGGCGTCGCAACTCAGCCACTGCACTAAACGAAACTTTTTTTGTGGCAAAAAAGAACGAGAAACTTGGCTTGGGGCAGCTTAAAGCGCTTTAAGTTGTGGGCCAAATGCCAGAGGTTGCGCATACGCCACGTGGAACGTTGAACGTTGCCCTTGTCAAAAGTCAAAGTCACTGCATTCGCAGCTAGGTCAAGCGGTCAATCAGCTGCTGCTACTTTCAGACAGTAATCCTTATCTCATTTTTGCATGTATGCAAAAATGCTCAACATCCTTAGGCAAGAAAAAAAGTAGAAAAATCAAATCCATGAGCGTCAGCCAAAAATTGTGATTAAAAGTGTGTTTTTATGATGCATTGGGTCGTGACTGGGGGCATTAAACCGGAACTCGGAACCCGGAGCTAACGAATAAATTAGCACGCTCCGACAACGGCCAGGCAATAAAACGTTTTGGGCCAACGCTGCGTATACATAACGTTACGTATACGCCACGTACTTCTAGGCAAGCAAATGACACGCGCCAGGCGAATTTGTAGAAAGTCGTAAAACGAAATAAACACTTTAAGGCGCAAAGTCATAAAAACACCCAAATAAATTCAACGAACAGAGACTGAGACACAGACAGCGAGGAAGCATGAGGTTAGAAATGGAGGGGAGCAGATTGTGTGGGATTATGAGTAGACTCTCAAAGTTTAGCTGAACTAAACTAGAACGCAGGGCGACACTTCTGAGTTAGTGGCCAACATTTGACAACTGTTGCTTTCTGTAAATATATAGGAATAAATCCTTGTGTATCCTTTAATTTGTTGCTGGGGCAGCAGCTGCAAAAATGTCAATCGCTGCCACTTAAAAACTCACCACACTGCCAGGCAGGCAGTCAAGCACTCATACTACGCAAAAGACCATTCAACCACCCAGTCCATCCACCAACCCAGCCATCAATCAATCAATCAATCAATGCGCTCTGAGCGCCTAAGCGCCAATCGACATGCAATTTATGCGAAATGTTGACATTTATCGCCTGACTTTTTGAACTCTTATTACTTATTTGCTTTTTAAGTTATATCTTTTTATTTCGGACAAAAAAGACGAGAGAGAGAGTCAAGTGAAAATGTAAATAAATTGTAAACAAACATTTAAAAGGGCTCAAAGAAGTTGACATCTGCATGTTTGCATACACACGTATTTTCGGTTTGGTTTCCTCTGATTACGAGGAAATCCTCAATCCTCCTGAGCGGATTAAGGTCAACGGTTTGAATTTATATATTTTTAAGGTTACATCAATTAGATTTCTCTATATTGGATATTTAAGCGCCATAACAACTCTAATTGCTTGTCCAGTGGTGTCGTGCTATTTTTAAAAGCCGCTTTAACTTCAGGTAAATGTTTATTCAATGTTCAATTGTGTTATTTTTATTTTTAAATTGAACACGCGTTGTAAAGCAAAAGTGCTGTTTGTATTTGCTTCTTTTTTTTTCATTCTATTTGCATTGAAATTTTAATTGTTTGCTGTTGTTGACACTGATGATGTTTGAATGTATGTGTTTTTATTTCCCCTCTTCCTGTTTTTTTTCTCTGTCGTTACGTTTTCTTTGAGTCTTTGTGGCAAATAATTGAATTGCGAAAGCAATTACAAGAAATCTGTTTATTTAAGCAGCGCGTGCAATGGTGCGTATGAGTAATGTAGGCAAGTTCAACTCAGTCCTCAGTTCTCAGTCGTCAGTCCTCAGTTCTCTCAGTCAGTCGACAGTTGAGTGAGCCTCTTAAAGCACGAGCAATTCCTTGTTCAACGATTATGCTAATGAAAGGGCATCTCTGGTTTGTTTTACGCAGCGTTGCGCCTGATTTAGGACCCGGAATCTGTACGGCAAACAATCGAGGGAGAAAATCAAGTTATCATCATCATTCACGGCACGTAGTCTACTAAATATATAGCATGGATCTGTGTCTAATATAATTAGTGAGCAGACAGAAAATAAATTAAGCGACTTCGTTTCTGACAACAAACGACAAATGTTTCAATTAAAAATAAAATTCGCAAAGGTCAAATTCCATAAAGTCGCAACCCGTAACATTAACTGTGCTCGCTGCCAAATGCAATGCCAGAAAAACGCTGGAAAGAAATGCAAGAAATGCGAGGATGGACAAAAAAGCAGCAACAGAAAAGTTGTGGAGATTACAATTTGGCAACGCGAAGCGCGGCAAAAAGCGTCTACAAACCCGTAAGTTGCCCTAAAGGTGCCGCCGTCCTCTCGGCCTGACAGAGACACAATTACGAAAGGCCAACAAGTAAGAAAAGTTTTTCTCGGCATGCCGAAGATTTAATATGCTTGCAAACCCGTTGAAATGTTTTAATAATAAATTACAGTCAGACATTACTCTAACAAACTTCTAACAACTTAATAACAATGCGAAAAACCAAGAAACTAATATTTTTGAGAGTCTTGAAAAGATGTAAAATTGATAGAAGTAAATTGAATTAAATTTAAAATTGAATAAAGAGGAATAAAATATAAAAGAGAAAGCAAGTTTTATTCAATTTAATAATAATAATTTTTATTCTTCCTAATTAAAATTAAAGCTAAAAACCCAACATTTTAGAAACACCGTTTGGCTATTTTCAAATGCAAGTGTCATGCAAATATTGAAAAATGTATAATTTAATCATGAAAAATTTCAATTTCTCACGTAAATTTATTTTATTTTTTTTTGTTTTTAGCAATTTTAGGTTGATTAAAATTTCTAAAATATTAAAAAATACACAGCTTCTCTGTTTGGTTGAAATTTCCCAGAAAGCATTTGTTATTGATGCTAAAATCAACATACCCTTTTGAAGAGTAGGAAAACTGCCTACATGGCGGAAAAGAAGAATTCGATTACTCCTGTGTTATGGCTGCAAAGAGACCTTGAATCAGAATCAGGGAGAGTCGCAGTGCAACCTTGTATTGAATTCAAACACGAGACAGACATTCAGATAGACAGCAATGCGGATTCTATATATTGTACTTATATGTGGATAAAACACATTTTGTAGGCGCGTGGCGTTTTCTTGGCATATTTATCATGGCATTTGCCATTTGGGCGGACTGCAAATACCAAAGTCAATGACAATGCCAACGACTTCGACTTCGACTTCGACTGCGAGTGCGACATGGACTCTTAGTCCTTGCTTCCTTGCGGGCTGCTGGTGCGTGCGGAGCACCGCAGGCATTGCCTTTCAAGCCTTTCAATGACTTCTCCGCAATGCTTTCCCACACCGGAAAAGTTGGCACGTGCGATCAACAAGCTTGGTGAAAACAAAAGTGGAATTGATTGCGTGCCAAAAGGAGAATGGCAAAAGGGAAATGAGGCGAAAGGCGATGCCAAAACCAAAGCAAACGCATGATAGGGCGTTTATGGGGCGTGGCTGAAATGTTGAGTTCCTTGAACACTGCAAAAGGATTACAAGTATGAATAAGTAAGAGTATATTGTAATTAAAATGACGACAGCAGCTGCTTTTAATAAACTGCCAAAAACAAATAAGCAAAAAAAAAAAAAAAACAATGAAATGGGGAGAAATTAAATTCAAAAGTCGGTATGAGAAAAAAGGCGTTAGCTTGATTACAAATATTTGAGCGGATTGTCAGAACAGAGACAGAAACAGAGCAAAGCAAGAAATGAGAAAATGCGAAGTCCTTTAAATGGAAATGAATACCCAACAAGAACAAAATGTTGAGCTTAACAGCATAATTTTTCATTAGAAGATAAGGCAGAGTATGATAAAGGAAAAGAGAGAGGCAGAGGAAGAGAGAGGGAGTGTTGTACTTGTTTTTAGCGTGAAAAGCAAACTGTTTACATTTGTTTTTACTTCGAGCTGAGGAAGAAAAGCAAGAAGAGCCGCGGGCGCCACATGTTTATTATCCTGGACCAGAAAGAGACAGACAAAGGGAAAGAGAGAGAGGGAGACTGTCTGACTGTGGGACAGTTGAGTGAGGCTGCTTTCAGCTTTTTGCAGGTGTCGAATCCGCTTTTGTGTCGCTTCAGGTGCGGCTCATTAAATCACTCGGTAATCAGAATCTGAATCAGGGCCAATGCCTTTGGTTAACCTTTCGCTAAGCTCTTGGCTTGGCTTTTAGCCATTTTCAAATTTCACGTCTGTCAATCACAGCTTGAGGCCCAATTAACATTTTAAAGCTGGCCTCGTTGCGCTCTGACAGCTCCAAAAACAAAAGATACTCGTACTTTTAGAAATATATATATTTGTAACTGATACTCGACCCTCGCTTTTAATACTCGAGTTGGACAAATGGTTATTAATTTGAATGATTTATGACTGCAGTTGGCAATTGGCAAACGGCTTTTGAGTGCAGCACACAACAAAACGTTCAATGGCCATAAATTCCCATCAATAATTCAAATCCAATGCTTTGTTTGCCAATCGCCATTGCTGTTTTTACCCTGTCTTCGGGGTTGTATGAACTTTGTGATGAAAACTGTATAATCATTTTTATTTCATATAATAATTTTAAAAGCAATAGTTTCTATTAAAATTTCCATCACTGTAAAAAAATTCAAAATATTCCCTTCAATTATTCTAGCAAGAACATATACTTTTCCATTATATTTATTTATGTTTTCATTAAATCAGGGACCCCAAATCAAAGCTATTTTATCACTTTAGTAAAAAATTTGAAGAATAACTTTATTTTCATTTTTTATAATAAAACAAAAATTGAAAAATATCTTTTATTTTTAATTGCTAAAATAAAAATTAAAAATAGGAGCTAAATTATAATTTTTAAACAAAAATTGAAATTCAATTATTATTTTATAATTATTTTATTTACATCGAAAAATAAGAGTTTCCTTTTAATTTTTTTGATAAAAATCAACAAAAACCTTTCAGCGCAGGGTGTCAAACAGTCGTGTGCACTCGACTTGCGTTTCTCATCTTTATCTCTATTGCAATACAAAATGGAGTTTGTATGCATGTTGTTTGTGTTTTGTCAAATTGAGAATTATGTCATTGGCTTTGCAGTAATAATAATAAAAATATGATAACAGCTGCTCCTTGTTTGGAAAAGTCAAAGACATTCGTAAGCTGTTCTGGCCATTTTGGCAAACAACCGTTAGTTAAAGGTAATTGATAGCCATGTCATGTCATGTCATGTCCAACTCATGACCTGACTATACATATGTAGTTTAGTTTAGTATAAATACTAGCAATATATGTCTGGAAATAATAGTGTAACAGTTCAACTATCATATTTAGAAGCTCTTTGGTGAGGGGGATCTTAGACCTAATCACGACTTGGTTTTCATTTTAGTACAGACATTAGGATATTAACTAGTTAGATTAAGTATACACAAATTAGTTAGTAGATTGCTTAGTTGTCTAGAATGCGCTGATAATACTTACAGGTTTTCTTTTTTTTCTTTTCTTTTCATGCTTTTCTATTTGTTCTTGGATTAAGATTTGGATTAATCTGTGTGTTCTTTGGTTTGGGATTGCTACGCATTTTGCAGCGTTTTAGGAACCCAAAAGTTGTGTTCGACTCCGAGAGCGACTTTAGACCAGCTCGGTTTCCATTTGCGCGGCCTCCACGGTCTCCACGATGGTCGTTGTGGCCGCCGCAAGCGAATCTCATGGAACGTATCTGGAGGTCAGTGCGCCATCGTCGTCGTCATCATTATCGACATGCAAGCCGCCGCCAGGACAACAGCTGGAGCACAGGATCCAACCACTTTTTGGTCAAATTGCAGAAACCTGTTCCAGCTCGGCACTGGAGCGTCCAGAGTTCATCACAACCACATTCTTGGCGGCATAGTCCGTAATGAAGCGATCGCTGTTCCGCGGATGAATGTTGCCCACATCCTGGGCACAGCACCAGGGATTCCGCATGGTCAGGATGCGCTTGAAGGCATCCCGGAACTCCTTGTTGAATATCGAGTAGATGATCGGATTGAAGGCCGAGTTCGAGTATCCCAGCCAGGTGAGTATCTTGAACGTCTGTCCCCCAATGCACGTCTTGCAGAACGCCGCCGTAATGTTCACACAGAAGAACGGCACCCAGCAGATGAGAAACACGCCCATTATCACGCCCACTGTGACGGCCGCCTTGTGATCGGAGACGTGATACGGGGAGCTGTGATGCAAGTTCCGCACCTTGAACTTCTTCGGCACGCTCTGGTTCTTGGGCCGACGGATGCTCTTGTAGCGCTGCTTCTCGGCCACCTCGCCGGGCCGTGTCACCGCCTTGATGCTCTTCACGTGCTTCTGGGCATAGCAGTACAGTCTGAGGGAGATCGAAATCAAAGAGATTCAGTATCCAGCAGATGTGAAGTGCTTCTTGACTAGTAATATTTATGTCGTAGTAAGTTGCATATAAGTGAAAGTGTGATATTTAAATTTATAATAGCAACTTTACAAGCACACCTGTTAAATTTCGATTAGAATTACTAATCAATTAAATTATTTTTGGAAATAATCGTAGTGGTTATATAATTTACTGTTGAAAAATTTGTGACTATTTAATGATTACGATTACAAAAAATAATAAAAAAAAAAAACAATTATTACAATTATTAAAAGATAATCAGAAAAAATCAAAAATAATCTTTTTGAGTATTCGGATTATTTTTGTTTTTTTTTCTGATTTTTTCTGATTTTTTTTTAATAATTTTGATTTTTTATGACTATTTAGTTAAAATCAAATTATTTGAAATCACAATCAAAGTAGCCAATGCTTTTGATTATAGTTGCTTTTTAGCTTTGGCTACTTTGATTGTGAAAATTAAAAATAATTTGATTTTAACTAAATTTTTCATTATTTTTTATTTTTTCTGTATATTTCTGAATAATTATAATAATTTTAGATTATTTTTGATTTTTTGTAATCGTAATCATTAAATAATTGGGCAAAACCGAAAATAATCGTAATTTAATCATTAGATCGACTTTAAAACAAAAAAAATCTAATTACTAATGATTATGATTTCTAATCATTTTTTAAAAGGTATGATTGCAACGAATACAACATCCCCTTTTACTTATTTTTTAAGTATTTATTTTATTGTTTATTGCTTATCCATCGGTTGTTTCTTTTCTTTCTTCTATGTGCCAGGCTCAATATTTCCGCATCGACTGTTTTCGGAGTACAATTTCTATTTACCCAATTGTGAGGCCAACTGATTGTTTCACTCTGTAAGCTTGTCTTGTAACTGATATGACAATTATTTACTTGTCTTGACATGCCAATTAAACGGGCTGCCCAAGGGATCAGCTGCTGCTGCAATCGTTTCCCCTTTGCCAAGACGGACACAGTGCGTATGCTTAATATTAGACAGGGCACGTTCTAATTTGCTCGTTTGATAAGAAGCTGGCTTTGTATATATATACTCGACCATGAGTATGCGTTGTTGTTGTTCGAGGATAAACCTCACATGAAAAGGATAACAAGGCCGTGCACAAATTATGACGATAAAAGTCTATTTATTCAGCAATTTGACCGAAATTTGATAGAACATTCCAATGACAGGAAGCAGACGTACGAGACTGACCAGACAGACTGGACAGACTGAACAGACTGGACAGACTGGACAGATGGCCTTGTGGCGGGGAGAGCAGATTGTGTCCATTTGTTGCGTTCGCCCATTGGCCGCAAATCTCGTTAAGCTGAAATGGCAACGTGCCATTTGCCATCGCCCTTTGGCCATAATGCTGATGAGCAAACCATATCGCTGCCTTCTTCTGGTTGATGATGCTGGCATCCTGTGGCCGTTAACATTGTGCGTTATCCTTGGACGCATTGTCTAGCCCTTTAGTTCTACTTCCACTACTTCTATTTCTTCGCACACGCCCCTGTGTTTATGCGTTCATCCGGCGTCCGTCTTGGCTCTGCTGAGGGATTACTTAGCTGGACAGTAATGCGTTTGCTTATTTGTTTGCCTACTTATGCGAAAGTCAAGCTGCACTCCCCTTGTCCCTCCCCCATTCCTTCCATTGGCAAAAGCTCTCGTGCCAGCGGCACATCAGCACGAATGTCCTTGCGGCATTTCGACATTTCGACAGTGTTTATTTCATTTTATTATTTACATTTTATTACTCTGTCGAGCGTATGAAAATATTGAAACTGTCGATAAACGAGTTTATTATATTTATTTTTATCCCTGGTTGACCTCGTTCCATAAGCATGTAAATATAATGCTTCCTCATATACAGAATTCTTAGCAGAATTATGTACACCTAAGGTATTCCTATTGATCCAATTCCAATTCTATTTACAAAAAAAGCAAATATATATGTCAAATACGAACTAATCAATTCCAATTTCCAATTTTTTAAAAGTTACCAATATTATTTAAGAGACTTGATCTGCCTTTGAGCAAGATTAGAGTTTTATTTTTTTTAAGGACACAGACAGCTTCTGATTAAATCACTTAGACTTTCAATATAGTCCGTACGAGCAAATAACTTTTATATACCAGCACAGGCCAAAGCATTCATTTATTCCTCTGTCTTCCCACCCCCAAAGTACTTGCTGCTTTTCTCTATTCAAAAGTCTCTGGAATTTTAATTGGCTAAAGTTTCTGCATTGCTGAATGTGTTTGGAGAGCTCGGTATGTTTTTGTGGAAACTCACTGGTGTTGTTGAATGCATTTTATATTTATATTGGAAATGTGATACTTACCGACAGTAGATGCCAATCATGACCACACAGGGGAAGTAGAAGCTGATGCAACTCGAGACGACGGCATATGTGGGCGTTAAGTCCAGAGCACATGTGGGATACTTCTTGCCATTATCCTCGAATATCAGGGGCTGATCGGGCCGATGGATGCCCAGCGAGATGGGCACAAAGGATACGAATGCCGCCAGCAGCCAAATGGCAGCGATTGTGATGACAGCGACGCGTCGTGTCACCCAGCGGCCATATCTGCAATGGGAGACGGGAAAGAGACGAGATGAGATGAAAGAGAAAGAGAGAAATAGAGAAAGCATCACATCGATTCAAAGGCAAAGGCAAAGGGAACTCTGTCTGCTGTTGGCTGCTAATGTTCTGTGTCCCCTGCGGTTACAGCAGCCAAAAGTCTCAACGCAAGAACCGAAGACGAAACACACTCAACACAAAATATTACCCCAATTTTAGAAATCAGTATATCTCAAATCAAAAAAAAACTTTCTCCAATAAGTATATTTTAGAAATTTCATTTTTAAAAATTAAGAAAGAGAAACGGACTTATTAGTTCATTTAAAACATTTTGAAAATATTATTGTAACTTATAAAATTATAAAAAAAGATTTTAAATAGTATTTTATTTTAAACTGCTTGTTGAAATTGTTATTGCGATTCTTTGATGATGCTCCTACTGTAAGGCGTTTAAATATTTGTAGAAAAGAAATTAATTTTAAATCGGAATTGATTTTACAGCTAAAGCAAATTTTGCCATCAGCTTAGCATATTTTTTTCACATTATTAGAAAAATTCTATCACACTAAGATTTCATTTCATACGGCAATTGTTTTTCCTATTTGCTGGAATAGTAAAAAAAAAAAATAGTTTCCTGTTTTTTTTTTAGTAAAATGACTATTTACAAAACAGGCAAACGAGTTAATTTAAAAAATTTTGTTTGGCGAATTTAAGATTTTTCAAGAGCAACAGGACTCGAATTTTGCAGACAACTGAAATGGGCGAGTGAAAAACAAGAAAATGCTACATGTTGTGATTGCGGCTTTGCATGTTTGAGTCGGCTACAACGAGGCTGGGTTCAAAACAGCATTTTTGAGTGGAGGACGTGAGCTGTGTGTGTGTGTGTGTGTGTGACAAGTGTTTGGCGATGAGGGACAACACAAGGTGTATCCACGTATCCATGTATCCATGTTGCAATGGTGATTTCTGCCTGCCTGCATGTCATTAATTACCCCAGAGCAGATTGTGAGCGTGTGGCAAATCGACCTAAACCGAAACCCAAACCGACAGAGAACCGACCGACCGCAGCAAGACATAAAACCAAACGCACATTACGCATACGCAACGTGGTCGTTGGATGACGTATGCAAATACAGCGGTTGTTCGTTTGCTTTTTCCAATCTCTTCGATTTTGATGATTGACGGGGGGACCGAGGGGAGTAGGACGCACATTTTGCCTTTACAGTAGCGGAAATGAGCAGAGCACAAACCTAAGGCAATAGGCATTTCATATATGTACGTATGTATGTTATAGAGACAGGAAGAGAGGAGGCTGGAGTGGGGACGGGGGGGGGGGGGAGGAGTCCCAGCCATATGCCGCAGCATTTTGGCTTTGGCAAATGTTGCCCGCCGGCAAAGTGCGGTGTTGGAGGGGCAGGAAATCAAACAGAATAATTCAATTTCAATACAAAGACTTTGGCACTCACAGTCAATATGTGGACCTAAAATGTACAGTTGACAAGAGCGACAACAACAACAACGAAAATGAAAACGGAAAAAGGAAGTTTAGGTAATTGTATTCACAAACACAAATTCAATTTCGTGTGGCAACGCAAATTGATTTCCATCTGCAGTAGCAACAACAACAACAACAACAACAACAAAAGTGGTTGCCATTTATGTTACTCACTTAGTTTTGTCACCTAGTCTCAAGTGTAATGAGCAGGGCTGCCATTTTGGATAATTAATGGCCTAAAAAATTACATATAACTTAAAATGCATTTTGCATTTTGCGATTGAAAATAAAATTTCATTCCCGCATAAAGTCAAATGAGCATTGTAAAAATGAAATTGTACAGAAAAATGCATTTTAAAAATGTAAAAGCACTATTAAATGATGTTTTTTATTTAATTTCGACTATATACAATTTTCTAATCGACAGAATAAATTTATTTAGAACTAAAAATATACCCTCAACTGCAGAAAAATACTCCAATTGAGAAGTCAATTGAAATGTGAATTAAATATATATAAGCCTTTTAATATTTAAAATAGTAATAATAATTAATAATATTTAATTTAATTAATTTATTTAAGTTTTTAGCCAATTTTTACATGATTTTCTATGTTTAAATCTAGTTTTTTTGACTGTCAAATTGTGGCAACTCTGGTGGGCAGGTCAAAATTCGTCAAGCTCCCATCGATGCCATCGAAGTGTCTGCCTATTTACTGCTGTGCGTGAGTCTGAGTGTATGTGTGTGTGTGTTGTCGTTGCCACACGCACTCAAGAAGTTACAGCTACAATTACAATTACAGTGTGGCACGCACTTAATGCCGACAACGACGCGTTTTTGTGGCGACATCTGCATGTCGTTTGTATAGTTTGCTTTGTTGTTTGTACAACTCTGGCGTTTATTTAGCTGTTGTTTGTTTGCCTGGTGGCATCCTGAAGTTTTATGAGTTTTTATGAGCGTTTTGGCCTTGCGCTCAAATGTTGCAAGAACACATGATGTTGTTGCTGTTGTCAAGTGTTGCAGGCAGATGACACAACGATGAAACAAACCCAAAAGCAACACAATTACAACACATTCCCCTTGTGCCGCATTCCCGTTGACTTTGCCGCTTAAGAGTGCTCTCTTTCTTTCTCTCCGCTTCTCTCTCACTCACTCTCACTCTTCACGGCTTGTCATAAAAGTTTGCATCACTTTTTTATTGCAGTTTAAAGTGAATTTTATGCATGATAGCGAGCCAGAGTATGCACTCATATGTTCACATCCTGATCCTGACAGTTGCGATAATAATCATGATAATGATGATGATGATGATGATGATGACAGGCTCGGCGTCTGCCTGCTTCAACTTTATCGCATTAAAAACAATTTTTATTTTTTATTAATACCACCATCATTTTAACTTTGTCAGCGCCTGTTTCTAATTAGATTTCCACGCGCTTTTCGCACAGAAAATTTCATTTTTATTTAACTTTCGTTTTCTTTCAATTTTGGCCGACTGCGCACAAATCCTGCCAGGCGCAATTAAATTAAATGCTTGCAATTATTTTAAGACGCTAAAGAAAATACACACACAAATTTCAAAGCTCTTGGGGGACTTGTTGTTGCCAAGGGGGAGGGGGGGAGGTGGAGGGACACATACTAATGAGACGCTGGCAGCGCGCGCGTGAACTTTGACACGTGGGGCAGCGGCTAGAAAAACTGCCAGTTTTGCCAGGCGCCTTCTACTTTGCCATGCAAATAAATCAGATTTGCATAAAGAGCAGCTCCTCCCCCGCCCCCTCCCCCTCCAACTTCTCAACATCCTGCCAGGACGAACACTAATAATGCTAGACAGATCCAGGCCCAGTTCCCAGCCCTGATGCAAAACTCGACCAGGTTGGAAACCAAAAATAAAAGAAAAGCAAATCAAAGTGAAGGCAACAGGCGACAGTCCTCTCACATTGCCAGACACACTCAAGCCTCGCTATGACGGACCTGCACTTGACCCTCAGTCACAGTGGCCAAATTCAATTTACTTGCGCTGAAATTAACCCGCAAGGTCATATGCAAATGTACCTAAAAGTGGGCAATGATTTTCTCTTTTGCCTCAATTTAAATTGCCAGCACAAATTCAACTGTCTGAATTTAATTTAATGACTTAATTTGTCTCGAAACGTTTATCTGCAAGTGTCTTGTTATTAAAGTCAACTTTTGATGACTTCATTAAAATGTCCAATGTGTCAGCTTCTTGGCCAAAACGACACAAACGAGCTGGCAGCAGAGTTTTAGCTAGCGACCGTAACGATTAAAATAAAAAACATTGTAAAATATAAGTTATTATCAATAAATATAAAATAACTCTTTTTCTCGATCATTTTACATGTACCGTATGTACCGTTTTTCTAAAAATAAATAAAAAATATGTACAAAAAATACCAAAAAGTATTAAACAATTTTAAGCAACATTATAATAATACCAAAAGTGTATTTGAATATTTTTTAAAGCTTTCAATTTTTATTTGAACATGACATAGTTGAGTTTTCAAAGTGTTCCAACTGAATTTAGACTTATTCACCAAGCACTCACGCGCTCCCTCTGGATACACTCACATTCAGTTAAAGCTAGAATGCCACTTCAAAACAAATGTCGTGCTATATTTTTCATAAGCGAATAAGCTTTGTCATCGGGACAGCAGGTGCAAGTTTCGAGCAACAAATGCCAGGGAGAGAATAGAGAAAAGAGAAGAGAGTGGGAGGTGGGGGGTGGGAGAAGTGTGTGCTTTGTAGAGAAAGCGGAGAAAATATTATTCTACTTTTGGCTTATGGCTGCAAATAGCATCAAAGGATTTATTGTCGCTCTTTGGATGAGATTGACGGCCAGCGGGGAAAGGCAAAGGTCGCGTTCGTAAGTGTCGGTCTAGCTGCCATATGTTGGCAGCAGTCTTTTCTTTATCCTTTAT
Source organism: Drosophila limbata (assembly GCA_963924055.1). NCBI lineage: Eukaryota > Metazoa > Arthropoda > Insecta > Diptera > Drosophilidae > Drosophila > Drosophila limbata. The sequence goes on along the minus strand of OZ001352.1, from coordinate 34,704,718 downwards.
CCCCCTTTCCCCTTTACTCATGCTTCCCTGAAAGTGGCAGCCGTTGGGCTACATTAATTTCGTTTGTGGTGCAGACTTTGTTGCAGACTTTGTCTTACGTTGTCAGCAAGTTGGCCAGCACCATTTTTAACAGCAGCAACAACTCACACACACCCTCGCAAACACCCTCGCACACACACACACACACACTTGGACAGTCGTTGTCCTGCTGTTGTCGCTGACATGTCATAAATTCTGGTTTGACTTTGTCTCTCACCACGTCTTACGTATACGTAATATTTGTTGATGCTACTGCCACATTTTGTTGGTTTCTCTCGCTTTTGCGGTTTTTGCGGCATTGTCGAAAAATTTAATTAACACACAATTGTTGAGTGTCGGTGTGTGTGGCACAACAGAACGCTGATAAAGTTGTATCTACTTGATAATAGTTTCTTTTGTACATTTCGCTTACTTTGACAGTCAGTTCTCACAGACTGAGAGACAGACAAATAGAAAGAGCCATACAGACTGGTGAAAGAGTGACAGACAAGAGTGAGGGGCTTACCAAGCAAACATTGGCTAAATGCAGGCAGCACTCGTAGAACAAGACATTCTGTCAGAGCCAGACAGAAACATGGAACTGTCAGTTGGCTAGCAGGGAGTACACTCATTGTGTTTGAGAAACACGCACAGATACACACACTAACACACACACCCACACACACCTGAATATTGAACGTTTTAGTTGAAACTGTTTAATCGGAAAGCAACTGCAATTTGCGTAGATTTATGAGGAGCAATATTATGCTAGAGAGGAAAAGGAAGGAAAAGGTAGAGGTGAGAGAGAAAAATAAAGATAGAGAGATATACTATATGTAAAATGGGGGAGGTATGGAAAATGTCGACAGTGTTGATAAAAAATTAATTTTTCCAAATGAATAAAATTTCAATTTTGAACTAAAACAGATGTTAAAGTTTTGATAAAGTTATAAGAATTCAAAGTTTTTGGTGTGGAAAAAGAGGAAAGTTGTGGGAAACAATTAAATTTTTTAAATTTAAAATAAATAAAATTATAAATTTAATTTTAATTTTAATTTTGCATGCCAAATGTGGTATGATAACATTTTAGACTTGCTGGCCAAGTTGAGCCACAGTTCTTCACAGTATTTATTCCCCGAGAGCCAGTGCTGGCGATGCAGCAAAAGTACTTGGCAAGCTTGAACACACCGAGGAATGGCATAAAAATAAAGTCAAGTCAAGTCAAGTCGATGCTGTTGGCAGGAAAGGAAGATAACAAAAAGGTATTGTAGTTAATGCCCAATAAATCTGTTACTAATGAAACAATTATGTGCAGCGATTAATGAGAAACGGAGCCATAAACAAGTCGAGTGCCGAGAGTCGACAAAGAGGCTAAAACTGAGTCTGAAACTGGGTCTGAACCTGAAGCTGTAGCTGAGTATGAAGCTGCTGGCAATGAGAAACGTGACGGGCATGACAACGCGTCGGATGAGTAATATGCATGAGAGGAGTCTGTTTTTAATAAATCGATATTTAATCGGGCTTTCAATGTCGCATCAATAATATTTCCACCCACTTGCTGACAGACAACAACAACAACAACAATAAATGAGAGCTGCTTTTGGGATACGTTAGGAGTCTGATAAAATCAATATAGGGGCAGGCAGGCAAACTAACTCTCAGCCAGAACAACAGCAACAATCTACTCTCTGTCCATCACTCGATGCACAATTAATTCCTATAAACTCATATATAGTTTGTATGGAGAGGCACTGTGATGACAGGCAGCTGCCGAACACATATTGATAAATTGTATAAATCATGCATGTGACAGCGTCATCATCATCTCTATCATAATTATGAATAGTTTTTGTTTGTGGCACTCACCTGAGCGGATCCTTGATGTGTATGTAACGGTCCATGGATATGGCACAGAGATTCAAAATAGATGCCGTCGAGCACATGACATCAAAGGCCACCCAAGTATCACAAAACTCAGCACCAAAGATCCAATAACCTGTAAATGAAAGAATGCAATAAGAATAATAGTTAAACTATGAATTGATTCTATTCGATTGATTCATTGATTCAATTGGTTTGATTTATTGACCGAATGATTGACTGATTGCTGGCTCAAATTGCTTAATAACTTCAGTTTGCTCTTCTGTCTCTATCTCTGTCTCTTCCTCTGCCTCTGTCCCTTTCTCTGCCTCTGGATGCCATGTAAATACATAAGTGCTTCTGTGAGAGCACGAGTTGCTGCGGAAATTGCCATGTTGCGGCCAAAGAGGACCACAGTAAAATTCTTAATTTTCTCAACGATTTCTGTAACAGCAGACACAGTCAAAGCAGCAACAAAAACAACAACAACAGCAACAACTCAGGCAACTGAATTGCGAAATATGAATGCGAATTTAAATACTCCTTAGTCAATATAGTAACAAGATGGGTATGCACAGCGAACGTATATATGTCTCCAATTCATTCCGAGTCCAGAAGTTTACAAGGATAATTTAATTAAAAGCAGTAATGAATCTTTTCAACACCTTTATCAATTTCCACTGACTTTCTTAATAAAAAAAAGGAATTAATCCCTAAGATGAAATTTTAAAGCTAAGTGGATATTTCTCTATTCGTTTTGTTTTTTACAATATCGTTTTTTCCGAACCAGTCAATTTAATGTTTGACATGTGGTATCCTATCGTCGATCATGCCATCTCTGCTGCAACAGTCTGATGTGTTTTTACTTATTCATATTGCAAATTGAGTTTAAATGATTTCATAAATTAATTTCCGTTTCCTCTGTGTCATTACATGCTTTTCCCCTACCCTCCACCCCTTCACTTCTCCATTATCCTGCCCTCAGATCGTCATTCGACATTTTCCACTTTGCAGTCAGATATGGATTTGGTTCATCTGTTATTTATTCACATTTACATTTGATTTGTGTTGGCCAAAAATTAAATGATCCCTTTTTAAGGCAATTTTATAAGTGTGTAGCAATTGTGGCTAAAAAGGATATGCCAAGGACATGCCACCGAAAGAGAGTACCTGCTGGACCAATCCGGATATCCGGCGATGGGTCTGTATTGAGCTGGTGAAAAAATTGCCAACGCACGGAAATACTTGTATACATATGCATAAATGCGGTGAAATGATAAATTTCATATCAGATCTCATACAAAACATATACCTATTGAGAGTGTATATGTGTGCATATGATGCTACAGCATCTTTTAAGCTTTTTCATGGCTCATATATGTGTATCATGCTTATTTCGGCTTTTATGCTTGACAGACCAAGCATTTCATAGGATATGGATCTTTAGTGCACATTTTGTGCTGTTGAATTAATCAACCATAAAAAGAAATTCAATATTAAATTTTAAATTTATACGAGAATTATTAATATAGCCTGTAGTCCATATTTTTTAGTAAGATTTTTCTGAGTATCCCCATGTAAAAAAGTCAAGTCAAATATGATTGTTTTTTTCTTTCAAATTGTTTCTCAATTTTTTTTAACTAATTTTTGAAAGTCGAAAAAATTTTATTTCAAATTTCAAGTAAAATATGATTTTCTCCGCATACTTTCGGGCATGTGAATAGGATTTCAAATGTTATAAGTTATTGCTTACTTTTGCTCTGCATCAAAAATATAAAATTTCTTAGATTGCATTGCATACTTCTAGGCATATATTTTAAATTCCTTGAAATGTAAAAAAGTAATTATATTGCATACCATTAGGCATGACCATAAAATGCATGTTCAAATTGTTCAACAGATGGCTTCTGCATTTCTCAAATAGATTTTTTATTGCATATGTTCAGCAATGTTTTTACACTAGATGGCTCCTTTTGCATAGCAAACTCTTCTTCTTTTAAAAAAATAATGTCTTGGCGATAACTCTGCACATTTATAAAATAGTTTTTTACTCGATGTTTTAATTTTTTAGTATATTATTTATTGCTCCAGTTATTTGTATGGCAAATAGCTCGGGGCTCGTCAGAGGATAACAATAGATTGGTTCCTTGGTTGTTGTTGGTGATTCACACCTGAGTAGCACTCGAATTGTCAGACAGTCAAGTCCGCAAATAATTCATATTGCACTCATATTCAGTCAGACTTGCTTATAAGCAGAAATGCTTATGTATGTGTATTTTGTGAGTTGGCACAGATGTTGCCAACTTCTCTCCCATTTCCACTTCCAATCTCATCTCGCAGTTGTTGCTTGAATTCTCGTATAAATATGTTGAAGTTTGTGTACTCGCATTTATTTGCTGATTTGCCTGCCTTGGAGCGTGCCAAATGTTGTTTTACTGCCACCTACGCAGACCCACACACGCGCACATACACACAAACATACATATGCATGCATACAATACGAGTACAGGTTCTTGGCACTTTGTCGAAAATAATTTGGCTGAAGCAGCTCTCAATAGGTTCACTTAGATGTACTGGTACTCATATGTACACACATACATGTGTGTATGTGGCCCCGAGGCTCCTCAGCTGGCACTCGGCTGCTTGTTTGTCTTCCACATTCCACAGTCCACGCTTCACACTTCACACTCCACACTCCCAGGACAGCAGAGCATTTTTATTTACTTTTTCACACTTTTCTGCTTACGAGGCAGCCAGAGCAACAGACATCGGCTTCTTTCTTTTCTTTTGCCTCTGGTTCCGGTTCCATCTTGAGGTGGCAAAGTCGATTATTATTTTCACGCACAAAGCACGGCAAGATGGAACCGACATTTACCTACAGCTCTGGCATACGCATACAGTGTGTCAAGCAATTGCTTTCAAGTAGAAAATAATTCATATTTTGGATAAATATTTTTATTAATTTTAAAGTAAAAAAATAACAGTCCAATTAACTCTATAACTATATTTATTTAATTATTGAACTATTATTTTTAAAATGACTCGACACCAAGACTTAAAATAATATGATTAAAATAATAATAAGGATTATAACAGAAATAAAGTATTTTTTCTTCAAATCACTTGCCTGAGCAACTGTATACGCTCATACAAATGTATCTCTGATGCTCTGTTGCTGAGGTAACACTTCTTTCTCCCCTCATATTCACTTGTCAGTATTTTTGTTTGTGTTTTGTCCTCTCATCACGCATTGATGTCAGCTGCAAGCTTCCCAGCCGGAACACGTCTTCAAAGGATGCCTGCTTCTTATCTGGCAACCCGCCTAATTTGTCACTTATTTGCTTAAGAGTCTGCTCTCATTCTCAGCTCGCATCATTCTCCCTTTTTCTCATTTTTGTATAATTAACAGAAGTTCACGCTCAGCATTCGATTGCCAACATCTTGTCTGGGTTCTGAGATCCGAGTGACAACTGCATCAGACCTGCATCTGTATTTGACTGTATATTAGCTAAAAGCATCAACAACTTGGGCAGGTGTATCAAATGATAATTCCTTGCTGCACTTGCATCGACCACCTGAGCAGGACGTCGACGAGGACGAGAACAAAGAACGAGCACCAGGACGAGAACAAAGGACGAGCACGAGTGCTCAATGCGACTCTGCGGTCGAGCACTCAGGCAAAACGTCAGTGCAGCTGACACTTTAAAAGGCATCGCACAAAGCCGCAGTAGATCCCCGCTTTAAGCGCTGCCAGTCACTTGAAATGGGCTCACAGCCCAAACTCTTTACAATTTCACCACTTTCCTACCTCCCACACACAAACTGATTCCATTAGCCTGTGCAGCTCAGTTTTCATGTACTCGGAAGCCCAAACGAGTATTATAACTCTGAGTCGATGCATGTTACAGGCAGAGGGATATTATCACGCATACATATTCGTGGTCATCAAATGTCCCGCTGTTTATCTTCTTTTGAGCTCGTTTGTGAAAACTCTTACATCTCAGAAACTACAAGAGCTAGAGCTACCGAATTATACAAAATAAAATTCAAAATCTTATCTATGTAAGTATAACGGTTCTCTTTCGTATCCTACCTGGTGTCTATACTAGCAACCTCCATTCTGTTCTATATACTATATTCTACTATATATCAGGGAAATGAAATTACTCTATATACATATATAGAGTCTGTCTATTTCCATGAAGACTTGATCAGTTTACTAAATTCAATCATAAAGATATGATAAATGATTCAATATGGAATGCAATACTTGTTCCTAATTTAAGATACTTTAACCAAATTTAAAACAGTTTTCATCTGGAAGAGTGTGGGCTTAGTTACTTTTTTGTTAATCTCGTTTGTAGCGTTACAATTGAATGCCTAACGAGTATCTCACTGTCGAGCTCACTCATCTGAAGTGCGCTCTTATTTTTTATACATGTTGTCGAGTCGTTTGTTTGTGCAACAGCCTGCGGCATTTTACATAAATTGTATTCCTATATGCGCGACAATTTCACTTGCAAATTTCCATAATATTGACTGGGAGAGAGAGAGAGCGAGAGCTAGAGCGGAAGAAAGAGAGTATGATAGGTGTACTTACCGAGCAAATCGTTGACGCCCGCGAATGTCATCACCAGTGAGGCCACAAAGAGATCCGCAATCGCTAATGAGGCCAGAAACAGATTGCCGATGCGACGCAGGCTGCGCTCCGTGTAGATGGCCAGGCAGACAAGGATGTTGCCGGCGACCGAGAGGAATATCAGCACCGATAAAAAGATGCCTGTGGCGAAGGGAGAATTGAGTGGAGTTGAATATGAGACAAGGGGGACAGACAGACAGACAGGGTTAGACACGTGAATAGCACAAGAAATGCGAAACATTAATAAACATAGCATACTTATGGGGGTCGAGCCAATGAGAAATTATTACGATTACGACTAGAAGTACGAATGCAAGTTCGAGTGCCATTATGTGTGTGTGCAAGTGTGCGACTGTGTCACTGTCACTGTAAGTGTATCTGTGTGTGTGTGCCACATGCATTTGTAGTGCTCGTGTTGCTGTGGGTGGGTGGGTGGTGCAGTGGGTGGTGCTGTTGATGGCTCTTTGGAGTGTCTGCTTCGCTTGTTAGACATTCAACGACATTTACTTTACCAACAACTACAATTGACACAAGTGAGAGCTGTTCCGGTTCCTCACCAACTATTGTATCCATTTCAGAGGCATTTGTCCAGCTCGTCTCATTGTAGTACGATGTCAGCTGCAATGAAAATGAAATGCAGACGGAAAACAAGTTTACAATTATGAGTACACAAAGTTGGCACTTTTCGACTTAAACAATAGAGTTTCTTCTGCTTGTAATGACAACACATGTCTTGTGGTTCTTAATAATGGGCCACATTGAAAACAATGTCTCAACTTTAATTAACATCAAAGGCATTCACATACTTACGCTAAACTAATTAAATATATATAAAATAAATGTGTGTGTGTGTATGTGAGACCAACTGTCTACGGAAACAAAATTTTACATTAATTAAAAGACATTCGCTAGTTTTGCCTTGAGATCGGCCCACCTTTGAGTCGTCTGTTCACTTTATTCATTTGCTAATTTTATTCACTTCCCTTTTCACTCTGACTCACATGTCTATCAATCACTTGGTTTCAGCCAGGTCTAAGGCCAAGACAAAAGACGGTGAAATGCCGCCGCATTACTCATAATTAAAATCGACAAAACTGTGCCCATCCAAAGCACAATGAATTTCCCTTCTTCTGCGCTAAGTAATATAATTAATTTGCTAAGCTTGACTCACTCCCTTCTTCCCTCTTCTTTCTTTTAACCTGCCAGCTGTCTGCCAATCCGAGTTTGCCATGCGGTTTTCCTCAGTCAAAGTGTCTCGGTGTCTGAGTGTTTCGAGTGTTGTGTGTGGGTGCATGGGTGTATTCATGTGTGTGCTTGGCATATCTCGGTATGTAGATGTTGGCATTTCAGTGGTTAGCCCATCTTTGTCTTTGCTCTGGTCTAAAGCTGACCAAAGTTATGCCCGACTGACTTTAATTCGATTGAAAACCACAACACAGCACTCGCAATATTCAAGTACGAGTATGAGTACTCGTATGAGCACTCAAATGAATAAATCTGCGCCTTTGAATCACTAATTGATAGTGCGCTTTATTTAAAATTTCAGTAAATGTAAAATATGAGTACAATTTAAGCAAAGTTTGGTCAACAGGATGGCATTAATATGCATTCCAGGCAGAAGCTTGCTGAATAATGATTTTCACTTTCAGCTTTTATCATTTGGGGAACTTCAACTTTAGCAAGTTGTTTGCAATAAACAATAACAGTTTTATTTATTTTTTGTTATTTTTGTACCCAATAAATGCATTTAGAAATAATATATATGAATTAATCAAATAAAGATCAGCAGCAAATTTAGCAGTAATCAACTCAATCATACCTATTATTTTTTTTTTATTTTTTTTAGCCTCTGAAATTATTTTAGTATCACTTTTGAAAGGGTATTTAAGCTGTGTGTGAGTCGCATAAGAGCAACAATTCATTTGTGTCTGGCTCTCGCTGCGTATGTGTAATATTAATTTACCGCAGAATTGTAAGCGAGGCATAAGCAACAAAAATGCAAATGAGAATGCTAAAAAGCAGACCCCAAAACCGCTGACACATGCAATTAATTAATTTGAGCATAAAAAATGCCATCGTTGTAAAAGAATTTCCTTTTTTATTTATTTTTTACCCAGAAGTGGAAGCTTTATATCTGCACCTGTTTTAAATTTCGTTTACAATTTTATTTTTCCTTATATTTTATTAAACGTATTTCAGAGTCTGCTTTGAGACTTTGTTTATACATTTTATAAGCAGCTTAAAAGTTGCTAATTGTTTGAAAAGCGCAACTTTAATTACGTATACGACGCGTTAATGCGAGGATATCAATGAATCAATGAATCTGACCACACACTGCGTATACGCAATTTGCACTAATTAAGTATCATAAGCAAATAAGCGGCTTAAAAACGAGTATCAGATAAATCGTCAAAAGAGTTGCAAAATTGCAATTTAAATTGATTAAGTGCATGCGTTAAAGAATTTTAAATATTTGAAAATTTAATAAGATTTAACTTCAAATCCAATATTATGGAATCAACATTTGCGAATATTCACTTTGACAGCTGCATAAATCCGTAATTTGAGTACTCTTTGACTAGCTCTTTGGCTCTTAACATGGCCAAAAGGCATAGCTTATGACTTGGCCCAAACATTATTGATTGTCAGTCAACACACGTAACATTTGTAACGTTGTCAAGGATTAAATGTAATCACAATCAGCAATTTTAATTGACACAAAGTGCTTTCATCGGGTCAGTTGAATCCTGGACAGTTAAAAACACTTGAGATTATAAAAACTACATTAAATGCTTTTACATGTCAAGGGGCGGAGGGGCGTGGCCTGGTGCTCGTTATACACATTCATTAAATCATTTAACAGCTGTTAAGCATTACAACACCATTTAAATGTCATTGTCTCTGTCATTCTTGTTGTTTGTGTGGTTGTTGTTGTCCTTATCTGTCATCATTAAAATACCGTTAACAGTCAGCTAACTAAAGTGGTCATTATGACCATCTTTATATCTATAGAATTTCTTGACATTTGTCGAATACATTTTAGTAACAAATTAAGGAACGTTTAACCAATCTTCACAATTAGCAGAAACCAAGGACAGATTTTAAAGAGTGTGTGTGTGTGTTTATGTGTGTGTGTGTGTGTGTGAGAGAGTGTAATAAATGTACAAAAGTAAGTTACGAGATTGAGTAAATGGTTGAGCAGCTGCTGCTTTTAATTGGCAATAAAATTGTCCGTCAAAAGTCGTAGTTCAGCTGCGAGGGTGGATTAATGAGTTGATTTACTTAACACGGTTTTATTTACAAATGTTTATTCTTTCTTTTTAATTTAATTTCTAAATATTAGACAAAACTGAGATTGAATTGCGAAAGCATATTTAATAGTCACAATTTACTGTCTAATTTATTTTAGTCCAAAGATCTCTTGGAATGCAGTAGATATCTGTAGATATTTTGAAGATTACAAAAATAATTTCTTTGCATAGACAAGCCAAGTCAATCAACTAAGTGAAACACAAATCTCTCTTTTAAAGGCCACTCCAAAAAGATTCACTTTCCAAAGCATATCTACTTGCAAAAAATGTTACCCAAATTTCAAGTTGTCTCTAAATGTTTATATCCCAAACGACAAGTGTAATACATATTTAAATAGCAATTCCGAGTAATATGATATGTTCCTGGATTGTTATTAAACTGCTCCAGATGAAACACAGACGAGTTCAAGAGAAAGGAGACCTACAAAAAAGGAAAAAAAAATAAAAATAACACAGGCCGCAGGACTTTGTGCTGGCGCTTAGGCGTTGTTTGTAAAGTTAAATGGCACAATGCGTTGATTAAACGTCAGGACACACACACAGTAAGGATATGAACACACACACACTTACACACACACATACACAAACTGGTAGCCGACGGCGTACTATAGGTCAAATGGACACTTTTTCTGGCTTAAATTAATAACTCGAAGGTTTTTCAAGTTTTCCGTGTAAAGTTTTTTGGATACCATTCTAGATCTGATTTGGAAATAGTTTAAAAAAAAAATGGGTGTGGCACTGCCCATCAACGCCCCCAAAAAAAAAAAATGTATATACAGAAAAAAATTTGGGTGCATAAGAACCTAAGTAATTTTAGTACTTTTAAAAAATGAGTTTAAACCAGAGAAAGTGTCCATTTGACCCATAGTGCGGCGTCCAAGCGAGCAACGCAACAAAGTAGACAACAATAATATTGCGCAAAAGGCAAAGGCACAAAACCTGTGCACAAACAACAACGATGACAACAACAACAACGATGACAACAGCAACTAAAAGAAAAGGAATAAGAAGAAGAAGAAGCACAACAGCAACAGGGGCAACAACAATTGTACAAAACTGTTGCCAGTGGCATTTTCCCTGCCCTTTTTTTGTGTTCTTTAGTCTGTCTGCCTAACTGCCTGTCCGACTGTCTGCCATGTGCGTATACTTTTGCAGGTGAGTGTATAACAAGTGTAAATATGGCCGACGGCCGGAAGTAGTGTGATTTACAAGCCAGGAAACGACACAACGCGCGCATAATGAGCAAAACCAACAGCAAAACCAACATTCAACCGACAAGGAGCCAACTTAAAAGCAGACTCAGAATGAGAATCAGAATCAGAACAAGAACCAGAATTAAAGGTAACCTTAAGCGGTTTCCCTCTTCCCCCGTCGATTGTATTTCATTTTGCCAAGTTGCCTGTTTATTTTACTCACTTTAGAGTGTCATTTGAGCAGTTCCGCCACTTGAACTGCTGTTATTTCATTGTCAGAATCAGCAACAACACCAGCAATTTCAACAACAACAACAACGACAATAAAAAGAAGCAGAAAACTAGTTGCTTATATTCCCTTTGGAGCTGCTTATAGTAAGTATATTTCAATAGAACAAACAAGCATTTAACTCAGCATTTACTTTGGTCTGAGCTCCTTTTAAAGACATCAACATGACAACACAAGAATTGCACGGGCGAAAGGCGAAAAGGCAGAAAAGGAAAGGAATGGCATCAAAAGAGGGACAGAAAAATGAAGCAATTATCCATACAGTGCTGACAATAAAATACCCAGGTCAATTGACAAGATTTCTTTTGTTGCCTTTTTGATTGAACTTAAACTGTAGAAGATGTAGGGCAGTTTTATTTATTATGTTAATATATTTGCATGTACGATATATTTATTATTTATTTATTTTCTTATTTGTTTATTTATTGAAATTAAAACAGGCAATTAAATTAAATAACTCGATGTTTAAGTTAACAGATAATTGTTACGTCAAAATATATTAAAAATATCCACAACGTTTCACAGAATGCAATTGATATCTATAATCTTTATAGAATAAAGAGTTATGGAACCTTTTTAAAATATCAGTGGTTGGTCTCTCTCTCTTTTCTTTCTTACATTAATTAACACCTCTTCTCCTCTCTCTCTCTCTCTCTCTCTCTCTCTCTCTCTCTCTCTGTGACATCCGCATCCATATTTATATCTTTCATTCGTAGTATCAAATCCTTGTTCCAACTATAAAGTCCAAAACTCTTCACTGTCTGAAGTCCCTAGCTATAAATCAGAATAAGCTAGAAGTTTGCTATTTATGGGTTGTGGATTAATATGAAGAAAATAACACTGCTTGTAAATTGTAAATTGAAGATATTGTGACATATTTAATGCACTTCTGACCTTATTCCATCCGACAGGCAATATTCAATATCTCAAGACATTGACAGTTGCATTTGCTGTGCATTTGATTTGATTCCTTCGCTTGGTTTCATTGCATGGCATCCAAGCCAAGTTATTAAATTGACTGCTTTGGGTCGTGTATTTATTCGCTTTGGCTTTCCCTCTTTCGCTTTGACTACACTAAATTTTCATTGGCACATTTTATAGAGACATTTTCTATCAGTGCTTGAGCAATTTATTCACTTGGCTGACTGCACAAAATTAGCTAAGCCAATAAAATAGCAATGCAGAAACTTGTGCTTTAACTTTCAGTCTAAAGTGCAACAAACTAATGCAGTTTTCATGTTTGAAATGTACTCAGATCTACGAGTGTATACAATTATATGAATTTCGCAAAGTATTCATTAAACATTCATGTTTAAAGCCACGTGTGGCATTTGTTTTTATGGGGTTTCGTAAACTTTGGCTTGCTTATCCCAACACATACGAGTATAATACGATCACATAAGCCACAACAATGATTAGCATAAATTTAAATTCACATAATAAACCAGAAAATTTCGTAGGCGTTTTCTGCGCCAACTCAGCGCTATTTACAATATATATACTTATACTTATACTTATATATACTTATACATATGTTCATATAAATTTATACACTCCAACTCATACTCAGATTTAAACTTATGCCTTGTGCACATTTAGTTTGCCAAGTCAGGAAATTGGGCAGAAGGAAATGCCTGGATATCCTGGCCTATCCTGGCCTCGTCTGCTTCTGACTCAACTTGCTCATAGCCACGATAATAACAGTGCTAACATGCTGATTTATGCGGTGCACAAATATTTGTTCAGGCTGAACCAAACCAGCCCAAAAACAGACTTTAAAAACTGTGCAGCACAACTTTAAGCCGACGGTACCTTAGTTAAGTGGCAAAACTCATCACGGCCTGCAGATACTCTGTAAACTGTGTCAAGAATAATAGAACAACATAACTATTAAATATTGGTAAACTTAATAATTTTAATAAATTTATTTGAAATGTAGTTTGTATATTCTTTGTAATCTCTCACGAAAGATTTGAAATCAATTAAACTTTGTTAAAAATATACCGACAATTTCAATTGAATTTCTAAGATAATTTTATAGATAAGAAATTAGATTGATTTAAAAATCTGAGTAGTAAATATAATTTTGGTATGTGTAAATTAAGTTTATTGAACTATTTTCTTATATTCTTTTGGCACACTATGAATTATAACGATATTTGTTGCACAGTTGCTTTGTTACAAGCGATAAATGTGAACTTTTGCTCGTCTTTTATCTGTAATTTAAATATTTTTCAAGCACCTGCTAAACTCGCAACTGTTTGTGGACTGAGAGTGGAGAGTCTGCTGGCCAAGTTGGGCTAAGAGACACGCCCACTCATTTGCAGCAGATGTTAGCTGTAATAACAGTTGTCAAAGTGCACTCTCCACCCCCTTCATCCTTTTCTGCTCTGCTGTTTTTCTGTTTTTCCTGTTGTCATTGTTGGGAGCTGTCGATGCTTGTGCGAACAATTGACAATTGCATAAAGTTGGCAAGTTGGCAGGCCGGTCTCTCCTTGTGAGTTTTGGTGTTTACATTTGTCAGCGACTGTCTAGTGACAAGTTGTGTGCACATATGTCTGTGTGCCACTGTGTCTCTCTCTCTCAGTCTCAGTCTCTGTCTCTCTGAGCTCTGTTCGTGTTCATTGTTGCCATTTGGCATAATTAAACGCAGCTGAAAGTCATGTCAACATGGCCTCACACACACACACACACACACACACAAACACACACACACTGTTGTAATTACACAAATAGACACTGCGACACTTTTGGCACTTGAGCACGCCTATAAGTATTCTCACCAATCCCATTCCATCCTCACTCTCCACATACTCACATTCCACATCTCACTTTCTGTCTGTCTGTCTGCAAAATTTAGCAAATCGTCATAATTGCGCCAAAGCATCTATGAAATTTTCCAAACATTTTACGAGGCTGCCGCTTAAATGCAAATGAGCATTTAATGCTTAAATAAATTGAAGCGCTTCTTTTTTCCAGCAATACCCTAGCCTAGTGTAAATTGGTGGGGTCTGCCTGATGGCATTTTCAATTATTAAAGCATTAATTATATTTAAGCCATGTCGAAACTTAAGCACATCAAAACGAACGTTCAATGCCCTTGGGATAACGCTTCACACTTGAGGTGCGTGTGCTGGGTCCTAAATCTGCTCTACATGCCCCACCTGCCCCACGGGTGTTGCCACACTTTGCCTTTAGGCACACACACACATCAGTACACTTTAGATGCGGTTTTTTGGTTACCAACATCTGAGAACATGTTAAATTTTGTGCTAGATAAATAATTAACATGCAAGATTGGCTTAGACAAAAGGTCTCGAACAGCAGATACCCTTTAAGAAGCCGAGGAAAATATAAGCCATACAAATTTTAAATTTCAGATTACATCTTAAAACAAAAAGGATAACTTATGTAACAAAAAAAACAATCAGTATGTGACTCCTATCTATAATTCTTTTTATTATCATTACTTCTATTTTTATTAAGTTTTATGTTTAAAAAATAGAATAATTTGAATATTTATTTTCAACCTGCTAGATATTTAGAAAGTTGTTTAAAATATTGAGTGCTAAAAATGTAAAGCGTATTAGATTAAAATTCATATGCACTTAACTGTATTATTTCCACAGCCCCAATTTTTGACCTTCCCTTAAATCACCAATTTAGCCTTCTTCATCAATGTTTGACCGCAGGGTATGCGGAAGGCAATCAGTAAAATCAGAAAATCTGCTGCCAAGGGTGTACCTTGAATTCCAGTTAATGCATAAAAGTTATTAAAATTTTGCATGCTTCAATGCCCGCCGAGAGCATGTGAACTTGGCCAGCTGTCTGTCAGTCGAGATTGTGACCCAATTTTCCATTTTTCATTTTCCGATTACGAGCTTTGAGTATGAGTATGAGTAAGAGTCCGTGTACTCAAAGTTCAACTGTGAGTTAATCCAATCAGAATATGAATCAAATTGAAAACTGCTGCTTTCTCCAGTTTAGTGCTTGATAATTGTCTTTATAGTGATAATTGCGAAACGTGCTCGTTGCAAACACACATAAAAATACACACACCTTTATACACTTGTGTATGTTGAACACTGGACTCAACAATCACAACTTGACTAACTACGAGAGCTATGCTAATTTTGAGGTGGCTCTGGGAACCACCTCGTTGTCAAATTGATTGGGTGGTTGAGTGGTTTCTGTGTGTATTTCACCTGAGTTTAAATTGAGCTTTCGATTACCTCCACAGATATTCGGACTATCAACGTCAGCCGGATAATTAGCTGTTGGAGTCATTGGTACACTGAGAAAAAAAATATGGATTAATAATTCTAAATTAAATACTAATACCTATAAACTATTTTAATTGAATATTTGAGCTATTAAAATAAATATTATTTAAAATAAAAATTAAAGAGGAATTTTGAATTTTATCAAAAAACAAATACTGAAATATTGTTAATTTAAAGTGCTCTGTACTTTGTTTTAAATATTTTCATATTTACTTTTACGCCCAAATATGTTTTTAGTTAAATCAAAGTGTTTTTAATTGATTTTACTATGTAAAAAAACAAATTTTTAAATGTATAACAATTTGTTTTCAGTGTACTTGTCTGCCACTTCCAAGTTCCTCAGTTGACTTAAGCTGATTGCAAAATGCAGTCTGACTGTCTGTCTGTCTGACTGAGAGACAATCTCACTGTCTGTCCGTCCGTCTGTCAGTCGATTGTCGATTTCCATCTGCATCTGCTGCCTTATCACACTTTAGCTGCGCCTCGATGCCATCGATTTTATGTCCTGCCTTCTGTCACCTTTACTCTCATTTTTTTTTCTTTTTTTGCTCACTTGTCATGCAAACCAATTTGAGTGGAAAACTTGTGACGGTCTGACGAGCAAACATTCAACTAACTCACACCAACACTAGTGCAGTCTGTTGACAGAAGGAGAGAAAGAGAAAGAGATAGAAGAAGAACAAGAAAGAGGAGGCAACACTCGCAATTGCACTTTGCTTGAAACGAATCTGAATCCTTTGTCAGATTCTCCTGCCAGTGCCTAAAAGCCTTGCTTGAGTTGGCCTATTGCGGAAGTGTTCACACAGGAGATTAATGTGGCATTTTCTCGATGAGCAACAATTGGGAAATGAAAAACATATAGGTTTCATATCAAGTCTATTGAAGAGTAAATTGTAAATGATACAAATACATGATGACACTTATATTGAAAACCAGACTTGGCCACAAGTTAAAGTTTGTCAGAAGAATTTTTATTCTAAATATTATTTTTAAATGTCTACAAAATTATTTGTTAGTGTTACATTTTAGACAATCAATAAATTCATTTAAATGAAACGTTAGAGATTTTCAGAGCACTCCGGACTAAAATAAATATTGGTAGACAACTCAGTGTAGTATACTTACAGGCGTCTGCATCTTCTCGATGAGCAGCAATTGAGAGACCGTCAAGTAGATTGTAAATCACATAAACAGAACCACAGATAGACTTGTTATTAGTCTTCTTGGTTTATTGTAAGCCTATCATGTGGCTCAGTTGAGACCCTTTCTAGTCTAATGTAAGCGCTCATTGTTGTGCGGCAATTACATGCTCAACTTGCAACTTACAACGCTTCGAGCTGCAAGTCTCGAATCCCATCCAACGAATTGAGTAATGCCAACAAATCCAGCAACACGGCCATAAAAAAATGTAATGAAAGTAGCAAAGGAAAATAAAGGAAACAGAAAAAAAGGATAGACGCTCGCTTACTTTATGGTCAATAAAACGGGAGCCTTTTGGGTTTATTGAAACCCTTGGACTGCGCATTGGAAAATCTTTAGCTGCCATCTGACCCTAAAAGAAAAAGGCAAGGAGAAAGGAGAAAGGGAGCGAGCTATCAGTGGAAAACATACGAGTAAAAATCAGAAAATACCTGCCCTTTTCATTAGCTGCAACAGACAGACAGAAAAACAGACAGACAGTCATCATGTAGTGCGCAATTATATGGATAACACGTGTACAAACATATTGCGGCTACTGTGGCTAAGCATAATGAACCAGTCCAGGTGTGAAAGGACCGAAGAACATTTCACCTGAGCGCCTAAAATGCACACACCCACACATACATAGAGTACTCCATGTGTGTGTGTGCCGGTGTGTTTGCATTCCCTTTTTGTGGTTTATATTTGTGACCCAATTTATGGTCAGGCAACAATGGGGCGCATTTCTTGCATTTTCATTTCTTTTCCACTTGTTTTGTGGCTGTAGCCATAATAAGGCTGCCAACTAGCAACTGCCAACAACACACACTCACACACACACACAGACGCACACAACACTCACATTCACATATTAAACAAATTGCTCGCGGTCGCATTTAATGCCAACTAATTAAATTCAACTGCTGAGCTTTGGCTTTTTGTCAAGTGCGAATTTTAGCTTGATTTTATTGAAAATACTTATGCATTTTATTTTTGTGCATAAAATACAGAAAGACCAAACTTTCTTTTTGTGAAATATTAAATATTAAATATTCGGCTTAAGTATTTTATTTATATAGACGCACTTTCTAAAATAAAAAGATAACGATGAAAATCAACATTTTATTGGGAGCATTATATACAAATCGAGGCAATAAATTGACATGTGAACTATTATAAGTTGTGTGGATTTCGGGCACATTTGATTGGACTCTGTAATCAATATACTTAATTACACTCCAACGCCCACCCGCGACACGCCCACTTTGGCCGTGATACGAGTATAATCCTAATCGAATATGTCGACAAATTATTGGCGGAAATGTTTGCACATTTCAATTGCGAGACTCTGTTTGTGTGTGTGTATTTGTGTGCCTAACAATGGGCCATGGTCAATAGATTGACAGAGAATAGCCAATAGCCAAAGGCGGGAAGGGGAAAAGGGGGAATTGGAGCAATCAGTGAAATCAGTTGGCATGCCAAAAGCAACAATACTTAACGGTGTTAATATTTTATTATTATTACTCAACTATGCAAAGGCCACGAACAATGGAAGTCAACGAAAAGTTTTCATGCAAACTTGCTTCCGGGCAATAGAAAATACGGAATTAAATCCAATCCACAACAATGAAAAGTCTATGTATGTGTGTGTGTACTTATGCAAAGCAACAACTGTAAATGTCGGTCGAGTAGATTAATAATTCAATTAGATGGCACTACACGTCGTATACGTTATATACTTGTGCAATAGTTAGTTTAATCCAACAATTGGCCATGGCAATGACAATGGCTTTTAGAAAACAACTATTAATGTTATGCAAACTGTTATGTTTCAAATTGTTGACTCAAAACGGGGCAATTGACCCAAATGGAGTTATCCACAGAAGCCAAGTTTATAAATTAGTTTAAATATGCATTTATGCGGAAAATGTTAAACGATAGATTTAACACATTTACCATGTCGCTTATCCTGTTGCCTGTTTAGTCAGCTGCATATGTGTGTGTGAAACAGTTACTGTTGCAAGTCTCTTGCTATGCGCTGCACGCCAACTTACGTGCCTCTCATTATTTAGCTACATTCGATTGGAAAGTTCAACGTGCAAACAGCTCAGCATAGTGAAAACTTAAACGTTCTCTTGCTGAATATACGTAACGGATATGGCGGCTATAAAGCGATATGATATATGTGTAAATAAATATTATATATATAAATGTATAACAATTTTTGTCTGCTTTTTTTATATCCTTTGCAAAGCAAGTACAATTTTCGAGGATAAAGTTTTTTGGCGTACCTGTGCACTCGTTTTCAAAATATCAATAAAAGTATGTAGAATATGTATACATACATATAAATTTATGTGATATTCATATATATATTCAAATATATGTTTGTCTGCTAGAATGTCGCGTGTGCGCTTCTGAGATTTGTGGGAAAAGTTTCACATGTGCGTGGTGTCTGCTAATGAGCCTGGCATTAATTTTTATTCCATTTACCATTTAGCAGCTGCCAACTGAGCTGAGAGCTGAGCTGAGACGGAAATATAATTGGATAAATAGAAAGAAATGAAAAGTTTCTCCCTATCGCTATTCGAGCGATTTTTCATAATTACTTCTATTAAATCCATAGTGAGTAAGCACTACAAATGGGTTTTCATCTGCGCTGATTACCTGTAAATGCCATTAGCTACGCTCCAGGTCACAGTTGCTAAAGAGACTTTGTTGATTTTAGCCCACATATTCAATTAGTGTATTACGCTTGCAGTGCCATTTTAAAATTAATTTCATTTATTATTAATATTAAATTCATTTACAAGTATTAGTAAATAATAATAAGCTTTTTTTATTTTTATTTAATCAAAATTAGGTACGTTTTGTTAAAGGTACTGATAAATATAACGTAGTTTTTATTTAATAATTACAATATTATTTTTTCTCTCAGCTAAATATAAGCTTAATATTTAATCGAATTTCTCGCACTTCATACTCATTTATCAAACTTTATTCTAAGGTTAATGAAACCATAATCGGTTTTCGTGTAATTGTAAAATCATAATTGAATAAATACTCAGCTAAGATTAACCGATAATTTGCCAGTTAAAATCTGGGAACAATTTAACACCACTGCTGTTGATTTATCATATTTAAACATTACCTTAAAAAAGTAATAAAAATTCTGCTCCCTTGACTCGGAATTAATAGTGGGTTTATACAAATAGATATTTGTTTCATTATTTGTCCTCGCTTGTTTTTGACAACATATTGGAACATTGGATAGTTAAAGGCTAGTGCTGATATTTATTATACATACGCACCATAAACCACATGCAATCGGGGCAACAATGTCTAAGGATATGAACGCGTGTCCGTAATAAAAATGACGTTCATAAAAGCTTCTGGCTTCGGTTCTGACGGTTAACGACTGATGGCTCTCAACTGATGGCTGTTGGCCGTTGTAGTCGATCAAACAGTAAATTACTAGAGCAGCTAAAGCAATAACAACAACAGCAACGAGGACACATGAATCTTTTGTGCCGGCCAAAGGATAATTTTACGAGCACGCTCTATGGGCATAAAGCTGGCAAAGCGGAATCCTGAAATCGATTCCGGCAATACTGAAACCAATAACCAAGAATGCACAATCAATGCGCCCTAAATTTACAGCGATAGAGTTTGAGGTATAAAAAAACCTCGATACATCGATGAATCTTAAGCAATTTTAAACTACTTAAATTCTTTTTTTTAATGAATCAAGTGAAATAAATTGTTTCTTTCAAAGTGACAAAAATGAAATCAAAACAAAGATTAAAACCAGTACTTAAACTTGGATATAAATATCATCCATTTGAACCCCAATAAATTGGGAACTAAATTAAACTAGTTTTCATTATTATATTAAAAAATGAGATTGGATCTTTTAAAATTTCCCGATGAATTGGATGTTGTCAATCTGTGGTGAATAAATAATTTTATTTTTATGTTTATGTTTCTTAAAATCGCCTATAAGTAATATACAATACTATAACCAAGAATTAAGAACCACATTCAAATATTTTTTTATTTTATTTGAAAACTTGTATGAAAATTCGATCAATCGTCAAGTTTGATGTGTAATTTATCAGATGATATAATTCAGTTTTAAAATGGACAACTTTTTTATTCTTCCCCTGTTTGTCCTCCTATTAGACTCACCGTTGTTCCGTCATAGCCATTTGTCAGCAGTTGAATGTCGATTTCGAAGTCCTGATCCACCTTCGAGGTCGTCAGCTGAAGCGGCAGGTGATCGGCGGCCAAAAGCAACGAGCTGTGGTTGCGACTGTGGCCGCCATTGTCATTGCCAGAGTTGCCACTGCTACCAGATAGTGAACTGCTATGGTTGCTGACTTTGATGCTGCTGCTGTGGCTGCTGCTGAGGCTCGTTGCTGCTGCTGTTGCCGCCGCTGCAGCTGCGGCGAGGGCTGCAATGACAGTTGCCGCACTTACGGCATATGTCATGCTGTCTGGCAGTTAAATGAGTTGAGAAGTGGAAACGGAAATGGAGGCGGAAATGGCAGCGGAAGAGTGAAAGGATGCGGGGAGTACAGTAACTTGACCAGTTGCTGGCTGTGCAAAAGTCCGTGTGCTCTTCAAACTCGACAAACTCGACAACAATTTGCCAAGCAACTGCGGCATGGCATTTTCAATTTGATTCGATTAATTGCTTGTATAGTTATTATTATTATCTTGGCAAGCATTTAGTTAAAGCTGCTGCACTTTTTCACTATTTTCCACATGTGCATTTTCCATTTTCCCAAAGCGGAAATTGCATATTTGTCGAATGTTGCCAATTAACAAATGTTGGCTACGATTTAGTTGAATGATTTTCAGTTAAGTTTTCCCGCGCGATAACAACGACAGCGATTGATCGACACACGCATACGCATACACAAACACAGACACACACACACACACCGACAGACACAGACACACACGCCTCAGTTGCTGCTGTGGCAATCGAAACTGTTGCTGCCGCGCCGAACTGCGAACTGTGAACTGTGCGAATTGGAGGCTGAACGTTGACTGTCCACTAAGAGGCACGAAGGCACGAAGCGAGCAGACGACTCGGCTCGACGCGACTCGACAATACACCGATTTAAAGGCCGAGCGGCGGTTGAAGTGCCGTGCGTTCATTTGCCATCGCCGTGCGGTATGCAACAAATTCCGTAGCGATTTCAGACGCGACTAACTGCCAAGTCCACGACGCGCCGATTCAACAGGATGTGATTGACGAAATTCATGCCACAGGCGTGCAAACTGCGCAGCGCACAAAAGAGAGCATAAACAAAGCGAGAGAGCGATAGTCAGAGAGAGAGATTTAGAGTGTGAGAGAGAACGACAGTTTATCGCACGCTTATCACCTGTTGTGCCGTTGGCGCGATTTCTGCGCGTTTCGTACGCGTTTCTTGCCGCTTGCCCGCAATCTAGCCTCATTACCGCGCCCATGTGACAGCCTGAAGTGCATGTAATGAAACTAAATTGCCAGCACTGACAAATTGCACTTGCAAAGCAATTTTTCAATTTCTCAATTTTTCGTTTAAGGCTAAGGCTAAGCATTTATTTTGGCACACAATACGAAAGCTCTGTCTTTCCCTATCACAACATAAATAATAATAGTCTCTTAAAGTACAATCTTAAGCTGATCTTCGGCACGCCGACGATTGAGTACCCTTGCGGAGCTCTGTCTAAATTTTGGAATTAAGCAGGATATTTAAGACAGTGTCAAATACACATTCTTTCGGTTTAATTGATATACATATCTCCTTAAACAACAACTTGCTATTTCTTCCTATGGCAGCTATATAAGGACTCCGACTGTCATCCTGATCAGGAATCTGTAGACTTTAAGCTTTACACATTGCTCCACAAAATGATCATACCCTCGGCAAGGGTATAAAAGGAACCGGACTCAGAACCACATGTGCTGTCGCAGCCAAGTGATGTGCCTGGCCAGGTCTGTGTAGATCACGGGCTGCGTCAGATCACAGCGGTTGGCCAGACGTTGTCCCGCCGAGATGACGCCGCGTAGCAGCCACACATCGTGTTCCTGCAACATGAGGCCGCCTCCAGAGTCGCCGGTGCAAGGACCCGCGCCTTGTTTGTTGCTCGCACAAATGGTGCGGGACGTGACTCGGCTGCTGCTCTCCGGGGACTTGAGACCCCGCAAACACTCCGTTTCGGTGACAATATCCGTGTCCGTCATTTTGGCCACTCGCGTGTTCGCATTGCCCAGTTCATCGGCCCCCCAGCCCGCCACGTAGGAGGTGTGGCCCGAGGGCAACTGCAGGCGGTAGTTCTCGTTCCACAGGCAAATCGGCTTGATGAAGTCCCCGAAGCTGCGGGAAATATATGTGAGTTGTGTGATATTCCATAAAGTATAAATATTTGATTTAAAAATTTTACTAATTAATTTCCTGGGTCAACAATTTATTTGAACGCAGAAAATTTAATTTGAATGTAGAATGAATTAATAGGTCAAACCATAATCGAAATGATATTCTACTTGTTAATCAGATCAGTGGAATAATAGAAATAAAACGTCTCAGAATCAAATTTAAATTGTTGGTTAGGATATAAGGAGTAGATTATATCATAATTTTTGATTAAAATAATTGTCTTTTGCAAAACGTGCGCTGTAGAGTCACCGGATTTAAAAGTAAATGGCATTTAAAGCATTAAAGCATATAAATTGATCACAATGACATTGTCTGCAAACATTGAGGACATGATGACCGATTTGGAAACAGTATCTTTAAAATTGTCCGTATGTATCTAAATATGTAATTTAAGTTTCTAGGACAGACAGACGAACAAACACACAGACGAAGAAGGCTTTATTGATTCGACTTGTTCATTCTTCGGTTTTGAGCTGAAGACTTACCTGACTGGAGATGCCAGCCTGAGCAGCGCAATGTCAGCATCTGTGTAATTATCCGGCGTGTACTCCTCGTGAATCGTCAGCACGGAGACCTGCCTGAGTTCGCCTGCCGACACTAGATCCAAGGTGTTGCGACCCAGGGAGACAGCTGCCCGACTCGCCGGCAGATCGCGACTCCCGAAGCGGAAACAATGAGCCGCGGTCAGCACAGTGGAGGCGGAAATTAGTGTGCCACCGCAGAAGAAGGAGATGCCGTTCTCCACACGCTCGAACAGGGCGACCATCCAGGGCAGCTGGCCACGGGCCACCTGGGCGCCATGGAAGATGAGCGGGGAAGTCACCGCCTTCTCCCGCCCGCAGACGTCATTGAGCTGACCGAGTCCCTGGCCACCAGTTCTAGGAGCCGATGTTGGCCTGGGACGGGCCGGACTTGGCGGTTGAACTGGAACAGGAGCCGGAACTGGAGCCGGAACTGGAGCTGGAGCTGGAGCAGGCGCTTGTGGAACGCGTGTGATAGGTCTGTCCTCTTGTTGCCACGAGGGGCGCTGCGGGCGTTGATCCCGCCGTGGAAATTGTGGAATGAACTGCGGCTGCTGAGCACCGACACTAAACAATGGTACCGTTGTAGAGCGCAGTGAGTGCGACAGAGAGAGACTAACACTGCTGGGAGGATCTGCAAAGCAGAAAAAGTAATTACAAAAATTAAATATAATACAAATTAGTTAATAATTAATTAATTAATTAATAATAAATAATAATAATAATTAAATAATAAATAGGGTAGATTTTCCTATGCTCGACTTTACATATTGGAGCAGATTTAATTAACGACAGTTTAAAATGTTTTAAAAAAATTTGTATTGAATTAATAAATAAATTTTATAATTTTATAAAATTTTAAAAATTTAGAAAAACGATCCAGATTAAAGATTGCGGTAGGTCAACTCTTTTGGGGACAAGATCACTAGTACTTTTTAAAAAGACTAATTTTATATTATTCAAAAGAATATGACGGTTCTTTCGTCACTGAAACTATATGAATAATAAAAACTAAAGTTGGAAATCTTACAAATATTAAAGTTAATTAAATTAAAATCTAAAATGAAAAGTTGGGAGCTTACAAGGTGAGGCTCTGCAAAGAACGACATCGTTGATCATCAGGAGCGTCAGCTTGGGCAGAACTCCAGGTGTGGGGAAGTCCACGCGATATTGAATGGGTCGCCCATTGCGCAGATTGTACTTGACTGTCTCCTCGTCATCCCAGAGTGACAAGCTGCCCACGTAGCTCTGCAAGAGAAGTTCCATTATATCAAGTGATTAAGAAGATTCCCGTTTTCATTACTTGAATTCTTGTAATTCCCGATTTGTCACTGAAATGATCTTTCCGTTTGATGTTATTCAACATGATGGCAAGAAATGACACTTAGTTGAAAGAATTTATATGTCCAGCTGCGATATCTGACTACTTATACACGTATAAATCAAGCTGGTAAAACCAACAACTTTCTGCTGCTTTTTATTATTATTAGAACAACAACAAGATTTATCAAGCAAGATTTATCGCAGCATTGTAAACTTAATAATTCAAACAAATGGCATCAAACCGGTTGCACTGCTTCGAGCACTGTAGTTCTAACTAGACAGACAGAGAAAGACAGACGGAGAAAAGACAGAGAGAGAGCGAGAAACTTGCGTATCATCTGCGAGTATTTATGTGTGTATATTATCCAATCTGAGATAGGAGAGCAGCGCGTGGAATCGACTAAATTCACAACTATGTTCAGATATTAACATAAAAAGTTAATATCGATAAGGAAATATAACAAAGACGCATAGAATTTGCTATTAATTACAGTAAAATATATATTAGAATTGTCTAAATAATTATTGTCAAATTAATGCTAAATTAAGCAAACTTTAATTTATTTTATTAATTCATTGTCTTCTGCTTTGAATTGTATGTTGAATTAACCCATTTCATGCCAATGCGTATTTAAATACCTAAGAAAGTGTTGACACTTTAAAAAATCTAGCACGGGGTATGTGAGAGATATCGCGACAAAATTTATTTCATAGTAAAGAGAAATAACAAAAACATCAAAATAAAAATTTAACAGTTTAGTTATCCTTGGTACACCTGTAGTTTTTTACAGGTGAATATCTAGGTTTTTCTGCATAGAAAATGTTGACGAATAAATCTATAAAATGTATGGAAATGGGAAAAATAAAATTTGAAGATAAACCTTTTTTTGTATCTATCACATTCTATGGTCTTCCAGGCACACACTTCAAAATTTCGTCAAAATCGTATCAACCGATCTATGAGCAGCATTTAATGGGTTAAAAAGTTAGTTCAACTTTTTCTTTGTTTGTGCTGTCATTGGGAAAATCAGAAAATCAGAAATGCAATCATCAATCGGGGTCAAAGCGTGATAAGAGCACAAAACACAGCTTGTAACTATTTGTAATTCCAAAGTGATAAGGAATAAAAAAGAAACAGAACACGAGTTTTTCCCTTAGTTTTTCACTCACCGAGCCAAGGCTACCGCGCTGCGAGAACTCCACTCTGAGGGTATTTTCCTGATACTGTGGATCATGTTCGACGGTAATGCGACCCACAAACTGCCGAATGAAGGAGAGGTACTCAAAGTATTGTGGACAGGCCACAGGTGGCACCTGCTGAGCTGTTGTTGTCGAAGTTGTTAGCCACAGTGTGAACAAGATGCCTGGCAGTATTTGTAGCTGTTTCATATTATGAATCCAAAATTCCTAAGCCTCGACGCGAAACAACGATTCAGACCGCATTCAAAGAGCGCCAAGTGATGACTGAGTTGCCATTGATGCCGAGACAGCTCAGCGATCGATGAGAATTGACGAGACATGAGACAAAAACCTGTCTCTCTCATTCTCAGTCTCTCTTGGCTACATTTGTGATAATTTTTCACTCAGTAAACCTTTGTCTCTCTCTCTTCGACTGTTTTGCTTTGTTATTTTATATGGGCATATAATATTTTTGCATAATCAAATTACTTCATTTCTCTTGCGATAGACTGAGATTAATCATATTCAATAATGTTTTATTAATTTTGTATTTTTTTATTATTGTCAATGAGCTTGTTTTCAGACTTGGCGTATTTAGTTTTGCATATTAAGTATACGCTAATGACGTATGGGACCCGTAGATCTTCCGTCACTTTATTTATACTTATATATAAATTAACTACAGGAAGAACTTAGAAATATTCTCTCTCTCTTCTCTCTTTCTTGGTGTTTTAGCCTTGTTATCCTATACATCTAGACGCAGTTATTCCCAGATATTCTGACGCACCCAGGCTATGTGCTTGGCCACATCTGTATAAACGGCGGGCTTGGACAAATCACAGGTGTTCTCCTTGCGCTGACCACCTGAGACAACGGCTCGCAGCAGCCAGACATTATTCTCTCGCAGCATCAATCCCCCGCCTCCGTCGCTGGCACAGGGCCCAGCTCCCGATTTCTTGGCACAGAGCGTGTTCGATTGCACGAGGCGGCCTGGCAGCTCTCGCAGGCAGTCGGATTCGGTCACAATGTCCGTGTCCGTTATCTTGGACAGTTGAGTATTTACATTGCCCGTCTCATCTGCCCCCCAGCCGGCCACATAGGCCTTGTAGCCCGACGGCAGCTGCAGCGGAAAACTCTCGCTCCACAGGCAAATGGGCACGATGTAATCAGTAAAACTATTGGAGAGAAAATTCAATTAGAAAATATATGATTCAGAGAAAAACTTCACTTGTTTCTTACGTCACAGGGGTCGCCATTCGGATGAGCACCAGATCCGCTTGAGTATACTCCGAGGGCTTATACTGATCATGGATGAGCAGCTGTGAGACATCTCTCAGCTCTCCCTCCGAGACCAGGTCAATGGTGTTGCGTCCCAAGGAGACGACAGCATTGCCGGCGGGCAAGTCTCGGCCGGGATGACGGAAACAATGTGCTGCCGAGAGGACCGTCGAGGAGGAGATCAATGTGCCGCCGCAGAAAAAGATGAGGGCGTGATCCTGGTTCCGCTCAAAGAGACCCACCAGCCAGGGCAGCTGTCCACGTTCCAGGGGCTTGCCTCGGAAAATCAACGGCGTCGTGGTGACTCTTTCACGTCCACAAATCGCACTCACAGGCTGCGGCGAAATCTTTGGCTCCACTGTGTTGTTGAACTCGAACTCGGGTTGTTGTATTTGCTGCACAGGCTGCTTAGGCTGCACTCTCTGTACAGGCTGCACTCGGGGAGTTGTATACTCCGGCGGTGGTGTACTGAACGAGGGCTGATTCGCCTGAAACTGCCAAGAAGGAGGTCTCCGCTGACTGGGCAAAAAAGCCAGAGGAGCCGCTGAGGAACGCAGCGTGTGCATCAAAGAAATTGCCGTGCGAGGACGTCCATCTGAAAGTTGGAATTCTTAGAGTTGTCAATTAAAAATATAGACAGAAAATAGAGGGGAGTCACTCACATTGGGGCGCACTGCAGATCACCGCATTGTTGAGCTTGATCTGCGTCAGCTTCGGCGGACTCGAGGGAATGGGAAAGTCAACGCGGTAGTTTATGGGCTCACCATTGCGAATGTTCGACGTGGTTGTCGCCTGATCGTCCCACAGCGATAAACTGCCAACATAGCTCTGGGGAGAAATATGCATATCTTATAAAAAAACCTCTTTACGAGGTAAAAGTCTAGTGACGAAATCATTTTCATGCACCAAAATTTCTGATATCCAATTTTGTGACGAATAATATTAAGATTTACTTATAAATTACTAAAAAAAAATATTGTCACTCGGCACATTGCGCTAATTTCTTCATACCTAATAAATATTTTTTTTTTGCGCAGTGCCGAGTGACAATTTTTTTTTTTTAGTAATTTATAAGTAAATCTTAATATTATTCGTCACAAAATTGGATATCAGAAATTTTGGTGCATGAAAATGATTTCGTCACTAGACTTTTACCTCTTAAAGAGGTTTTTTTTATAAGATATCAGAAATTTTGGAGTAATATATCAGAAATTTTGAAAATTGCAATATTTGTTGACGGTACAACTTTGTCAAAAGGTGTTTATTGATTGTACAAGCAAAAACAAACTGTCTGGCAACACTAGTTCCTTTTACAAACATACATGCAAAATTAGAAAAAATCATTACTAGCGTTTTCTCAAAATCGTTAAAATGTAGGAAAAAATACCTTATTTCACCTGTAGGTGTTTACCTTTTTACTTAAAAAAAAAGTTCAAAGTATGCCTAAGAGCCCTTTGAAATACCTTTTCAACGATATATAGATCACATCTGTAGCTTTTATCGTTTGGATGCTATGGGGGTTTCAATTTTAGCGTTTTTAGCGATTTCCCGCTAAACCAGCGATTTTTCGAAAAAGTCGTAAAACAAACGTTTCTATATTTTGATTATAAAATGATTTATCTGCCGCTAAAAGAATTCACCACAGTGTAGCTGTTTACCTTTTTACTTAAAAAAAAAACTTTGAAGGTATGACTAAAAGCCCTTCAAAATACCTTTTCAACTATGTATATATCACATCTGTAGCTTCTATAGTTTGGATGCTATAGGGGTTTCAATTTTAGCGGTTTTTAGCGATTTCCCGCTAAACTAGCGATTTTTCGAAAAAGTCGTAGAACAAACGTTTCTAGATTTTTGAGCGGGAACAAGTCCTCATTCAAACTTTTAAGCTAAATTAACGATTTGATCCAAACAAACAAACAAACAGACAAACAGACAAACAGACAAACAGAAAAACTGACTTTTCATCTCATTTTCGGAAGGCCGCTAAAAGTTTCAAAATTAATTATCTTTTAAACCAGTGGTCGGATTTTGAGGATCGAGGTGTCATTCGACGCGTATTTTTGATTAGAATAGTAAAAAATTAACAAAAAATTCAGAAAGGCTCCAACGGCCCCATTTGCTCCAATCATTTAAATTTTGCCCCTCCCACTTACGCCTGTTTATCTCACGAACCAGGTGAGTTTTCAAAAGTCTTATTATGCACATTTGTAAGTTAAATTGATACCTTTCGATAGGTATATAACTCGACCTGATCGGACATTCATAGCAAATTTTCCATTCTTCCTGTGTATATATGCTAGTCGCCTTTCGCACCCTTCGTGCTGCTTTCGTCACTAGCGCGGACTGCCGTCCGCAGTGATTTATAATAGTAAAGCAGAGTAGAATAGTAAGAAGAGGAAACAAAGAAAGAGTAAAAAGAAAAGAACCTAACGATCTAGCTACTCTGAGTAAGCAGAAGAAAGAGTAAAGGACTTATGGATCTGACAACTTGAAGTGATCCGAACGATCTGGAGAACTAATGACTTTCATGAAATTACTTTAAGGACTAAAACAAGCGAACAAATGACTTGCACAAGTATTAATACTGAAATTAACTTAGGAATTCCTATTATATTTCCATAAATTAAAATTACTTTTCTTTAAATAAATAAATAAATAAATTAAATCATCTATCTATAAATTAAATAAAAGAAAATCAAATTGTTTTTATACTTTTAAAAATGAATAAATAATTTCGCACTTTGAAAGTGTATTTACACTTCGATTCGACTGAGTTACCGCACATACTTTTGCCCGGGGGATCTACAATTGGATTGGTAAAACCAACAAATGCCTTACCACAAAACTGGTTGTGCTTGGTGCAAAAAGAAATACCTACTTAATTATGGACACTGGGTAAAAAGAAGCACAGATCCACTTGACTCACACACTGCGGCTATTTATAATCGAAATTCTCTGGAAATCTCCTTAAAGCGCAGCTCGTTCTCCCAGATTGACATTGTCAATTAGGCATTTAATTTTTATTGATTGTGTTTGTTCGCTAAGTAAACTGTGAATGCGAGGGGTCAATGTGTGATAAGGGTAGACGCGAATAACAACAACAAAACTGTGTTATAGTTAGTATTGTATATATTATATGTGACTATAGTTATATACCCACCCAATCATAGGCTCCATGCTGCGAGAACTCCACCACAAGATTGTTAACTTCAAAGAGCGGATCGTGTTCTATGGCAATGTGTCCAATAAACTGTTGATTAAATGACAGATACTCGAAATATTGTGGACACGCAATGGGCGGTAGATGTTGGGCCGATCTGGGAGATATTAAACACAGCAATGACAGCCATATGCCGGGCAGTACAAGTAATTTTTCCATAGCCTTTCCGAATAGTACTCGTTAAACTGCACTCTCGCACTGATAATCCGATAATCCGATAATCGAACCGAGTGTCTATATAGAGCACAACTTATAAAGCGAACCTCACGCTCTGAGGATCGAGCAGCGAATGAACTGCGTTTATTTGTGATCATTTCAATTCAATCGCATCGACTCGTCGGCTTATCGATCGGAGAGATTCGATCGCAACTGTTCTCAAGTGAAACCGGATAGTTTCCCACTGACTTGGCTACTATTTTTAGTTGGATCATTGAACTAAACTGTGCAACTTGAAGCTTTCAAGTGTTTATCATATTATTAAACAATTGCTTGAGTTTTTATTACGAGTGTACTAAATGATTTCTATATATAACAAAACACTAAAATTAACATCAAAAAATTAGTTGAGAATTTTAAAAATATTTTGTTCAATATGGTAGAATAATAGCTGAAAATTTATTGAATTTTATCGATTTAAATTGTCAATTGCAAATTAGTATAACATTTATTTTCAAATTTTAACGATGTTCTGCATCAAACTTCTTTCAAAAACTTCTTTCAATCAATAAATATTTCTGCGATTTTAGAACGTTGTATTTCATCGTCAGAAAATAGATAATCTTATAAAAAAAACCTCTTTACGAGGTAAAAGTCTAGTGACGAAAACATTTTAATGCACCAAAATTTCTGATATCCAATTTTGTGACGAATAATATTAAGTTTTACTTAAAAATTACTACAAAAAAATTTTTTTGTCACTCGGCACTGCGCAAAAAATATATATTTATTAGGTATGAAGAAATTAGCGCAATGTGCCGAGTGACAAAAAAATTTTTTGTAGTAAATTTTAAGTAAAACTTAATATTATTCGTCACAAAATTGGATATCAGAAATTTTGGTGCATTAAAATGTTTTCGTCACTAGACTTTTACCTCGTAAAGAGGTTTTTTTTATAAGATATCAGAAATTTTGGAGTAGGTTATCAAAAGTTTTGAAATTTATATTTTGACGGTACAATTTTGTCAAAATCTAACAGAACTCTTAAGCTCTGGCTGCTACGACATGTTGTTGCTGCTGTCCTATTCCAATTCTGAGCGAAACGTATATATTCTGTTAACAGGTAATATCTTCCAAACACATCGAAATTTTACAAACTACAATATATTGAAAATTAGAAAAAATCATTACTTGCGTTTTCACAAAAATCGCCTTAATGTGGGAAAAAATACCTTATTTCACCTGTTGCTGTTTACCTTTTATCTTAAAAAACACTAAAGGTATTCCTAAGAGCCCTTTAAAATACCTTTTCAACGATATATATATCACATCTGTAGCTTTTATCGTTTGGATGATATGGGGGTTCCAATTTTAGCGGTTTTTAGTGATTTCCCGCTAAACTAGCTATTTTTCGAAAAAGTCGAAAAACAAAAGTTTCTAAATTTTTGATTATAAAATGATTTATCTGCCGCAAAAAGAATTGACCACTTGCAAGCAGTATCTTTCCACATGCACTGCAAGCAGTGTACATACTGCATATGTACATGCAGTAATGTAAAGGTGTAAGGTATATTCAGTTAATAGGTAATATCTTGCCCAAACGAATTTTGACAGATATGTGTTATATGTCAAAAAACGCGTAATTGAATTCTCTACAACATGCAGTATATTTAAAAGTGATTTGATGTGTAGATTTTTCTTAAATCGCCAAAATGTGGAAATAAATACCTTATTTCACCTGTAGCTGTTTACCTTTTTACTTAAAAAAAAACTTTGAAGGTATGCCTAAAAGCCCTTCAAAACACCTTTCCAACGACATATAGAACAGATCTGTAGCTCCGTTCGTTTGGATGCTATGGGGGTTTCAATTTTAGCGGTTTTTAGCGATTTCCCGCTAAACTAGCGATTTTTCGAAAAAGTCGTAGAACAAACGTTTCTAGATTTTTTATCGGGAACAAGTCCTCATTCAAACTTTTAAGCTAAATCAACGCTTTGATCTATACAAACAAACAAACAAACAGACTGACTTTTCATCTCGTTTTGAAAAGGGCACCAAAAATTTCGAAATTAATTATCTTCTGAACCAGTGATTGGATTTTGATGATCAAGGTGTCATTCGACGCGTATTTTTGATAAGTATAGTGAAAAATTATAAAAAAATCTAAAAGGCTCCAACGGCCCCATTTGCTCCAATCATTTAAATTTTGTCCCTCCCACTTACACCTGTTTATTTCACGAACCATGTAAGTTTTCAAAAGTCTTAGTATGCACATTTGTAAGTTAGATTGATACCTTTCGATCGGTATATAATTCGACCCGATCGGACAGTCATAGCAAATTTTCCATTCTTCCTGTGTATATATGCTAGTCGCTTTCGCACCCTTCGTGCTGCTTTCGTCACTAGCGCGGACTGCCGTCCGCAGTGATAAAAATAAATAATAGATAGTTATAGTATTTGTGAGACTTGACTCATTTTAAAATTTCTATACAAAACATTAGTCTGAAAACCTGTTTGAAGTGTTAAAGTTCAACTGGTTGTATGAGCAAAGAGAGCATTTGAGAGTCGTCATGACTCTTGGGAATTCGCTTATAGTTTATCATGCTAATATTTAATTTCCCTGCGCTTAGTATTTGCATTTAAATTCTGTTGATGCTGTCATAATACGTAGTTAACACTGTAAATTGTTATTTGAGGGCGTCATACGCCTAATGGCAACTTTTGAGTTCCCTGTTGGGTGAATCTCCTCTAACACGTGCTCTATCAGATCCGATCTCAGCTGTAATTGAGATTGCCCAGCAACTTTTGAATGATTTGTTTAGGTTATTTAACATATATTTATTAAAATGTCTTAGTTTGACTTGACGAATTGACGCAGCCAAGTCAAATGCTTGGACACATCGCAGTACAGCACATACTGATTGAGATTGCAGCTCAAGGTGGAGCTGCGTTCGCCCTGGGAGACAATGCCCCGGAGTAGCCAGCGATTGTTGCGCTTGATCATAAGACCTCCGCCGGAATCGCCAAGACACGGACCCGAGCCATCCAGGTTGCCGGCACAGAGTGTGCGCTCCATGACCTTTGGCACCTTCCACTTGCGGGCACACTCCGCTCCGCTGGCAATCTTCGCCTCGACAACACGCGGATAGCGTGTCACCGCATTTCCCAGCTCATCCGTGCCCCAGCCGGCTATGGAGCCCGTCTCCACAGACACTTCGCTCTCCTCGGATTCCCACAGACAAATCGGACGAATGATGTCATTGAAACTGCAGGAGAAAGAGATGAAAATTGTAGAAGATTTAATAAATAAACAAAAAGGAAGATTATGTTAGGGTCCGGTCGAGAGAGACCGACTGTGGAAGATCTACTTTAGTGCTCTTTAAGTAGGATCTTAGCGACAACTCTGCTTAATATCATGATTTCACCCACCTGACGGGTCGATGAAGTGTGACCAGAGCAATGTCCGCATCGGGCTGACTAGTGACCAGTGAGGAATAATCTGGGTGCGTTACGACGCGCATCACATCGCGTCCCTCGGCGCCTTCCTCGTGGTAGTTATCCAGATCGTAGCGACCCATCGACACCACGACGCGATCCTCCTTTATCTTGTAGACGCAATGGGCCGCTGTGATCACCAAGGTGTCGGAGATCAAGGAGCCACCGCATTTGAAGGCCAGCGCAAAGTTCTCCTTGTGGAAGATGGCCGTCAGCCAGGGATACCTGCCCCTCGGGAACTCCTCTCCCTTTTGGATGAAGGGCGTGATCGTGCCTTCCTCTCCACACACAAACGAGCCCGATCGCACCCCGGGAATCGGATTAAACTGAGTGGGAGTCGAAACTGAGGGGATCACAGCTGGAACTGCAGGCAAAAAAGATACGGATGTTGTTACTGGCGTCGCTGGTGCTGCTGGTGTTGGCCAGGGCAAAACTGCAGTGGAGGTTCCAGTTGGCCAGGTTGGTCGAGCAGCAACTGAAGTGGAGGGCTGCTCATTGATCCAACTGGCGATTAAGTCTGGAATGACATCGCCAGACAAATCCTTGCCAATGGGCGCATTGATTATCTTAATCTCCACATCGGACTGACTTCCTCCGAACCCATTGATCACAGTAGGACGATTCACGTGACGACCATTAAATTGAATCACATAGAAGCGATTGAAAAAGCTGCTGGGAGGAGGATCTGAAAAGATTTCTCAGTTAGATCTAACGTGTGTAGAACGATGAATGCTGACTACTCACATTCGCTGCCTGTACAGAGAGTGACGTCATTGAAGGCCAATCGTGTCAGTTTGGGCAGCACACCTGTTGCATCTGGCCAGAGGTTGAGACGGAACTTGGCGGCCTGGGAATTAGCACGCGCGGTGGCATCGTCGGGATGCGGAAGCAGAGCACCAACAACAGCTTGCTAAAGATGGAACGGAATGGAATGGAGTGGAAGAGAATAAATTGTAGTTTAAAGTAAATGGATTGCCAAGAAATGGAACGTAATGGAATGAAATACTTTAAAATGGAACAAAATGGAATGAAATAGTGAAATAAGATGGAATGGAATAATGAAAAAGAATCGAAATGGAATTTAATGAAATGCGTAGTATTCAATAAATAATAACAATAAAATAATAGAAAAAAATAGTGGAACAAATTCAATGGAATTTAACACAAGAAAATGAAATGAAACAAAGTGCAATGGAACAGAATTACCAACCCGGCATGAGTTGTAATGGTATGGATCGGAATACAGTGGATTGTAATTAAGACAAAGTGGAATAGAACTTCATAAAATTAAATGAAATATTAACGGAATATAATGGCTTAGTATGGAATGGAATGTAGTGGAATAAAATGGAAATCTATTGGAATGAATAAAATATATCACAATGGAATGAATTATAATAAAATGAACTTTGAATTAAATATATTGTAATGGAATACAATGAAATGAAATTAAATAAAATGAAATGAAAGGGTATGAAGTATTATATAGTGTAATGTTTTGGAATGTGATCGTATCAGAATCCAGGTTCTCGAATTTATACTCGACTCGCACTCACATCTTGGGCGCCCCGCTGCGAGAATCTCACATCGATGCGATTGCGGCCATTTTGCAGGGGCAGCGTCAACTCGCCGTAGAAGCCGCCAATGCCAGACTGAAAGTACTGAAAATACTGAGCACAAGCGTTATCCGGCAATTGTTGACCCCCGGAAAATGTCAAGAACAGAGAACAGAGCAGAGGGAGAAGGGAGAGTTTGGGAAAACGATGCGAGATCATTGCGCGCTTTTTGGAAAATTTATTGCAATTTCCAATGGAAATTAAAAACTCGGCTTATTTTTTTAGAGCACACGCGACATGCATCAATGGGCGAATATAACTGAACAGTAAGCAGCTGAGCGGTGCTTAGAGGTGCTCAGTGGTGCTCAGTGGTGCTCAGTGAGTTTCCATCTCAATCTCAATTTACATCTCATCTCGTTGGTTGAGTCAAGTGAAAACTGGAAATACTGCATCTCTTCGAATGCAACTCTTGAGTGAAAAGTATTAGACACACTCTCCGCCCACAACTTACCCCTCTGCCCTCCCTCTGATATCAAGACTCTACATAAACGTGGGAATTATAAGTTAAATAGGCAGCGCTATTGTTTATTGTCTCAACTTATTTGTAACTGTTTGCTAACTGTCTTCTCAGCTGACAACATTCTTCTCAATCCAGCTCAGATGCCTGGCCACATCACAGTAGATGACGTAGCGCGACAAATCGCAGCTGTTCCCCGACCTCTGAGCCAGCGAGACGATTCCCCGCACCATCCAGCGATTGTTGCGCAGCACCATCAATCCTCCCCCCGAGTCGCCCAGGCAAGGACCGTGTCCCTGACTATTGCCCGCGCAGAGCGTGCGAGGTGTGAGGAAGTCCTTGGCCGTGACCATCTCGCGTAGACACTCCTCCCTGGAGACGGGCCTCACATTGACTGTGGTGGGAAAGCGCGTTGGCTTGTTGCTGCTGTCAGTGCCCCAGCCGGCGACCGCCGCCTGCTCGCTGTCATGGATGCCCAGCGAGGTGCTCTTGCTCCACAGGCAGATGGGACGCACGTAGGTTGAGTAGGTCACGTGCTCCGCGAGCACCAAGAGACCCACATCCGAGTCCGGCACGAGGTTGCCGTTGAAATCCGGATGCGTCTTCACACTCTCCACGGCCATCAATGTGGCATCCTTCTCCGGATGGACCGTCACATCATGTCGGCCTACATAGACCCTCAGCTGAGCCGGAGTCAATCCATAGATGCAGTGTGCCGCCGTTATCACTGTGCGCCCCGAGATCAACGTGGACACGCATTTGTAGGTCAACTCAATCGTCGTGGGATCCAAGTTTGTATCGTGGTAAAGCGCCGCCAGCCAGGGAAAACGTCCCCGAGGCACGTTCTCTCCTCCAATTTGAAGGGCGGTGAATCCCTCCACACCACACTCCGCTGCCTCTGGGTTTCGACGAATTGTGACATATTCTACAGGCTTTTTCGTGGTCGTGGTCGTAATAAAAGGATTGTTACTTGCTCCGGTAAATGTTGGCTTCGGCGGCGGATTCTGGGGTCTTGACACTGGCTGTGTCACCTCGTGCGTCTGCGTCGACGATGAAACAGACAGGTGCAATTCACGAGTTGCTGTCGACGAAGGAGCTGGATCTAAAAAGAGAAAGTCGGGGATATTTTATAAGAGCTTCGCAATTAAAAGATAGGAGAGATGAAACTTAGGCAGTAAGATGGAATTGCAGACTTAATCTAAGATTGTTCAATTCGCGACAAAACCAAAAATTTAGTGTAATGTAAATCCGTTGGTTTAGCGGGAAATCGCGAGGACTCGCTAAAATTCACACTCCCACAGTTTTGAAACAACAGAGGCTACAGATTTGTTTTACATATCATTCGAAAGGCTCTTAGGCGTACCTTACAAATTATGCTCTCAATTACAAAGATAAAAGGCTGCAGGTGAAATAATGTTTTTTATGCTACACTTTGGCGATTTTAGAGAAAATAAGTCTAACGATTTTTATCAATTTTCAATATGTCGTAGAACGTTAAATTTCCCTTTTGTTGGTAAATGAAACATATATAAAAAAATCGGATTTTTATTATATGCTAAATTTAATAATATTGGTCGCAAAAATGGAAATCAGAAATTTAGGGGCATGGAAATGTTTTCGTCTCTAAATTTTTACCTCGAAAAGGGTTCTTATTATGAGATATTAATTACTTACATGAAGTAGATGTGCAGATTGTTACGCCATTCATTTCGATGAGGATAACCTTCGGTAGTTGACCCTGGTAGTTATCGAAGCGCACGAAGATCTCGGCACTTCCGCCATCGTGCATACGCTGCAGAGCCGTGTCCTTGTTCGGATACGGCGCCAAGTTACTCAAAGTGCCAGGCTATAAATTAGAAACAAAGAAGTATGAGCATTAAGATGTGAAGATGATAATCAGATAAGCACATGGGATTCACTTACCTTATCGGCATGCGAGGAAAATTTCAGTTTCCAGTTGACATCGCGGAGTCCATTCTGATTGGGAGTGATATGTCCAATCCAATAGTCACCCAGATTCTCGTACTGAAAGATGCTGCTGCAACCACTTGCCACACGTTTTGGTTGTGCTGTCGTGGTCGATGCCACAATTTCCACAGGCTTTTTAGTGGTCCTTCTCGTAAGAAAAGGATTGTTGTTTCCTCCGGATACTGTCTTCGACGGCTGACTCTGGGGCCTTGACACTGGCTGTGTCCCTTGTGTCGGCGTCGATGATAAAACAGACAGGTGTAATTGACGAGTAGCTGTCGACGAAGGAGCTCCATCTATAATGCAGAAAATTAATATATTTTTAATTATGGGTATTGATAATTTCCGAAAAATATATAACGTAAATTAAATTTTAGTTTGGAATTTTTATCAATATCACATGCTACTTGGAAATCGGAACAATTCAACAGCAAAGTTATGAAAGTTGGTCTGATTTTTGATCTAGCAATTTTAAAAGTCAACATTTTTGGCTATTTTGGCCTGCTATTTTTTTTAAAGATACTAATAATAATTTAAGGAGTTGACTAAATGTCAAAGCTTAAGATTTTTAATTTGCTTTTGCCTAAAAATCGAAGTCTTGGGTCAGAACATTTTTTGAACGACATTTATTTACTTTGAATGCAGAATGAATCAAGAGGCCTAACCATGATCAAAATGACACTCCGTTTGGAAATCGGTTGAGTAGTCACAAAGTTATGTGAGTTTCAAGTATATTTGTTCACCACATTGACTGCTATAACCTAAGGTCTTTTTGCACTAATGAAGCTCATTGTTTATAAATACTTTTCATCAATCAAGTGCCCAGTTAGGATTTCACGGCGTAATTCGGCGAAATTCGTATAAAATTAATCAAAGTGTTAAGTCAACAAAAGACGAGTAAGAACTCTAAAGTTTAGATACTCGACTTGTGGAGGCCCAGTAAAATATAATTTTTTATAGCAAATATATGCCATATTTTAATATAATCTATTAAAATGTGTGCCCCAATTATGTTATCTGTTTATTGATCGATCGAGATGAAATAATTCAAGAGCAAAACTTGTTCTGTATCTGAGTCTTGAGTATTGCCTTCCTAGCTCTTTGCAGCTAAAACTAAAAATAGACTCATCTAAAACCGTTTACTCACAAGAACTGGCTGTGCAGAGTGCTTGGCCATTAAGCTCGATGAGGACAATCTTCGGGAGTTCACCCACGTAGCCATCGAAGCGCACAAAAGTCTCGGCACTTCCGCCATCGTACATACGCTGAAAGGCCGTGTCCTGGTTCGGATAGGGCGCCAAGTTGCTCACAGTGCCTGGCTAAGAATGAGAATTGCAAGAGAATGATGTGATGATAACCACCTGTATTCACTTACCACGTCTGCGCCATGCGAAGAAAATTTCAACTTCCAGTTAACATCGCGCAGTCCATTCTGATTGGGAGTGACATGTCCAATCCAATGGTCACCCTGCCGCTCGTAGTGAAAGAGGCTGCTGCAACCATTTGGCGGTAAGCGTTGTGGCACGACGATTCGCAGACAAAGTCCAAACAGGGCTAGGATTAGAATCTGTAAGTTGGCCATCAGAACTCAGAGCCGACAACTGTCGCTGATAGCGTTCGAGCGAGAACTGAACTCAGGCGATCTAGCATCTTCTCGTATCATCAATCGGCTTGACCATCGACGTATTCTGAAATACCCGATTGATCTCTCTCACTCTCTCTCTCTCTCTCTCTCTCTGTTTCATTCGACCTCTTTGTCTTTTGCTCTCTCCTTCCCTCTCTCTCTCTCTTCTACTTTTTTAGATGATGTTTCTGTTGAGGACAGGTATTTCATTGGGGCTTTGCCCAATCGCCCCTTTGGCTTAGATTATGCAAACATAAAAATAGCCTGTTCATGGGTCAGAACTATTATATAGTATATATACTATATCATACATGTGTGCATATATGTCTATATGCAGTTGATTCAGCTCTGATTACTGTGTTTGCTTGAATGAAACGTGCTTTCACTCTAATCAGCTTACTGCTGTTTTTGTTTATGTTTTGATTTCTCTCTCTCTCTCACTCTGTCTAGCCTATAAACTGGTTCTCCAAGTAGCTTTTAATTCGCAAGCTGAATTCACTTGCTTGTAAATTTGCGTCAGAGGTTTTCCCCTCACTCTTAACACAAGTTCTCAACTTACTCATCGCAAAACTTTGCGCTGAAAGAGAACGTTGAGTATTTTCGTCTATTAGATAAAATACTAGAGATGCTTAAGCCACAACTAAGCAGAAATACTATAAGTGTTCAACATGGACTCTTGGAATAAACTGAAATTTCACAATTAAATGCGTTTTATGCTTTCAGCTGTCTTTGAGCAACAAGCAAGACACATTTTTTTTATACCTCTCATGACCATTTTCGAAAAAAAAACATCCAAGGTGCTATTATTTTTCCTCTTCATTTAATTTAAAACGTTTATTGTTTATTGGTTTTTCAATACAACTCTTAAAAATGCAATTGTTCCATGTAATTGTGTAAGCAGATAATATGCGTTAACTGTTATTAGCGACCTCTGGGTATGACTATATATAATTTTTTTTTCGCTTTTTTTTAACTTATTCATAAATGCTAACTGACGTCTTATCTGACAACATTCCTCTCAATCCAGCTCAGGTGCCTGGCCACATCACAGTAGATGGCGAATTGCGACAAATCGCATCCGTCGCCCACTCGCTGAGCCAGCGAGACGATTCCCCGCACCATCCAGCGATTGTTGCGCAGCACCATCAATCCTCCCCCCGAGTCGCCCAGGCAAGGACCGTGTCCCTGACTATTCCCCGCGCAGAGAGTGCGAGGTGTGAGAAAGTCCTTGGCCGTGATCATTCCCCGCAGACAGGCCTCTATGGAGACGGGTCTTACATCGACTTTCATGGGCAAGCTCGTTGGCTCTGGGCTTTTGCCATCGTTGCCCCAACCGGCGACGACCATCTTTTCGCTGTCATCGATGTCCAACGAGGAGCTGCTGCTCCAAAGGCAGATGGGACGCACATTAGTTGAAAATCTGACATGCTCGGTAAGCACCAAGAGACCCACGTCCGAGTCGGGAGAGAGCTTGCCGTTGAAATCCGGATGCGTCTTCACAATCTCCACGGCCATCAATGTGGCATCCTTCTCCGGATGGACCGTCACATCATGTCGGCCCACATAGACCCTCAGCTCAGGCGGAATGAATCCATAGATGCAGTGTGCCGCCGTTATCACTGTGCGTCCCGAGATCAGCGTGGACACGCATTTGTAGGTCAACTCTGTCGTTGAGGGATCCAAGCTCGTGTCGTGATAAAGGGCCGCCAGCCAAGGATACTGGCCTCTCGATACGCTTTCTCCTCCAATCTGCAGTTCACTGAATCCTTCCACTCCACACTCCGCTGCTCCTGGCTCTTGACGCGTTTCAACGATTACCAAAGGTTTCTTGGGGCTTCTCGCCGGAAGAAAAATATTAGTGTCTTCGCCGGAATGTGAGGATTCCGAGGGCAAACGCTTTCTCCAGTCGGTCCTGGACGAATATCCGAACGATGAATATCCGGAGACAGCTCCCGGCGAAACGTACCCAACTCCCATGGAAGATGTCAGAGTCATGCGCATCTGACGAGTCACTGTTGTTCTAGACGCTTCAGGAAATAAAGTTAAGGGATTCTTTAAATAAAACAAGTGGGCGCGGCTACAGTCGAGTTTGCTCGACTTTTAGATACCCTGTTCCAGTCTCCTTAAAATGGAATATTAGTTATAATAGAATTAGTTATATGTATGTAAACATATAAAACATAAATATTTAACGCCGCTCGAATTTGCTGTATGATAGAGTAGTCCGATTTCAACCAAATTTAGTCAAAATGTATGGAACCATCCCATATACTTATTCTGTCAGTTTGGTTGAGATATCTCAAAGAACAAAAAAGTTGTTCATACCGAGTCTTGATTTTCGACTGATCGTTCCTATGGCAGCTATATGATACTGTGGTCCGATACAAATTTAAAAACTAACTTGATCTGCGTCCAGTATTCAGGAACCTACATACTAAGTTTGAGGTCTCTAGCTTCTATAGTCTCTGAGATCGGTTGTCTCAAACAGACGGACAGACAGACGGACGGACATGGCTCAATCGACTCGGCTGTTCATGCTGATCAAGAATATATATACTTTATGGGGTCGGAGATGCTTCCTTCTGCCTGTTACATACATCACACAAATCTAATGTACCCTCTTTGACCATTTTCAAGGCGCACAGGGTAAAAAAAAACAATTAAGATCGGTATAATTGAGACCCAAAAATGGGATACACAATTTATATATTTAATTAAACTTCTACGGTATAAAAAATATTGCATACATTATATTCATCCCAACTCTTTGCGGCTGATTAGAAATTTTAAATTAATTTTAAGCACCAAAAAGAGCGTTCTTCCTTTAAAAGTTTGGGTGTTATGGGTTTTTGCCAACTTTTTAGGGTTGTAATTTGGTTGCTTTAACTCTTTTAGGCGTTCATACAGCAGAATGAAAAGAAATGCACTCTGCAAGAGTATAATAACTTGTCTGTTTCTAAGGGGAATACAGAAACTGTTTTGTTATGTAAGCAAACAGGTTACGAAGCAATTGCAAATTCAATTGAATCGTTAATGAATACGGATGCTTGATATAATTAATTTATGCGGAAGCAGAAACCGGACAGTAAGAATAAGAATATGGGATGAGTAATTTCTTCTGTTTGTCAAGCAGAAATTAAAGAAGATCAACAACTTACATATATCCTCACAAGGGCTAGTTGTGCAGATTTCTTGGCCATCGATTTCGATGTTTGTGATCTTTGGAAGCACATCCTTAAAGTTATCGAAGTGCACAAGAACCTCACCACTTCCGCGTGAATTCAAGCGCTGGTGAACCGTCGCCGGATACGGCTCCAGGTGACTCACAGAGCCTGGCTACAAATGAGGAGAAGATAACATCAAATTGAGAATGAAGTAAAACAGACTTTAGATTAACTTACATTATTTTCGGCAATCCAGCAAAAACTCACACTCCAGTGAATATCATCGAGTTGGTCATCTGGCAAATTGGGTGAAATACGTCCAACCCAATGATCCTTCATCCACTCGTAATCAAAGATGATGCTGCAACCATTTGGCGGTAAGCGTTGTGGCACGACGAGTCGCAGACAAAGTCCAAACAGGGCTAGGATTAGAATCTGTAAGTTGGCCATCAGAACTCAGAGCCGACAACTGTCGCTGATAGCGTTCGAGCGAGAACTGAACTCAGTCGATTAGCAATCAACAATCGACGTTTTTTAAATGCCCAGATTGATTTGCATAGATGAGGACAGGTTTTCGTACGGGTTTTGCCCCTTCCTTTCTTTTGTCTAGGTAATGCAAGATCGGAGAAAGATAGAATGCATCTCCGACCCAGCCGGGAGTCGCCAAAACATTAAAGTTGTCTCTCAAACAACTGGTATTTATAGAAATTGCAGTAGAGGTATTCCCCTCTCTCTTACTACAAGCTCTCACCTTACTCATTGGCTCTTATCGCTTATTCAAAAAGCTGCCATTGCCATTTTTGTCACTGGCACTGCGCAAAAAAGTACTATTTATTAGGTATGAAAAATTTAGCGCAATGTGCCCAGTGACAAAAATTTTATTTTTTAATAATTCATGTGTAAAATTTAATATTTTTCGTCTCAAAATTGGATATCAGAAATTTTGGGGCATGAAAATGTTTTCGGCACTAGACTTTTACCTCGTAAAGAGGTTTTTTATAAGATATCAGAAATTTTTTAATAAGACATCGGAAATTTTGACAATTGCAATATTTTTTTAAGCAATTCAATAATTATATAATTAAGAGAATTAAAAACACATTCAATCAGAGACGTTTCAATATTATATAT
Source organism: Drosophila limbata (assembly GCA_963924055.1). Classification (NCBI taxonomy): domain Eukaryota; kingdom Metazoa; phylum Arthropoda; class Insecta; order Diptera; family Drosophilidae; genus Drosophila; species Drosophila limbata. Next base: position 34,660,388 of record OZ001352.1, on the reverse strand, counting down.
ATTTATAAATATATTTCGATCTTGCTGTAATTGGAATTACAAAATGTTTCATCTGCCGCAAAAAGAATTCACCACTTGCAAGCAGTATCTTTCCACATGCACTGCAAGCAGTGCAAGTAGTGTACATGCAGTAGTATACATGCAGTAGTGTAAAGGTAAAAGGTATATTCAATTAACAGGTAATATCTTGCCTAAACGAATTTTGAGAGATAGGTGTTATATGTCAAAAGACGCGGAATTGAATTGTCTACAACATACTACATATTTAAAAGTGAATTCATTTGTAGATTTTTCAAAAATTAAAAAAAAAAAAATTATTTCACCTGTAGCTGTTTACCTTTTTACTTTAAAAAAAAACTTTGAAGGTATGCCTAAGAGCCCTTCAAAATACCTTTTCATCGATATATAGATCATATCTGTAGCTTCTATCGTTTGGATGCTATGAGGGTTTTTTTCCCCGCTAAACTAGCTATTTTTCGAAAAAGTCGTAGAACAAACGTTTCTATATTTTTGAGCGGGAACAAGTCCTCATTCAAACATTTAAGCTAAATCAACGCTTTGATACAAACAAACAAACAAACAAACAAACAAACAGACATACTTCGGGGTGCCACAGAAATCGCAAGCGAAATAGAACTCCGCAGAAAGCAATTCCGCACGGAAATTTCCGAGGTGCCACAGAACTTCGAATGATTTAATATTTTTTAGCATTTTCACCAACCTTTTCGAGCTAGGCTGCTTAGGGTTGACGCCTTCTCAGATTAAAATACCCAAGGTTTTGCATAGCAGCTTTTTTAAGTTTATTATTGCAGAACAACAGGCTTTTAATTTTTTTCTTATTTAATTAATATAATTTAATTTATTTATGTAATAATTGAATTTGTTTAGCTGAAAAACATTTAAAAGTAATTGGCGCGAAAAAATAAAACTTCCTCGACAACTCTAGCAATTGTCTGCCATTAGTCTGGCAACTCTTCGTGAAAAATGTTTTCACAAATGGCACAATAAGTTAAAGGTTTTTATCGGTAAAACTTGATTTATCTCAAAAGACCTATTTTTGTAAAGCTTAATTTAAAGAACACCGAAGTGGTTCCATATATTTTTGTTAAATACCTTACTTCGAATTCTGACTAAAAAATGTGGCATCGCTGACCCTGACTTCGAAAATCTGAATCGGACTAGGTGGCAGCATCGGACGCTAGCGATTTTAGCGCTAGTTTAATACGCGTAAATTTATTCTGCGATTTGACCTGTGGCACAGCGAAATGAAATTGAAGAGAAATTCAAGCGAAAGCGATTTCTGTGGCAGCCCCGACTGACTTTTCATCTCATTTTCGAAAGGCGACTAAAAATTTCAACATTAATTATTTTTTGAACCAGTAATCGGATTTCGATGATCGAGGTGTCATTCGACGCGTATTTTTGATTAGAAGAGTAAAAAATTAAAAAATAAATCAAATAAATCAACGGCCCCATTTGCACCAATAATTTAAATTTTTCCCCTCCCACTTACACCTGTTTATCTCACGAACCAGGAAAGTTTCCAAAAGTCTTAGTATGCACATTTGTAAGTTAAATTGATACCTTCCGATCGGTATATAACTCGATCCGATCGGACGGTCATAGCAAATTTTCCATTCTTCCTGTGTATATATGCTAGTCGCTTTCGCACCCTTCGTGCTGCTTTCGTCACTAGCGCGGACTGCCGTCCGCAGTGATTTCCGAAAAATATATAACGTAAATTAAATTTCAGTTTGGAATTTTTATCAATATCACATGCTACTTGGAAATCGGAACAATTCAACAGCAAAGCTATGAAAGTTGGTCTGATTTTTGATCTAGCAATTTTAAAAGTCAACATTTTTGGCTATTTTGGCCTGCTATTTTTTTTAAAGATACTAATAATAATTTAAGGAGTTGACTAAATGTCAAAGCTTAAGATTTTTAATTTGCTTTTGCCTAAAAATCGAAGTCTTGGGTCAGAACATTTTTTGAACGACATTTATTTACTTTGAATGCAGAATGAATCAAGAGGCCTAACCATGATCAAAATGACACTCCGTTTGGAAATCGGTTGAGTAGTCACAAAGTTATGTGAGTTTCAAGTATATTTGTTCACCACATTGACTGCTATAACCTAAGGTCTTTTTGCACTAATGAAGCTCATTGTTTATAAATACTTTTCATCAATCAAGTGCCCAGTTAGGATTTCACGGCGTAATTCGGCGAAATTCGTATAAAATTAATCAAAGTGTTAAGTCAACAAAAGACGAGTAAGAACTCTAAAGTTTAGATACTCGACTTGTGGAGGCCCAGTAAAATATAATTTTTTATAGCAAATATATGCCATATTTTAATATAATCTATTAAAATGTGTGCCCCAATTATGTTATCTGTTTATTGATCGATCGAGATGAAATAATTCAAGAGCAAAACTTGTTCTGTATCTGAGTCTTGAGTATTGCCTTCCTAGCTCTTTGCAGCTAAAACTAAAAATAGACTCATCTGAAACCGTTTACTCACAAGAACTGGCTGCGCAGAGTGCTTGGCCATTAAGCTCGATGAGGACAATCTTCGGGAGTTCACCCACGTAGCCATCGAAGCGCACAAAAAGTCTCGGCACTTCCGCCATCGTACATACGCTGAAAGGCCGTGTCCTGGTTCGGATAGGGCGCCAAGTTGCTCACAGTGCCTGGCTAAGAATGAGAATTGCAAGAGATTGATGTGATGATAACCACCTGTATTCACTTACCACGTCTGCGCCATGCGAAGAAAATTTCAACTTCCAGTTAACATCGCGCAGTCCATTCTGATTGGGAGTGACATGTCCAATCCAATGGTCACCCTGCCGCTCGTAGTGAAAGAGGCTGCTGCAACCATTTGGCGGTAAGCGTTGTGGCACGACGATTCGCAGACAAAGTCCAAACAGGGCTAGGATTAGAATCTGTAAGTTGGCCATCAGAACTCAGAGCCGACAACTGTCGCTGATAGCGTTCGAGCGAGAACTGAACTCAGGCGATCTAGCATCTTCTCGTATCATCAATCGGCTTGACCATCGACGTATTCTGAAATACCCGATTGATCTCTCTCACTCTCTCTCTCTCTCTCTCTCTCTGTTTCATTCGACCTCTTTGTCTTTTGCTCTCTCCTTCCCTCTCTCTCTCTCTTCTACTTTTTTAGATGATGTTTCTGTTGAGGACAGGTATTTCATTGGGGCTTTGCCCAATCGCCCCTTTGGCTTAGATTATGCAAACATAAAAATAGCCTGTTCATGGGTCAGAACTATTATATAGTATATATACTATATCATACATGTGTGCATATATGTCTATATGCAGTTGATTCAGCTCTGATTACTGTATTTGCTTGAATGAAACGTGCTTTCACTCTAATCAGCTTACGGCTGTTTTTGTTTATGTTTTGATTTCTCTCTCTCTCTCACTCTGTCTAGCCTATAAACTGGTTCTCCAAGTAGCTTTTAATTGGCAAGTTGAATTCACTTGCTTGTAAATTTGCGTCAGAGGTATTCCCCTCACTCTTAACACAAGTTCTCAACTTACTCATCGCAAAACTTTGCGCTGAAAGAGAACGTTGAGTATTTTCGCCTATTAGATAAAATACTAGAGAATTTAAATTTTTCTAAATATATTCAATTTATTTTAATTAAAAAAAAAGTAATTATTAATGGTAATTAATAAATGACAACATTCCTCTCAATCCAGCTCAGGTGCCTGGCCACATCACAGTAGATGGCGAATTGCGACAAATCGCATCCGTCGCCCACTCGCTGAGCCACCGAGACGATTCCCCGCACCATCCAGCGATTGTTGCGCAGCACCATCAATCCTCCCCCCGAGTCGCCCAGGCAAGGACCGTGTCCCTGACTATTCCCCGCGCAGAGAGTGCGAGGTGTGAGAAAGTCCTTGGCCGTGATCATTCCCCGCAGACAGGCCTCTTTGGAGACGGGTCTTACATCGATTTTCATGGGCAAGCTCGTTGGCTCTGGGCTTTTGCCATCGTTGCTCCAACCGGCGACGACCATCTTTTCGCTGTCATCGATGTCCAACGAGGAGCTGCTGCTCCAAAGGCAGATGGGACGCACATTAGTTGAAAATCTGACATGCTCGGTAAGCACCAAGAGACCCACGTCCGAGTCGGGAGAGAGCTTGCCGTTGAAATCCGGATGCGTCTTCACAATCTCCACGGCCATCAATGTGGCATCCTTCTCCGGATGGACCGTCACATCATGTCGGCCCACATAGACCCTCAGCTCAGGCGGAATGAATCCATAGATGCAGTGTGCCGCCGTTATCACTGTGCGTCCCGAGATCAGCGTGGACACGCATTTGTAGGCCAACTCTGTCGTTGAGGGATCCAAGCTCGTGTCGTGATAAAGGGCCGCCAGCCAAGGATACTGGCCTCTCGATACGCTTTCTCCTCCAATCTGCAGTTCACTGAATCCTTCCACTCCACACTCCGCTGCTCCTGGCTCTTGACGCGTTTCAACGATTACCAAAGGTTTCTTGGGGCTTCTCGCCGGAAGAAAAGAATTAGTGTTTTCGCCGGAATGTGAGGATTCCGAGGGCAAACGCTTTCTCCAGTCGGTCCTGGGCGAATTAGCTTTGTAGCTCGTGAACGACGATTCAAAGGGGGGACCATGCAAAGGGGTGACAGCTGGTGTAAGAATGTAGAAATCTTCCTTGGTAGATGCCTGAGAAATGCGCATCAGACGAGTCACTGTTGTGCTAGACGCTTCAAGAAATAAAGTTAAGGGATTCTTTAAATAAAACAAGTGGGCGCGGCTGCAGTCGAGTTTGCTCGACTTTTAGATACCCTGTGCCAGTCTCCTTAAAATGGAATATTAGTTATAATAGAATTAGTTATACATATGTATGTTAACGTATAAAACATAAATATTTAACGCCGCTCGAATTTGCTGTATGATAGAGTAGTCCGATTTTAACCAAATTTTGTCAAAATGTATGGAACCATCCCATATGCTTATTCGGTCAGTTTGGTTGAGACATCTCAAAGAACAAAAAAGTTTTTCATACTGAGACTTGATTTTCGACTGATCGTTCCTATGGCAGCTATATGATACTGTGGTCCGATCCAAATTTAAAAACTAACTTGATCTGCGTCCAGTATTCAGGAACCTACATACCAAGTTTGAGGTCTCTAGCTTCTATAGTCTCTGAGATCGGTTGTCTCAAACAGACGGACAGACAGACGGACGGATCGTCTCGGCTGTTGATGCTGATCAAGAATATATATACTTTATGGGGTCGGAGATGCTTCCTTCTGCCTGTTACATACATAACACAAATCTAATGTACCCTCTTTGACCATTTTCAAGGCGCACAGGGTATAAAAAAAACAATTAAGATCGGTATAATTGAGACCCAAAAATGAGTTACGCAATTTATATATTTAATTAAACTTCTACGGTATAAAAAATACTGAATACATTAGAAAAATAAATATTAATTAAATTTAAATTAATTTTAAGCGCCAAAAAGAGCGTTCTTCCTTTAAAAGTTTGGGTGTTATGGGTTTTTGCCAACTTTTTAGGGTTGTACTTTGGTTGCTTTAACTCTTTTAGGCGTTCATACAGCAGAATGAATAGAAATGCACTCTGCAAGAGTATAATAACTTGTCTGTTTCTAAGGGGAATACAGAAACTGTTTTGTTATGTAAGCAAACAGGTTACGAAGCAATTGCAAATTCAATTGAATCGTTAATGAATACGGATGCTTGATATAATTAATTTATGCGGAAACAGAAACCGGACAGTAAGAATAAGAATATGGGATGAGTAATTTCTTCTGTTTGTCAAGCAGAAATGAAAGAAGATCAACCACTTACATATATCCTCACAAGGGCTAGTTGTGCAGATTTCTTGGCCATTGATTTTGATGTTTGTGATCTTTGGAACCTCATCCTTAAAGTTATCGAAGTGCACAAGAACCTCATCACTTCCGCGTGAATTCAAGCGCTGGTGAACCGTCGTCGGATACGTCTCCAGGTGACTCACAGAGCCTGGCTACAAATGAGGAGAAGATAACATCAAATTGAGAACGAAGTAAAACAGACTTTAGATTAACTTACATTATTTTCGGCAATCCAGCAAAAGCTCACACTCCAGTCAATTTCATGGAGTTGGTCATCTGGCAAATTGTGTGAAATATGTCCAACCCAATGATCCCTCATCCACTCGTACTGAAAGATGTTGCTGCAACCATTTGGCGGTAAGCGTTGTGGCACGACGAGTCGTAGACAAAGTCCAAACAGGGCTAGGATTAGAATCTGTAAGTTGGCCATCAGAACTCAGAGCCGATAACTGTCGCTGATAGCGTTCGAGTGAGAACTGAACTCAGGCGATCTATCTTCTCGCATCATCAATCGGCTTGACCATCGACGTATTCTGAAATCTTATAAAAAAATCCTCTTTACGAGGTAAAAGTCTAGTGACGAAAACATTTTAATTCACCAAAATTTCTGATATCCAATTATGTGACGAATAATATTAGGTTTTACTTATAAATTACTACAAAAAATTTTTGTTACTCTGCACTGCGCAAAAAATTAATATTTATTAGGTACGAAAAAAAAAGCGCAATGTGCCGAGTGAGAAAAATTTTTTGTAGTAATTTATAAGTAAAACCTAATATTATTCGTCAGAAAATTGGATATCAGAAATTTTTGGTGCATTAAAATGTTTTCCTCACTAGACTTTTACCTCGTAAAGAGGTTTTTTTTATAAGATATCAGAAATTTTAGAGTAAGATTTCAAAAGTTTTGAAAATTGAAATATATTTTGACGGTAAAATTTTGTCAAAAGCTAACAGCACTCTCAAGCTCTGACTGCTACGACACTTTGTTGCTGCTGTCCTATTCCAATTCTAAGTAAAACGTATATATTCTGTTATTAGGTAATATCTTCCAAACACATCGAAATTTTACAAACTACAATATATTGAAAATTAGAAAAAATCATTACTGCCGTTTTCTCAAAAATCGCCTAAATGTGGGAGAAAATACCTTATTTCACCTGCTGTTTACCTTTTTACTTTAAAAAAAAAAACGTTAAAGGTATGCCTAAGAGCCCTTTGAAATACATTTTCAACGATATATATGACGTCTGTAGCTTCTATAGTTTGGATGCTATGGGGGTTTCAATTTGAGCGGTTTTTAGCGATTTCCCGCTAAACTAGCGATTTTTCGAAAAAGTCGTAGATCAAACGTTTCTATATTTTTGATTTTAAAATGATTTATCTGCCGCAAAAAGAATTCACCACTTTAAATTTTACCGTTTTTTAGCGATTTCCCGCTAAACTAGCGATTTTTCGAAAAAGTCTTATATTTTTGATTATAAAATGATTTATCTGCCGCAAAAAGAATTCACGACTTGCAAGCAGTTCATTTCCGCATTACGCTGCAAGCAGTGTACGTACTGCATATCTACATGCAGTAGTGTAAAGGTAAAAGGTATAATCAGTTAATAGGTAATATCTTGCCCAAACGAATTTTGATAGATATGTGTTATATGTCAAAAGACGCGGAATTGAATTGTCTACAACATACTCCATATTTAAAATTGATTTCAATTGTAGATTTTTCTTAAATGAAAAAAAAAACCTTATTTCACCTGAAGCTGGTTACTTTAAAAAAAATCTTTAAAGTTATGCCTAAGAGCCCTTCAAAATACCTCTACATCGATATATAGATCATATCTGTAGCTTCTATCGTTTGGATGCTATGAGGGTTTTAATTTTAGCGGTTTTTAGCGATTTCCCGCTAAACTAGCTATTTTTCGAAAAAGTCGTAGAACAAACGTTTCTAGATTTTTGAGCGGGAACAAGTCCTCATTCAAACTTTTAAGCTAAATCAACGATTTGATCCTGACAAACAGACAAACAAACAAACAAACAAACAAACAAGCAAACAGACATACTGACTTTTCATCTCATTTTCGAAAGGCCCCTAAAAATTTCAAAATTAATTATCTTCTGAACCAGTGATTGGATTTCGATGATCGAGGTGTCATTCGTGTCAGTCAAAAAAAATCAAAAAGGCCCCAACGGCCCCATTTGCTCCAATCATTTAAATTTTTTCCCTCCCACTTACACCTGTTTATCTCACGAACCAGGTAAGTTTCCAAAAGTCTTAGTATGCAAATTTGTAAGTTAAATTGATACCTTCCGATCGGTACATAACTCGACCCGATCGGACGGTCATAGTAAATTTTCCATTCTTCCTGTGTATATATGCTAGTCGCTTTCGCACCCTTCGTGCTGCTTTCGTCACTAGCGCGGACTGCCGTCCGCAGTGATACCCGATTGATCTCTCTCACTCTCTCTCTCTGTTTCATTCGACCTCTTTGTCTCTTGCTCTCTCCATCCCCCTCTCTCTCTCTTCTACATATTTAGATGATGTTTCTGTTGAGGACAGGTATTTCATTGGGGCTTTGCCCAATCGCCACTTTGGCTTAGATTATGCAAACATAAAAATAGCCTGTTCATGGGTCAGAACTATTATATAGTATATATACTATATCATACATGTGTGCATATATGTCTATATGCAGTTGATTCAGCTCTGATTACTGTGTTTGCTTGAATGAAACGTGCTTTCACTCTAATCAGCTTACGGCTGTTTTTGTTTATGTTTTGATTTCTCTCTCTCTCTCTCTTTCTCACTCTGTCTAGCCTATAAACTGGTTCTCCAAGTAGCTTTTAATTGGCAAGTTGATTTCACTTGCTTGTAAATTTGCGTCAGAGGTATTCCCCTCACTCTTAACACAAGTTCTCAACTTACTCATCGCAAAACTTTGCGCTGAAAGAGAACGTTGAGTATTTTCGTCTATTAGATAAAATACTAGAGATGCTTAAGCCACAACTAAGCAGAAATACTATAAGTGTTCAACATGGACTCTTGGAATAAACTGAAATTTCACAATTAAATGCGTTTTATGCTTTCAACTGTCATTGCTCAACAAGCAAGACACATTTTTTTTATACCTCTCATGACCATTTTCCAAAAAAAGACATCCAAGGTGCTATTATTTTTCCACTTGATTTAATTTAAAATGTTTATTGGTTTTTCAATACAACTCTTAAAAATGCAATTGTTCCATGCAATTGTGTTACCTATAAATATCTGCAGATACAAATATACGAAAAATGTGATATTATTTATTAATTTCAAACAAACCACCAAAATGTTGTTCAATAGAGTAATTCTAAGCAGAGTTGTTCCTAATTAACTACTTTTTTAATGAATTTGTCATTTTATTGGCATTGAAAAAACTAGTACTAATGAAATTTCATTTCAGTAGTCATTGAAAATGAAAAGTATTGAAATTTTTTAGTGGCATTAAGCAATGCTAGTGAAAAACTATTTTAGTTACCATTAATAATTACTTGTTTTTTAATTAAAAAAATTGAAAATATTTAGAAAAATTGAAATAAAATGTATAAATTGTTTTTCCGATCCTATTCGCGATATTTACGCTATATTTTTATATGACAACGGAGAATCACCTGATAGCAATTCTACGTCTCTTAGGCTAAGGATGTGACTACTTTCAACTCCATCCCGTGCCATCCATAGAAGAGTCGCTCTTTGGAGCTCCATTAAATTTGGTTTGGTTAAATATTATAAAAATATTATAAAACTGTCGTAGAAAAATATCGGGTAAATACCGCGAAAAGGATCGGAATAACAATTCCTACATTTATCTACATTTAATTTAAATTTTTCTAAATATATTCAATTTTTTTTAATTAAAAAAAAAGTAATTATTAATGGTAATTAATAAATAACAACATTCCTCTCAATCCAGCTCAGGTGCCTGGCCACATCACAGTAGATGGCGAATTGCGACAAATCGCATCCGTCGCCCACTCGCTGAGCCACCGAGACGATTCCCCGCACCATCCAGCGATTGTTGCGCAGCACCATCAATCCTCCCCCCGAGTCGCCCAGGCAAGGACCGTGTCCCTGACTATTCCCCGCGCAGAGAGTGCGAGGTGTGAGAAAGTCCTTGGCCGTGATCATTCCCCGCAGACAGGCCTCTATGGAGACGGGTCTTACATCGACTTTCATGGGCAAGCTCGTTGGCTCTGGGCTTTTGCCATCGTTGCCCCAACCGGCGACGACCATCTTTTCGCTGTCATCGATGTCCAACGAGGAGCTGCTGCTCCAAAGGCAGATGGGACGCACATTAGTTGAAAATCTGACATGCTCGGTAAGCACCAAGAGACCCACGTCCGAGTCGGGAGAGAGCTTGCCGTTGAAATCCGGATGCGTCTTCACAATCTCCACGGCCATCAATGTGGCATCCTTCTCCGGATGGACCGTCACATCATGTCGGCCCACATAGACCCTCAGCTCAGGCGGAATGAATCCATAGATGCAGTGTGCCGCCGTTATCACTGTGCGTCCCGAGATCAGCGTGGACACGCATTTGTAGGTCAACTCTGTCGTTGAGGGATCCAAGCTCGTGTCGTGATAAAGGGCCGCCAGCCAAGGATACTGGCCTCTCGATACGCTTTCTCCTCCAATCTGCAGTTCACTGAATCCTTCCACTCCACACTCCGCTGCTCCTGGCTCTTGACGCGTTTCAACGATTACCAAAGGTTTCTTGGGGCTTCTCGCCGGAAGAAAAGAATTAGTGTTTTCGCCGGAATGTGAGGATTCCGAGGGCAAACGCTTTCTCCAGTCGGTCCTGGACGAATATCCGGTGAACGACGAAGATCCGGAGACAGCTGGTGGCGCAATGTACAAAGATCCCATGGAAGAAGTCCGAGAAAAGCGCATCTGACGAGTCACTGTTGTGCTAGACGCTTCAAGAAATAAAGTTAAGGGATTCTTTAAATAAAACAAGTGGGCGCGGCTGCAGTCGAGTTTGCTCGACTTTTAGATACCCTGTGCCAGTCTCCTTAAAATGGAATATTAGTTATAATAGAATTAGTTATACATATGTATGTTAACGTATAAAACATAAATATTTAACGCCGCTCGAATTTGCTGTATGATAGAGTAGTCCGATTTTAACCAAATTTAGTCAAAATGTATGGAACCATCCCATATGCTTATTCGGTCAGTTTGGTTAAGACATCTCAAAGAACAAAAAAGTTTTTCATACTGAGACTTGATTTTCGACTGATCGTTCCTATGGCAGCTATATGATACTGTGGTCCGATCCAAATTTAATAACTAACTTGATCTGCGGAACCTACATACTAAGTTTGAGGTCTCTAGCTTCTATAGTCTCTGAGATCGGTTGTCTCAAACAGACGGACAGACAGACGGACAGACAGACGGACGGATCGACTCGGCTGTTGATGCTGATCAAGAATATATATACTTTATGGGGTCGGAGATGCTTCCTTCTGCCTGTTACATACATAACACAAATCTAATGTACCCACTTTGACGATTTTCAAGGCGCACAGGCTATAAAAAAAACAATTAAGATCGGTATAATTGTGACCCAAAAATGAGATACACAATTTATATATGTAATTAAACTTCTACCATATTCATCCGAACTCTTTGCGGCTGATTAGAAAAATAAATATTAATTAAATTAAAATTAATTTTAAGCACCAAAAAGAGCTTTTTAGGGTTGTAATTTGGTTGCTTCAACTCTTTTAGGCTTTCATACAGCAGAATGAAAAGAAATGCACTCTGCAAGAGTATAATAACTTGTCTGTTTCTAAGGGGAATACAGAAACTGTTTTGCTATGTAAGCAAACAAGTTGCAAATTCAATTGAATCGTTAATGAATACGGATGCTTGATATAATTAATTTATTTAGAAGCAGAAACCGGACAGTAGGAATAAGAATATGGGATGAGTAATTTCTTCTGTTTGTCAAGCAGAAATTAAAGAAGATCAACAACTTACATATATCCTCACAAGGGCTAGTTGTGCAGATTTCTTGGCCATTGATTTCGATGTTTGTGATCTTTGGAAGCACATCCTTAAAGTTATCGAAGTGCACAAGAACCTCACCACTTCCGCGTGAATTCAAGCGCTGGTGAACCGTCGTCGGATAAGTCTCCAGGTGACTCACAGAGCCTGGCTATAAATGAGGAGAAGATAACATCAAATTGAGAACGAAGTAAAACAGACTTTAGATTAACTTACATTATTTTCGGCAATCCAGCAAAAACTCACACTCCAGTCAATATCATGGAGTTGGTCATCTGGCAAATTGTGTGAAATATGTCCAACCCAATGATCCCTCATCCACTCGTACTGAAAGATGTTGCTGCAACCATTTGGCGGTAAGCGTTGTGGCACGACGAGTCGTAGACAAAGTCCAAACAGGATTAGGATTAGAATCTGTAAGTTGGCCATCAGAACTCAGAGCCGACAACTGTCGCTGATAGCGTTCGAGCGAGAACTGAACTCAGTCGATTAGCAATCAACAATCTTGATTTGCATAGATGAGGACAGGTTTTCGTATGGGTTTTGCCCCTTCCTCTCTTTTGTCTAGGTAATGCAAGATCGGAGAAAGATAGAATGCATCTCCGACCCAGCCGGGAGTCGCCAAAACATTAAAGTTGTCTCTCAAACAACTGGTATTTATAGAAATTGCAGTAGAGGTATTCCCCTCTCTCTTACTACAAGCTCTCACCTTACTCATTGGATCTTATCGCTTATTCAAAAAGCTGCCATTGACTGAAAGAGAACTTTTTAATAGATGAAAAGCTAAAGGCAGCTTTTAATATGCCAAAAGCAAAAATGTATTGAGAATTATGGCATTTGTATGGAAGCAAGGTATTCCTATATCACTGCGGACGGCAGTCCGCGCTAGTGACGAAAGCAGCACGAAGGGTGCGAAAGGCGACTAGCATATATACACAGGAAGAATGGAAAATTTGCTATGACTGTCCGATCGAGTCGAATTATATACCGATCGAAAGGTATCAATCTAACTTAAAAATGTGCATACTAAGACTTTTGAAAACTTACATGGTTCGTGAGATAAACAGGTGTAAGTGGGAGGGACAAAATTTAAATGATTGGAGCAAATGGGGCCGTTGGAGCCTTTTAGATTTTTTTTATAATTTTTCACTATACTTATCAAAAATACGCGTCGAATGACACCTTGATCATCAAAATCCGACCACTGGTTCAGAAGATAATTAATTTCGAAATTTTTGGTGTCCTTTTCAAAACGAGATGAAAAGTCAGTCTGTTTGTTTGTTTGTATAGATCAAAGCGTTGATTTAGCTTAAAAGTTTGAATGAGGACTTGTTCCCGATAAAAAATCTAGAAACGTTTGTTCTACGACTTTTTCGAAAAATCGCTAGTTTAGCGGGAAATCGCTAAAAACCGCTAAAATTGAAACCCCCATAGCATCCAAACGATGGGAGCTACAGATCTGTTCTATAAGTCGTTGGAAAGGTGTTTTGAAGGACTTTTAGGCATACCTTCAAAGTTTTTTTTTTAAGTAAAAAGGTAAACAGCTACAGGTGAAATAAGGTATTTATTTCCACATTTTGGCGATTTAAGAAAAATCTACACATCAAATCACTTTTAAATATACTGCATGTTGTAGAGAATTCAATTACGCGTTTTTTGACATATAACACATATCTGTCAAAATTCGTTTGGGCAAGATATTACCTATTAACTGAATATACCTTACACCTTTACACTACTGCATGTACAGATGCAGTATCTACACTGCTTGCAGTGCATGTGGAAAGATACTGCTTGCAAGTGGTCAATTCTTTTTGCGGCAGATAAATCATTTTATAATCAAAAATATAGAAACTTTTGTTTTTCGACTTTTTCGATAAATAGCTAGTTTAGCGGGAAATCAGTAAAAACCGCTAAAACTGGAACCCCCATATCATCCAAACGATAAAAGCTACAGATGTGATATATATATCGTTGAAAAGGTATTTTAAAGGGCTCTTAGGAATACCTTTAGTGTTTTTTTAAGATAAAAGGTAAACAGCAACAGGTGAAATAAGGTATTTTTTCCCACATTAAGGCGATTTTTGTGAAAACGCAAGTAATGATTTTTTCTAATTTTCAATATATTGTAGTTTGTAAAATTTCGATGTGTTTGGAAGATATTACCTGTTAACAGAATATATACGTTTTGCTTAGAATTGGAATAGGACAGCAGCAACAACGTGTCGTAGCAGCCAGAGCTTGAGAGTTCTGTTAGATTTTGACAAAATTGTACCGTCAAAATATATTGCACTTTTCAAAACTTTTGATATCTTACTCCAAAATTTCTGATATCTTATAAAAAAACCTCTTTACGAGGTAAAAGTCTAGTGACGAAAACATTTTAATGCACCAAAATTTCTGATATCCAATTTTGTGACGAATAATATTAAGTTTTACTTAAAAATTACTACAAAAAAATTTTTTTGTCACTCGGCACATTGCGCTAATTTCTTCATACCTAATAAATATATATTTTTTGCGCAGTGCCGAGTGACAAAAAAATTTGTTTGTAGTAATTTTTAAGTAAAACTTAATATTATTCGTCACAAAATTGGATATCAGAAATTTTGGTGCATTAAAATGTTTTCGTCACTAGACTTTTACCTCGTAAAGAGGTTTTTTTATAAGATACATACATATGTATATATGTGTACTTGCTTAAGTAGCAAAAACTTTTAAACAACAATAAACGCACACAAACTCAATTTTTAGCTGAAGCAGCAGCAATTTCTGTTTCTTCCTCTCTTTCCTCTTCTTTCTTCACTCCCCATAGTTGCCGCATTGTTGTTTTGGCTTGGAGGGTTTCCTTTTTTCACAGCAACTTTTATAATCAGTTTCAAGTTTGTTAAGCTTTTGTGGTAATTTGTTGGGGATTTGCGTTTACATTTTATTCGTTTTGCCGAATACTCATAACTGAATGAAATACGGGCATGAACTGTTTGTTGGCCAAGTTAAGCAGAAAGGAGGCGGAGGAGGGGAGGAGGCTAATGGCCAAGACAGCCAACGTTTGACACTTCTGACAGCCCGTATTGAGTTCCGTATTGAGACATTCATATCCGTCCAATTTGACTGCAACTCATGCCGAATTGCTTCCGCAGCAAACAGTTGCAACCTGTTGCCCCTCCCTCCCTCCTCATCCTGCCCCCTTGAGTGGCAGGAAGTGCATGTTCATTGCAAATTGAGCCCATTTTGCATTGACTGGCATTGAGGCGTTATGGCAGACATTAATTGGAGGGCATTAGGCAGCGAACTTGGCCAATTTGCTGTCAATTGCAAGGCTAATACACACTGCGAAAAGATCTAGTACTTTGTTTATTTTATCACCGTTTCAGATTTTTCCAACACTGTTCACTTACCATACTTGCTCCTCGACATTTTTTCAAGAATTCCCAAACTTTCATAGCTTTGTCAAAACTTTACCGATTTTTTGCGGAATCTCAGTTAAATCATATTTTTATCTCTTATTTAGTTTCTCATCCAAATATTATTCAGTCAGAAAAGTTTATTTCACTTTTTCCAAACTTACGCTTGACTCTTACTCAAAAATCTCGCATTGTCATAACTTTATCAAAAGCTATCCGATATCCCCATGGAACTTTATTTTAATTGTTTTTTGACTTTTAATTTGATGCTGCTTTTATGTTTATACTAAGTTTAAAAACAACTCAGCATCGCAAAAACTTAATATCAGTTTATTTGAATTCAATTTAGGTTCGACTCTTTTTGTTCTGTGTAAAATGTCGAAGTCGTAACAATTCTTTTTCTCATAATTTTTAGGCTTGGCGTAACTTGGCTAACAATTTACATAAGGCGCAAAATTTTGTAAGTATCGCAAGTGCAAATACCTCGGTAACGTGAAAATATGAAAACAAACGCATCGGCACAGTTTTTGAAGAGGTCGCGACTCTGAGCTTCCTTGAGGCCAGTGCGGAGGGAGCTCTGCAGTTCCTGGTGCCAAGTGTTGAGAGCATTCTCCTCGATTAGCATGGTCTGGAAGACATTCAGCAGCTTGACATGCCGCTCGACACGTGGACAGCGGACGAGCACCAGCATTTGCACATAGGGTCGAAACTTGACCCAACGCTTGAAGTCCTCCACACAGATCTCGGTGCTGGCATCAATCAGCATCAGCTTGCAGTTGTAGTGATAGATGACCTCCAGTATCTCTCGCTCCATGGGGCAGCTGAATGCGGCACGCAGCTCAGGTGTCAGCATAAAACCCAACTCGTGCGAGGGCGTCTGCATAGTCCAGGGATACTTGCGATTGGCAAAGTCATAGGCCAGTTTCTGGCGACGTTCGCGTTGCTTGCGCAGATGCTTCACCTCCTTGTCCACCCGTCGAATGCCCTGAGAGTTAGGGTTCCCCCTTAAATATCAATTCTTTTCTCTGATATAATATATCATATATATATGATGTTGATGGTATCAATATTTTTGTTAAAAAGAAATAAAAAAAATTTTATGGTATATATTGTTGTACAAGTTTAAATCGCAATAATATTAATATCCGAAAGAATAATCACAATTTATCCGAAGTCGCGCATATATATTGATATTATCGATAATGTCGATTGTTCATAAATGAACATACTTTTCAATCAGCCCTCGGAATGCGCCACCACATGTGCAACACTCAAGTGACGCAAAAGGGTCACGACGGCATAGAATTACCACACGGGTTGAGATCCCGGTTCTCAGCAATAAAAAGATCAAATAAACATAAGCGAGCCTGCATGTATGTGGGAGCAGATAAGATCATAGAGAGCAAGGAGTAAAATATATGTAGAGCAGATAAGAACATAGAGCACAAGGGTAAGAAGGAGTAAAAGATATGTGTCAAATAGTTGTTACATAAGATAAGATCAGACTAGACAATGAGTAAAAGAGAACCAAACATAATACAAGACAACTGTCGACTCGATCTAAATAAATACATAAGACAATACAATAAGTAAGAAGAAGTCAGGAATATATTAACACTATATCTTACTCTGTTTATTAGTACATAAGAATCCTTTAAAAACCGCATACAATTCAATAAACGATGTCAGTTCATAATCAAAACTCGATAGTGTTTTACTTAGGGATTGGCCTGCGTACAAAAGTATTGAGATCTAATACAGCAACTAACATTGCGGAAAGACTTGATACTTTGTATGCATTGTGTGTGCAATACCGTTGAGATCTACAACAGCAAGTAACATTGCGGAAAGACTCAATAGCGTTGCATACATATGGTCCTTCGAGCAATTGAGCTCAGTGACTGCCAACTGTAGCAGATACTTTAATCGGTATCGCGCAGATCAAGTCCATTGATCGCACCTATCGTGCATCGTGGCAAAGCTAGGGATAATAAAATAAAAAAATAATAATATCCTGCTACCACGATTGACTGCAGCGTGGGACTGGACGAGCGGCGGTGGAGCTTCACACAACAAGCGACGCTGGAAAAAGAGCGGCGAGGGAATCAGCTTCGTAGCGTAAGAAGAGTAGCGCGGTGTCGGAGCTGAGGAAATTTTGCAACGGAAAGGATCAGCGACTGGACGACGCAGGAAAAGAGCTGCGCGGGATCAGAGCTGATCAACAATAAGTAAGCGACGTGGAAACAGCAACTGGACGACGCAGTAAAGAGCTGCGCGGGATCAGTGTTGGGAACCCAAGAAAAACGGCGCAACAAAGTAAGCGACGTGGGAGCAACAAGACTGGACGATGCAGTAAAGAGCTGCGCGGAATCAGAAGTTAGCAACCAAGAAAAAACGGCGCAAACAATTTAACGGCGGGAATCAGCGACTGGACGACGCAGGAAAAGAGCTGCGCGGGATCAGAGCTGATCAGCAAAAAACGCGACGTGGGTATCGCTGGCCTGGACAACGAAGTATCAGGAACGATAACCCAAAATAAACGGCGCAACAAAAAAAAGCGACGTGGGTATCGCTGGCCTGGACAACGCAGTATCAGGAACGATAACCCAAGACAAAACGACGCAACATTATAACGTGCGGCGACACGAGAGAAAAAAAAAAACAACCCTCAAAGTGTGGCTTTGCGAAGTCACAGAGGAAAAACGAATAGAAACAGGAGTTTCTAAAAATAAACGAAATCAACGAATCAACCAGATTGTGTCAACATCTGGGCGTTGAAGAAGAAAGCGACGTGGGAATCAGCGACTGGACGACGCAGGGAAAGATCTGCGCGGGTCAGAGTTGACAACCCAGAATAGCGGCGCAAGAAAAAATAGTTCTGTAGAACTAATAAAAAAGGAAGCGCTACGTTGAAAAGTGGTAAAACGGAATCCACAGCAGCGCAACATTGTAACGTGCGGCGACACGAGAGACCAGGCAACAGGAGTTGCTAAAAATAAATAAAAAAAATAAATAAATAAATAAAATAGTTCAAAATGGCGTATACTAAAGAGGAGCTCAATGCACTGGAGGTTAGTCAATATGCCATATACGCCCAATTGAAAAGCTGGGGCGAAGAAATAAAAGAGGACAAATTCCCAAGTTTGGATTGGGCAACAAAAGT
This sequence comes from Drosophila limbata, assembly GCA_963924055.1. Lineage (NCBI taxonomy): Eukaryota > Metazoa > Arthropoda > Insecta > Diptera > Drosophilidae > Drosophila > Drosophila limbata. The sequence goes on along the minus strand of OZ001352.1, from coordinate 34,641,881 downwards.
TCAAGAGAAATGGGAATTGTTCAAGAAACAAGATAAGATTCTACAGGAAAATTTATCCTTTTGGGCAGAAGATTATTTTATGGATGGAACCTTTGGGAGAACTCAAGCTATACAAAATGAAATAATGTCACAATTATACAAGAAAATTGCGAAACATGTTATGCGGATAGAAGAATTTAACAGAGCGATATATTCATTGGAAAGAACATTGAACATTTGTGGACAATATCCGAAACAAATCCAAAACGATCTGGACGAGATCAAAGAAGATTTCGATTGGATAACAGAAATCTTCAACGAATTGAAATCCCATGAGCAAGTAACGTCATCAATGCAAATTCGTTACGAACAGCTCATTGAAGAAAAAGGAGAGATGGAACGTTTTTTAAACTCAGAAAAAAGATTACGGAAAGATAGTGAGCGAATAATACGATTTATTCCATTTATGAAAAAGTATCCGGAGACACAAACACGTGGTGAAATCGATAAAAATAATGAAGAGCAAAAACGAGAGACTCCTGAAGAGCCAGAGACAAGGGAAGAGAAAACAGAACAACACACACAATCAAAGCACAAATTGAGCAAGGAAGACGATGTGCAATCTGTTCCCCATCCCGTACAAAAAAGTTCAGCAGATCAAGTGCAGCTACAACAGGAAAAAGATGGCAAGCAGAATCAGAAGATGGACGAGCAAGAAAGTAGCGAAGAGAAGGATAGCGTTAGACAGGCTGAAAATGACACGGATGATGGAGATCACCAAGGCGTTGCGGTAACCAAGAAAATCGTATCCGAAGATGAGCAAAATAATGAGAAGCAAACCCAGGAGAAGCGAAAACAAGGGCGCACTAATTTGGAACGGACGCTAGGTGAAGCAAAACAAAACAAGCCAAAACAGCTAAAAACGATCGATCAACTTAAGGACTCCAAGCAAAATGAAAGCGTACAACAGGAACAAGCGGAACAGGAAGCGGAGGTAAAGGAATATCAGCATATGAAAAAACCAAAGAACAGAAATAAAACTACTTTGGACAATGTCACAGAGGAGCAGTCCAAGCAAACAAAACATCGAGAAGAAAAGGTGCAAAAGGAAAGGATAGAATGTCAATTTATCCCGCCGGCAAGTCCTCACTTCGGAGGAATTGGAGACAGCACACTCAAGTACGAGGACAGGCTAGCGACAATTGAAGCTATTATCAACTCTCGGCCATTATATCCGATTGACTACGGAAAAGAATGCGAGGATATTCTGACTCCAGGTCATTTTCTAATCGGAAGACCGATGTTGGAGGTAAAGGAAACTGAAAGCGATAAGAAAATTTGGTTAACGGATCGTTGGAAATTACTATCGATAATGAAAACACATCTTTGGCAAAAATGGAAAGACAGTACTATTAAAAAACGAGAGCACAAGTCCGACAAAATAGCCACTTGTACGAGTAGAAGAATCTCACCCAGGAGTAGATGGAAAAAACGAGCATGCGAGTTTCAACAAGTAGCAGCCGAACACATATGGACATAGCTGCAATCCCGAAACACTTGGTTATTCAAGTTGTCAACAAACCAATTCTGGAATGGACCTGCGGAAGTCAACACAGTCAAGTGCTACAAATAACAGCACAAGACATCTTGCAGCTATAAGAAGGATGCACTGCCCGTCAAGACAAGCACTTACTGACCGCTTCTCAAGTAATTACAACAGCGGATGACATTCAACATCAAACAGCTAGCAAATAATATTTCACTTAATAAAGTAAAAGCCATATTTAATAAGCTAATAAATAATGTAGAAGAAATTAATAATATGAAGAAATTATAAGATGACCAAAAACTCAATAATAACTTGATAAGGTTAAGAAACAATATTGGAATGATAGCTTTAGGTACAATGTTTATAATAAGGAAATGTAAAATAGATAAACAAATATTAATATAGTCTTCGGATCACCACCAACAACAGCCACTTAAGCATGGCCCCCCGCAAAATGTTCATAAATGAACATACTTTTCAATCAGCCCTCGGAATGCGCCACCACATGTGCAACACTCAAGTGACGCAAAAGGGTCACGACGGCATAGAATTACCACACGGGTTGAGATCCCGGTTCTCAGCAATAAAAAGATCAAATAAACATAAGCGAGCCTGCATGTATGTGGGAGCAGATAAGATCATAGAGAGCAAGGAGTAAAATATATGTAGAGCAGATAAGAACATAGAGCACAAGGGTAAGAAGGAGTAAAAGATATGTGTCAAATAGTTGTTACATAAGATAAGATCAGACTAGACAATGAGTAAAAGAGAACCAAACATAATACAAGACAACTGTCGACTCGATCTAAATAAATACATAAGACAATACAATAAGTAAGAAGAAGTCAGGAATATATTAACACTATATCTTACTCTGTTTATTAGTACATAAGAATCCTTTAAAAACCGCATACAATTCAATAAACGATGTCAGTTCATAATCAAAACTCGATAGTGTTTTACTTAGGGATTGGCCTGCGTACAAAAGTATTGAGATCTAATACAGCAACTAACATTGCGGAAAGACTTGATACTTTGTATGCATTGTGTGTGCAATACCGTTGAGATCTACAACAGCAAGTAACATTGCGGAAAGACTCAATAGCGTTGCATACATCGATATTGCATGTTAAAAATATCAACTAAAAATAATCGAAACGTTATCGATAACTTAAATTTTAAACAAACTTATCAATATCCGAAATTGCAATCACAATTTATCGAAAGTCGCATATATATATATATATATATATATAAATATCAAGTAAAAGTAATCGAAATGTTATCGTTAACTTACATTTCAAACACATTTAATGTCAATTTCGACTTACATATTTATACCAAAGTTATCGCAATTATTTTTATAAATTATCAAATATCAAAAATAATCTTCTTTTCATATCGGAATATTATAGATATTAATTTTTTTTAAATGTAAATACGCCTACCTGAGAGCCGCACTTCTCGTAGTCCCCAAGAGCAGCTGCAGTCTGTTGCTCGGCGGCTTTATTCTCCGCCCTTTCGGCCTCCTCCTCGGACTCGGCCTGTCTGTTGGCAGCCCCACAACAGAGCAGATCCTGTGGCGTCTCGTAGCCTGGATATCCCACTGTGCTCAACAACGAATGCCAATGAAGTTGATCAAATGCTTGGCGTGGCACAAAATATTCGGCTGATTCACTTTCCAGTTGACACGGATTCTCGTTGAGTATCAGCGGCCACAGTGTATCGAAAAAGCAACTGTCCACAGGATTATCACCCGCATCTCTCTTACCTTCGTCATCAGAGTCCATGTTGCGCCTTTTTGCTGTGTACTTTGAATTTCAATTAAAAAAATTTGGTGCTTTGTGACAACAATAAATGCTCGTTTTGTCTAACTGACAAACAATTCATTCGTATGTGCGAGTTTTTCTCATTCCCCAACATTGAGTATTTATCGGGGCAACGAGGCGTATGCGCAACAATTTCATTTTATTATCAGCGCATAAATCAGCTGCTGACTCGCATTCGCATTCTCTCCCTGAACATTTGTTTATATTTCCAACAAATTTATGCTCACTCACAGCAATAAGAACAACAACAATTTTCGTAAATTTTGTGTCATTTCCTTCTTAGGTAGCCGAGTCCTTGATTTTATGAAGCACTGTTGCCCTTGCAATATGACCACGATATTCATTGTGTGGCGGCTGGATGAGGCGCAGTGGGCGTGGCTGTCTTAGCCAACAACAACAAAAAAGAATTCTCTATGTTTGTTTTGTTTGTTTTTTTGTCTCATTAGCTTTTATGACTTTGATTTTATTGCCGCAGCACAAAGCAGAGTGATGCTGAGATATGAAGGCCGATGGATGTGGAACATGCAATTTACTTTCATTTAAAGAAAGTCACAAGTGAATAACTTTGGGTTTGACCAAATTGTAATACTCTCGAAAAGTCCAAAGTTTTGTTGATAAAAAATTAGCTTTTACTTTATACACAGAGAACGATAATTTATTGTATTCTATTTGATAGTGGGGCAATTATATTCAATTTTAGACAAGTCATGCTACAAGAGAAAGCATAAGTTCTTAATTCAATAGAATAGAACTAAAAACCTCTCAATTGTATAAAGTCTTCAAGCCCAGAGGGGAGTACGAGTAGAATTTACTATTCTACATTGTACTAATTATTATTATTTCTACATCATATTAGGCCAGTTAGTTATGATATTTTTTATCTACAAAATAATGAAAATAATAATCATCAAATCATTTTGCAAAAAACTCCCCTAATCATATAGTAATTGCTATCACAATTTCCTGCTGTAAAATTTGATTTTGATCTATGTAAATGTATTGCCGTCATTAATTATGCCGAGCACTATGTGTGATATATGTATACACACACACATTATATGCAGTACAAAAACTCCGCAAAGGGCATTTAAGCATGTGTTGCATGCCACGGGGCGTATACGCTCTGACAGACATTACATATACGCCGCATGTGTGCCATAAATTTGGCTAAATCAATTGTGCGTGCTACTTTTAACGCGCTTGGCTGACTAACTGACACGCCCACTGCTACGCCCACCTGCTGGCCACAAATCGAATTCAAAATCAAACCCAAAACTCTTATATTTTAACCCTCATTTTTTTGTTTTTCTTTGCCTTTTTCCTTCTTTGTTTTTGGAGCTCATTTTTTTGAAGGGAGCCTGGAAATTTATGTGTGAACAATTATTTCAAGTTCGCCGCCGCCGTTGCAAAATGTTAGGAATAAAATTTAGTGACGAATGCTTATTTTACGCTTCAGTTTTCAACAACTTACTGCAAATGTGATTTTCGTACGAACAACAACTTGGGAAACATTCGTTATTTCTTTTGCAGCGCGACAGTGTGAAAATTTGATTTGTGCCTCGAGGCAGAAACAGAAGAAGAAGCGGCCGTTTTAATTTAATTCGGTTTTGGGTTCGGCTTTACCGACATGTGCAATGCAAGATTTATGGCAGACCGTTTACCAATAAAGCACCGGCTGCTCCCGAAGGTTGTCCTGATGGAATGGAATGGAGAAGGAGAAGGCAAACCCAAATTAATTTCATTGGAAATGCTTAGCGAGAGTGATATGAGCGACCACAGTTAAAGTTCTTGTAGAAATTGACAATTGCTTCCCCCTATTTGAGAACATTTCAAATTGCCTGGAACAACATTTCTGTGAGCTATTAAAATGCGACAGCAACAAGAAAATTCGCGACATTCGCCTGCTGGCAGAAATGCCAGTCAGCCAAAGAATGTATAAAAATTTATCTCTGTATTTATTGTGCTTTATTGGGGCACTCAAAAAGCATAAGGAGTATGGGAGCAGCAAAACCAAGAAAATAAAAATAAAAACAGATGCCAAAACAAGCGGCAAGCAAACAAAATGCAAAGACAAGTAAGATCCATATTGACATAAAAGCCAATCATTTTAAAATAGCTTTAAGCCGAGGCGGCGACCAGTGAGAAAACATCAAAAGCTGCTTTTTGGAACGACAAAAACGAAATACAGAAAAAACAAAAACACAGCGAGACTCTGTCAAATTTAAGAAGCGCTCGCACTGTGGAAAGTCGGAAAAACCCACGGGGTGACTCTGTGTGTGTTTGTGTGTGTGTCGGAAAAATGTTTATTCAGTTATGCCATTCGAGTACCCGAAAAAAAAGACAGTAGCAACCACTGCAAAGCAACTCGCGGAAATACAAATTTCTGATGCAGTCACCGTCACAATATTATGCACTTTGATCCCTGCCTGGCACTGGTCGCCTCTTTTCCGCTTTTCCGCTTTGTGCATACAAAATCAAAGCCAACCATATTGGGAGTTCATTGCAAATGCAGCACAGACTTAGTCTCAGTCTTAGTCAAAGTCAAAGATACTACTCGTAGAACTCTGTGTAATCAATCGAATTATCGTTAAAGTGTAAGGCACATGATTGATGTGCTCGTCGCCTCCATCAATCATCGATGGATCCAAGTGCACTGCTCCAAGTGAAGCTAATAAATCAAAATTTATCCTTCTAGTCAACTGAGCCACATGTATGAGTAGATCTGTCTGACCAAAATTTAAAGCAGAACAGCAAAAATTAATTTTCAGTTGCATTTCAATTTCTAGGGAAAGTCAAGCTGAAAAGATATACAGAAACTCAGCTAGGTATTTAATAAATGTAGAAATTAGAGAATAAGTTAACGTACTGTTTTTAATTTTAAAAAGATAATTCATAATCATGTCTACATATTTTTTAAATCCTTTGTTACTTGCCCAATTAAATAAACAATAAAAAACTCTGGGATTAAATACGTGAATACATTTTTTTTACTCACTAAGGTAATCTTTTATTTTTATAAAAAATTAACAAACAAAAATATTCTAAATCCTTTTCTTTCTACATATAAAATCATTCGCCTACAGTTTTGCCACAGTTTTTTGAGGAATGTAGTAGTAATTGATAAGCAATTAGAGAGATTAAAATTTCAGTTTCAGTTTCAAAAGGATTAAAAGCAACGCCCAATACATTCATCATTTTAATGACATTTAAAAGGATTTTAAAAGTACGATATGCATGTGTGTGATTTATGCCCATTTGCATTTGAGTTCCCAAAAATAAATTCAATATTTAAATGCCATTTAAGGATTTATTTATTATTATTTCACATAGATTGAAGAATATTGGCAGAATAAAGTCTTGTCGAAGCATCTCTCGTCATTCAAGTATCTGCAATATTCTAAGGTAAATATTTGATGTTTGTTTAGCAGAGCATAAAAATAGACTTATGCCAGAGAGAGAGAGAGAGAGAGAGAGAGAGAGAGAGAGAGAGAGAGAGAATGCGAAATGCATTCAACTCAAGCAGTCACACATGAAAAGAACTCTATCAAAGTGAATGCAGCTGGAGGAATTGGTGGTGGTTCAAATGGTTCAAAGTGGATGAAAAGTGGGTTACACACAAGTTCAAGGAATCAAATGAAACCACACTTAGCCAACGGACCACACAAAGGTTGCCAAAAGGTGCGTCAAGGTTAATATAGCGTATGCAACATGGTTAGACAGACTAAACAGATTTGCCAAGTTGTGTTTAGTGAATTGTGCATTGAACTCGTACCGATTAAATTCGTGTGCAACTTTAGCTTGCAACACGGGCAAAGTTTCTTGGGCGCCAATTTCACGCATGTTGTGGCTGATAAAAGTAATTTCAGGCGAATAGAAGAACTGACTGACTAACTGACGGACCTTCAATCATGACCGACTGCAGATAAGACTTAGCTGCATACTTGCTGGCACTTTGCGGCTAAAGTTTTACCGCTTTTGCTACCTGCTCTTGAGATACTCGTATCAATTATCGTTGCAAGTATTTCAGCAACTGCACAGTGAGAATTCCTCAGTTGTTTAGTTTGTGATTTATTAATGATTTTATTAATTTAAAACTTAAAATTTATGATGGATTCAAACGAATGTTGTACAAATCACAGCAACGCTAAACTTAATGAAAATAAACATAACCAAATAGGCTGAAAAAAAATTTAAAATTCATAATTTTATTTTATTTGGAACTCCAAGAAACAATTAAAAATAAAAATAGTATCTGATGAATCACAAATCAAGCAACATAACTATTATAAAATATTTCTACAATCGATAAAGAAATTAAAATTGTATTTAAGGTCTAATAATAATGATGCAAAATTTTAAATTTATATAATCTCTGGTGTATAACAACAAAACACATTCACTTTTTCTAGTATTAAGTCCGATAGAAACGAGCGAGTAAAGTATTATCAAATCAAAAAAAAAAAAACACATAAAAATTTTAAATAAATAATTAAGTTGTGAAGGCTTTTTCAAATTATTATATTCTAAATTTATACAATTTGGATAATTTTATATCACTGATACTTTTCGATTGCTTTAAGTAAAAGTCCTGGACTTTTTCCACAGTGAACTGTTTAATTTCCAGATGATTATCTGCGAGTCTGGAGTCCAGAGGGAAACGTTAGCCCTTCAAGTATCGGGACAATTGCTTTTTGCTCTCACTGCCACAAGTCAGCTGCATGTAAAGTGCACTGATGTTGCCAAGGGAGCGCTTAACTTAATGCCAACTTAATGGCATGTTGGCTCAAATGAGCCTCATTATCGTCTGTTTGTATTGGGCTTTGGCATTGGCTTTGGCTTTGGTTTCATCGTGAGCCTGCTGCCAAAGTAGCCGCAAGCTGAGATGGTTGCACAAACAGTTGAAGCTCTTGACGAGGCTCCAATAGCCCCAATGGTCACAAGTGACCAGCTCGTGGTTTTCCCGTTGATGACTCCAATTCAGTGCAGAAATTGAATTAACCTTCAGTTAATTTCATTTGTTTCAACTTCTATTCATTCAGTTCGGCCATTGTTTATATTGATTGCATGCATGCATATTATATTAAAAATTCATTTTTTTGCCTTTCAATTCATAACGACAATTCACGCCTGTCGATTACTATTTAAAAACAAATTTCACTTGTCTATTTGACAGTCCATTTTTTCGCTGTTCATATGCATTCTTCGTCTGTTGTCAATTTGTGAAAGGTTGCCACATATATGGGCAAGGGGCAGGAGATGTGTGTGTGTGTATTGTCGTTGCTCGGAAATCAATATTTAAACAGTGTACGCTCGTTAAGTCCTTGCTGCGTTGCGAGTCGAGTTGAGTTGAGTCAGTGAACGTTTAAAAATAAAATCCAAACTCATTCAACTCGTTCAACGACTCAATAAATGTTGCAAATGTGCTCGTTGTCGCTGCGGTTGCTTATTTCTCTCCCTGGCTCGAACATTTTATTTATATAGAGACAGAGCGAGAAAGAGGCAGTAAGCAATAGAGGGAGATAGAGAAGGAGAGCATGTCCTGCATGCTGTGCTCGAGTGTGTAACAAATTTCGTTTTAGTTTCAGTCTCAGTTTCAGCAAAAGCAACAGCAACATTTCAAACGCTATTTATCTTTATTTCTCTCTCTCTCTCTCTCTCCCTCTCTCTCTGGCTCCTCTCATTTCTCATTTCTCACTGATACTGATGTTTGTTATTTGCTAACCGAAATGATATATACGCACATTCTTGCCCACTGTTATCATTAGTCATGCTTTGTTTCACACACACACACACATGTACACACATAAAGTCCAACGGTGCGTATGCTTGATATGCCAGACAAATTGCCTTGACTTGGCCGTTTAACTCGCTTATCGATTAGTTTCGACCCAAACTTTTTGCATCAACATTTCTGCCATAATTCGAACGCAATTTTAAGTTTTATTAAAACTCAGCGAACTCTTCAGTTAATTACCTAAAATTTGAGTTCTTCAAGTGCTTGTGAAGCTGAAATAGCAACAACTTTTCAAACATCGACAAAGTTTCTGCCAAATAGGCAAACTCAATAGCGCTAAACGTTTTTATTACCCAAGACCGTGAGGCAAATGTCGAGTTCGCGTCCCTCCTCCTTCAAGAATTGCACTTGACGCAAGTCGCAAATAATTTTCCAAAATTCTACAGCTTTTTGCTGCAAATTAGTGATGTAAAAATACAGCGAAATATCGATGAATCGCAAGACATTTTGAGCTTATTTAATATTTAATTCAATAATATGAAACTATTCGAATATCGCGCAGCTCAGATTTGTTGTGAAAAATGTTAGCCTCCTAGCTCTTACCGTTTGGGCTGCGCAAACAGCAACCAAACTAAAAAAGGCATGTAAATAATATCCGTAAGATTCCACTTTTGTTTAATATATGTATATAAAAACAAGAATGAAAATTGGATGTATCGACAAATGTGTGTTACTTTTCTGATGGATCGACAATATTAAAATTCAGTGTTCAGCTTGGATTTACATCTCTGGTGCAAATTCAAAGTCAAGCGGCCCGTCGTCGGGCCATAATCACAATCTATTAGCGTCAAGCCAAGTCGAGCCCTACTCAATGCCTGCCATATGCCATAATTGACACAAAATGTCCCCGAGCGCGCATATTTACGCACCTAATCAATATGGTCACTGAGTGGCAGAGCTTGTCTGGCAGTCTGACAGTCTGGCAGTCTGTTAAGGCCAAATTACGCGTTGAGTTTACTCCCAAGGTAACTTTTTATAAATTATTTGCGGACTTAATTAGGCGCACTGCGCGTCTTAGCAAAGTTCAGTTAAGTTGGCCCAAAAGCATCGCAAAATTCACGCAAGTTTGCAAAAGTTTCGCATTAAACTTTTGTCAATATTGACAGAGTCTTAAAATGTGTTGATGAAATGAAGTTTGGCTTAAAACCGCAGACAACACAAACAGCCAAGTTTAATATTAATAACCCGAAGCAGAAGGTCGCACAAATGTTAACCAAATATTAAATCAGATTAAATGTTTTTCACTTGAATTTAAACCCCTTTACAATATTGAAATAAATCCATTCAAATGCATAAAGAAGAAATAGAAATGTCTAGAAGTTAGCCAAACCATTTTATTTTTAATAGGTTCAACATTTGCTACGTTAATTAAATGTTTTAATTACTAGAGATTCTTTAAAAATAACCAGTAAACTTTATTGGTATTAATATTAAGCTCCACAGCTTAAAAAGAAAGCCAGCTGGATAGGTAAATTTTATGTTACAAATAATTCTCAAACTGTTAACCACAAATTGAGTGCGAATTTGACATTTTGTCCCACGCATATAATATTTACCGTCAGTTACAGTTAGGCCTGAAGTCAGAATTTAAAATGTGCGCACAAGTGGGCTTATTGATTGATTTACAAACTATTGTAATGGAGTTATTCAAGGGCAAACAACAGAACCCAAAATAATCCCTAAAAAATCTACAACTCAAATGAAACATTCAGTTGTTAACCAAATCGAAGTTGGCCATCCTGAGGGTCCCTTTAAACCGATTGAAACAATAAACTGAAAGGGAATTTGAGTTGAGGTATCTGCTTTAAGTTGAGCCGAACACTTTATGCGCACAACTCCATTTGATTGATGAGATTTGTGCGCTTAGAATTGTATTTTATTTTATTTCATTTCACTTTATTTAGAAGTATTTTCAACAGTTGTCGCTCTCCCTTTTTTCTTTTCTGAGCCCCTGCAAAAAAGCAAACAAAAACATTTAAAGCGGCTCAGGGGCAATTGCTTTATTCCTTTTTCGTGTCGTCCCTTTTATATATTGTATATATGTGTGAGAGCAAATCAAGTGGATTTACTGTCAGAGTACGCAATTTAAGCTTTATCTTTAAGTCATTGTCATTGTCAATTTAAATTGGCTCGTTTTGTGAGCCTTGAAATGACACTCGAACAGGTTGAGTGGCGTTAATTAGTCGACTCTAAAACGTCATCAGTCATTTCACATTCTCAGTCGTGGCAACAGTCGACATATGCAAAGAGCCCATCTTCATCTTGCCCAGTCCCTTGTCTTGAATCCCTGCACCACTGCACCAAGTCAGAGGTATCAACCAGACAGCCTCATTAAATTACGTTCTTTTCATTGGAAAATTCATTGCTCGGCTTTGTCTTCATTGTTCGTCAATGGTGCGTATGAGCATTGTTTCATTGACTCTGAACTCTGATCTCCTGTCTCCCTCAATCTTTAATTTAACACTTGATTTCGAGTATTTTTTGTAATCTTATATTAAATTGTTTTATTCCCAGCTGAAAGTTGACATAAAAAAAAATATATTAAACAATGTTTTTATTTATTGGTTTAAAAAAAAATACAGCTTGGAATATAATTATCATTGTTTTTATTTTTATCAAATCTGTCAAGAATTTTTTTATGAGCTCTCAGAGATTTGTAGAACACACCTGTTTTGACTGCTTTTAATGTAGCATACTTTTGAGGGCTCCATTGCCAATCGCTTATGCAATGAGACACTTTGCACCAAGATGTTCACTTTGCACCAAGGCACAAGTACACACACTCAGACACCCACATAGCACATAGTACACACACACACACTCACACATAAAGACAGCATTTTGCAGCTGAAATTAATTTGCTTGCACTCATTTGTTCTCCCGTCATCGTCGTCGTCGTCACCTTTGTCCTTTGTCCTTGTCAGCCTGGCTGTCTTGAGCTTTGACTTGAGCTCCCTCTTCCACTCTCTCTCCCTCTTCCACTCTCTCTCATTCGCTTTGTTTGTCCACGCTTCAAATTACAATTTCGCATAACATTTTTCGCCTTTTCTGCTGTTGCTGTTGCTCATATTTATTGCATTGTCATGCAACCTGCAAGAAGAACGCGGCAAATTAATTTGTCCCTACTTAATCAACAGCACTTTTAAAATTCTCCTTTTTTATTGAAAGCAGTGGGGAGTGCTTGGCTATGAGTTATTTAAACACCGAGTCAAGTTGCATTCACATGAGAATAAACATATGTATAGTTTAAATTTGCTTGATATTATTTTTTAATTTACATACTTTTAAATTTAAATTGTAAATTTTTTTATTTTTTAACAGTTTTTATTTTTTGTTTTTTTATTTTAATTAACATAATTTTAAAGTGAAATTTTTGATTGTCGACTGTTCGTGTTTGATGTAAATTATACTAAATTTATATGCCTTGGCCAAATCGACCTAAATTTTGTTATTGATTCATCAGTCTACCCATTAGCAATTTGTACAGGGTATACAGAAACTTTTGATGAGTAGAAAGACTGCATTCACGCTGCTTGAATTGTTGAAAGAAACTTGAGATGAAAAGATCGTTGAAAGTGCTCTTTTTTTAGTCTCTACTTAAGTTCCGTTCGTACTTCGAGGAACAGATGATTTTTTCATAATGACAGCGCATAAAACTGTGAATTAAATGCGTAAATAAGAAATAAGCTAATAGCACTTATGCCACATGCAACATGCAACTTGCAACATCCCAGTTGCAATTGCCATTCGGTGACACTAAGGCGCATTTAATGTTTAGGAAACAGAGACAAACACATAAACTGTCAAAGAAGCACTAAAGGCCACTATGGAAACTTTTGGCATTTTTTTTAATTCATTTATTTTTAACAAGTATGTAATTTAAAATAAGTCCAAAATTGAAGGAGCAAACAAATTCAAATTAAGTTTTATTTAAATAATCTGGTTTCGTTGTGAAATTATTAATTGATTTCAAAAATATGGGCAAAGTTTCCATAGTGCAGCAGCATGAGGTTAATACAAGTTCTACGACATTTTGACCTGAAAAATATTATAAAATATAAAATGGCTACCAGACTGTTGCTCTTGTGTTGTTGCTCTTATTGCTGCTGCTGTTGTTGTTGCTGTTGTTGTTGTTGCTGTTGTTGTGGTCTCTCCAGCTGTGTGCTTCAAATAGTGGCATAGTAAAATATTTACTTTGGCAACGGCTGCAACGACGACGACGACGACAAGTGGGTCGAGAGACTGAACGCTTTAGGGTTGTGGCAAAGCAGGGTTGCCAACGCTGCTCAGCAAAATGAAAAGCAAAAGCAAAAGCCGGGCAAGCAGATAAAATTCATTAAAAGGGATAACGACTCAAATAGTTTGTTGCGGTCGTTGCCGTCATGTGTGTGTGTGTTAAAGGATTAAGGACTTTTGGTAGCATTTTTTAGTGAAATTTAATTACAAATTATGTGAAGCGGCAAAGCAGTTAGACAGTGGACTATTCAGCTTTATGTCGACCAACAAAAATGGCTTAAGCAGCTTTAAGCTGCCTGTCTGCCTGTCTATCTCCCTCTCTCTCTCTTTCTCCCTCTCTCTTTCTCTCTGTATGTCTGTGTCACTGTCAGCTTAGCCGGACACACTCGAAATGGTCACAGTTTTAGCCCAATTGCTTTGGCCTCATTGTCCACACACAAAATCTGCGCCAATTAACGAGCTTTACTAATTAAAAGCCAAATATGCTTTATTTCATTAACATAATTAATTACTTAATGTTTAAATTACGACTGCTTGTGTCCCATTCCCAAGCACACAACAGTTTATTGTGTTTTAACCGCATTGAAACGTGTTTGCTTTATTTAATTATTTAAACTGCAATTACGCATGCAATCGATAGTGTTTTTACTATTTTCATTCCACATTTGTTTTAGCTAATTAGTATTATTGTTTTTCCATTGTTTTACACGGGAAAACTGTCTCTAAACTCTAAGGCAATTTATCTGAACTGAGTTGAATGACAGTTCAAATTGAATGGGTAAGAGTTGAATAGCAAACTAACAATTGTATTGAACTAAATTATAAGTAATGAATATAATTTTTTACAAACTTATAATCCTCGGTTAACAAAGATCGTATTGTATGATTCTATTGACGACGTCATGATAAACCAGTTAGTGGAATTTTAAATATCATTCTCTGATCAAAATATTCAACTCACACAGTTCGTTTTTGTTTTGTGGAACTAAATCGGAGTTCATAATTCACTCGCCACGTGGCAGAGCGCAGCCGTGACTTGCCACTTGCCACTTGCAACTGCAACTCACTCACTTGAGACTGCAGTCGGAAAATGGCACGGAAAATGCTGACTAAGCAGATCACCGAGTACCACAAGTGCAGAACCAACAACAACCACTTTGTGTTTTTGTGAAAGTAATCAAGAAAATTAAAGAGCACGAGAGCAAATGCTGGATTTTTAATCAGAACACAATTCGAGTACACTCAGAAAATATTGCCATGCTCAAAATAAGTAGGTTCGTAGCTGAATTTATACTTTAAATATTTTTAGATTGTTATTATCTTTGAATTTTTGGGCCTGAGAATTCTCAGATGATTCTATCATCTCTTGAAGTAGCTGAATATAGAGAATTGCTCCTTTTTTTTGTGTCACCAACCAAAGATACTACATATAATAAATTGGTATTTAATTTTGTTATTTATCGCGATTTTCATGTAATAAAACTAGAATATTTTGAGATTGAAACTAACTAAGACATGAGACTATTTTGTACTAGAAACAAGTACATTTTGAGATAAATTCCAGATATTTGTGCACTTAAACTAGTATGATTCGATCTTTTCAGACTTAGATTAATCTCAAAACGTACTTAAAGTATCTCAGAAAAATCTTGTTTTAAGATTTCCGGGATTGCGAAAAACGAACTTGAATTAAGATTTTCGCTCTCAGTTTGGGAAATTCTTGAATATCCCCTGTTTAAGTACGGAAATCTTGATTATTTTCCCGAGTGTATACACGGTGCTTTTGAATATTAAAGAAGGCAACTCGAGAAACGGACAACTTAAATCAAGGCAATCAACGCTGTTGTTGATGCAACTGCAGCAAGTTTGAGTTGAGGTTTTGGGTTGCACATCATTCAAGTGCTGCACGTGAAATTTTTGGCATTTGCAAGCAAAGAAAATGAGAAAAAGGAGATAGCGAGAGAGAGTGCACGAAGAGGAATTTCAAGGATGCCAAATACCACTTGACTTGGGTCCTTGTACAGCCAAAAGGAAATCAATTTGTGCTTTGATGTTTCACTTGAGCTCATGTCTAACTGCGATTCGAGTACCATTCGATACAGGGTGCACTCCAGGCATTATTGCCTTGAACAAAACTAATTCATTTATAATATTACCCATACGCCATGTTTGGCATGCGGGCAATTAAATTATGCACTGCAATCATTGCCAAAGGATGCGCCAAAGATATGCAATTAATCATATTGCAAGCAACAGAAACAATAACAATTAACTCTGACCATGGCTCTACACTCAGAGATAATTTTGCAATCTTATAGATATAAATACATACAGTGATTTGTAAAATACTTAGATTTAACTGAAAAAAGCCAAATTGTCAAACTTATTATAAATATATTAAAACGAAAGTGAATCACACTTAAAAATTACTGATTTCATGTAAAATTTAATTTACATTAAAAATATGCAAAGTGTTTTTAAATATATTTAATGTCAATTTTAATTGTTTTGGTCTACCTAAATTCAATTTCTTTAGTTTACTTAAGTATTTAGTAACAATATGCTAGCTAAACAATTTTCATTTTTAATTTGGGAAGAATAATTAGATGCGCACTTTTTGCTCTGTGTATTTGCAGCCTTTACCAAGTTTAAGCAGCATTTAAACAGAATCATTAACCATATTACCGTTGCTTTTGCTGGTTGCCCAGTTACCTTGCAGCATCATTCAATTTATTATGCAAAAGGTAACAAGTGAAGCAGGTTGTTCTTGTTATTGTTGTTATTGCTGTTGTTGTAGTTGTTGCTGTGTTCCTGGAGAGCACTTTAAACTGCCAGCGCATCCTGTCGTTTGCAGGACCCCGTTTTGCACTCGCTTCCTGCATTTTATTAATGTTCTGACGCTTTTAACGCATTTTTAATATGAAATTCACTTTAACTGCGCGCACTAATTTGCCGAGAGTGGAGTGTGCTCTGCTTCCTGCAACTGTTATTGGCTTAAAGGAGCAATCCACTTGGACGACTCAGCTTCAATAACTAACTTTTATGTTGGAAGCACTTGAAAAGTTGCACACAAATCAAAACCAAGAACATTTCATCTATCCCCCGCTCTCTCTCTCCATAAATTGCTCTGTCTATCTTTGTCTTTCTATTTCCCGCTCTGTCCTTCATCGCCTCTTTTTCCCTCCATTTTGCTAATTAGACTCCCTTCAAATGTGTTTACGCAAGTTGCCGTGGCCGTTGCCTTTGTTTGCCCATCGCGAGTTGTTGTTGGCACGCCATGAGATGCAGGTGAATCTATAGTACCATTTGGCAGGCATTGCTAATTGGCAGGCACTGTTAATGGCACGCTTAGGACTTGGTCACAAGGGATATGTGTTTTCAGCGCCAACTTGAATTATTGCTCTCCTAACACTTATTGCACGCGCTAAAGTGCAGCCAGACATTGACTATACGCAACGTATACGCCATGTGTGAGACAACAACAGGCGGAACAACTACAGCATGTGAGAAAATAACAAGATACAACATGAGACTTCAACCTGTTTGTCCAGCGTATACACAACTTCCTAGTCAAGCAGTATACAAACAACATACGAGATATGAAGAATATGTTGCGTATAAGTTATATGTAAGTTATCAAAATATTTTCAAAATATTTTCTGTTAAGTTAAATATATTTTAAACCTGTACACAACCTATTTAAATTCGGATTTAAAATAAAATATGTACACAATTAATTAAAAAATTTTAATTTATAGCTGTTGGAATATCCCTATTCAAACTAACAAAAATAACATTATACAACACTATATTCAGTATTATTGTGTGATATGTGTTTGGTCACACTTAAATTTATGTTCCTTCTTCTTCGTCGAAACTTGATACATTGTGCATGTGGTGTCGGTGTTGCGGATATTTAAAAGAGCTAAATAAATTGAATACAATATAAATAATATAAAACCTAGCAGTGTTTCTTATTGACAATATTAGTTCTTAGTTTTCAACAATAGCTGAAAAAAAAAATCGTATTTAAGTTGCTTTCAATTGTCAAAATATTTTTTGTAAAGTTATATAAAAATAAATAATAAATAATATAGATAAATGTATAAAAATATAAAGATTCCACTGAAACTATTTAAATGCATTTTTAATATAAAATTAAACATTTATAAAACAATTTAATTTTTATAACTGAAAAGGTTAAAATATCTTGGTTAAGTTGCTTTGCAATGTTGATTTTTTGTAAAGTAAAAACCTATTTAAATTCAGTTTCACAATAAAATAAATTCACAACAAATTAATATATCTATATATATAAAACTCTTTGTCCTGACTCACTGACTGACTCACTGACTGAGAATCAACGTGCAGCCCAAACGGTAAAAGATAGAGAGCTGAAATTTGCACACAACATAGATGAGATAATTTCATCGTGCAATAAGACGGCGTTTTGCGAAATTCCACCTGTAAGAGGGTCAAAATCAAGGTCAAAGGTCACGGAATTGCTTAATATGAAATACTTTTTTGTTTCTTAAGATATCTCAACCAAACTCACAGATTATATGTTTGGTACTGTCTCTTACATTCTGACCAAATTTGGTCAAAGTGGAATGACTATATCTTATAGCTGCCATAGGAACAATCCGATGAAAAACACCTTTAGTATAAAAAACTTTTTTGTTTCTTAAGATATCTCAACCAAACTCACAGATTGTATGATTGGGGCTGTCTCTTACATTCTGACCAAATTTGGTCAAAGTCGGATGACTATATCATATAGCTGCCATAGGAACAATCGGATGCAATTGGAGATATCCTAACAAAACTTTTAGATTAACTCTTCTTGCCAAATTTTGACAAATTCTCTTAATTTAGCTTTTTCCCGCCAAATTTAGCTTTTTCCCGCCAAATTTAGCTTTTTCCCGCTAAATCACCAAATCCGACTTTTTAGCCAAAGTTCAATTGCAAGGAAAAAAATTAAGGCAGCGGACAGCGGAAGCTAAATATTTCCGGTTTTGTTTAGAAAAAATGCTATATTATATAAATTTGTTAAAACGGGCAACTAAATACAATGTTGCGAGCGAAGCGAGCAGGGGGCGAATATTATGTAAATTTGTTAAACCGGACAACTAAAGACAATGTTGCGAGCGAAGCGAGCTGGGGGTTGGCGAGCGAAGCGAGCAGGGGGCGTAGCCCCCTAGTTTATTATAATATATTTATTGTATATTACATTATATCGTAAGAGTCTGCGTAAACGTAACATATGAGAGTCGTGCAGAGATAACAAGTATACGCAATGTATGTAGTACTTCCCATACGATAAACACATTTGACAGCTTGTTACTGCTGCTCCCCTTGGTCAGCTGAACATCTTACACTACTTATTTAAGTGGTCAGCATTTACTAACGCTGCATTTTCACTTAAATGAAAGCCAACAATTTCCATTAATTCTCATTTGACGTTGACTTCTCTTACGTTAGACGTCTTTTAGATATGTTTTTTGGCCAAATTAAAATAAATTAAGAACTACGCAACTTGACAAAGAAGACGCTGGGGAACCTATTAAAGAGAAGAGTTTTTCACCATTGAAAATAATGGGAAAAGCAGTAGAAATTCTAGCACCTGCTGGCCGTGAAGTGAACGTACCTCAATTATGTATAATAAATAACAAAATATGCACGCCGATAAACGAGAACGGAACAGAAAGAGAGATAGAAATTGATAAAAGGAGACGGAAACAGGACTCTGGTTACGTGAGGATACGCAGTTGCCGTTGCCTCGACATAATTAAGTGGATTTTAATGAGCGTCGAGCCAAGTGGGACCCACAATGAGAATGAGGATGAGAGTGAGAATATTCGCTGCTTGATTTTGATTTTGATTTGTGGCCACTTGGGTTGGCTATTTAGATTAAGCATACGCAGCGTGGCACAAAACGCAATTCATAAATGTCACAATGGGCAACCAAATGAATGTAAGTATAAAACAGAGTTGACTTTGGGATACAGTTCAGTTGACTTGAGTTCAGTTCAGTTTATTACGGCTACGTGACACTTCAAGACGCACTCGTTGCCGTCTTCTTCTGTTGCTTTTTCGATTTACTGCGCTTGGTTTGCTGAGACTCCGACTGAGCCTGAGTCTGAGACGGAGATGACTCCACAATGCGCTGGAATAACACTGGATTGCCTCCCTCCAACTGGCGACTGTTGTTGTTGTTACTGTTGCTGAAGTTCTCGCTGAGCACAGACCAACAGCGCTGTGATCCCGGCACGTTGAGCTTATCGAGCAGTCGACTGGCCAGCTGTGGAATCATCGGTTGCAACACAATGCCGCAAAGCCGCAGTGCATCCATTGTCATGGCGATTATTGTCTCGAGGCGCGGCGCATTCGGTGAACTGCCGGCGGCCTTTAGCTCCCAGGGCTTGGCGCACTCAAAGAAATTGTTGGTTGCATGCAGCGCTGCAATGACCGTGTCCGCCACCAAGTGGAAGTGATTGCTCTCGTAGTGCTGTTCGCAGCGAGCTGTAAATGCAAAATTCCAAATGGAAGGCATTACTTTTGAGCGCACAGTGGCACAAATTGCTAGATTAGCATACACTTTTGACTTTTTTTTAAAAATTAAATAAAGAGGAAATATGAATTTAGCACACACTGGATAAAACACATGCACTGTATATTTCTTACATTCAAAGACATTAAATATTATTAGCTAAACTCCCTTAATTTTATAAAAAATATTAAACTTTTCTTAATTTAAAAAAAAAATAAAATGAGATAATAAAGACATTTTTGTACCATACAAATTCTATAAAAATAGAAATATTAAAGACAAAACATCATAGATTTTTTTCCTTTTCAAGATAATAAATATTTACCACTGTGCAACGTTGGCTTTCACAAGTGCAGAGCACTTGTAGCCCGGTTATTGGCCGGAAGTATGCCAACATCTAGGCTAACTCCTTTCCAACCACTTCAACGTGGCTGGCTTGGCTTAAATATTAAAATGACTTACCCGCCAGCTGCAGCATCGCCTCCTGCATTCGCTTGGCCGCATCCAAGTCCTGCGACAACTGCGAAAAGTGCTCGGCGTGCGGTGCGGGATACAATTGTTGTGGATTCAGCGACTTGGCACAGGCGCGTGATAACAGATTGCCCAAAGTGTCCGCCAACTCCGAGTTTAGTACGCGCAGCGCTTTCACGTGACTGAAATCTGCAAAATGCCAAATAAACTTTACTCCCAAACACAAAAAAAAATAAATGCTTGCAGCTGACAATGTCTCGCTGTTCATTAGTGCGCCATGGGTTGCACACTGCGTATGAGTGATGTTGGCTGATTGTCTGCTTGCCATTTGGCAAAACTAACATTACTGCACTTTCATTAAAAGCATTGCGACAAATACTAAATAGGTTACAAATCAACTAAGTATAAATATACTAAGCTTCTAAAATTAAACTCAAATCTAACTTTTTCAAACAAAAGGTTTGCTCACAAAAAGCAACAATAAGAACAGCAGCGGAAAGTTGCGGAAAATCGCATTTAAAAAATCTGCGACAAACATTTTAAGTCGCTTAGCGGAGCAAAGGATTTAAGCAGCTTTAACTATTTCCACGCTGTCCTCTTTCATTCACTTTCTGCACTAAATATTGCAAATAGATAAATGTCCAGCAGATGTCCAGCTAAAAACACGAAAGCTGGGACAGAGCAAGAGAGTAAACTTGAAATCGGTTTGTTGTTTGTCACCAAGAAACTTATTCAAATTTATTCAACTTGAAGTAATCAGCAGTGCTTTTTTAATTTACTGCAAGTTTGTAGAGTGCGTCAAAGTTATGATAGATTTCATACAGACTTAACTTTGCAGTAAACCAATCTTGAATCAATCTTTAAGCTCAATTTTTACTACGATTTTATGGACTAAGACTCTGAGTTAATTTACTTAAATTTAGATGATTAGACTTAGGAACATACACAATTTTGTGGGATTAAATTTCGAAGGGAAACGCTGTATAAAGAGTATTTCGTATTCGAGCAACCTGGAAAGGATTCTTCGCCTTTGAAAAGCTCCCAACGAGCATTTAAAAATAATAAATAAATGTCGAGCAATTAGCAATGTGGCAGAAATGTTTACCTTTAATAAATGCACACAAAACCCACAGGATAGAGGACACAGGACACTGGACCTGTGGAAACAGGACACAATACCACGTTAAAAGCGAGACCATTAGTAACGGATCATTGCTAATTGGTATTGGCCGTGATTATCGACTGCTGATTATCTGGACAAAATGCAACCAAATTGCTGTGAGACCTCATTTATTTAAGCATGGGTCAATAATTCGGATAAGGTTGCGCCAAAAGCCAGCGAAAATAGTTTCGACATTGTGTGCGATGTGGCATGCAACGTTAATTAAAATACATGCGAGGAAATTTGATTTTCAATGTGGCAAAGAACAAAAGGCAATGCGTAGAGTCAATTGGACTTAGTGATGTAAGAATCCCTCGAAACATCGATAAAATCGATGAATGCGTAAACAATTTTCAACTACTATACTTTATTAACTATTTTATTTTTATTGGTATTCACTTGTTTTGTTCTGTTTGCTATATTTATCTGATAATTCTAGAAACCAGAGACCGCAAATTAGAGTTATGAGAAACTAGATAAACTTTTATTTAAAATTTTTATTGAAAAATTATAGAATAAAAGGTGTTTTTTTAAAATAAAATTTAATTTTTAATTTAAATTTACCAATTTAAAAGACATTAACAGTCAATTTTTATGTTTCAACTTTAATAATAAAAATTGAAGAATAATTTTTAATTTTCAATTTTTTATAATAAAAATTAAAAAAAAAATTTATAAAAAAATTATAACATAACTTTCATTTTCAATTGCTAAAATGACAATTGAAAATAAAAGTTAAATTATAATTTTTTATCATTTTTATTTTATTATTTTATAATTTTTTTTATTTAGATCGAAAATTAAGAGTTTTCTTTTAATTTTTGTTGATAAAAATCAACAAATAACTTGTGTTTATTTATTTATATTTTAAAAACTATAATCGTTACGGTCCCTGCTAGAAACAAAAATTAATCAAAGATTTTCCTGATGAATCGACAATTCAATGTTTTCATTGGTGATATGCAAAATGCATTTTTAAACTCAATGCTTGAATTGCATCAGTAATTGAAGTCACACAGACAATGGCCGATAATCAAAGTTGGTCGGTCAACAAATGTTTAAATGCTCGTTTAGGCCAATAACAGTTATTGCTGCTTTAAGTTGTTGTTGCTGGTAATTAAAAATGTATCTGCATTTGCCACAAATTGCCGCCGCTCTTTTTACACCTGTGTATTTTTGACACCTTTTCAAATACATATTTCGAAAATATGCACTAATTAGTTTTGGGCCATCGAATTATTGACGGATATCCACAAAATGCATTCACGCAAAACACCACAACGTCATCGATTACAGCAACAAAAATAACAACAACAATTTCTGTGGTATTGCGAGTATTCAAATAGTTTTCCATAGAACTTTCTGTGGGTTTTCACAGTTTTGGGAATTGCATTTCCATGCCAAGTGATTCTCGAGCAGCAGACGGACCGAGAGGACAGCAGCTGCTTTGTGTCCCCAAAATAAAAAGACAAACAAATGCATATGCAAGCAGATTACACACACACACATACACACAGATACAACAACCTCACTCACACACAATAGCTGAGGTTTTGAGCACTAGAGTACCAAAAGTGTTGCCTACTTCTCCTCCGCACTCTTCACATCATTAATGCATTTGTGTTGTCGCTGCTGGTGCACAACTTTTTGCAGGCACTGCTGCAAAGTCAAGTTGTCGAACAACCTGAATTTGAATGCCGTGCACTCACAATGAACTCTACATATATATGCATATATATGCATGTACATATATACATAGTATATGTGCAAAGCTACCCTGTGTCAAATGCTAGACTACATTGATACCCTAAGCATATTCCATACCTTTACTTATTTAAAATTGCTGCAATTCTACCCTAAGTCCTGCTTTAGTCTACTCTTTAATAAATATTTCCCAACTCCTAAATTCTAAAAGAAACTTTTTTTAATTATCGTTTGATTTTTGTGTTTCCCAATTATTTAATATGTTTCTTACTAAGCATGAAATTATGTCCAATTTTATTTCGCTTCAACATCAATTCAAACTTCATTTAAATCTTAAGGTAATGTTTTTATCATTATCTTTCTCATGTTTCAAAATCAAGCTTAAATGTATTTTAAATCTTACAGAATCTCATAGAAAACTTGTTTGTTAGTCTGATATACCCAATTGCGTTGCTGGGTATTACTTAGTTCTGAAATGTACCAGAGCAAGTCTTGAATTTCATTTCCAACTGAGTGAAATTTGATTTTCAATGCATTACCTTTTGATGACGTTCACAGATCGACAGCAGGAGACGGGGCAAGAAGAGAGGGGGCGTGGCCAGGGGCAGTTGCAAGCAACATTTGGCTAAAATCAATTGCAATCAAAGAGGGCAAAAAAACATCATTTGGCCCAGTTGAGTGCCATTTTGCCGGCAATTATGCTGCAATGCGTTAGTTTCTAATGTAATTGCCACAAGGAGCTGCCACACGTGTTGCGACTGGTAACTCTCCACTTGCCACTTGCAGCAGTGAAATCGAAATCCGGCCTTGTTGCTTTTAACGGTTTTACGTGTGCTGGGAAGAAATTGAACCAGTGGAAAAGACTCGAGAGTCGAGCGCACTCGACAGTTATATGCCCGGTACCCTCAATTGAAATAAAAACTTAAAATATAGTAATAAATAAAAACGAGACAAAAGATTATGTATCTTATCAGTTGACGTTTTTTAATTTTAGTTTTTTTTATATTATTTATATGGAATATTCAATACGCTATAATAAACGATCAAGGGAGTATAGTTGACAAGTTTCGTTGCTCGGAAATAAAGGTGTTCAAACAGAAGAAACTGGCTTGAATTTAACAAGTCTGGTCGACTTTATATACTGCTAAGCTAAAAAGCAGCTTTGGTTATGGCTCTGGCCACGGCTCGCGCTGCACTTAAGTCCGGGGGCACATGTTTGTGGCATGTGCAACAGCAGGCGGAACAGCAGCAATAACAGCAGCAATAACAACAGCAACAACAACAGCAATTTGTAGAAAGTTTTGCACATGTTGCACACAGGTGCACGTGACTGTCGCCATTTTGGCCGTGCCTCAGACAAATATTGTTGTTCCACTTATTTGGCATAACATAAATAATATTTTTTGTTGCATGCCCCAAGCTCGTTTACTCGTATACGCGCTGCACCTTAAATTGCTTAAATGGCTTGTCGCACTTGCCGCATTTTGTACTCGCTGCGTTCTTGCCACAAAAAATGTCTCTTGCAAATAATATCGCAGGCAAAGTTGACTGCAACACACTTTCTCTCTCACTCTCTCTCTTTCTATCTCTTTCCTGCCACACAGTGACACTACATGGGCGTGGCCGTGGCCTGACAAGTGTCGACGTCAAATATTTAAGCACTCTTACACTGAACCAAAGTGCAAAGTCGCCCACAGACACAGACAAGACACAGTCAAAGTGTGCTGGATTTAAGCTCGAACGCCTTTCCAGGATATAGCTAAGGGCGAGCAAGCTGTGCATATACCACGCATGCCGCCAGCCACCTTAATGGGGTATTCTGGACGAGTGACAATAATAAATATATATATATATATATAAAACTCTTTGTCCTGACTCACTGACTAAGAATTAACGTGTAGGCCAAACGGCTAAGCGTAGAAAGATCATATTTTCACACAACATAGATAAGATAATTTCATCATGCAATAAGACGGCGTTTTGCGAAATTCGACCTGTACGTGGGTTAAATTTGGAAAATCTTTTTTGTTTCTTAAGATATCTCAACCAAACTCACAGATTTTACGTTTATGACTGTCTCGGACGTTCTGACCAAATTTGGCCAATGTCGGATGACTATATCATATAGCTGACATAGGAACAATCGAATGCAAATTAACCTTTGGTATGAAAAACTCTGTTGTTGTATGAGATATTCTAACAAAACTCACAGATTAACTCTTCTTGCTAAATTTTGACTTTTCCTCAAATTTACCTTTTTTCCCGCCAAATTAAGCTTTTTTTCAGCCAATAAACTATAATATAAAAATATAAACAATAAGTTGGCAGTTATTTTATTCATTGGATCACAGCTCACAATTCATAACAGTTTTGCCAAACTTATAAAAGTTTGTGTCATTTTGCACCTGGCAACTTTAAAAGTTAAACTTGTGTTAATTTTTGCATATTTTACGAACATTTAACGTCTCAGAATCAAATTTAATGTGTTGTCTTATACTCATTATGACATAAGAAGTTGATTAAAAACGTGTGCTTTCCATTTTATTTTATTTTTATTTTGTATGTTAACTTTTAAGTCTTAGCCGCATTTTATTTTAAGAATTATCCTCAGATTGCTTTCAATCTAAATGCAGGGTATCTCAATTTCGAGCCAGTTCGAATTGAGCATTGTAGGTGGTTAAATCCGGGCTTTAGGAGCTTTTTAAACTTGAACTTTGTCCTTTGTAAAAAGTAAGACACAGATTAGAAATAGGCCATGAATTGTGTAAACAACATATGAGTTTCTCCAACAAAAGAAAGAGAAGGGAAATTAAAAGGATTTGTTATCGCAGCTGGCAATAGATAAGACAAACTCGGGAGTAGCAAGTTCCCAACCGGAATTAAATGGTGGCACTCAAAGCGATTGTTGCCTTGGGGGACAGTGTTGCAAGAACATTAAAATCGCGCTTCATTTGCGATTCATTCTCCTCACAAATTGTAGCAAAGTTTGTCAGGTTTTTCTTTTAATGCAAGTATTCCCGCAACCGTGGTGCAACACGACGCCTTGCCCCCAATGCCCCAAACACTTGCCAAATGCAGTTTCAGTGTTGCAAGCAGCTGGACAGACCTTTGCCTGTTGCCCGTTGCCACCACTGGGCGGAAGTGGCGCCTCCGGCCGCCGAGTGGCAACAACCGCCGTGGCAGCATTTCAAAATTAAATTGTTGGTAATGAAAAGTTGCGCACTTAATGATGCTTGCCCCTTGCTGCTCCTGCTCCTGTTCTTGTTGTTGTTGTTGCTCATAAAAAGCTTTGAAATGCTGTTAGTCGATGGAAAGCGGATGTCAGCAATCAGACGACGCGACATTGGAAAATAATCGAGTGCGAGTGCGAGTGCAAAATGCAATGGGGAAAAACTTATTGAAATGTCATAAAAATGTTTGTCTCAGCGCCCAGCGGCGGCGGCGTTCAACAGTGCCTGTCACAAGTATTTCCCACTCAAAAGTCTGCTTAATTTAATAATCTTGGCACTGCCACAGCTGCCAGTTTTTCGCACATTTTTCTTTTTTAATATGCACAATATTAACGAGACTCGCGCCTCGCAGCAAAATGCAAAAAAAAAAGGGGAGTAAGAAAATATATATTTGGTAAGCCGAAGTTTAAATTCACTTTCTAATTTATTGTCCGATTAGATCTATGGAAACTGTATGTATTTTAGGTATTTAGCTGTAACTATAAGTTAAATGTGTTTTCAATGTGCGTTTCAATAAGAAATCTACAAATACGTATTGCAGAAAAATATGTTACAGTCGTCTGATTTAAAATACAAATTTACTGAGATATGTTAGATATACTATTATTAAGACATGGTTATTTGAGTGTAATACTTATAAAGGTTTTCGTCTTTAAACAGCCTAAAGACCATTTATTTGAAGAAGACTCTATTGTGCGCCTCAATCTCATTAATATCATATGTAAGAAACCCCTTAAAGCGTTACTAATCTCATAAGAATTGCATAATACCCAGCTCAAATGGCACAAAAAGATGCAATTAAATTAGCCGCAAGGCAGCAGGCCATAAAGCGGAGAGCCAACCAGAAGTCGTCAGCTGCCGTAGCCCAAAAGTGTGAAGGGAAAATTGAGTATAGGTGAGATGTGGTGAGTTGAGGTTGTCGGAAAGTCGGCAATAATAATTGAAACTGGAAAATTGAATTTAAATTTAAATTGCTGGCAAGAAACAGAAACAAAGCAGACGTCAAGCCAAGCTATTAAGCACGAGAATTGAGAACTGAGAGTCTCTGAGAATTTTCGGAGGTCCGAGTTGAGGCTTAAAAGCGTCCGTCGTTCATTTATGCAAATTGAATGCCGAAAACGGTTAAGGAATCAATCAAATTCTATGAAATGTGGGCGTGGCAATCAAACAACAACAGCATCGTTAAAGTTGATGACTTCTGGCAGTGCGTCGAGGCGTGTTAATTGCTTTTTGGCCAGATTATGAGGGTGTGTTTGACAGTCAGAAAGGGCGGCTCAATATTGAGATAACAATTGGCATTAGACATAAGGCTGATAATAGGTTACTCAACAACAAATCAAATCAGTTGCATTGATTAAACATGAGTTACAATGGAAACAGAATCTTGGACAACTTAAAGTAGTTTCCAAACATCTGGAAAAACGGGTAAAAACTGCTTTTCTGGGTTGTGATGGCAAACTAATCGCATCTGGCAGCAACTTTAAAACTTTGAGACGTCTGGGAGTCTGGAAATGTCGAAATCTCGATCCACAACAGAAGTTTATCTTATGCAAATACTTGGGCAAATCTTGAGTCAAGTTCAAGCAACAACAACTTTGCATCCGAATAAACAAAAGTCATCAGCTCCTGACAGACCAAAAACTTTGCAACAACAATACCACAACGAAATGTTGTTGTTGTTGTTCTTACTTTGGCATAAAATTGATATGCAAATGAAAAACAAAGGTACGAGGAAAACTAACGAAATCAGGCAAGCATTTGCATACAATACACATGTGGACATCAAAATAGGTGTCATTTATATATATTACATATGTAAAATCTTAAATACTTTTAGATTAGACTGAATCGGTCTGAAATCAACTCTTAAAAAACAACTGGAAAATTAAAAGTTCAAATTCCTCTTTATAAACATTTTTCATTGAACTTTGAATCGACTTTTCAGGAATATTTGAGAAAGTATCCCAAATTCATTCAAATATACAGGTAGAGATGCTGGTTATCCAAGAACATGACGTATCTAATCAATGACTATTTATTTTCACATTAGGATTATTTTTTATATTGATCGAAACTATCATTAATATTGTGTATTGTCTATGAACTAACTAAAAAACTTCTAGTCTTAAAACTTTCAATAAATATAAATACGAGTATAAGATCCGTGCAAATTTCATGTTGCTTGAAGGCCTCGTAGTTAAATCTTTCAATAAATCTAAATACGAGTATAAGATCAGTGCAAATTTCATGTTGCTTGAAGGACTCGTAGTCGTTTAAAATTACTTCAAATTTCAAATATACAGACGGACATAGCTATATAGAACCTGTTGATACCAACTGAGGATCTGTTTATATACTTTATAGGATCGGATATGTCTCCATATGTTTATCATTAAAAACGATGTCCCTACTCAAATGCTAGGCAGTGTACAGGTGCTCACATAAAAGTGTCAGTTCATTTCGTGGTTAGTCCAAGTAACAACTAGTCCGTATACTTACTGCCATCACTGTGTGCGACGCCCTCGCGCAGTAGGAAGTAGCGGAGTCCCTCCATGGTGTATTGCTCAGCCGCCTGCACGGGATCCACGACGTTGTGCTTGCTCTTGGACATCTTCTGGCCATCCACGGTCCAATGCGAGTGCACGTAGAGCTGCTGGGGAGGCGCCAGGCCAGCGGCTATCAAAAATGCAGGCCAATAAATGCCATGGAACTTGAGAATGTCCTTGCCGATGACTTGCTGAGCAGGTGGCCAGTTCCTGACATACTAAACAAAAGCAAAAGTAAGTCTACAGTTGGACTCTAAGGACTAATGAAAGATCAGTTTACCTGCTCATCGGGATACCCCCGCGAACTAAGATAATTGATGAGGGCATCCAGCCAGACATAAACGGTTTGTGAGTCATCATTGGGCACTGGAATCGCCCAATGCACCCGATTCGAGGGACGGGAGACGGACACGTCGGGCAACGGTTCGCTCAGCGTGTCTAGCAGGATCTTCTCGAACTTTGCTGGTCTTATGCGCGCCTCCTGCTTAACCCAATGACGCACATCGTCTTGAAACTGTGACAGGCGAAACATATAATTCGTTTCCTCGGTCCACTCAACAGGATGTCCCGATTCCAGCGAGAAGCGTCCTCCACTTTGCTCGTCCAGCCGCAGCTGGGAATCTGTGAGAAACGTTTCGTCCGAGACGCAGTACCAACCGCTGTAGGCTGCCGAGTAGATGTGACCACGTGACTGCAACGTTTGCTGCACGAAAGGATTACGCATGAATTACAAACCGAGAGTTGTGAATATGAGATACCCTGCAAAGAGGTCATAAAAACCATTGCTAAAACAGCTTGGCTAGTGATCTGCGATTAATCTGCGATATCTTCCTTATCTGTTATATACATTGTCACAAGGCTGTAACACTCCTTTTCAGCCTATTTTACAGGGTATCATATAAGACATACCCAGAAGTGAGACACCGCCGTCTTGTGCCTTTGCTCAGTGGTGCGAATGAAGTCATCATGCACTATTCCCGCCGCCTTGAAGACATTCCTGTAAAGCAGCGAGATCTCATCGCAATATTGCGCAACCTTCACTTTATTCCCCGCTGCCGCCTGTTGGATCTTCGTCCCATGTTCATCAGTCCCGGTGCAAAGACGCACAGTCTTCTCTGGGTAACGCAGTCGCTGGTATCGGCAATGGGCATCGGCTATAACTGCCGAGTAGAGGTGACCAATGTGCGGCGCTAAAACAATTATATATTATTAACTTTGAAATTCTTATTATTGTTATTCAACAATTCTAGTTCTCTCTTGGGTGCCCACCTGCATTTACGTAGAATATGGGTGTTGTTACATAATGCGAACTATTGCAACGCACGCCCAACGCCTTTATATATTTTATTTTACTTATAAGCATTAGAAAGACACTAATTTTAACTGAGAAATGCACGCATTAAATAAATAAATAACATTTGCCGGCAACTTTTGCAGCAATCAGCTGTTTGACCAGTGCTGCCCATCGTCTTGTTTAACAGCTGTTGATTGAGAGAGCTCTGGAGCTTAACAGTGGACGATTAACAGCAGAGGAGCAACTGTTGCTGGGGAAAATATTGCTGTCACAGCGAATAAATTTTAAAATCCAAGTGTTTTCATTCCCCTGTATTTAAGAAATGTTAAATAATTATTGGTGCTCAGCTAAAAGTTATTAATTCCCTTTATTTTTAAAAGCAATTCACATTTTGTTTAATATAATTTAAAATGTTAAATGATTTTCATAGTAAAAAGTAAAATATAAACTTGAAAATATAATTAACAACCAGGGAAGTGAGTGAAATAATTATAATTGGCACAAGCTATAATTACGCAATTGTTATATATGTAAATTTTAAATGTTATTAATTCCCTTTATTTTGAAACAAACAGTTGAATTATTTTAATGGCAAAAAGTTCAAAATAAACTTGAAAATATAATGAATAACAAGGGAATAGTTATGATTTGGTGGCACTCGCGTGTGTCTGGGGCTTCTTCAGCTGCAGCTGCAGCTGCAGCTGACGCCAGTGCCTGGCCATCCTCCTGGCCCGACTCGCCTTCTGCTTGGCCTCAACCGCCGCACAGGCGGCTTTATAGGCGGCACTTTTGGTCTTCTCGAAGTCCTGCTTGGCGTCGCTGATCTGGCGGTTGAGGCCGTCGAGGCGGTTCTTGGCCGCCTCCAGCAGCTGCGTCTTCTCGGCCAGCTCCTGCTGGGCGCCACTGGCCACGTTCTCGATGTTGGCCAAGTTGGCGGTGGCAGCGGCCACTAGGCGCTTCATCTGGCAGAGCTGGGACTGGGCCTCCTGGGCGGCCTGGGTGGCCGCGTGGGCGTTGGCCTGGGTGCTCTGCAGCGAGGCCGTGATCTCGGTGACCACCGCGTCCGCCTCGCACATCTCCTGCTGCAGCTGCTCCAAAATCTGCTGCTTGCCCGCCAGCGCCGCCTCTGCCGCCCGCGCCGACTGCGCTGCCCGCTCGGCCAGCTCGGACTTGACCTGCATGGCAGCCGCCTCGGCGGCGGCCATCTGAGCGTCGCTCGCAGCCCGCGCCTCCTGCGCCGCCTTCTGGGCGATGTTGGATGCCTTCGCCTTGGGACCCCCGCTGCCCATCGGGTTCCTTTGATTCTGCCCACTGTCCTCCCCCCCGCAACCGCCCTCGCCATCGCTAGAGTACAATGCGGAGATCGCTTCGCCTGCAATGACTCCTCTGACGACTCTCTCTCTTTCGACTCCCCCTTCCCCTCCTTCTCCGCCACAGCTATAGCTGTCCAATCTGGGAATCGCCTGCAGCAGTATGAGCAAGAGGAAGAGCACCGTGCGATACAGCATCTTCCAAATAGTTCTCCTTCGATCTCATGCCAAATTCGACACATCTCGACACTTGAGGCAACTGTAACTACGTTGTCATACCCTGTAATTACAGTTTAGTGTTACACCAAACCAAAGTAATTTCACTTTGTATCAGGGACCGCAAATAATGATTACTTGTTTTTTTTTTGTTTTAAATCAAAAAATCATTCACTTATAACTACTTTGAGACAGCGAGAAAAAATTTTAAAATTTTCAAGTTTTATGGACTTTGCTTTGAGCAAAAAAATAAAGCTTAAAATTAATCATTATTTCATGGGTTTTATATTTTGCCCAAAAACTTTGTTGTAATTTCGACTTTTTCTTAGGGAAAAGGCAAAATTAAAGTCAACAATTTTACATATTCCTAGTCAGTAAGCCAAGACAACCCATAATAATCCATTTAGAAATAAAATGTCTTGTGGAGAGCATCCAATTGAGCTTTGTCGAAATTACAACTTGAGTTTTATTTTGAGCAAAAAACAAAACTCATGACATAATGATTATTCGTTAAGTTTTATTTTTTTACTTAAAAATAATGATTTTTGGTTGAGAAGTTAGGTATAACTTAAATTTAATCATTATTTTTCATAATTTTTGTAATTAAACTCATAATGATTACAGTCCCTGCTTTTTATACCTCATCGAATTTCGATGCAGAATCAAATTAGACATCAAAAGATGATGAAAATTATATTCCGCAAGGAAATCGGTCAAGTTCTGACAAAGTTATGGAGTTTTTAAAAAGTGGAAGCTTAAAGGGAATAAAATATTTTATTGCGTAGCCTTTTATAGCTTTTTATTAATGTTCCTCAACAAATATACGAATGGGAATCTACAATCTGATGCAATAAAAAGGGGACTCCCCTCGCTTGGTCATGACTAATTTACTCTTTTGTGGGACATGCGCCGATTCCTTTGGGCCTTCTGCTTGGCCTCGACCGCCGCACAAGCCGCTTTATAGGCGGCTTTCTTGGTCTTCTCAAAGTCCTGTTTGGCGGCCTGCAGTTGATGGCCAAGATTCTCCACGCGGTTCTTGGCCGCCTCCAGGAGCTGCGTCTTCTCGGACAGCTCCTGCTGGGCGCCATTCGAGACGTTCTCGATGTTGCCCAGATTCGTGAAGGCCGCCTGCACCAGCTGCTTGAGCTTGTCCAGCTGCGTCTTCGCCTCCATTGCCGCATCGTTCGCCGCGGCGGCATTGGCCTGCGTGTTCTGCAGGGAGTTGGTCACGTCCTGGACGACGGCCTCTGCCTCGCGGTGCTCCGTCTCCAGCTGCTCCATGATCTGCTGCTTGCCCGCCAGAGCTGCCTCGGCGGCTCGGGCGGATTGCAGCGCCCTCTCGGCCAGCTCGGATTTCACCTGGGACGCAGCTGCCTCGGCGGCGGCCATTTGGGCATCGTTGGCCGCCTTCGCCTCCTGCGCAGCCTTCTGGGCTATGTTGGAGGCCTTGGCCTTGGGGTCCGATTTACCCAGCGAATTGCCACAGCTCTTTTGGGAGTTGCAGCTGCCAGCTTCCTTCTTGCCGCCACCAGCAGCTTCCTCATCCAGCCTGACCAGGTCGGGATAAATATCCAGGTTTCTTTTGTTGTACACCTGTGCAGATAAATGTAGAGTTGTTGCTAGGTATCTGAGAGACTTCTACCCACCTTGTCACGCGATCTGATTATATAACTCTCGGAGACACAGCCAATGTTGAGCAGTATAAATACGGAAATATAAAGCATTGTGCCGAGAATATAAATACTTAAAACATTTTCATCATCTATCCAAAAATGTCATGATTTTGAACTTCTGCTCAAATGTGAAAGCTAAAACTTGGAGTAGATTTCGGAAAATGGAACTGAACTGTATTCGGAAAAAACCGACAGAAAAAAAACACTTACAGTTGAACTTCCGTAACTCGAACTTCTATAGCTCGAATTTCTCTCTAACTCGAACTAAATGAGTGGCATTAAAATTAATAAGCTTATGAAAAAGAACTCTATATGTTAAGTCGAATATATTCATAACTCGAATCTTTTCTTTGGATAATGGTGATTCGAGTTAGGGAAGTTCGACTGTACGGTATATTTGGAAGGACTATCCAGAATCAGGAGACAAAAATTTTCAATTTTTAATGTTTTTAATTATTTTTAAGTTGACTTTTTAAGTTACCCCAAAACTCATTTTTGAAATTTTTAAAATATAAATTAAGAACAAAACTTTTTTTTCAATTTTTATTCTTAAAATTAAACATAAAACTTATATTTGAATTTTTATTTAAAAAATTTAAGTTGCTTCTCAATTTTTATATAAAAATCAGCTAATAACTATTATTTTATAATTTTTTTTACGATTTCAGCTTTTTTTTTTAAAACAAATGCCGTCATTATCAAAATTTTTTAAAATTCATTTAAATTTTAAAACTTAAAAAAAGTATAAAAACCTTTTTTTTTATTTGATATATCCTAATAAATTTATATCATATCTATAAAAAAGTATAAATAATATTCAAAGCCCCATTTCCTGCATTGCCAAAATTGTTAAGAAAAAAACCATTTAAATAAAAATGTTTAGCTAACTTTTATTCAAAATATATTTATTTGTGGATTTTTAAAATGTGTCATAATAATGATAATTATTAAACTTTGATTGAAATCAGAGAGGAAAGTATTACGAGGGTTGTGTTGTAAGTATACTAGAGTTAATTTGATCAAGTTTACTTCAAATTAAGCTTTATAAAATATATAAATTACATGCATCTTTTTTAAAAATTGCAAAAAGTAATCCAGCTCTCTTTTTATTCGAGAACCCATCCTCAAGAGGAGGACATGCGCCGATTCCTTTGGGCCTTCTGCTTGGCCTCGACCGCCGCACAAGCCGCTTTATAGGCGGCTTTCTTGGTCTTCTCAAAGTCCTCTTTGGCAGCTTCCAGTTGATGGCCCAGAGTCTCGACACGATGCTTGGCCGCCTCCAGGAGCTGCGTCTTCTCGGCCAACTCCTGCTGGGCGCCATTCGAGACGTTCTCGATCTGGCCCAGATTCGTGATGGTCGCCTGCACGAGTCGCTTGAGGTAGTCGACCTGGTTCTTGGCCTCCAGGGCCGCATCACTCGCCGCGGCGGCATTGGCCTGTGTGTTCTGCAGGGAGTTGGTCACCTCTTGGACCACCGCCTGGGCCTCTGTGTGCTCCGACTGCAGCTGCTCGACAATTTGCTGCTTGCCCGCCAGAGCCGCCTCGGCGGCCCGTGCGGATTGCAGCGCCTTGTCGGCCAGCTCGGACTTGACCTGAGCTGCGGCGGCATCGGCAGCTGCCATTTGGGCATCGTTGGCCGCCTTCGCCTCCTGCGCCGCCTTCTGGGCTATGTTGGAGGCCTTGGCCTTGGGATCCGATTTACCCAGCAAATTGCCACAGCTCTTACTGGGGCTGCAGTTTTGGCCACCTTCTCCAGCCTCTTTCTTGGCGCCTTCCTCCTCCAACCTGACCAGATCGGGATAGATGTCCAGGTTACGTTTGCTGTAAATCTGTCGACATTTATTTTTAGTAAAAACTCTAAAGGAAGACCAATTTCAATTTCAAGAACCTTATCGCGTGGCCTCATGATATAACTGTCCGATATATAGCCGATGTTGAGGAGCAGGAATATTGAAAGATAGAGCATTTTGACCATCTTCCCAATTCATTGTTTTTTCGCTTTTCCAGTTAAAAATCTGAAAGTTAAAACCAGGGACTGTAACTGTTGTAAGTTTAAAAATAAAAATAAGTGACCTTTACCTTTATATTTTTCCGATCTTGTTACGATTTAGTAGGATAATAGGTATTAATAGAATTTAACGTTAACTAGCTAAAAATCCTGATATCTTAAAAACTAAGCATGTGGTGGCTTTTCGCGATTTACGTTAATTTCTGATTTTAAAATAAAATTTATGCAGTATAAATTATTTTTGTAACTATTATGGTCAAATATCCCTAATTCCGTAGTTTATTAAAAAAAGTGATATTTCGAAACTTTTTATTATAAATTTGAACATATTTATTTCATAAATATAATTGAATTATATTGCAATATTTAAAATAAACTAAAATTTTTTTAAGTATTAAAAAATAAAAAGAAACACAATTTTTCTGTTTTTTTTTTATATTTGGTACCATCAAAGCTGTAGTTTTCGGTCCCTGGTTACAACTCACAAACTATTATAATGAAATGGGAAAATGTCGAACGAATTTCTAGTCATGTTTTGTGGGAAATGGGAAAATGAGGCTAGAATTTCAAGTCATGTGGTTCACCATAATATTGTCTTGCGTAGCACAGCAAACCTTGGCCTCGATTTATCCCTTGCGGAGGGATCTGCGACACCCGAGATCGAAGCGTCTGATGCCCTACGACTGTGGAGAGCAGCACGGAGAGCGAGAGTGCTCCCGAGAGAGTGGCCAGGAAGCAGCGCAAACGCTGCGCAGACAGAGCTGCAGAGCGGGCAGCTCCAAGGCTCGCAGCTCGGGAATCGCAGTGAAGGCGGCGCAAGAGGCAAAGCAGGCGAATGATGACATGGCCAGTGCGGTGAAAGTCGCATCGGATCGTATTAAACTGGAATATGCCGAAAGGGCGGCAGCAGCGGCCAAAGCAGCGGAAGCTGTGCTCGCGGCCAAGCTCCAGGTGCTGGAGCAGCTGGAGATGGAGGTGCGGGAGGCGGAGATCGTTGTCCAAGAAGAGTCCCAGGAGCTGA
This sequence comes from Drosophila limbata, assembly GCA_963924055.1. Lineage (NCBI taxonomy): Eukaryota > Metazoa > Arthropoda > Insecta > Diptera > Drosophilidae > Drosophila > Drosophila limbata. The sequence goes on along the minus strand of OZ001352.1, from coordinate 34,605,309 downwards.
GCTCGGCCGAGGCCAACAGTCAGCTGGCATTGAAGGCCCATCGCCAGGCCCAGGATGAGCTCAAGTTGCTCCAAACTGGCCTAAAGCTGGCCAGGGAGAATTATTCCAGTGCCGAGCAGGTTTCCTCCGCCTGTCAGCAGTCCATGGCGGACAAGACGACGCTCATGGAAACCGCCCAGAAACGAGTTCAGCTCCTGCTCCGGCAACTGAGCGAAGCTCGCGGCGATTACACCAAGACCAAGAAGGCCGCCTACAGGGCTCTGTGTGCGGCCAACGAGGCCAAGCAAAGGACTCAGCATACGCAGCAACGTTGATCTGAGAGCTGAAAGCTCACATCATATTTCTGTATATTTTTTTAACAATTACATAATGCTGCACAACAGCTTTCCATATTCAATACACATTTTTTAAATGTTTTTTTCTTAGAAAACTGTCTGATAAAATCGTCCGATTCTGAAATAGTTTGAGCTGCCTAATGAAATAATTTGTAGAAAATATGTAGTACTGAAAGTTGACGAGTTTTTTAGTGTCTGTAAAGAATTGAACCGATTCGGATGAAAACAGGTCAACATATATATAGTATGCATGATCATCATCATCATCGGGATCAAGGATATATATTCTTTAACTTCGAAGAGCCCCCAGAATATTAAAATGAATAATTAAAAGAGCATTTGCTTTAAAATAATTTATTCGTAGTTTATTAAACTTTTTTCTTTAGGGAATAAAAATATAAAATTCCTTGACTTTGGGGCAAAAAGTGCCCCCTGTCTGAATGGCTGCCAAAAATGCTGTGGAACTCTTTGCCTGTACATTCGTGTTTTTCGATTTTTCATTTTTTTTGCGTTTGCTTAGCTCTTGTCTCTCTTTTCTTGTGATTCCGAACCAAACAATTTAAATAAGTAGAGTATAAGAGTAAAGATAAGTAGATAGATAGATAGATAATGGGTGTTGATTGATTGGTTTCTCGTGCCGAATACAAAACGAGCTTAAGCTGAACTAATAGAATACAAAGGGGGAGCTTAATAAATAAGGATTACATTTAAAAGCCGGCAATTGTTGGCTGCAAAGAAACAAAAAGTGTACACAATCTAAAAGCTAAAATGCGCTTAAAATATAACTTAAAAAATACATTTAAAATTTAGAACACAATTACAATTTACATGGACACATTTCAAATAATTGTTAATTATTAAGAATAATAATCATAATAATAATAAATAAGTATATGCATATGCGTTGTTTGTTTTTACAATAGCAATTAAATTGGTGTTTTTGTTTTTAGTTGTTGTTGTCTGTTCACAAAATAATTTCAAAATGGTGATGCTTAGTTGCGTTTCATATTAGGTTAGGCCCAGTGAATATTATTGAATTATTCATTTATTTATATATATATATATATTTAAGTTGTAATAGTTAGTTGGATCAATTGCAACAAACAGTAAATACTCAATTTCAATTTGCAATGTGTTTGTTCATTTTCATAATTCTACCATAAAATAGTTTCATGTTGTTGTGGTTTTTTTTTCGTTTTCTTTTTAGAGATTTGTTATCTTATTGTTAAATGTGTATGTTAATTATCTAATGCTTTTTATTGTGAAGCCTTCTTTTTTAAGTATTTACAAACTAACACAAGCCCCTGTAAATAATCATTAAATTGTTTATCGATTGATCAATTGTTTTTTTTTATGTTTTTTACTGTATCTATGGCTAATGCTATGTATATATATATTATTGATCTTGATCGTAATTATGTTAATAAGTATATAGAATCTGTCAAGCCTTAACATACTGAATTTCATACAAAGATATATATATCTGATATTATCATATACATATTATTTTTTTCATATACAGTTTAACGTTCTCCGCTGAATACTGAAATCATCGAGTGTGTTTGTGTGTTGTTGTGTGTGTGCTTATCTTATATGCAGTAATGGATTAAATATATATATATAGATCTTGACATATGTATAGTATTATAATATCAACGTTTCAACTCTTACATTTACAACTGCTACTTAATTATTTGTATGCTCTATATAATGAAAATGTATCACGATTGACCAAAAACTTCGATCGAAATAGCCGTTAACTACACATGTTTCTCTCTCTTTCTCTCCTCTCTCTCGCTGTCTCTATCCTTAGCTGCAATTCCTCTTCTGTTGAGTATGTGGTTGATGCTTCTATTTGCTGTTGTAGTCGTTTGAGTTTCCTAGCCTAGTTTAAGTACTTGCGACAACGCTTTGAGCCACATGAACAGGGTATCTTCTCGTCCTCGAATGGGAACTTGTAGTCGTAGGTCAGTTCCTCGCCCTGCACAATGCGTCGCAGCGCAAAGATGATGATGTGCTTGTGTCCCAGTATATCGACGACCTTCGAGTAGCAATTCGGCTGTAAAATATATCAAAGTTAAACATAATCTCAATCCGAATCAATTCAATTCAGTTCAACTTACCTCACAGGAGTGATTGATGAAGCGCGCCGCATTGCCACGCATTGTGGCATCCACCACCAGATTGTCGTCGATCTTGAACATGTAACAGCCAATGCCGCGACTGTCGTAATAACGCTCCCGCTTGTCCGTCAGCGTCGAGCGAATTAGTTCTCCGGCGTATTCAATGACCATTTCACCTGTTTCCAAATGAAAAACAAATTATCAGATGTGCTACAGAAATCTCTTCCACTTGAGTTTCACGTCAATTTCATTGCTCCGTGCCACAGTCAATTCATCTAAAAATTGTTGAGGGAAACGAAATCATCGCTCAATCCACTGACGTCCGATGCCATGAGAATAATATCACATTTTTTGTGCGAATTTTAGATTTTAGAGTTGTCAAGAAACTTTTATTGTTTGTGGCGCCAACAACTTTTAAATTTTTTAAGCTGTACCATATCAATTATTATATAAATAAATTAAATAGTATTAATTAAAGAAGAAATAAAATAAAAACCAACTATTCTGCAATGATAAACTTAAAAAGTTGCTAAACAAACCCTTGGGAAATTTAATCGGGGAAATAAATAACTCGAAGTTCTGTGGCACGGCGAAATTTTCGAAGCGAAATTGCTTGGCTCCGAATTCGCTTTCACTTGTGATTTCTGTAGAGAAGAGGGAGGAATGGAGATGTTGCATACCTGCTTCTATGTCCTTGGTGCAGTAGAGACCGCGTCCATGGATGTGGGAACGGAAGACGCCAACGTAATCCTTGTAGGTCTCCTTCAGCGTGCGATACTTCATGGCCATGGGCAGATTGCTGCCAGTTCCGCGTCTGCCACAGATTGTGAGTGATTATCAAGATTGAGATTGAGAAAATGTTTTGTGGACACCTACCTGGGTACCAGTTCGTTATCCGAGGGCTGGACAAAGACCTGAATGGGCTGCTTGCGGTGCCTGGATGCCAGCCAGCTGAACATGTCGTACTCGGAGCGACTGCTGTACGGCTCACACCTGGCACACTCGTAGGCATTCTCCAGCAACTCCTCCTGGTCGGAGCCATAGTCCACAGCCAGCTGTCCATCGGTTCCGCCCGCTGCAGTGGCTCCAACTCCAACTGCCTGATTAGCTCCCGCTGCTGTGGATTGCGGCTGGTCACTGCGCTTGTGGTATTTGGGCGTATACTTGGCACACTTCTCCACGCCCGGCAGCTGCTCGATGAGATACTTGAGGGCGTTCGTCTTCAGTCCAAGCATCTGGACGCCACTCATGTCGGCCAGGGGACCCTCGGGCAGCGGGGCAAGACCGTGGGCCCGTCGCGCCACTTGGACCGCCTCGAAGACCTTCTCCCAAATCTCCGCGATCGAGCTGGACTTGTAGGTGAAGCCGTCTTCACTTTGAATCTCATACAACAAATGTGGTCCGCTGATTTTCTTGGCATCCCGCATTGGATCGCGTGGTGCTGGTGGCTGTGGTGCAGCAACTGTTGCCGTGGGCACCACAGCAATCTCAGCAGCTGTCGCTGGCTTTGGCTTTTGACATTTTGTGAGATTCTCGTGCATCTGCTTGAGCTGCAATTCATGTGCCTCGGCCATTTCATGGATGTAACTGGCAGCTGCCTCCACGGCTGCTGTTTCCTCCGCCGTGGCCGTGAATTCCTCATCATCGGTGGCCACAACACCGCCAACAGTTGCTCCCGTCGTGGCCAGCACATCCTCCACCATTTGCTGATAGCCCGCATTGTTGGCCTCCACTGTGGTTGCCGTTGCAATGGAATCCGCACAATCGTCGTTGGTTAGATTATCGAGTATCTTGCTAATCTTCTCTTTGACTGCGGGCTCCTCACTGTCCGACATTTCGTTGTGATCGTTGCAGGCCGAGGTGGCCATCTTCAAACTGAAGTCATCATCATCGTCTTCCTCGTCCTCTTCCTGCTCCTGCTCATTGTTGTCCTCCGCCTCCATTTCATTGCCGTTCTTCAGACTCGCATGAGGGTCTTCAGTGTCCATTGGAATTGGTTCCACCTGATAGGCATGCTTCTCCAGCAAACAGTTCTCAACCTGAAAGCCATTTGCCAGCATGTCCAACTGTGGTTGTTGTTGTTGCTGACAGTTTGTTGCCTCGATTAGCATCAAATCCTTGGATTTCTCCGACGCTTCCTTCTCATAGATCAGCTCATTGTAGCTCATTTCATGAGGCTGTTGTTGTTGTTGCTGCTGTTGTTCTTGCTGTTGCTGCTGTGGTTGTTGTTGTTGCTGCTGTTGTTGTTGCACTTGCACCACATTCGTCTTGAGTTCCGTCTCGTAAACTGGCGACTGCGCATAACATTTAACCACCGCACCACTGGCCACCACCACAGCCGGCGGCGGCTCCTCAACAGGTTTTGGTGGTGTTGGCGATTGCACCACCGCATCCGCATCGAGTGTTGCTGGCTCCTGTTGTCGCTGTTGCATTGGCAACACACGATTTGTGGGTCGACTATTGATTGTTGTTGTGGTTGGTGGTGCCACCACTGCGGTGGTTGCACTTGCTGCCAGTGGTTGTTGCTGCAGCGGATTCACCACATTGGTGGGCAAACAATTGCTGGCATAATGCTGCAAGCGATTTGGCAACTCTGGCTCTGGTGGTGCTAGTGGTGGTGGTGCTGGTGCTGCTGGTGCCACCAGCGGTGTCATGACAAACTGTGTGGTTGCCTGTGATGGTTCAGTGGTGTTGACAATGCTAATGATGGGCGCTTGTTGTGGCGCTTGCAACTGTAGTTGTGGTTGTTGTTGTTGTTGCTGCAGCTGGAGTTGTTGTTGCTGCTGTGGTTGCAGTGTCACTTGCTGCTGTGCTTGTAATTGTTGTTGCTGCCGTTGTGGCAACATTGTCAACTTGACAGGCTGCAATTGTTGCTGTTGTTGCTGCTGGGGCTGCAATTGTTGTTGCAGCAGTTGTTGCTGCTGTTGTTGCAGCTGCAACTGTTGCTGCTGTTGCTGCAGGGTCGCTGTCGTGCTGATTTTGGGCGCCGTCTTCATCAGTTTCGGCTTCACCTCCACTTTGTGTATGGGCCGTATCAAGTTTGTCTTCTTCTGCAGCGGCTTGGAGGCAATGCTCGGCGGTGCACCGCAGGTGGTGCCCGTTTGCACCACCACAGTGCCTTGTTTCTTCAGCTCAGCTGCTTGTTGCTGTTGTTGTTGTCGTTGAAATTGTGCCGTCAACTTGAGCTGATTTGCCAATGCTTTCTGTTGTTGTTGCTGCTGTTGTTGTTGGTGGTGCGTGGTGGTTGGCAGCACCTTGTTAACCACCTGCGCTTGCTGTGGCTTGCTCAGCACCGAAATGGGCGCCTTCTGGGTATTCGCCTGTCGCTTGACTTGACTCACTGGTGGTATCTTGGCCGTAACCACCAGTGGTGCAGCATAATCGGTAATGTTGCTGCTTATTGCTGTTGTTGCCGTTGCCTGTGAAGTGGTGGTTGTTGTGGGAAACTGAAAACTGGCTGCGTTCTGCAGCAGCTGTGTGGTGGCATCGCTGCTGGCATTGAGGAAACTGCTCGCACCACCGGCTGCACCACCGCTGGCATCCACCGTGTTATTGAGCACCACATAGCCGGCGGGCAAGTCCACAATCGGCTCGATCTTGCTGGCCTGAAACACTTGGGTGGTGGTGGCCGAGAAACTGGCGTTCTGGCTGAGAACTCCCGGCATTGCGGTGGACACAAATTGTTGCGAGGACATCACGGTGTTCTGGACAATCGTCTCGAGGCCATAGTACATGGGCTGTGTGGCGAGAATCACCTGTGGTGCCGCCGTGGCAAACTCCAAGCCCGTCAGTGGTTGTTGTTGCTGCTGCGAGGCATCGCCACTGGTGGTTAGTTGCAGTGTCTGTGGTTGGATCAGTGTGCCAATCACCTGCGGCTGTGCCAGCATCTGTGGTGCAGTCGTCAGCATCAGATTGCCGCTGGCATCCGTTTGCAGAAAGGTTGCACCACCAGCCGGCGTGGTGGTGGTCAAAAATGTGGGTTGCGTTTGCTGTGGCTTAAAGTCATTGGTGGTCGGTATGGAAATATACTGCAGTGGTTGATTCTGGTCGGCGGTGACAAATGAGATTATGTTCTGTGGTTGCGTTTGTGGCAGCAGCAATTGTGGTGCTGCCTGCTGTTGCTGTGGTGTTGGTTGTTGTTGGAACAGCAGCTGTGGCTGCAACAGCTGCTGCATTTGTATGGGCTGCTGATGCTGCTGTGGGTGGTGCAGCTGTTGTGGGTGCGGCTGTGGTTGTTGTTGCTGTTGTTGTGGTTGCAGCTTGGCCTGAATGGGCTTGACACCGTGGCCCGCCTTCAGTTGCTTCTGCTGCGCCGCCTTGGTGGCCACTGTTTTGTGCGCCTTGACTGCACCACCGCCTCGCACTGGCAGCACAATCTTCTTGTCGCTGTTGGTGGCCTGCAGTGTCTGGTAAGTGGTTGTTGTTGTGGGCACTGTGGCGCTTGTCGCCTGCAACACGCCATTGTGACCCTGTGGCAACTGTATGAATTGCTGAGTGCCATCGGGATTTGTGGACAGCGCTATCAGCTGTGGTTGCGGTGGTGCCAAGGCGAATCCACCGCCCAGATTGGCAGCTAAATTCGCATAGAGTTGCAGCTCGGTGGCGTCGCTGCCAGTGTTGCCACTGCCTCCGCCAGTTGCCGTTGTCGCCGCACTCGGTTGCGACAGGAAGAACGACTGCGGCTGCAGCTGCAATCCCTGCAGTCCCTGTAATCCCTGCAAGCCTTGCAATCCCTGCAGTCCCTGCAATCCCTGCACACCAAACTGCCCGATTTGCACCTGGGGAAACGACGTCTGCAGATAGTTGCCACCCAGTGTGAATTGCTTCTGCAGCTCATTCAGGCTCTCGGCACTGAGCTGTTGTTGTTGCTGTTGCTGCGCAGGATTGGTCTCCGACTCGGATTCACTGGTGGACATGGGCTCGCAGCTGGGCAGGTGGCGCTGAAAGGACTCGTAGTTGCGATAGGTGCACTGACAACGCTCGCACTTCACCTGGCCCGCAAACTGGGCCGTCGACAGATTGCCGTCGTTGGCAATGATGCGGAATTCCGTGATGGAATCGTCGACACCGTCCATCTGCATAATCCTCAGTTTATCCACATCCCGCGTGCTGCTCTCGCTCTTCTCAAAGTAACGCTTTGCGGCACTCCAAGTGAAATTTCTGCCCTCGGTGGACATTTCACTAACGGATTGCCGCCTCGTGATGCCCGCCACGGTGGCCATTTCCTTGACTCCCTTGCTGCGCTGATTGAGACTGAGGAGCACTCCCTCGGCCAGGTTCTTGGAGAGCTTGCGTCGCTTGAAGGCCGCCACGCTGCTGCCATCGAGCTTGGCCATCTTCTTGAGCGCCGTCTTGGCCTGCAACTGGCTGGAGCTCCGGGCGGCCGATAACATGGCGTCCTCGACGGGATTGCTGGCGGGCCAGCAGTTGAGACTGCTCGAGTTGCGCGTGTCCTCGTCACAGATGCTCACGGAAGAAGCTGGCGCAGCCGGAGGAGCAGCTGTCATGGCGATGGCATCCTTGGACTGCGACTGTTCGCTCATGGCGAACAGCTCCGTTTTGTCGCCCAGCTCGCCGTCGTACATGAAAATGTCCAGCATGGAGATGCCGTCGAGCAGTTCATGCGGCAAATCCTCAAATATGGCATCCTTAATCTCTGGCGGCAACAAGTCCGCATTCTGCTGTGGCTCCCCCTCCTCCGTGTTCTCGTCCAGCGATGTCGTTGCGGGAAACTCAGCCCAATCCGTGTCCAGTAAATCACTTCTGGCCAAGCTATTGTGCCACCTGGCAATCTGTGCCAATCCCAGCTGCACCAAGGAACCATTTGCATTGCCATGATCCACGGTAAAGTTCCTGCCCGCGTCCAGAGTCAACGTGGAGCTGGCGTAACTGTTGTGGATGGTGGTGCGCACGGTGTACTCGACAATTTTCCAGGGCTCCTTCGAGGACCAATAGAGGCGACTGCACACAAAATTAATGGGCACAATTGCCTCAAAGGAGTCGGAGAATCGCGGCACAATCGAGCCCAGTTGTCGCACCTCCAGCGAACCAATGTGAAACTGCACCCTGGACGGTTCCATTAGTTTCTTTCGCTTCCGGTCGAGCTCCACGTACACGGGCCGCGACACCTCAAAGTTGGACTCAAAGGTGACGCTGGGCGAACCATTGGATTTGAGGGCATTGCGTGCATGCAACGGACAATACATGGACTTGTCCGTGAGAAAGGCGCAGTCGATGCTGCGGGCACAGGGATAATGATAGTGCTCCCCGCACGCCTTCACATTGCAGCCGACGGTGGCGCCGCGGCTCCCGCACACGCTGCACTTGATCATCCGGCCCCGGGACACGGCACTGTGCACGTTCTGCAGCGAACCGTCAATCTCCTCAAAGACCTCGGCGGACCACATGGCGCAGTTGGTGTGCACCCAGCAGTCGTGGCCGCAGTACAAGAGTCTCGCCTCCTCGCCGGACAATCCCTCGCCGGATTTGCGGCAAAAGAGACAGAGGCGCGAATCGAGGCGGGTTCTCAGTGCACAGCCGCCCAAGTCGCCCCCGTCCACGTCCTCGAGGGGAATGTCGAGCACACCTTGGCTTTGTTGTGCCGTGTTGCCATGTGCCGCTGTGTCTGCATTCGCATAGTTCGCAGTTGCCTGGTCCAGTTCCAGTTCCATGTCGTAGCCACAGGACTCGAACATGTCCTCCTCCAGGGCATCCGTGCAGGCCTTGGTCTCATTCTGGAACCAGGGAAACTGTTCGCTTAGCAGCTCCTTGTAGGCAATGTCCAGTTCATCGCAGTTGCTCTGCTGCAGCACTTGGCTCATGTCGTAGTTGAATTCCGCCAGGGAAACATAGGCGTTGCCGGCTATCTTTTGCTTGATGTCCACCAGGCTGAAGGACTGCGATTGCTGTTGATTTATCACGAGGCAACCACATGGCACTGGCGGCGTCGTTGGCTTCGTTTGCTCCTTGAACTCATAGACATCGTCGCTATTCTGCGATTCCCCGTCGCTGCCCAAGCCATTATAATTGAACTGCAAGGCCTTGGGTTGCAAGCGAGATTTAGCTGCTGCACTTCCTCCTCCTGCCGCTCCGCAGTTGCAGCGCAGTTTCTTGCGCGGACTGAGCTTCAAGAGGGCACACGCTTGCCGGGATTTGCTCAGCAGCTTGAGCACACTGTGCAGGCTCGACTTGAACTCCTCCATCACCGCTTGACGCCACTCGTCCGCCTTGTTCCTGGACACATCACAGCGCCGCGCACACTTCTTGCATATGAACTCAATGGATTCGGGCAGCGTACTCAATAGATTATACTGCTCATCGCTTAATCCCTCGCACTTGGAGTGCACCCACTGATTGCAATCGCCGCATTCCATCATCTTCAAATCGAAGTCGTTGTCATCGTAGCACTTCTGGCAAATGGGACAAAAGTTGCCCTTCTTTCGCAGCTTGAAGCACGCGGTGCACATGGGCAGATTCCCAACGAACTTGGAGACCTTTGTGGTGGCGCAGGATTTGCATTTCAGGCAATTGACACAGATCAAAGGACGATCGGCGCCCAGTAGTCTTTTACTGGTGCCCAGGCAAGTGCTGTGATAATTTTTCAGGCACTTTTGACACTTGACCTTGGAGCCCGAGGACATGTTGCAGGTGTAGCAGACGGTGCAGCGTGGACACAACCAGTTGAGGCGTTGTGTCAACTGATTCAATGACGTCGTTGAGTTTGTTGTCGTTGTAGGTGCTGTTGTTGTTGTTGTTGAAGTCTCCAGCAGACTGTTCATCAACGTATCCTCAAAAGAGCTTTGCTTCAGATTATATTCATCCAACACACAATACTGATGATACGGCTCACAGCAGCAGGCGCAAAAGATCAGGGCATCCAGGCCCGTGGAGCCACAGAGAAAGCAGAGAGCACGCTGCGCCACCGTCTCGGTGACAATCAAACCAAAGCCCGTTTGGCACACCTCGGCGGGATCATAGTTCTCCCAGAAATCAATGGATATCAGTGACTTGACGCGATTAACTTCCTTGGTCAAAGCACGACGTGCTGTCTGATGATGACTTCCACCAGCAGTTGTTGTTGTTGTGTGGTGCTGATAATGTTCCGTGCTGCGTTGTTTCTTGTTGTGGCTCAAAGTGCCAGCTGTTGTTGCAGTTGCCACAGCTGCATTCCTCGTGGTCACCTTGCCCTTGCTGGACGTCACCTTTTTAGCCTCTGTTTGGATATGTGATTTGGTCAACTTGGTCTCGTTGCTACTGGTTGTGATCTGCTCTGGTTTCACCGTGCAGCTGGCACAATTCTCATTCTCATCCACCAGCATTTGCTCGGACTCAACAGTCGGTTTATTAGTCGTCGCCGTCGTCGTCGCCTTCGCCTCCATTTGCTGCTCCTGCTCCGCCTCCAGCTCATCGCCAAAGGTGGCCAGCGGCTGGCCAAGCACAATGGATGCACTCCGGCAAACGTGCTTCACACGTGGTCCCTTCAAATCGATGCGTTGACGCTTCAGACTCTCCAGCGGCACAGTCTCCACAGTCTCTGCTAGACTTGTTGTCGTCTGGTTTACATTCACTCCATTGGTTGCACTCTCTTTTTGCTCCTCCTTTTGTAGCTCCGTTGAAGTCGTCGTCGACTCGTTTGCCTTCTTGGCCACTGGACTGAGCGGCTTTTCGCTTTCCATTTCTCTAGATTTCTCCTTCTCCTTCTCGAGTTTCTCCTGCTTTGATTTGCGCGTTGTTTTTGCCGCTTCACTGGGACTGGGACTTGTTAGCGCCTCAATCGACTTCTTCTGCTCGCCAATCTTCAGGAACAACGGCTTCTCGAGTATAGCAGGTCTCAGGAGCGGCGTGCTGCCAAAGGTGACATTGTTCTCCGCCAGAGGATTCGATTTAATCGAGTTTACTGTCGACTCTGCACTCGATTTCCACTTGATGGTTGTGGAGCTGCCACCAGGCGCCGCAAATCTTGGCGACAGCAGCTCCAGGCATTTGTCTTGATCCTTGGCAGGAGCACCCTCGACACGCATGTTGGTTGGCAACATGGCAACCATGCGATTCCTGTGTCCAGTTGGCAGCTGGAAGGCGGCGATGCACTTCCTCAGCCAACAGGCCGTGCAGCGTGTCTTGTGCAACTTCTTGAAAATATTCGAGCTCACAAAGTTCTTCAATTGGCTGCTGAGCGGACTTATATTACAGCTGCCGCCTGTGGGCGCAAAGAGAAAGACCAATTAGAGAGTACTCCCCAGAGAGACTTATAAGACACACTTACCATCCTTGCACTTTAGCAGCTGAGTGGGCATTCCAGGCGTGTACAACTTGCAGATCTTGCTCATCCGCGAGATGAACTTGCAGCAATAGTCGCAGGCAATGGCGCCGTATTTGCGCTCCAGCGGCGCTTCCTTGTTATTCACAGGTGTCGCACACACGGCGCAAACAGCAGGCACAACTGAAAAAGGGTCAATTATAATTACTACTCAATTCTTCATCCATTTATCGTTATTTTAATTGATTCTTTTCAATTATTATTCAACATTTATATATTTTTATTTCAGGATTTTCTGAAAATTTTTATATATTAAGGGGGTTTTGCTGGCTGGCAATATTGTTTTATCATATTTTTACAGCTTGGATATTTGAGAATATCGTCCTAAAAGGGTTTTTTGACATTCGAAATACTTTAGGAGATATGGCCTTTTTTGTCCAGCAATGTTAATGCTAATGCAACTTCGAAGGCCGACAACTTTTTGAACAGCCCTCGTACAAAGGGGAAAAAAATGTTTTTATTTAATTCAATAAGTTCTTAATATAATAAAAAAAAATAGAATTTTAATAACTATAAGATAAGATATAAGACTTTTTTTAAAAAAGGTCCAAAAACAGCGTTCCAACCAGCAAAGCCCCCTTAAACCCAAAATCACTCATATCAAATAGTGTGACGAACGATATTAAAAATATTATGCATAAATTATTCTTAAACTTTGCCAAGCTTTGATCATTGATGTATACAATTTAATATCGTTCGTCACAAAATTGGATATCCGAAATTTTGGAGCATGGAAATGTTTTCGCGACAACATTTTTAGAGAACTCAATTCTTCATCAATTCATCGTTTTTGATATCTATTATTCAACATTTTTAAATTTTTATTTCATAATTTTGTAAGAAATTGTAAATTGTTAAATTTATTTTTAAATGAAATTTACCTGAATTGGCACTATTGTGTGAGCCAAAGTTGATCGCAGTTGTTGTTGTGGTCGAAATGGTTGAAATGGCACTTGAGGATGTGGTCAAAAGCAGCCCTGATGCTGATGACTTGGCAAAGAGTCCACTTTTGTCCGTTTGGAATTGCAAACGCGTTGGACGCAAAACAAAGCTGTTATTGAGCTTCAACCCGCCAAAACTGGGAAATGTTTCCTTGCCCAGTTTCAGGCTTAATGCTGTTGACGTGGACGCAGAATCTGCAGCAAAGTCACCAAGTCCAAAATAGTTCTTGGGCTTCGTTTTGACAGTTTGCACTTCGTTAGAGTTCTTTTTGCTGCTGCTGCTGATGCCGCCCACTTCCAAGAGTCGCTTATTGGGCTTAATGATGCGCGATGAGCGCGTGCTGCGTTTTGGTAACACAAAATGCTTGTCCATTACCAATTGCCTATCCTCGTTGTCCTTCTCCTCGTTGCTGACCGCAGTCTCTGCGCTCTTTTCCGATGTCGCCTCCTCGTTGTCATCCAAATCATCGTCGTCGTTGTCATTATCGTCATCATCCTCCGTGTCATCGCTGCTGGCCGAGCTAAGAAATAGGGTTTAAATAAATATTGAAATTTTTATTTAAGGCAAATAAGTAATAATTAATTGCAAGTTTAATACTTTTTGCTCGAATTATATTAGTTTGATTTATTTATATTGATTTTCAAATGTTCAATTCTAAATCAATATACATATATAAATAATCAGGGGTGCTACAGAAATCGCATTCACTTCAATTTCATTTCGATGTGCCACAGTTCAAATCGCAGAACTTATTGTGCAATTTGTGAAAACATTTTTCACTAAGAGTTGCTAGACCTCGGAAATTTCCGGGCGGAAATGCTTTCTGCGGAATTCTATTCCGCTTGTAATTTCTGTGGCATCCCAGCATATTTTCTATTAATTTTTATTTTAATGATTTATTGCCGAATTAAATTACGGTGCTAAGAAGTGTTGCCTACTTTGGGGCTGTCACTGAATTGAGTTTTAAAAGTTGTTCTTTATCATTTGTGATTGAACCAAGACTTACCCATGACCGTCATCGTTGTCCTCGTGCTTGCGAAATGTGACGCCACCGGAGACGACGTCCTCATCCTCCAAAGGGGCGCCAAAAGCGCGAGATAAACCAGAGCCAAAGAGACTCGCAGATGTCGAGGCGGAGGCGGAGACGGAGGCAGAGGATGATGATGTGGAAGTGGATGCGGCTGCTGGATCATGTGTGGATGTTGCGGTTGCAGGTGGTTGCACCGATCGAAACTTGAGCGAATTGAGCTTGTCGATGTTGGAGTTCTTGTTGAGTATCTTGGAGAGAATGGAGGGACGCACGATAAACTCGCTACCGCGACAATATGTGAGCGGTCGATTCAGACTGTCCTTCTTCATGATGGAGACGAGGGGCATGCGGTTATCCGGATTGTAGAAACGCCTCACCACCGACTTGTCATCGCTCGTCTCTAATATGTTCTTAAAGGTGACCGTCTTCTTTTGCTTTGTTGTCGATGCCACGGCTGGTCCTCCTTCAACTGTTCCTGTTCCTGCACCACCACCATTTGCATTAGAGCTGCATTCACTCGGTTTGACCACCACTGCACCACTGTTACTGTTGCTGGTGGTGCTGCTATTGCTGGTGGTTGCGGCATCCGTTGCCGCCTCATTGATCATTTGGTCACTGGAAGCCATCAGCTGCAAAATTGTAAAACGACAGGTTTTAGGGCCAACACTTCACAATAACAAACAAAATGTTGCAAATAAGAAGAATACAGTCAAAGTGCTCGACTGTTGGCTGCCCAGTACCAGTAACCGTAACCGCTGAATTAAAGCAAAATACAAAAAAAAATTAATATATACTGTTATTAAAAATAAGTACATAATTAATTGACTATGAACTTTAACCATTATTTGTTACTTAACGGGGTATTTAGTGTAGAATTTTAAAAGAATCGAAATTTTTCATATTTTCAAAGTTTAGACATTCAAGAGTATGCCATTAAAAGGATTTTTCAAAATTTCTATTATTTCATGAGTTATAGCCGTTTTAGAGGCGTGGCATCGGTTCCGGTCTTCCTTGTCTCAAAACTTTGAACGCGTTTTTCTCGAAACTACTTTTTTCGAGCTGGCGGTAAAGATATCTCGAGTTCTAATAAACCGATTTACTTCAAATTTCGAGAGGATGTTCTTTATACATCTCTTCATCGCATGAGCCTTGTCCAAAACTATAACTTCTCATTTGGTATTTTTAAAAAATTCGGAATTCTTAAAAAAATGTGAAAAAATAAATAAAAAAATTTCAAACTGACGCTATTTAAAAAATAAATTGTTTAACTCATCCAAGGGTTATACAATGGCGGCATCTATAATAATTAAGAATCCGTCTGTTTTTTATCACCAGGAGGGTTGGAATAATGCACGCCAGGAACTTTGTCGTAATTTTCTTAGTAAAAAGAAAAATAAAAATCTTCAAAACTAATACTTAATATTTATTAATATTTTTTTTTAAGAAAAATAAAAGATAAGAAATATCAAAATTCACCGAAAAATACAAAAAAGTGACAAACAAAATATACCGATGTATTCCCTTCCCTTTATCTAAATGAATTTTAATTCAAGGAATATTAAAGAAATTTGTATTTTAGGTATTTATAAAATTTGTGATATTTATTGATACCAATCACCAAATAATTCTAAATATACAAATTGTAATCGTTACGGTCCCTTATTCATACGGAGAGACAGACATTGTCACGAACCGATATCGTGTATATCTTTGGGTACTGGGCTGTTAAACGAAAAACTCCCGTACTCGAGTCTCCCACAGCCAATCAATAATTCATGCAACTAACTACATGCATGCTCGTAAAAAACTAAAGCAACCACGACAACAACCACCACCACCACCATCAATATCACCATCACCACATACAACTACAGAAAGTTAAGAAGCATGCAAAAGCAAAAGTAAAAAATAAAAAAACAAAGCAGAGCATGGAATAAATAAAACAATAAAAAATAAAGGGGATTGGAGCAAAGAAGCTAAAAAAAAGCAAGTGCAAGTTTTGGGGGAAAACAAGTTATGTTGCAGCCTGTACAGCCTGAAAGTTGGCTAGCAGAGGCAGAGCGCGAAAACGTCATAAGAGCCAATTAAGCAGGTAAACAGGTAAGCGAGGCAGGTAAGACAAGCCAAGACAAGCCAAGCCAAGTTGCAACTTGCAACTGAAGTCAAGTCAAGGCAGACAGTCAGACTGTTTGGAAGGGTAACCGGTGCAAGTGTAACTAAGTGCAACTTGGGGCGCATAATTTAGTGTGGCAAGCAGTTAGCAAAAGGGTAAAAAGGGGGATCGAATTCAGAGTTAGGGGGAGGGTGGAGTGGCGTTTTTGCTTATAGTATTTACATTTATGTAGGTCTGAAATAGGGCAGCATAAGTAAAAATAAACACGCAACACACACAAAGGGCGAGGCACAAAAAATCAGTGAGGAAAATTGCATTTAACTTATTAACTATATGCATACATAGTACCTATGTAAACAGCTGGTCAAGTAATTGTTTTGCAACTGAAATAAATTCATATATTTGTTTTTCTATTTTTAAAAATTGTTTTAACAATTAAATCCATTATTTTAATTTAAAACTTCTTTTAACCATAAGAAAATGTAATAAATATAAATTTTTTCTTGCTAAACCAAATATAAAAAGTATTTTATTTAAAAAAAAATTAATTTAATAAGTTTTATAATTTTTCTTTTATTTTATTATTGTTCTTTGTATATTTTGAGAAGAGAATAATTTAGATTCATTGTGATTAACTAGTTTTAAAAATAGTTCCATAAATGTGTTACAATTTTGCTTTGTCAAAACAATTACTTGACGCACTGTATGCATTTGTAAAGCGTTCGCAAAGCAAAAAAAAAAAACAAAAAAAAAAAAATCAACTTACCATTGCAACGTCTTCGTTGCTGCCACCGCTGACTGCGCTGCCAGCTGCCTCAACTACTTTTGCTTCCACTGTGACTGCGACTGTGGCAAAGGGATTTGTTGTCAGCAGACCTGCCCCTCCCCCGCCCACTGCCGCTGTGACCGTCACCAATGACGACGTCGACGTCGACGACGACGTTAACGCTGACGTTCCAATCGCAGTTTCTGCTGCTGCTGCTGCCACTGCTGTTGTTGTTGTTGCAGCTGACAAAGTTGTTGTTGTTGTGGCTGACAAAGTTGTTGCTGCTGATGCTGCTGTTGTTGTTGTTGTCGGAGGAGCAGTTGAAGATGATGAAGGGCAATTAAGTTGCAAGTGTTCTTGCTGTTGTTGTTGTTGCTGCTGCTTGAGTTTCGACGTTGAGGGCAACATCACCTCCGCCCTGGACAGATTCAAGTTTTTGAATTTTTTATTGCCTCCTTTGCGTGCACGTTGCAACGATGCAAAGGCTGCAGCAACTGTTGTCGTTGTTGTTGTTGTTGCTGTCGCAGCCTTCTTGTCATTGATGCTGTCATCGTCGTCATCATCGTTTGTGTCCTCGGCAGCAGCAGCAGAAACAACAACAGTTGCCGCCTCGTTATTTTTGCCTTGATTTTTGCATTCCTTTAACTCTGAGGCAGTTGCAACTGCTGCTGTTGCTGCTGCGTTTCTATGGTGATTGTTGCTGCTGTTGTTGTTGTTGGTGTTGCCTTTGTCATTGCTGCCACCGTTTACACTGCCACCATTTGTTGTTGTTGTGTTGCTGCTGCTGCCGCTGCTTGCAACGTTGCCCGTGCCACTTGTGGCAGCAGCGCCACTTGGCGCATTATCATCATCATCATCGTTATCACAATTGTTGCTCTTCTCTCTCGTTGCCGAGTTGGCGCTCTGTTCGCTCTGTTGCTGTTGTTGCTGCTGCTGCTGTTCCGTTGTTGCTGCATCCTCAAGTTGCAGCACACTTATCCGTTTGCGATTAATCGACTTGGATGGTTTGCCGGGGAACTTGGAACGGCCCATAATAAACACGCACTTGCCACAGTTTTTAGTTTTTGCATTTGCAATTTTTTGGCGGCACAACTTTCCTCTTGCAACAACTAAAAACAAATGAATAACAACAATGTTCACGTGAGCCCGATGAAAAATAAGCCAGCAACAAATACCGGTATTAAAAATGCGACAACAACAACGACAAATACACACACACACATGCACAAAAGCTGCAGTTGAAACCTCTGTAACCACGTTTGGAATGCGTCAATTTGCCCCCTGCTCTCTTTACTCGTTCTCTTATTTTAGTTGTTGTTGCTGTGGCTACCACTGCCACTCGACTACCCCCACTTGACACTCAACGCAACGCGACGCGACTCGTTTTCGTATCTTTTCGTTTGCTGCTCGTATCTTTAGCTCGTTTTCGCGCGCGTTCCTCGCTCCTTGCTTTGCAAATTACAACTACTAAAGCCGAATGTGACGTCGGCATGCGGCAGCCGCTTTACCTTTGCAATTGCTTTCGCTCTCCCGCTCACTTACTCTCTCTCACACAAACACACACATTCACACAGCGCCGCTCTCTTTGTTTGTGCTGCGCTCTCTCACGCTCCTGAACATACGAAAGGTGCAATTGCAGCTGCCTTTGTCTCGCTGTTGTTATTGGTTCTCGGCTGCTGCTCCTGACGATGACGCTCGCTCCGCTGCCAAGTCTTGCGTGACCATCAGCACACACCACCACCTTTACACGCTGCCTACCACTAAATATGTATATGTATGTATGTAGTTAAAAAAAACAACAACAAATGTTGCTCCTTAGCACGCGCTCGTTTTTGTCTTTGACTTCGTTTGGTAGACTCCTTTTGAGCAATTTCTTGCTCTCGCTCTCTCTCTGTCACCCGCTTACACTCGCACTCACACTCTCTCGCGTGTTAATCGCAACGTAGTTGTTGTTTCGCTCCCGTCAACAGTTTCATCGACGTTTTAAGTGGTTTTTCTACTTCAGACTTGAACTTTTTTATACTTTGCAGGATTTGCTTGTCGTTGTTGTTGTTGCAAGACATTAAAATTCTTACGCTTGTTGTTTTAGTGGTGGGTTTTCCTTTATGACTGCCCTTTTACGACAGCGTATTATTGTTTTCAGTTTTCTTTTTCTATTCGTTTTTTTTATGGCAAGTCGAGAATGAAAATTCTTCTTTTTGCGCGTTTAGTTTTTCTGCGTTTTGAGTTTTTGCTCGACGTATTTACAATTTTCCACATTGCTGTACTTTCGCGGATCGTTGCTTCAACTATGATTGTTCTCTCTCATCAGCAACAATATCATTATCATCATCATCATTGTTGTTATCATAATGATTAAGATGAACTACATCATCAAAGACTTTTCGTACACTCACAACAATCCCCGCTCTTCCTCTTCTTCCTCCTCTTCTTATACTAGCACACTTTTTGCGCATCGGCTTTTATTCGCGAATTTTGTGTCTTAGCGAGAGATTTTTCTTGAATCTGGAAAAATGATTGAAAAAAGAAGGAATGAGGAGGGGGGAGGAAAGAAAAAACAAAGTAGAAATTTATTAGTTCGCTTCGTCGCAGTTGGCAAACAAGTTGAGTTTTTACTAAGTGTTTGTGCGAGTGTGTTTGTGTGTGAACGGGTGGGAGTATGGGTGCAAGTGTGTGTGTGCGTATGTATGCATGTATTGTGTGAATGCAAAAGTGCAGCAGGAGCTGCATGTGACAGTTAACCATGTTTGTGAAATACTTTATGCCCGATGAAATGAGAATGAGGTGAAAAACGTTCCCGTTCCCATTCCCCCTCTCTCACTCTCACGCCCTCCCTCGCACACTGCTCTCTAATTCCCCCCACTTTAAACGTTAACTTGTTATTGCTTTTTCTTTTTGTTTTCAGTTTTCAGCTTAGTGCAGCTTGCTGCATGCATGACTCAGTTCGTGCATAGGTGATTGTGTTTTTTTTATTATTATTTTCTTTTTTAAATACCCTTGCAAAGGGTTTTATAATTTGGTCACGAAATGTGTGGCGCATTGAGGAAGCGTGACAGACTTCATATATCCTTCATAAAAAATAAGTTGGAGGGCATTAATTCAAAAGAAAATTAAAAGTCTCGGAATAAGATTTAAAACGTTCTTTTATGTTATTTATTACATAAGGAGTTAAGAAAATGAGATTAAAAATTTTGAATTAAAAAAAAAAACAGGGGGAGCCCCTTGCTAAAAACCTGATATTTTGAGAAAATGTAGAATAAGTTAGGTGACCAAATTTTTAAGAACACTTTAATGCATTTTATAACATAGTAAGTTGATTAAAAGCTAAAACTAGATATTTGAAATGTCTGAAACAATTTTTTCGAAAGCACAAAATAAGGATACTTGTGTTTAAAACGAAAAATTTGATAGAACAAATTTGTTTTACAACTTTAATAAGGTTTTATATTAAGGGGATAAATTAAAATAAAATTAAGTGTATTCCTATAAATTCAGACAAAAATTGGTAGTTAAGAAAAGTATAAGTATTAATTTTCTTGTTACTTCAACTTATTTTGGGAAATAGTAACTATCGGGGGTGCCACAGAAATCGCTTTCCCTTGAATTTCACTTGAATTTCATACAAATTGAAGAGAAATTCAAGCGAAAGCGATTTCTGTGGCACCCTTGTATACCTTTGCAAGAAACTAGGGTATTAAATCTTCGGTATGCACCGAATAACCTTTCTTACTTGTTTGTTTTATTTTTCTTTTACGAGGTGTTTGTATTGGCCAAGGGGCACACAACCGACCCACGACACAACGGCACAATTACCAACACAGTTACCAGTTGCCAGTTACAGGTTACAAGTGACTAGTTACTACTATTTGCTAGTTGCTGTTGCTCGTATCATTCGGTCAGTTAGTTAGTTATGCAGCTAGTCAATCATGTCAACTGTACACCAACCAAAGTGCCTGCATTTTTTGTTTCTGTTTTCCTAGTTAGTTGGCCAGACAATCGTTTCTCATTTCATTTTCCATGTTCACAATGAGTGTGCGCATTTGTGTTAACGTTAACGTTTGTTATTTCATTTGCGGCTTAAACGGACCGTTAACTGTTTTCCTTTAATCTTTTGCGCCCCACAGCATGAATGAATGATGTAATACAGTCAGATTGATTGAATAGACTGGATGAATGATGATTGATGTACCAGATCAACAAACAGTTAGTTCTTCTTATACTTTAAGTAAATATAATTTAAATTTCAAAGCTAAGCATTTTTTGATCACTTTATTTATTCAGTTTAAGATTGTATCTTTTTCAGCCTTTTTTCAGCTGTAATTATTAGGTGTTTTGTGTGGGAAAGATGTGATGATTGATAAAGGGATGAATAGTGTAATGATGAGATGATAGTATTGATAGTTTGAATCAATTAAGTGTAAAGATTATTCATTAAGGCGAACTATAAGTGTAAGGGCAATTCATAAGATAGTTTAAATGATATAAGCTCATGAATAATGATAAGATTGTTGTTGCAATTGAATGTGGTGTCAAATTTGTAATACGCCTAATGTGATTATTTGAAAACTGTCGAGCAAATAGAGACATGACAGATATGACATAACAAACTAAAGGTTAATTCGCTCAAGCTCAAAACAATTGTCAACAATTTAATACTTAATACTCGGACTCGGTCGGACTCGACGCAACTCGACACACAAAATACAAATACAAACTACGCTTTAAATTGCAAATTGAACACCGAGTGACACATAAAACTTTGCAAACTAGTATTAATAACAGTGTAGAGTGTCTCTGTGTGTGTGTATGAGTGCTGACATCAATTAAGTAAATCGCTATAATTAAACATACATACATACGTGTATACAGACGTGTGCAAAATATTAACAACACCTTGCCATAATATTGATGCTATTGAGTGAAGGACTCAACCGTCAGAAATTAATCAGAAAATTAAAAGTGAAGGTAGATAGATCACAACAATTATGACACGAATATGAGAAACATGAAAAATATGCCGAAAGTGGCGAAAGAAATGAAGTTAAATTATTTATCAAATTTGACTTAAAACCTTAAGCAAAAATTAAAACAATAAATTAAATTATTTGTATTAAATTGAGTTATGGTTTCAACAAAAATCTCAAGGGGTTCTCTATGGTTCGAACCACTGAACTGAACCATTTTAAAAATTTTGGTAGATTCCAGCTTTGGTTAAAAATTATGGTCTTAACTTTTATTTAACTCAAAAAAGTAAAAAAAAAATTAAAAAATGTAAACTATAAAAATAATAATAGATTATATTAGAAAAGATGTATTTAAACAAAGTTACACAAAATTAGCTGTTCTTATTAATTTGCACATATCTGTACATATGTATGTCTGTACAAATGTATGCGCATACGTGTGTATGTGTGTGCGTGGATGCCACATGGCTGAGCTGTAAGGCATACTATTGAACTAATCAATAAAATCTCGCTAAAGATGACAAAATGCGAGCTCTGAGAAATGTGTGCACAAAGCAAAGACGGAGGAGAAGACATAAAAAAAGAGCAATTGATGTGAATAATTTGAATGCTACAAATAAATAAGAGTCACGCGAGCTGCTTTAAAGGGGTGGGAGGGGGAGGGGACTTGAGATGGAGCCGGAGATGGAGGTGACTGACAACAAACAACGCACACACACACAGAAAACGAGTGAGCTGACCAATTCGTGCGAATCAAAACGAGTCAATTCGCAGCCGAAGCGAGCCGATGCAAGACGAGTTAAGCCGAAGTCCGGCAATCGTGTAAAGACGACAACAACAACGTTAAGGCGCGAGGCCGCACACACACCTTTAATTTAATTGCCATCAATTATGGTAAAAAGATTAAGAAATCAAAACAAGCGCAAAACGTACAAAAACATGCATAAGGCGAATGAGTCGCAAAACGAAACGAAATACTTACATACAGAGACAGATTGTCACACACACACACACTCACACACATACCTGTTCAGACAGGTAGGCACAACAACGAGACTGAGACGGAGACACAACTTGCAAATTGCGAGTAATTGAGCAGATTAAAGTCAAGCAGCGACAACAGAGGGAGCAGACAAGACAGACAGCGAGGTGAGTGAATGAGTGAATGAGGAGAGTGGGCGATGGGTGGGGTGGGGAGGGGAGGGAGGTAGCAGGTAACGACGACGATGCCAAGATGTCGATTGAAAGCCGAATCAACTGACGAACGATTAAAAACGTGAGCATAACAATCACAACAACAATGCTACATACTAAATATAAATCTACATACATATAACACGACAGACAAGTTGGACAGCAAATACACACACACACACACACACATACATGCCTATATAAGTATGTAAATTTGCATGAAATTATGCGAAAAATTCCCAAAAATACATGTGCAGGCGAAATGAGAGCAAATAAGAGCGAGAGAGTGAGAGAGCGCAATGAAGCCGAACAACAAGAGAAAGCCCATAAACACAGACCAAGCAAAGCAGCAGCAGTAGCAGCTGAAGAATTTTGAATTAAACACAGCAAAAGACAACAAGCAACAAATGTGTGTTGTGACTGAGAGAGAGCGGACAAGAGCGCAAAAGAGAGCACTGAGGTGGGAGCTCAAACTAATAATATATAAGAGAGAGCGCATATGCGTGGGTGTGGGTATGCGTGTGTGTCTGTGTGTGTGTGGGGCGAAGGTGATTGAGGTGCCCAAAAAGACGTTTAAATCAAAACACAACACGCAGCAAAGGTGAAAGAAAATGTGCCCGCCAATATGTGGGAGCAGAGGAGGCGATGTTATGATGTATGTATTTGTAAATGTGTGTGTGTGAATGTGAGAGGATGAATGAGCAGCAAAAGCTAAGCGTGAAACGCAGTTCTGATGCCCAATTGCCACGAAACACGAAAGTAGCAACAACAAAAGCAAGGATAGTAGGCAATGTTTTGTTGTTGTTTTATTAGAAGTTTTTAGTGGTGTTGCTGGTGGTGGTGGGTTCTCTTTAGTTCTCTCTTCAGCTGCAGCAGCTGCCGCACGTTTAATAATATATGTATGTATGTACATATGTGTATTGCAAGCAATGTAAACTGAGAATTTGCTTAACAATGAACAACAACAAAATTTGGCACATTTGCGAGGTGTGTGCGAAAAGTTGCGTCTGGTGCAGCGAAGCGTCAAAACAGACAGCAAAATTCAATTTGCGACGTTCAATATTTTAAGGCGTATGTATGTATGAGTGCATTTAAGTATGTGTGTGTGTGCGTGTATTATGTATGTAAATGTATGTATATGAGCAATTACTCATTTGGCGCGTAGTTTCTCACGCTTTGGAATTTGGCTTTTTGATCGAAAAAAATGCCATAGGCAAGAGCAAAGGAGATAGAGAGAGAGAGAGACATGTGTATGAATATGCAAATACACAGATACAACTGTATCTAATAAATACGTAGACATATTTCGTAATTATTCATCAAAATTATCACAGCAGCCCAACGACGACAACAACAGCAACAAAAACAAAACAGAGAACAATAAAAACAACAACAACGTTGCGCTGTCGTAAGCCAATCGATTTAGCTGCTTGGCAGTTTTTCATTTTATTATAGACACTTACACACACACAAACAGACACACATACGTGAGTGTGTACATAATTTATTAAAAGTTTAAAAAGCAACGCAAATGATCAGCGCAATTTTAGTTATAAATACAAAAGCACAGTGCGTATGCGAGCGAGCGAGAAAGCAAGACACACAGCACAGAGGTAGGGGGGAGCGGTGGCAATGAGAGAGAGTGGGTGTGAGTGCGGGAGAGAGCGAGTTTATTTGATTTGAAATGAGTCGACAACAAAAACAATTAACTGTAGATACTCAATACACACATTAAACGTTATTTATTGATGCTGTTTGTTGTTTCTTACCATTCTCGCCCTCTCTCTCTCTCTCTCCTGTTATTGTTGTTGCTCAATTCGTTTTTCCAACTTGTTTTCTAAACTATTTTTATCAACGACGCAGATAAAAATCACATTTAAATACTTGCATAAAAAACAGTACAATTTTTGCTCGTAAATTTAACAATTTCAATGTAAAGAAATATAATCAACAGCAACAACTACACAAACTTCTACATACCTAAGGAAAACAACAATCTAATTTACTATATGTATCTAATGAATGAAGGTGTTAGTAATTTAATTGTGTCAAAATGCAATTGTTGTTAGTGACGTGACTCATCCTGGCCAAAAAACAAATACGTTTTAGCCGACGACGCCTATTTAATTTATATATTATTTAATTACCTTTCTTTTGTATTTCTTTTTTGCAAATATATCCAACTTGTGGCTGGGAAGGGGGAAGATGTGGGGGGGGATGTGTTAAGACATAATTTGTCATACACAAAACACAAACACGATTTATTCCAATATTCGTTTTCGGTATTTTTCGGTTTTTATTTTCGTTCACTTATTTGTTGGTTTTTGCTTTGCTCTCGCATTCGCCTGCTTGGCGCGCGCTTGCTCTCTCATCAAAAAGACAACACACAAAAACACATACGCATACACGTACACACAACACAACACATGTACGACTCTCGTTTACGCTCTCTTTCACTCTCGCGCCCGCGCGTTATACATATATACATCAGCGTTAACGTGTGCGTGTGTGTGAGAATGTCTGTATGTATTTTACGACGATGAAAAAAAGCCTGCCTCTTCAGCAATCAGGTTTGCAGGGTTTTGTTTTACATTTTTATGCATTTTACAATGCGAATTTCATTATTTGACACTACACAGATCACTTATTAACACTTTGCACAATCATTTATTAATTATTTACGACATTTTTCGCGTTTTTTCACGTAATTTCTTGAGCAGCTTCGCAATGCTCGCTGTCGCAAGATGTTATCGCTTATCGATAATAGTGTTGGGTTGTTCATGAGTGAGTGAACAAAAAGGAGTTGCTCCCTAAAGTGAGCAAGTGAACATGTTCCTTCCAAATTTTTTGCTCAGTTGCTCAGTCTTGTTCAGTTGCTCTGTTTTGCTCCTTTTTGCTGATCACAGAGCAACAATCAGATTTAAATTGAAATGTAACATGATATTTTTGATTAGTTGGGTGAGGGGATTAGTGAATAGCTCAGTGAATAACTGAGCTACTGAGCAGTATGAGTGCGCAACTAAGCAACTGAGCAACTGAGCACGCGAGCAACTGAGCACGCGAGCAACTGAACAACTGAACAAGTGAGCAATCTGAGTGAGTTGACTCTCCTAAATAAAAAGAACAAGTGGACATGTTCACCTAAATGAGCAATGTTTACCCAATACTAATCGATAATAACAATTCGACCCTGGCAAGTTGCTACACTATCGATAGTATCGCTTAGCTTAGCTTAGCTGTTGTACTCAAAATGAAACTGTTAATGCAGTGCTCAGACGCCATCTGGCGTGATGTTATGAAAACTCTGAGCATTGGCGGTTTATTTGAACTCAACATGCTAACGATGATGAACTTTTCTGCCTTTCGCTAACAATTTCGTTAAATTTATTTAAATATGTAGTGTAATTGTATTTTGTAATTTATGTTAATTTATTAAAATTATTTTCTTATAACTTGTGACTTGCTCTGCCGTAGCAGTAAGATAACATTTAGATCGTGTTAACATTTACCCTTGCTTCATTGCCACTTAAAAATATCTGAATTGAGCCAAAAAGAAACAAAAAATGAGCCAAAATTAAAAAAAGGCGCCGAATGTTAATTAACATTGCAATACTGTTAACTTAACAGTGGCACTCTTCTCTGTTAATATGCTTAACAGAGCTCTGTTGCTTAACATTTTTTTTTGTGCGCGCAAAATTTGAAATGAAAAACGTGAAATTTTCAAAAACTAATTAAAAAAATTGAGAAACAATTTGAAAAAAAAAAACCAAAATCCAAAATTTTGTAAATTCATTATCTTTAACCTAAAATTGGTTTGTTGCGATTTTCTCTTCGCTTGGCGAAGTTAGCAAAAAATCCAAAAAGTAAGAAAATTGTAAATTCGAGAAAATTCCAACAATTCCAATGGTAAAAATCCCAAAATTCTAGCTTCAAAACTGGAAAAGTTCGTTTTTCGGTCGGAGTCCTCGCCGTTTTTGCTGTTTGTTTTGTGAATTAGAGTTGAAGTGAGAGGGAGAAAGAACAGTAGCTTCTTTTTTCTTCTCAGTTGTCAGTGTGGAATTTGCCTCCGAAACTATCGGCGGTTTCTTCTTCTTACTCGTGATTAACCAACCTCGGGAACAAAGTTAATGATTTCTGCATAATTCCTAATTCTGAACTGATGAAAAAATCAGCCAATTCGAAAAAATAAGTGCCATTGCGCCAACAGGACAAAAAGAGCCAGTTTTGGCGCAAAATCGCCAATTGTGGCAACCGTGACTGTAAGTTAAGACGACACCTGTTGTGATATTGCGAAAGCATTGAAATTGGCGGTTGTTTTGAATTTAACAAATACTATACGGCGATGATGCTTCACTGTCTTCTTCGTCAAAGTTTGTTTCTAAGAAGTCGGTTAATTCGTAGTCCAGGTAATCGGTTTCTTCGTATAGTGCCTCCTTCATGAGTAGAATAGAGTCTCGGCATTCATCCAAATATGATTCGAGTACCTCGTCCGTCTCATTAACCGCATCAATTAACAATTCATCGAGTGGAAAACAAGTCAAAGCATCTTGGAACATTTGTCGCATGGTCACCACAAAGTGATCAAAGCCATAAAATTGATCCTTTGCCAGTTTCAGGCTTAAAATTTGCCAGTCCAATTTCTGGACTTCACCACTGAAAAATTCCTCATTCTGGCAATAAATGGGCCAAAGTCTCCAATTATTGAAGGGCCAATTGTGATGGGCCCGTTTCCGTTTTGTTAAGACTCTCAGCAGATATTCGCAGTGGCTCTTCTCGATGAGATACTCTTGATATTCGAGAAGTTCTGCGGATTTCAGCTGAATTGTGTCTATATCCGACAAATCTTCGGATTCTGGCTCGGATTCTGGCGCGGAATCTGGCTCTAAAAATGGCTGGTATTCAAAAAAAGGTTCAGCAACAGGTTCGGTTTCGGGTTCAGAATCGGATTCGGGTTCAGGCTCGAAATCATCAGGTTCGGAAGAGGAGTCGGAATTGGATTCTGGACTTTCAGGGCTCGGATCGGGTTCCTCCTCATACTCATACTCGTTATATTCAGACTTTGTCTTTTGTTGTCCAGTGTAAGTGGAGCACTCGTCAACCGGCGAAGAAGATGTGATCTGCGTCTTCCTCTTCCTTGATCCCGCCTGTGGCACGATCTCCACCTCGTTGCTCATGTCAATCAGGTCCAATCTCTGGTGGAACGCCTCCCTCAGCTCCTTGCCCGCCGCATGGACCTCCGTGCCCTCCTCGTTGAAGTCCAAACAGTTGTCGATGATCAACTCGAAGTCGTCCATCGCCTCATCCGCCTGCCAGTAGTAATTGTTCTGTAATCTCTTGCGGATCGTGGACAGATCCATCGGATGTTTGATGACATTGTGGTAGTCGGGTATGCCCAGGCTGACGGCGTCTACAGGGTATCGGAAGTAGAACGACAGGCGACTCTTCCAAATGATTCCCAACGCACTCTTCAGGCTGTCCAGGACATTCGTCCGTCGTCCTGGCCGATTGGGCGGCGGAATCACCGGCGGTTGAACGATTCCATTTACCGGCTGAATGTGCGGCTCGAATCGGGGAGGCGCTTGCGGCTTCAGAGATTCAGGTCGAATCCATGCCGAGTCCATCTTCTATCTTCTTTCCGCTGCTTTTTTAAATTTTAATTAAAATTTTATTTTAGCTCAAACTTCAAAACTTTGACAGCAAACTCCCAGTGCACTTAATTTTGCAAAAAAAATTGCACTGAGAAAGTGCTCGACTTGTAGCTACTCTAATTAGTCAGTGAAAGTTGGAGAATTTATTAAAGGGATTCCGGAAAACAGTTTTCGATTTGGTTTAGATTTCTCCATACAAAATTTTGAGTGGGCCCAGAGCAAATCAGGGAAAAATCTGGGCACACTAAAAATTTTGCATGGAGAAATCTAAACCAAATCGAAAACAGTTTTTTAAAGAAGTTTTGAGAAAGGTATGTCAAAGGGTAGGTATGGAAAAAGAAATACAGTTGAACTTCCATAACTCGAACTTCTATGCTTCGAATTTCTCTCTAACTCGAGCTAAATGAGTGGCAGTAAAATTAATAAATTTAAGGAAAAGAACTTTATAAGTCGAATATCTCCATAACTCGAACCTTTTCATTGGATAATGTTAGGGAAGTTCGACTGTAGTTTTGAAAAAAAAAATTAAATTTTTTGATTGAATAAAATTTTAATGCAGAACCGAAAAGAAGTTAAAAATATGAATAATATGACATTCTTTAAGGAAATCGGTTAAGTTTTGACAAAGTCATATAATTTTCAAGTTTTTGAAAAATCGTCTAGGGGTAAGGATTAAAAAAGGGGACAGTATTCGCAAAAAGTTTACTTTTTAAACTGATGTAATTTTGATGCTAATTCAAATTAGATGTACAATTTCATTGAATAGACATTCTGCAAGGAGAAAGTTATGGAATTTTTGAAAAAGTTTCAAGGGGAAAGAATGGAAAAAGTGGACATTAGTGCCAAAAAATTTAATTTTCTGACGGAATAATATGATCAAATTAATATTCCAAAAGAAAATCGGTTAAGTTTTGACATAGAAATGACAGTTGAAAATTTTTGAAAAAGTGCCAAGTATTGAAAAAGTATGGAAAAAGTAAACAGTGTTGGAAAAAATTAATTTTTCTAACTGTATAAAACTTTGATGCTGAATCAAATTAGTGCTTAAAATAGGAAAAAATTATTATTGTAATATGATAAAATTATTATTCGGGAAGTTACGAGACTTCAAAATTTTCTAAATAATGCTGCGTTAAGTATGAAAAATCTAGCAAATCGAACAACTTTTCATTTTCTTAATTCACAAAATTTAAGAAGAAAGAGCTAAAAAGAATTCGCTTTGTAGTTGGGATCTGAAAATGTGTGACGAATCAATTGACTTGGCCCAATGCCAATTGGCCATATCAGTATTTGTTGTACGCGTATTTTTGAATTAGTTCAGTTTAGAATGTTGGTCTACAACCTGTGCTTGTGCTGCTTCTTCTTTGCCAGCTTCTCTTCAGAACTGATGGCTGAAGAATTGACTGCCACCTCGACACATCAAATGAGACGTGTTCTCGAGGGGGAAGATGATCTCTTGAACGATTTTCGCATCTATATTGAAGTTGTGGAGCAAAAGTTGCACAACATTCGCATGTAAGTTGAAGTGCAAGTTTAAAATTACACTGAAAGTGAGTTGAAATTATTTCCAACAGAATTGTGGACGATGCGATGCGGCGACAGGAGGAGGCATTGAAGGATCCCGTTGCCTTTGTCTCCAATCCCTTGAATAGTCTGCCAATGTTGCGCAGGATGCAACAGGATGCGCCCAAATTGTACAGCTATCTGAAGCAGGAAGAGGGCAAAGGTTCGGGTTCTTTTAATATTTGCTCTAATATAATTTTATAAAATATTCCCCCAGATCTACAGCAAATTGCAGACTATAATTTGAATATCATAACCGATTTGGATCTGGAATATGCCGTTAAGGGATTGCTGCGCATCCAAGAGACCTACAGTCTGGATGAGCGGGACATGGCCAAGGGTCTCTTAACCCAAAAGCAATACAAGTTTGTGCACAACTGAAAACTCTGTAATTTGGCAGTACTTATTCAGCCCGCGCACTCTCCCTTTTCAGCGCTAAATTGAGTACCTTGGACTGCGTCTGCTTGGCGAAATATCTACGCAAGCAGGGAGCTGACCAGGAGGCGGCCAAATGGCTGGAGATTGCTCTGGAACAGTATGAGGACACTCCTGAACCGGTTTTGAAGCTGATGAACACTGAACGTCCTGCGATTTTGAGGGAGTTGGGCATGATTCAGGTTCAACAGGGTTAGTTTTATTCTTACACCGAGAGAAAAAGAAGCCCACCTTAAATAAAGTGCTAATGAACTCGAATTTTGTATTGACGATTTCTCATATTCTTACTTGATATAAGTTAAAATTTCTAAAAATGAATTTCAATTTCGATATTTTCATGTATTTAAAAAGAACTAAAAAATTTCAAGTAAAACTTTATAGAGCACGAAAATTCTTTACTTTAGTTCAAAACTCAGGTTAAAACGGGTTTTCACAACTAATACAGATTATATCTTTAAACAGGACTTTAAGTTTTTAATCATGATTTTAAAAATTACAATCAAGATTTTTAAAGACACTCAACTTAACTTTAATTTTTTGATTTTTAAAATAAAAGTTACGGAATAACTCTTATTTGTAACATTTAAAATATATATCAAAAATAACTCATTTTTTTTATTTTTATTGAAAAAATCAGAAATAACTGTTATTTCACAATTTTTAATTAAAAAATTTAATTTTAATTATTTGTTTTTTAATTTAAAAAAAAAAATTAAAATAAGAAATAAATTTGATTTATATCTTATAAATTGAAAATAGAAATTTTGGGCTTATATCGATAGTTTCGACTGAAATATAAATCTTGGTGTTTACTATTTTACAGTAGCATATTTCGTTCACATTGATTTTTTCGTTGAAATTAGCATTCATAACTCTTATTTGCAGTCCCTGGTTATATCCAGATCGAGATCCTTGATCTCAGTAAATTCATTCTTAATTAGAAATCAATTTTGAAAGCATGAAATACTTGATTTTTTCGCGCTGTGTAAGAGTGGATTCTTTTTATTTATTTTAGGTAAATTTCCTGAGATTTTGGCAACCTTTAAGCGGGTTTTTAAGTACGCCGAGAGGGAGGAGCAAAAACAGGAAGCGGAAGCTTTTGTGACAATGGCCCAACAGCATCTCTCGCATCTGTCCAACTGCCGGGGACTGAGAGAACTTCCTGTCAACTCTTCATTACGATGTGCTTATAATACTTTTGGTTCTCCCTTTCTGCGCCTTGCTCCTCTTAAACAGGAGCAACTGAGCCTTGATCCCCACGTCGTGCTCTATCACGATGTCGTCTATACCGAAGAGATTGCAGAGATTCTGCGTTTGGCCAGACCATATCTAAGACGAGCTCTCGTCGGCTCCCTCTCGGCAAGATCAGATGTCCGGCGCAGTGCCCTGAGAGCGGGCTTAACTCACAATGCCTCCGTGTCCATCGAGCGTCTGAATCGGAGAATCAAAGACATGTCCGGCCTCGAGTTGAGCTTCAACAGAAAGCTTGAGGTGATCAATTACGGCATCGGTGGCCAGTACTATATGCACTATGATTGTGGCCTCGAAGCGGACCAGGTGAGTTTTTAAGCGAGTCTGGGGAATCGCCAGTTTACAAGTCTGGGTTGAATCTCGATTGATAATAAGTTGTCTCACTGAAAGGCTTTTAAGGGTGTTTTGCTTGTTGGAAGGCTGTTTTTGGACTTTTTAAAAAAAAAATCTTTTTAAAACAGAAATGTTTACTTAAATTATGTTTTTTATTGTATTAAAAACATATTGATATAAAAACAAACATTTTTTTTCCTGTGTTCGAAGGCTGTTCAAAAAGTTGTCGGCCTTCAAAGTTGGACGTCGAAAAAAAAGGTATGCTGCTGGCGGCACGGATAACTCCACTTCGAATCATTGGAAATGGAAAAAATAAAGGGCGTTATATTCAGTACAGATGTAATTCAGGCCCCTACTCCAATCATAATTTCCTGATTTTTTTCACAAAATGGCGGCCATTGAAAAATTAAAAATCGATTTATTTTGTAGTTTAGTGTAAAAAAAAATAGTAAACAAATTTTAAAATTATGATTGAGGTAGGGGCCATAATGATGACAATTCTGCGTCGATTGCACTTTGTTTGATCAAAATCGGTTCAGAACTACGGGAGCAATCAGCGCCGCCAGCTCGAAAACGTGGTTTCGAGAAAAGCGCGTTTAAAGTTTTGACTCCACTTGCATTACCATTAACATTGCTGGACAAAAAAGGGCATATCTCCTAAAGTATTTCGAATTTCAAAAAACCCTTTTAGGACAATATTCTCAAATATCAAAGAGTTACCTTTAGCCGAAAACCTAAATGCGAACAGAACGAAATTATATTTGTTTTGATGCCCTCTTTAAAATATATTGATAGTTGATTTTGCTTTAAAGGCAAATTTAACTGGCGATTTCTGAAAGCATCTTTAGCTGTTGCTCAACATCGAGAGGTCACGCCTGAAAAATGTCTTCCTTTAAGGTTTCATTGCTCTCATTAACTTAAGTTTAATTCTTGCCCTCGACAGGCTTATTCGGAATATAATAATAATAATCGCATTGCCACCGTTTTGCTCTACGTAAGTTGACAGCTGCTCTTCCGCTCTTATTAATAACCTCAATACTCAATACTCGTATGTGCATTTACCGATAGCTAACCGATGTGCAACTGGGTGGACTAACATCCTTTCCCGTCCTGCAACTGGGCGTGCCACCGAAGAAAGGCGCCGCCCTCATGTGGCACAATGTGAACAGTGCGGCCGAGTGCGATAAGCGCACGTTGCATGCCGCCTGTCCGGTGCTGCACGGCAACCGCTGGGGTAGATATCACACTCTTATATACATGGATATATTTTAAATATAATTACCTCATTTGTTTATTTAGTGGCTGCACAGTGGTTCGAAATGGCCAAGCAAAAACACACGCTTTGCAGCGTCAGGCAAATGAAAGAAAGCTGAATGAAATCGCTTTGATTTACTTTATACAAAAAAAGGCTAAATTTATATTTAAGTAAAAGAGCATTGTTTTTGGGCCTAGAATGTAATAAAACTATCAATTCAAACATTAAATCTATTTTTGTTTACTATTTAGATTAAATAAATAGAAAGACAGAAGATAATAAAAATAAATCAACTATTATCTTTTAAATTAAAGAGACTGACAATAAATACTACAATATTCAGTAGTTCAGAATGTTGCTGGCTTAATTGTGCTTTTATGGTCTGCTATCGTCACTAGCGTAGTCCTCCCATCACAGTAATATTCGTTTGTAACATAAAAAAAATTATTAAATATTTTGTATAATTATTTTTTTTTTATCTTGGAATATAATTAAAAATAATATTTAAATCATTTGATTTTTTATTTACTATTTAAAATAAATAAATAGAAAGACTGTGTTGTGTTTTTAAGGGTTGTCTTTGTCACTAGCAAAGTTTTCCTTTTTTGCTTTTGTTAAATAAAACAAATCATTAAAGTTTTTTATTATTAATATTTTGTTTTTTTTTGGTTTGCGATAATTTATTCAATAATTTTTCGTTAATTATATTTATGCACTATTTTATAGTATTCGTGTTTAATTATATGCAATTTAACATTATGCGACATTTTTCTTGGGGCATGTTATAATTATTTGTTGGTTTGGCATTCGATTCGATTTTAATACTCGGGGGCAGGAGGAAACAACATTCATCGTGATACGTATGTAAATGATATATAATAAGTATGTATATTGGCATTGTGACTTCGTCGTCCACATATCGATATGTTTTAACAAAGTATGTTAAGGGTAGGTTCGTCAGATGGGGGTGTGTGTGGGGGTGGGAGAGGGAGCATAAGCGGTAGGGCTGATGATGATGAGAAGGGGGGAGGCTAACACCTGTAGGAATACTTGATTGCCGGCTCACGCTCAGTTTTGATATCACGCGTCCCACGGTGCCAACAAAAGTGGCAGCAAAACCAGCAGCTGCTTCAGCTGAAACAGCTGCCACGTGGCAGCCGCCACATTACGCGGCGCCTCCTCCAGACCTGCAAGCGACAAATTAAAAAAATTCAAAATTTCAGAAATTTCGAAATCAGAAATCAGTAAACAAGAGTTCTCAACTTACCGCCAATGTAATTTAGATGCTCATCGTTGCTGGATGAGGCTCCCGGATGTAGCTTGATTTCTGCAAAAGCAACAACAACAACAAGAGGGATACACATGAGAATTGTTTGGTTTGTCAGCTGGCTGAGATTACGCATACGCACCGTAGAGCCGGAGTGTACCCTCGGCACGACCCAGCGAATTTGTGCTGACGCAGTGATAGGTGCCCACATCGGAGGCGGAGAAGGAACGCACCACCAGCAACATGACGCCGCGATAGCCATCTCGCTTTTCCGTTATGCCATATTTGGGCCTGCCAAAAATGGACAGTGGAGAATGGACAGTGGAGAAGGGAGAATGGAAATTGGTATTATATAAGTACAGTTGAGACTCACAAAATTAGAACTGGTCACAAACTCAAGTTTCTCAGAAATAAGAACATGAGCTGATTTTTATTTAAATATTTGTAGAATTTATTGCAATTGTAAATTGAAAAGTATAATTTTAGTCAACTGGTTTTAGTTGAAGTGAATAAATAAATAAATAAATCAAAGTCAAAACAAAATCTCATACTAAGAATTTCGTATTTTTGTTTGTGTTTTTAACTTTTTTCCAACTTTGATTCAATATATGAATTGAAAGGAAAAATTCAAAAAAAGTAATTTGCCTATGAAGAGTGTGAAAAAATTCAAGTCAAAAATGTTTTAAAAAATGTAAATTATAAAAACAAATAATAGTGAATTTATTTTAAATACAAGTATTTTTAAATTCAAGTAAGCGCAAATATCTTACACAATTTAGAATCAAAAAATCAATTATACCAAAATTAAACATTCGATACTTCTATTAACTCTATTTATTATTTTTTATCTATTGTATAAAAAAATTGCAAATATTTTTATGGCAAAAATATAAAAAGGAGAATGCATAAAAAAAGCAAAAAAAACCTTATGAAGCTCCTGATATTTTTATTATTTTTAAGAAATTTTCGATTTTTTGTAAACGTTAACTTTTTCCTTTTTTCCCTCGATTTAAAAAAATAACTTTTTGATGCAAAAAGCTTCTTTAAACAATTCTAATTCTATATTTTTCAAATATCTTTTCGCTAGTATTTTTTATAATATTTTGAAAATAGCAAAAGAGACACCTTTTCCTTATTTGTATACAAAAAGTGCCAATATTGCCAATTTTTTAAAAAATCGAGGAAAAAAATTGATAAAGTAGACGTTTACAAAAATCTAAAATTTCAATGCCTTAATTAAAGTTTTATGTCATTGATGTCAAACTTAGCATGAAGAAAGTTCAAATTATGAGCAGAATTAACATTAAATGGTGCCAAAATACTTATGCCTACGACTGAATATGAAATAAGCGTAAAATAATACATAACATAAAATAATGTCTTAGGTTCTATTAAGTAACAGAAAAAGTGTTGTCTCAATTTGATGCCACATTGTGAGAGTCTACTGTACGGTACTTTTTAGATTGAGATTGAGACTCAAACTCACCCATCGAGCAGCATTTCGGGGCCAGGGGAGCCGGACTCGAGGCTGGCGGTTGAGACGCTGGCAAAGCCGTTGGATGTGCGTGCTCCCTTGAGCCAGTAGGAGACGGGCGAGGGGGAGGCCTCCACCTGGCACTCCAGCTGCACGTCGGAGCCCAGCGGGGTGCCCAGCAGCTGACTGGGTGCACGCACCATGGGAGCAACTACAAAGAACAGAGAGAGAGAGGGAGAGGGAGAGGGGAAGTAGAAGTGACAATGGAGAGCAGTGAATTCATTCCATTGACTTACATTGAACGCTGAGGGAGACGCGTTTGCTGACAGCCGGCGGCACATCATTGGAGGCAATGCACAAGTAGGCGCCCATCTGGCGACGCTCCAGCCTTATGAGCCGCAGCGAGGAGCCGTTGTAGGTCTCCACTGAGAAAGGAATAAGTAAGGAATAAGTGGGTTCTCCCTCAGTCAATTTCCCACACTCACCCTTCATCAGCTCTCGACTGCCGGACTTGCGTATGAGAATCATTTCGCCATCCTCGCGTCGCCAGATGACACGTGGCTGGGGATTGCCGGTGGCCTTGCACGTCAGTGTCGCATCCTCGCCCTCCTGCACCGCCAGATCCGCCGAGGATTCCTCGTTAATGATGTCCGGCGGCACTGCAACACACACACAATTGCCATGTAATCCCCTTTCACTTGTCCTATTCCTATGATATAAACATACCTTGGACATCGATGCAACCAACTTGTTTCTTCATGGGACTCGTGTTGATCTGGCACATGTAACATCCCCGATCACTTTCCCTCAATTTGCTGATCTTCAGTTTCCAGCTAAAGGCAGAAGAATTTATAGTGTGAGTATAATCGTATATAAAAATCTTGGGCTTTTGCATTGGAATTGTCAATAAAATATGTAACTCTAAACTGAATTTGTATCGAGAATATTGAAATATATATGAGAATAACTTTATATAAAGCTTTCTAAAATCGCATAGGTATTTCCAAACTGAGTATCAATAGTTGTTAATGGTTTTTGATTAATTTTTAATTTACTAACTCAAATTTAGCATTGCATTGTCATAAATGTAAAAGGGAATACTATAGTCGAAGGAGGCGACGAACACATGAAACTCGACAACCAAAACACGAATGATTGAGAAGTTCAGTTCGTTCAACTGGAAACATCAGAAAATACGAGGTAGCAAAACTATTTGGCAATTGTTCGAGTTGAATACAATAAAAAACATATAAACTAAGATATTAATATTCGCTAATTCTTACATATATTTGTTGTACATTCTATCGACATTTTACTGTACTCACGTGTGCATATCCTGATGCATGACACTGATCCTGGCGTTGTGCGTCACGACGCGTCCCTGCAACGCGAGAACCGTTTGATCCGAGGCACGCAGCCAGCCCACCTAGAGGAAAAGAGATCGAACAGCAGAATAAGAGAGAGAGAGAGAGAGAGAGACAAACGAAAAGTGAGGAAGAGGCATTAATAAAAGTAGCTAATTAGTATTGTAATGAAATTATTTAAGATATTAAGATTACCTAGTTAGTTAAAATGTAAAAAAAAAAATTATTTTTTATAAAGTTACAAAGAAGCAAATTAAATAATAATAAATGCAATAAAATGTTAAATAAGTTACATTTGGCAATTTTAAAAAAGGTTTGAGAAATGAATAAATATGTTAAAAGTTACAAAAATTGCT
Source organism: Drosophila limbata (assembly GCA_963924055.1). Lineage (NCBI taxonomy): Eukaryota > Metazoa > Arthropoda > Insecta > Diptera > Drosophilidae > Drosophila > Drosophila limbata. The sequence continues at coordinate 34,567,580 of OZ001352.1, read as the reverse complement.
TAAAAAAATGTAAACCAAAGTTTCAAATTGTCAAATGTTTAGTTGGTATTCTAGTGTAGAGTTTTGAAAAAATCAAAAATTTGCTTTTTTTTAATATTTCCAAAGTTTAGACATTCAAGAATATGCCATTAAAAGAATTTCTCAATTTTCCTATTATTTCATGAGTTATACGCGTTTTAGTGACGTGGCATCGGTTCTTGTCTTCCTTGTCTCAAAACTTTAAACGCGATTTCTCAAGTTCTACTGGACCGATTTAGCTGAAATTGTTTAAGAGTCTTCTTTATAGACTACCGGAAACTATCCCCATTCAAATTTTTTTTCCCTTTTTTAAAAAAGTCGAAACAGTCCAAAAAAGAGGTGCAAAAATTGTATTTTTTTTTCAGGCAGTCACCATTTTGTGAAACTTTTTTTTGCCAACCTTTTTTATGACACTTAAAAATTACCTAAAATTCATGTCTCTAGAGTAGAAAACCCCCTTAATATGTTAAAAAATATGTAAAAAAATTATAGTAAATTGTTGAAAAATATTAAAACATGTTGAATGACGGACTTACTTTATTCTTGCCCAGATTGCGGACAGAGCAGGCGAGAACCGCCTCCCGACCAGCCGGATACGTGACATTGTTGATGAAGCCAATAAACTCCGGATCCGGATCCAGCTGTGAATTTGATTCTGTGGGACAGAGCACAGAGCAGAGAGCAGAGAGAGCACAGCACGTGGCCATTAGATTGAATTAGCATACACGTACAGTGGGCCAAATTGGGCATTTTGATGCACACAACACACTTACCATGATGCTGATGCTGATTCTGATTCTGTGGCATGCCATTGGCATTGCCACATTTGGTGGCCATTATCAAAATGATAAAGAGAGGCCCTAAATGCCACTCCATTTTGTTATTGTTGTTGCTGTTGCTAGTGATTGTTGTTGTTGTATTTGTTGTTGCTGTGGCTTGTTTTTGCGCTGTTTTTGCAGCTGACGTTTGTTATTGGCTGCAGCTGTTGCCAATTTTAGTCGCCGCTGTTGTTGACGCTCTTATTTTATGGCCACTTTTTCTTGTTGCCGCAATTTCTATTTGCATTTGAATTTTCGATTTTCTATTTCGATTGTGATTTCGATTTATTTTTGTTGTATTTCGATTGTTGTTGTTGTTGTTGTTGTTACTGTTGTGCGTTGTTTGTGCAAATTGCGCAAGGGGCTTTGATTTCACTGCAGCTGCATCAATTCCAAGTGCTGTTGACATCTGCAAGCAAACATCCAACAAAACAGTCTAATGAAATACCAAAAAAACGAAACATCAAAAATAGCTGCCAAACAAATTTATTTTACAGTATTTTACGCACACACACACATACACAAATACACACACACACAACAACAGCAAATGGTGTTCAGTTTAAGTGCTGCAACAATAGAAAACAACAAACAAGTTGAAAATGCTGCAGTCGAGTCTAACCGACTGGAAGATACTCAGTAGTTTCCGAATAAATTGTTATATCACCTCATAAATATATATAGCAGTAAGAAATATTTATTGCCAACTTCATATTTATTAGTATGTCTTTTTTTTGTACTTGTTTAGCAAAAACAAAATGTGCATAAAACAATTTTTCAAATACGTTTGAAGAAAACAGGGACTGTAATCTTTATACGTGTTTTTAAAATAATTTTTGTTCAAAATAAAACGTAAGTTGTAATTTTGACAAAGCTCAATTTGATGCTCTCCACAAGACATTTTATTTTTAAATGGATTATTATGGGTTGTCTTGGCTTACTGACTAGGAATATGTATCATTTTAGCCTTTAATTTTACAACAAAGTTTTTGAGTAAAACATAAAAGTCATGAAATAATGATGTTTTTTAGTTTTTTTTTTTTTTTTGCTCAAAAATAATGATTATTGGTTGAGAAGTAAAGTATAACTTAAATGTAATCATTATTTTGTAAGCAAATCTATAAAACTTGAAGAATTTATGAAAGTGGTGAAAATGCTTAAATGAGTTATAAAGATGAATATTGGTACTTTTCTCTGTGTCTCAAAGTTATTATAAGTGAATGATTTTTTGATTCCAAAAAAACGAATAACCATTATTTAAAGTTCCTGGAAGAAAACCTAATTTGATATTTTTCATTCTTTTATTTAATTTATATACAATAATGATCATTTATACTTTATTTTTTTTGTATACTTTTCATACTGAATATATTTTTTTTTATATATTTTTTAACCTATTACGAATCAGACTTGTCTTCCATAGACTTTTACGTACACTTCCTCAAAGTAACACTACCCTCCTGCCCATTGTGTTTTCCTACAGGGTATACTAAGTGGGGTGGGGTGCAAAGAAGAGGGGGGAGGAGGAGGATTCTGGTTAACTTGATTATATGCGACGCGGCGCAGTTTTACAATTTTACGCTGCCTGCTTTTAGGCGCGGGCAATATGGTTCCCTTCAGCTTTTAGCCCCGATCCCGATCCCGAGGCCGACCCCGGCCCCAACCCCGACCCCTCTTTAACCCCCAAACAAAGTGTTGGCTCGCTATCTGGCGCAATTTCTTCATCCGCAGCTTAAAGTAAAGGCAAATGCAATTTTGCAACACAAACACGAATTTATGGCCACCTTTGCGCCATCCCGGAAAATGTAGAAAAATGTATGTGTAAAAGAAATAAAAAAAACATGAAGAAGAAGCAGGAGAAAGTGGGCGAGTTTTTGGGCGTCAGCAAAGCCAAAAGGTGCAAAATATGAATGTAAATATTAAAAAAGTTTCAAGACGCAAAAAACTAACGAGGTGTACGCTCATTTGCTTTACACTCTTACTCTCCCTATCTCTCTCTCTCTCTCTCTCTGCCCATTTCGCGCTTGCCACGCCCACTAAGAAGGCAAAGCTGCACTTTGACGCGTCTGTAATTTAATTTCTGTGCGAAATTGAGCACTCGGCTAATACTAAATTTGCACTAAAGCAGTTAGTAAGCTGTCTGCGTAGAGAGTGTGTAAGTGTGAAGAAGAGAGGGAAGAGAAGGAGCAAGAGGGAAAGAAATGCCTTGTAAACTTTTGACGAGGTGTCAATGCGTCGCCTCTGGGCATGAAATACGCGACGAATTCCCCATCTCTATATTCCATTCCCCCGTCCAATTCATGGCAACTTTCAGCTGCGGAAATGCGATTTACTTATTGAATTAGCTTCAGCTTCAGCTACAGCTCCAGATACAACTGCTTGGAAATAGCGACAGTTGAGCAAGTGGGATTGGGACTGCAGTTGCAACTGGAGCTTTTACACTCTCACATAACATGCAAACCACAATTGACTTATCATATTGTTGACTATTCAAATGCTGCGCAAGAGTTTTCAACTATCTTGATTTAAACTGCGTACAATTCAATTGCAAGAGTTCTAACCAAGACTCCTCAATGAAGTCCATTATGAACTAGACAATATAAGAGGAAATAAAGTATTTAAATAAGCTCAATTAATACAACAGTAAGATCTTCTGGAACGTAGACAGTTGAATAAATAAAATGACTAAAGTATCGCATGCAACTTATTTGTTGCTGTCTGCTAGGCGGCGACGAAGTTGAAGGCGACTTGCACGCGCCAATTTGTTCAAAATAACGCAAAGAGCTCAATGAGCCAAGTAAGCCAGAAGATTGTAGCTGAATGCGCTGAATTTATGGAAAATAAAACTGAGCAAAATAAAAAAGCCGCTTTTAAGGTAAAATTTGTTTTTTCATACATTCAATGCATTTGTGAAATGACTTAGAATAATAGCGATACTTTAGATCTCAGAAGAACGCATTCTTAGATAATAGACATATCAATTAAAATATCCTCTGCTGGTTTTGAATGTATGGAAGTTCCAACTAGATTTCTGCTTTATTAGCTCTTGATTGCATTCCCTTTTATTCAACTGATTTCAGAAAGTTATCTTGTTAGTTTATTGTGCATTCAATCGTTGCACAGAGGGTGAAAGAAACACAACTCCACTGTTGACTTGACTTACAAATTCGAGTAAATGCGTTAAGGAAAAGCTGCTCGCCGTGCAGTTGGTTTACCTTGTTGCAGTGTTCTGATGCCAACACTTTTTTACCATTTCAGTGGCCATAAAATGCCAAAGATAAGCGGCTTAGCGATAAAATAAAAAAGCTTAAAGAAGAAGCACAACTGTTACAAGCTGGCAAAAGTGCTCAACTGTAATTATATTGTTCAGCATTAAAACATGATGATGGATATAAAAGTGCAAGCCTGAAATGGAGATTCTATTGTTTTGGAGCAGGAAAAAGTTTGTGCATTGAAATGAAATTAAATGATATCAAATCTCTGTTGCTAAATTTGTGCTTAAATTGCAGCTTGGCGGGAATCTGACTCTACATTTATTTATATTAATCTCTCTCTCTCTCTCCCCCTCTTTGTTTCTCTATTTCTCTGTGCATTTTTCTCGCTGACAGTGAAAACAAATTTGCATCAGCACTCAAGAAAAAGGGAATATTTAAGAAGCATACCGAAAAATGTGCCACACCGAGAACATAAATAAATTTACCGTGTAAACAAAAAAAAAAACCAAAAAAAATACACACACAAAAAAAAGCTGAAAAACAAGCTAAAAAACTGCGACAAACAAATGAAAAGAAGAAACTGCAAATCAGCGCAGCTCGTTGCAAGGTAAACCAACAGCTGGCCAGTGCAACAGAGAGCATAAGAGAGTGAGAGAGAGGTAAATAGTGATGGACAGAGATGGACTGATGCAATGTGGCAAAGTGGCAGCTCAGCCGGCGGCTGCGACAGCGACAGCGAAAGGAGCAAAGGCGCAGCAACAGAAGTCCGTTTGAAGTGTTCTACAGCTAGCAAAAAACAACAACAAGCGGGAAAGGCTATGGTCGAGAATGACCGACTATGAGATACCCCTCAAACAATTTTGAAATAAAAATCATAGCATACTTTTAGGGGCATGAGTTGTTTTAAACAGGGACTGTAATCATTATAAATTTTATTAAAAAAATATAAAATAATGATGATTGATTTGCTCACAAGAAAGCGATTAAATTTAAGTTACACTTTACTTCTCAACCAATAATCATTTTTTTTTAAGCAAGAAAATAAAACTTAACGAATAATCATTATTGCATTGAGCAAAAAATAAAACTAATGATTATTCGTTAAGTTTTATTTGTTTGCTCAAAAATAATGATTATTGGTTGAGAAGTATAGTATATCTTAAATGTGATCATTATTTTGTGAGCAAATCTATAAAACTTGAAAATTTTTTAATAATAGTGAAAATGCACAACTGAGCCATAAAGATGAATATTGGTACCTTTGTCGCTGTCTCAAAGTTATTATAAGTGAATGATTTTTTGATTAAAAAAACAAATACTCATTATTTGCAGTCCCTGGTTTTAAAACCTATAACATCTAGAACTATCGCTTTATTCATTCTTGATGCGATTTAATAGGATAAAAGATAATAATAAAAAAAAGTTAATCACGTAGTAGAGAGTTCTATCTTCTCAACTCTAGGTGTGATGAGTTTTAATCAAATTTGATTTGGTTGGGGCTCTTAAAAATCTGTGAGATCTCGTCTGTTGAAGCTGCTCAAGAATATAAGAGTCGGAGATGCTTGCTTCCCCTGTTGCAATATCTTCAACGATTTCAATATACCTTTTGCTTACTTTGGAAGTAACGGGTATAACAACAACAGCAGCAACAACAACAAGCACTTGAGCTATGAACTGGAGTCAACTGCAAGTGTCAACGCCAACGTCAATCTCTCAAACGGCGGACATTGTGTGCTGTCAAGGCGCAGACACTTCAACGCCTGGACGAGAACGAGGAGAATGAAGAGCAGTAGAGCAAAGAGTAGCTCCGGAAGAATATGGGAATCAGCTGGGGTAGAGCCAAGGTGAGGAACAGAGAAGTTGGAACAGATTGAGCTGGAGACTGTGGAGAAATATTCAGAGACTGAGAGAGAACTACGAGAATCGGGAGAAGAAGCAAAGAATTGAGAAGGGGAGAAACTAGAGCAGAAGACAAAGAACTGGTAGCGGAAGAGACAGGAGAAGGAGCGAGTAGTAGTAGAAGTAATAGAGATAGGAGTTTGGGCAGGAGGAGGAGCTGGACAAGGAGAATCAACAGAACAAAGAGCGGAAGAATGTCTAACAGGTTGAAGAAAATGAGGATAGTCGTCCAAAGGAGTCGCCAGAGGGAGCCACTGTACAAAGTGCGGGTCAGCAGTCTGTCTGTCCGTCTGTCTGTCCGTCAAATGTTGCTGCTAAGCGACAAAGCAATTTGACTTGAAAATGTGCTGAGCACTTGCATATATAAGTATATATGTATATATAGTCTGAATGATGACATCGTTGCCTCAATGGCGAGCGGGCGTGTCAGCGAATTAACGTAACGCCCTCTAGCGGCAGCAGGCGGCAACGGCAACTGCAGCAGGAGAAACGGAAAACGAGAATCGAGAAGCGGGGAATCGGGAGGCCTTAAAGGATCAAGCTTAAGCTCATTTATTTAAATTAAAACAAACACTGTAGGGGCAAAAACGGCCAAAGCAAGCTGCAAAGGGGGCGTGGCACAAGGGGCTGACAGTGCTTAACTTTAACACAGAGCGCACCTCGAAACCCGGCGGAAAGTCACGACGGAGTGCACAACTACTACATATGCATGTGCATATGTGTGTGTGGTTGTATGTGTGCACAGAGAGAAAAAAGAGCGAGAATTAAGGGCTTGATATAAGGCCGAATTACTGAATACAAGCACAAGAATTCTTTTACCAACTTGAATATTAAAAAAGTAATTCAGAGACAAAGTTTTTTAGTTTCACTGTAGAATTAAGGTGAAATTGAGCATAATTATTGCGCTAAAATAAATCGTAAAATGTTTAATACATAATATGAATTCTTAAATATTTAAAAATACAAGAATTAACAAATTGATTAATTGTATGAAATCAAATTGAGTTACTCGACTTGAGTCGTTTTTGAAATTTAGTGGAATATAAAGTTTTAAATGTGTCGTTTTAAATTCAAAGTATATGATTTTTTTTCTCTGTGCATGTGTGTATTTTGTGTGCTTGCCTGCAAGGCAGTTGTATGACTGAGTGTGTGTGTGTGTGTGTGTGTGTGAGTATGTGTGTATAGCTCTGGCTGGCATAGAACTTTGGCAACATTTCCGATTGCCAACGCCGGCTTTAGCTGCTGCTGCTGCCATTGTCCTTTGTCCTCTGTCTTCCATGTCTCCGTGTCTCCTGTCCTTTGTCCTCTTGTCCTTTTGCTCTCGCTGCCTTCTCTGTTGCCTGTTCCTGCCTGTCATTTGTCCACTACACAAACAGGGGCAAATTGTTTGCTATAATGCGCGTGCCAAGTGAGTTGCCATCTTCCCTTCCCCTCCTCATCAACCCTCGCTACCGTATGCCCTGCCCCCATGCCACGCCCTTTAACACATACAACTTGCAATGAGCTGACAACAGCATGCTGCAGGTGCAACAACTTCCTCTCCTCCTGCCACTGCTGTTGTTGCCGCCAATGTTGTCTGCCGCTGGCGTTAATGATTTTCATTGCAACAGCAACAACAACAACAACAACAACAACAAACACTGACAAGTGCAATAAATAGCGCTTGCTAAGTTAAAGCGCAAAATCACAAAATGAAAATGTTAATTGTTTGTCGCACTTTTTATTTTGTTATACCCTGTGGCCAATGGAATGCGTAAAAGTGGGTAGTTTGGTTGCCTAACAATTCCTCTACAGCATTTTTTAAAAATGTTTGCAATCAATTGATTTTAAAATAACAAAATTTAAATAAAATTTACTTTATTAAAAACTGTTAATGACAATGTATAAATATTTTAGTAGTTATTGCGTTATTTGCGCCCTTGAGAATTTATAAATTTAAAAAAATTTGAAGTCTCATAAAAATGCAAAAATAGTACTATAATAATACCAAATGCAAATTAGTTAAAAAAAATTACTTTGCGTTCAAAATAAAAGAAAAAAGTACAATTTTAAACTAAACTATCTAAATAATAACTTGAAAGTAAGCAAAAAAAAATAAAAAAATATTGACTTATGTCAAAATCAATTAAAGGGCATCTTTCAGTCGACCTTTTTAAAATGCAACCTTCCTACTTGTTTTTATTGGTATTTGCAGTCTTTTTTTTATAATCGTTGTGCAGAAAAGTTGCTCGTTGAGATTTTTTATTGGAATCGTCGAAAGTTTTTGATGTGGCGCCATTAGTAGCCAATTATTGGCGACTTTTTACGCCCGAAGGAACGAGAGAAGACCGAGAATGTAGAGAAGGACGAGATGGACGAGAAGGCCTCGATTGGCCGAGAACTGGGCTGAAACTGGGTGAGGCTGTTGGCCAATTTATATAGTAGGATGTCAGCAGCTGGCAACTATTTGACTGACTGCATTAAAAAGTTCAATAATGAGCGACTAATAACTCAATTTCAACGAAGGAGGCCCAAAAAAACGAGAAAAACGTTAGGCGCTAATTAAAAGAGAGAAAGAGAGAGAGCGAAAGAGTGAGGGAAAGCGAGAGGGGAAGAGCAGAATGCGATGACTGCATTTTAGCTTAATTAAACATTGCACTATGGTCCCGATGACGATTTTTTTGGAAAAAACTAATAACTCAAGAACGAAACAAGATATTTAGGTCTAGTTTTTTGCATTGGACTCATAGGGTCAATTGGCATCGGTGCTGTAAAAAACAGGCGTGGCAACGCCTTTTTTCTTAATTTAAGTATATGCAAATTTTTTGTTTTTCACGCTATGTGAACCAAACTTGCATGATTGATTTGTTCTTATGCTCTTAACACTCTGTTAAAAAATAATTCAAATCGGACAACTATATCATATAGATCCCATATGAATAATCGGTTGAAAAAAGATTTTTTGTATAAAAATCATCTTGTTTTCCAAGATATCTGTACCAAACTTATAACACATGAGATTTATTATTGGCCAGACATATTGTCCAAAATTTATCAAGATCGGTCAACTATAGCATTTAACTTTCATAGGAACAATCAGTTCTTAGTCGAGCCTTGCATGGAAAAATATATGTTTCCTGTATTTTTTGTTGTCTTTTCTGTTAAAACACATTAAAATATATTCTTTTCTACTAATTCGCGCAACAAAATGCTCTAAAAACCAATTTTGAAACTTTATTGCTTCTTCTGTTTTTGCCGCATTTTAGCTTAATCGATACTTTTCACAGAGAGGTTATGTGCAATAAAGTTAAATTTCTCAGAGAACGCAAAACGACGCAAATTGAGCTTCAAAGTCCAGTTTCAGAATTGAATACATTACAATTTGTATATAGTCACATTTCTAGCAAATGCTAGCAAAATTAGTTTTGTTCTCTCAAAGATAAAATATTTTTCCAAAATGTATTTTTGAGGCAACTTTTTAAAGCACACAGAACAATACAAAGCAGGCTGATTTTCAACAGCGGAAATTTACCAACACTAAGTACAAACCGCACTGAATAATATCCATTATAAATTTTGGCAAATTAGCTTTTGGATTAGTGTTAAAAATCACTTGAATTTAACCTAAAATATTGGCGTAAGACTTGCATGTGCTCATCGTTCAAATCATCTCTGTTTCAGAGCTGTTAACTTAACAGTGTTGAGCAATGTTAAAATTCAAACTATGTAAACTTTTTGTCTGATGTATTTCCAATGTATTGCCATCAAAAGATCATTAATTTGAGCAACTTTAAAAATGGACTTTTTTCCATTTAAATCGTCATCGGGACCATAGTGCATTGGCGTCTCACTTTTAATTGATTGTGAGCAAACTGAAAGAGACAGACAGAGAGAGAGAGAGAGAGTGGGCCAGAGAGAGAGAGGGAGAGGGAGGAGAGCGTGGCAAATAAACAATTTAACTAAATGCGCCGCAAAGCAGGCAACGCTTTTAGTACTGCCAACTGCAAACTGCGAGCTGCCTCTGCCTCTGCCTCTGCCTCCGCCTCTGCCTGCGTCTCTGCCTGCGTCTCCACCTCGTTGCCTGCCACAAAGCCTTGAGCATTAGACGTGGCATGGAAATGATGCTTGCAAAGTGTAAATGTAAACACAGCAGCGGCAACAAAAGCCCGGCAAAGGCGTCGAGCTCGAACAATGCGTAGACCTGAATGAAAGCGAGATGGAGAAAAGGAGAAAGCCGGCTCAAATTGTTATAAACAGAGGCGTAGACAGCGTAGACAGGGGGGGTCATGTAATTAAACTATTGTTTTTTCTTTCTGATATGTTATGATTTTCTAAAAGACTGTTATAAGTCAAACCTCGGTATTTAGAGAAAATCACGTTTTAAGTAGTAAACACAAGAGCTCTCTTGAGTCTCACGTGAAGATTATAAACGATTTGAATATGTAATTTTGACCCAATTTAGAATAGAATATTAAGAATATTTTTCCATCATTATCTCAAAAAATGCTTGAGTAAACACGCGATATGTTCGCTTTACTTTTACAAAAAAGAATCATTCTAAATTCAAGATTAATATTAAGCATAAAAAATATATATAAAATATATAAAATTTTTGTTGAGAGGACAGTTTGTTTAACAGCCAATTTATAGCCAATATTAAAAATTTTACTGTTTGAATAGATATATTTTCAGGGAAAAATGAATTAAAGGGAATTTGGTTAAAATAAAGGGTATTTCTCATATTTAGTTCTCAACACAATTTGTATAAGTAAGCTCTTTGCTTTGAGACAAATTAAATTAAATGATATAAAGTACTGAGCACTTTCTCTATTAATGGGGCAAGAGGACACCTCTTACGCCCCCTGACTACGCCCTTGTTTATAAAAGTGGTAAGTAGGGGAGAGGAACTCTGGCACACGAATGAATGAATGAATAGCAAATGGCAATGATTGTAGGTTCACTGTATGGTCGCGAAAGGAAGGGCAAGAGAGGGGCTGAAGGGGGGTAGCTGAGAGGATTCCGAGTACAATTGTGATAATTGCCGTTGTCCCACACCTTTTTGCCGGCAGCGGATCGTGAAATGATGACAAGCAAAAGCTCTTCCGGCATGCTGCCTCTGTTTGCCACTCTGCCCCACTCTCGTAGGCGTAAATACATACGTGCCCCTTACCCCTTTTTCTGCTCCCCTTGCTCCTGCTCAACTGTTTATTCAACAATTTCATTGTTTACATTTATGTCCCGTGTGTGTGTGTGTGTGTGTGTATTTTTATGCCTTGCACCATGTGTGTGCCTCATCTATGTGGCGAAAACTTTCTTACGTACGGCTTGCGCTTCCTATCATCCTTTTCCCCTTCCTGTTCCCCTTCCCCTTCCCCATCCCGTTTCCCTTCGAAATTCACTGCCTTTCTAGCTGAAATTTTCTTTCATTTTGGCGCTTTCTCAACTTTTTTCGCGCACAATTTGCATGCGAATTTGCCGCTGTCTGTTCGCCCCGCAAAACTTTGGCCCCTCCATCCGCCTATCCTTCCGTCCGTCCATCCGTCTGTCCTCTCGCTCGTTGTCCGTCCATTTGGTGTCCTCCGGCTTCATGCGCGTGCCTTTTACTGCACGACTGCCACTTGGCAGTTGCCTGCCCCTTCCCATTATCCCCTCCTCTCCTCTGCCTCTGCTGCTGCTGCTGGCGTTGCCACCGTGTTCTGGTCTTGTGCAGTTTTTCTTTCATTTTTTATGCGCCGTTAACAACTTTTGCTCGGTTTACTTTTTCCGTGTCGAGCGGCGTCGTCGTCGTCGGCGACGTTGCTTCTTTCAAACTTTAATTGTTGTTGCATGTCCTTTTTGCGCACTCCTTGTCCTCATCATCATCGTCATCGTCATCGTTGTGCTTCTAGCTCTTACCGCTCTTCTTGCCCTTCTTCTTCTACTTGTTGTCGTTGTTGTTGTTGTTGTTGTTGTTATTTTTCTGGCGTAAATTGTACGCCTCACGTTTTTACGCCTGCAGCCAAAGGACACCCATCTGCATACACACTCACATATGTACAGACATGTGTGTGAGTGTGTGTCTGTCTCTGTGTGTGTGTGTGTGAACGTCTGTGGCAACGGAAGTGTGAAACTGAAATTGAGCAACTAAAGGACTAAAAGACTCCGGCAGTTGCCTACTTGCAGCCAATGCACACTGCTTCCAAACATTATCAAAATCTGAAATCAATTTATTTCAAAAACAACATATACAAAAATACTCTAGGGTCTGTTACTACCGATTGCACGTTTCTGAATTGGATGAATTCATTTCAATTTGATCAACTATACAGTTTTTAAATGCCCTCAAACTCCATAATGACTCACACTTTTTGTGTGAAAATGAAGAAAAAGTGAATTTTTCGCCATTTTCAAAAAATTATAAAAAATATTAGCGAAGAAATAATTGAAAAAAATTTTGCAGTCACTATTTAAATTGTTTAAAAAATCTTTCTGCATGAAGACATTTTTTTAAATCGAATAAATTTGCAAATTTCAATCTGTACTTAATGGGTTAAGGAAAGTTTTGTATCATTCAAAAGGAATTCAAAAGACTTTCCATTGATGATAAACATTAATTTTAGTAGGTTCAAAATTTTACTAGAACTAACATCAAAGGGTGCCAAAATACAAAACTAATGGCTTAAAAAAATGTTAATATAATATTTTTCCACAAATAAATATGTATTTGTATTTATTTAATTGCAGTGTTTTTAGCAAGCTATTGAAGCTCTCGATAGCCTAAAGTTAAGTTGTCCATAAAGTTATCCATAAAAAGAGCATTTTTTAGGTCGAATATATATTTGGAATAAACTTTTAGTACAAGAATCAAACTATAATTATTAATTTAAGAGTCATAATAGTTATAACACTTATGGTACTTATTTTTGACCTTCATATTAAATGACTAAGTAATAATTAAAAATAATAATTTATTAATTGAATAACTGACTTCTGACCGTTTGTCTTGCAGCTCACAAAGCTTTTAATTAGCAAAATCCCATTTAATAGGCCTAGTTAATAATAAATTATATTGTTGTCCACAATTTGTTGTACTTGTGGACCACTGTGCGAAGTTCTGAGCATTCATGTTCATTGCCAACGTCTGTTACTGTTAAATGTGCGTGCGTGTAAGTATCTGTGTGAGTGTGTGAGTGTGCGAGGGTAAGTGTAAGTGTGTCTGTGTGCGTGTGTGTGTGTGTGCTCGACTTTATTTGGTTTTGCGTAGCACTTGGCATTTATTTGCCCACACCGAGACATGCCACTGTTCTCTGCCCCGCCCCTTTGCATCCCCTGCCGCCCACTCTCCCCAGTCTTCAACGAACAAGCAAAAAACTTCGTTTGCAATTTTTTGCTTTTTTTCTGTGCGCTGAGAAAAAAAGTTGGTTTCGAAATAGCTTTAGGGAGTTTGTAAAACGCATTGTGTTGAACGCTTTCAGCGGTAACTCCGTTCAACTGGGCACGCGTGTATCTTTTCTATCTCTTTCCCACTCTCTCGCCCCCTCTTTCTGCCTCCATCTACCTCAGTGTTGTTTTTTAAATTTCGATAAGAGTGGTAGCGATAAGATAACACATATGGTATTATAGAGAGCTCGATTTGTTTGACATGTGCTATCTAATAGTCCTGATTGCACAATCATTTTGTAAATTTCATTATAATTGAAAGGCACTTGCAAAGGATACCAAAGGATCTGATTGCACACACAGCTATCGATATGAGTTGAAATAATAATCAAGTATCATTCAGTACAACACAGAAAGTTAAGTGAGAGAAGAAGTCATCTCAAGAATAAATAAATAAAGAAATAAATACAAATTTCGATTTATGGCTGTTTTAAGTTTTCAAGGAACTCAAAAGATTGTAACAGGTATTTCATAGTCGGAAGCTAGCCTGTTTTTGATTTACCTCAAATTAAAACCAAATTGAAATTATTATTTTTTTTTTTTAATTAATTCAGCCCAAAACATTATTATTATTATTACAAATATTGATGACTTTAAGAATCAGTCAAATATTTATTTAACTGCTTAATTATTAAAATCGTACAATTTATTTATAGTACTCCAATATTAAAGGAATGCATTTCTAAATTAAAAAAAAATAATTAAAAAAAAAGTATAGCCAAAAAATTAAGTATATTTAATTTGAAAACAAAATAATAATAAGCTTCCCAAAAAAAAGTGCTTGCTCTCTTTTCCTCTTTGTCGTTCTCTCTCTCTCTGTCTTTTTGTATTACATGTGCTCTGTTTTGCAATGAACTAAACTAAAGTTCTGACTGTTTGTGGCTTTTAGTGCTTTAAGAATGTTGAACAATTGTTGAACTGTAATTGCCGCTGCTTGCTGCATTCGTTACCATAATTGCTGTTGGCTTAATTTCAACAGCCGACTTCCGGACCGGCAACTTCAACTCCCTTTTGCTTGTACGGTCTCAGTCTCAGTCTCAGGCACATTCTCAGTTTGCAGTTTGAGCCTGAGCCTCAGACAACTCAGCGAGCGGGAAAACAACGACAACGACAACGACAACGACAACAACGACGACAACAAGAAAGCCCATTTGACTTACAATCTTACCATGTGTGCTTACTTGAGTGTATTTCTCTGTGTGAGTACACTGAGCGAAAAGATCAAGTATTTTCTACTTAATTTCTTAATTAATTTCTCTTTTAAAATTAATTTACTGATGCTGCAAGTGTCTCAATCTTATTTCAAGTTCGATTTAAGTCTATATAGAAATAACATAAGCATATAAAATAAATAAAATAAATTCATTAAAATTGTAAATTAAATCAATTAAAGCAATTAAAAAAAATGTAAAAATTATTTATTTTATTAAATTGTAAATCAAATCAATTATACCCATTTTTTTTTAATTTAAAATGCTTTTTGTTGGTGTTAATTGAATAATCACATAAATTAAAATAATCTTATTATAAGATTTTATGAACTATGCTTCTTTTTGTTATTCGTAATTCATCCATATATTAACTATGCTTTTTTAGAATTGCAATTACTTGATTCAAAATCATTAAAACTACATTTTCTTATCAGATTTTTCGCTCAGTGTACTGCTCATTTGGTTGGCGTTCTTCGGCTGCAGCTGCTTTGCCTCCTTGGCCGGACTTGCAGCAACATCGTTGCCTCCTTGCCTCACATTTGCGGCTGCTTTTGTTATTTTTATTGTCGGCTGCTGGTTGAAGTCCTGCTCGTCTGGCTTTGTATGACTATGTGTGTGTGTGAGTGAGTGTGTGTCTTAAAGCTGCGGGTCCTGCCTGCCTGCTGCCTGTCTTTTGTGCCTCGTCCTTTGGCTGTTTCGACATTCAACGCTCATCAACGCCACATTTGCGTGCTCCTTTGGCTGCCAACCGGTGTCCATATCCGTGTGTGTATTTTACCCTTCTTCCCCCCTCCCTTTCTCTCTCTCTCTCTCTCTCTCTCTCACTCACACTTGTTCTTTCCCTGTCCAGAAGCATTTCAACTGTGGCATTTGCCTGCTCGCTTGAGCAGCAATTCAGCTGTGTCTCAGAGCCTTATCCGCAGTGTTGTCGCTTAAGCTTTTTTAAAGCTAGACTTAGCTATCTTCTAGTTGCAAAAGCTTAGCTAAACTTAAAAGACTTAGTTACTTCTACAGATTTTCAGATAATTATAAAATAATTATGCTTAAGAAAATGAATGTAAGTACAGTCGATATTCCCTAACTCAAATCACCATTTTCCAAAATAAAAGGTTCGAGTTATGGGACATTCGACTTATAGAGATCTTTTTCTTAAGTTTATTAATTTTACTGCCACTCATTAAGCTTGAGTTAGACAGAAATTCGAGTTATAGAAGTTTGAGTTATGGAAGTTTAACTGTATATAATCTGAGGAAAAAATTTGACGGCCAAACAAAAGAATTTAATTGTGATATTCGAATATTTCAATATAGAAAAAATGTATTACTTTTTCAACAAGCTAAAAACATTTTGAAAATGTTAGTTAGAAAAAAGAAATGCTGTTTTCTTGTCTATTATCTTTAATAAAATTGAAACGAAATTTAGATTTTTTTTTAAATTTAATAAACAATTTAAATTTTTAATTGTATAATTTTGTATGCTTTTCTAGCAACTTGTGTTGATAATTGATTGATGGCTATTTAATTCCTTGAAATTCTTGCAGCACTGTTGCTCAGCCCTCTGCTCTCCTCTCTATTCCTCTGTGCTCTGCTCTGCTCTTCTCTCTTTTCTCACCTCTGTGCTGTCTCTCACTCACATGGCTCTGTCTCTGCTTGCATAAATGACTGCGCCTGTGTATTTGGCATGACTCTTGAATTAATTTTGCAACATTTTAAATTGAGCGCAATTAATTGCAAAAATGCTTTATTTTTGCCCACTTGCACTCGCTGCACATTTGCATCTGTATGTGTGTAAGTGAGTGTGCGTGTGTATAAGTGTGCCTGTGTGTGTTTGGGGTTTTTGAATGTGGCTGCTGTGCATTTTGTGTAGTTGCATTGCTCTCGTTGCTGCTGTTGTTGCTTTTTGTGTGCAAGTGCGAACACGCGCATTCAAGCATATGCAGGCCTGACTTGCCATACACTCACACACACACTCTCACACACACATGTATATTTTATGCATTGCTTTTTGTATAGTTCTTTCAATGTGTTTGGACGTGTTGCCTTTTTTGCATTTCTTTCTCTTTTATGCATTGCTTTTATCGCGCTTTCTACGCGTCTCACCCACACACACACACACACACTCACAGTGCCTAAAAGTATGCAGCATGCATTGAAAGGCTTTTTACATGACACACTCTGAACGCTTTATTTCGTCCTCTTTTTTTAGCTTTATTTTTATTTTTTTTTTTGTCCATTCTGTCGCCATTTCTGCTATTACTCTGCATTGTTGTTATTGCTGTTGTTGTTGTTACTCTCGTTGCTGTTGTTGTTGTCGATGTTGCTGTTAATTTTTGGGACGCTTCTGTTGCATTTTGGCCAGCATTTCAGCATTTTGTTTTATTTGGGTCTCATTCGAGTCACTTTGCATCTCTCACTGTGCGCGTGTGTGAGTATATGTGTGTGTATGGTATGTTGTGACTGTGTGTGTGTGCCTGCTGTTCGTGCTGCGTCGCTTATTTATATCCAATTGTTCATTTGTCTTTGGTTTATGTTACGCATACGTCATGTATGCCCATATTTTATATTTTTATATGTATGTGCATGTGCAAAAATGCAACTGTATGCGTAGTGTGTGTATATGTGTATTGTACTTACAATCAGAGTGGTGCACCACAAATGTAAAATATTTTTCGTTATATTTATGCGTATTTCCAGTTGTTCCTTTATAAATTAAATGTGTCAGAGCACTTTTGAAAGCACAATTTTCATATCGTTCGCTCAGACACGGAAAATGCATTTAAATTGTTCTTGTTGTTGCTCGAAATTTATTGTGAACTTAAATAAATAATTTCAATTATTGTTGTTATTAAGCTGCAAACTTTCCTTCTGTTCTGTCTCTTTTCTCAACTATTAGTTTTTGTACAAAATTTTTCCTAATTTAATAACAAGCCCATATCTCTTTAATAACATTTTTACATCTCTGTCATCTCCAAGTCTTAGTCTTATTAATTTTCTTGGAAATCTTCTGAGCAAATATCAAATTTAGTTTGCCTATTTAAATTATTCTCCTCCTCCATTCATAATAAATTGACTATTTCTACAATGACTGCCTGACATTTGTCAAATGATGCTGAGAATGCGACTCTGTGCATATCTATAGCATCTGTCAATCCATAGTTGTCATGATTCTATAGAGTATTTTCCCCACCCATCTCTTTCCCCTTCCCTTTTCCAAAGTTGGGAAATTTCGGTTCGCAAATCTCATGGCACATGCATACGCTTTTGCACTTTCGCTTTAGTCGCAAAATAAAATGTAATTTTTCTTTTCAATGCGAAATTTTATCATTTTGTTTGTTCAATTGCTTTCATTTTGCCTGTCGCAATTTGTTGTCTTTTTTGTATACACTTACTGAGGGTAAAATACTCTAGTCATGAGATGTGCTTTGGCTTTTTGGAGGTCGTATAAAAATATATATAGTTTGCATAATTATATGTCAGTCTATTGAACACTTTGAGAATCCTATCGGATTTTTACAGAGATTTAAATTAAACATTTTGCTATAAGAGAGATCTTTCAAAGATAAGTTTTTATATATTTTTCTTAAAATATCTCAGGCAAAAAGTCTCCCAATATTTTTTTTATCGAAATCGTATTTTAGTTAAATCAATCACTTCAAAATAAGAACAGAGTATTACATTTTTGTCATACTGAAGTTACTCTAGTTATTTCTGCTTGTTTTGCTCTATATATGTATTTATATACAATATTTTTTTTCTTCATTGCAGCACAGAATTTTTGAATTTTTTTATACACTTGCAATAATAACAACAACAACGACAACAACGTCAACGACAACAAATTTGTCTTGCAAAAAGTTTATTTAGTCTGTCACATTTTCTTATTGTAGTTGATAAACTTCCCGTTTCGTGCCCCAATCCAAAATGGCAAAGCAGTGAGTAGAAGGAAAAGGAAGATAAGTGGAGCGAAGAGAAGGGGAGAGAAGAGACCATGTCCAAGTGCCTATGACTGTTTATGGCCCGTCAGTCAGTCTGTCAGTCTGTCTACGTGTGTGTGTGTGTGTGAATGTGTGTGTGAGTGTCGACATGTTTTCGTTTTTTATTATTCAGTAAATCAAATCAGTTGCCTAACAACTCAATCCAAACACTTGCAGCACGCGCCACAGTTCTCCTACTATTTCTATCTCTCTTCTCTCTCTCTCTCTCTATCTCTTTCTTCTTCCCTCTTTACCTCCCTCTCTCTCTCTCTGTGCCTTTCTCTGCTAAAGTTGCTCGCAGGACAATTCGACAACTCCCACTGGTGGGCACTTGACTCATCTTTTAGCTTTCACTCAACTGCAGCATGTACACTGAAAAAAAACTAATTTTATATATTAAGGGAACTTTTCTCATATTGCCCTCAACCTTAAAACTGCCCCAAAGTATTTGACTCAAGTAAGTAAAATTATTAAAAAGCAGCCAGAATCCAAATGTGAGCTAAATGAAAATCCGAAATCAAATCAGAATTTCTTAATCCACTTTGAGAAATTCCTAGTACCCTATTTAAGTTGAAAAGCAAAAAAAAAATATAGCCACTTTAAAATTTTTTTAATTCTGATAACTTAGAAGTTTTTTTTAACAGCTTTTAACGGCATTCGAAATAGATTTTATCACATAGGTTTTTTTTTGCAGTGTATCTGTCAGATATTTCTTCATGCTTCATTCTTCTGTGCTGTCATTGCCATTGTCGTTGTTGTGTCATTGTCATTGTTGTTATTTTTACAGTTAAGTCAATATGCAGCCGTCAAAAACAACACTTGATACTTTTGTGTGCTACTTGGCCTGGCCAAGACCATCGGCCATCAGCTATCAGCCTTTTCATTTCAGCCTTCGTCTTGGCCCTGCTCCTTCACTTTGATTACTGGTCACAGTTATTGCAACTTTTCTTTCATTTTTATTTTTGTTTGTTGTTTGCAAAGTTCTGCACACAAATAAACAACAACGGACAGACAGACAGACGTTGAAGTTGGCAATAGAGCAACGTAACGAATTTATGGTAATATCCAACAAGCAAACACACATACAAGTGCACAGAGCTAATACGGGTTAAGCTAAGGGTGACCATAATCGACTTATGTGCATAAGCCTTTTGGCCCAAAAAGAAAAACACGTTTGAACTATCAACCTCAAAAAAGTCATTGGACTCTTGGCTCATAAGCGCCTAGTAAGATGTCGTATCAGACAGGATTGTCAGTCAGACAGACAGACAGTCCATCTGTCAGTCAGTCAATCAGTGAGTCAGTCAGTCAATCATCTACATGCCTTCACTTGAGACAAAACCTGTGCAAAGCGGATTGTTTTCAATCAAACAAGAAGTCGTATATACATAAAGGCCTAAAAATAAGGTCAATAGCTGCTTATATTGAATAAAAGAATAGCCATATTTCTACACTTTAATAGTTACTGATTTTAATTTGCAGGCATTTGTCAACTAAAGTCAGAGAAGCTTGAAGCGTTTAAAGTAAAGCAACTACCAATTTCATCTCTGTTTTTATGGGTGACATCACAGAAATTGTTAAAGCTGAAAAGTTGCTAGAATTATTTTGCCTTTTTTGCTGTGCTTAAAAAAAATCTGGTTTATTGTCGAGTTTTTTCCACTAATTGACAGTGGGTTACAGCAGTATGTATTTACTGCGTTATCATACAAATTTTAAGATAAAGGAAAAACCTCATATATTATTGCATTCTAAATGTCGCCAAAAACTTTAGTTTTGAAATAGGCCTACTAAATTTCATGAAGATCAAAATAATATAACGATGTTTATGGCTGTTTTAAGTTTTAAAACAAGTCAAGCGCCTAACAGTGTGTAGTAATTTTTGTCCCTTAAATTGCATTGGTAAATCACTGCGGACGGCAGTCCACGCTAGTGACGAAAGCTGCACGAAGGGTGCGAAAGGCGACTATCACTGCGGACGGCAGTCCGCGCTAGTGACGAAAGCAGCACGAAGGGTGCTCATATATACACAGGAAGAATGAAAAATTTTCTATGAGTTATATACCGATCAAAAGGTATCAATTTAACTTACAAATGTGCATACTAAGACTTTTGGAAACTCACCTGGTTCGTGAGATAAACAGATGTTAGTGGGAGGGGCAAAATTTAATCGATTGTAGCAAATGGAGCCATTGGAGCCCTTTGATACTTTTTTTTAATTTTTATTAGTATCAAAAATATGCGCCGAATGACACCTCCGAAAATGAGATGAAAAGTCACTCTGTTTGTTTGTTTGTATGTTTGGATCAAATCGTTGATATAGCTAAAAATTTTGAATGAGTTGTAAAGAGAACCAGTGTTGCGAAACAGTTTGTTTTTGCTGGCACAAACACAATTTAATATGTTTTGTTTGTGCATTCGAATGCTCAAGTTATTTGCCTATTAACATAATTTTGTCATTGACAAGGCGTTGATGAGGACTTTCCAATGTTCAGTTGGTCATTTGGTCATTTTGCGAAACACTTTTGGCCACTGTCTTTTGGACTGATCCGAAACAACAGAAGTTGGCACGTAGGCGGACTCTGTCCGTCCCTGGGCTCTGTCCAGGGTTGGAGCTGGATGCTGAAGTTGAAGCTGAAGCTGGAAATTGTGGGCTGTTGGAAAAACCTTTTTTACGATTTACGTGCCGTTTCCCTAGGGAGAGAAACTGACGGCTCGGCGAGTCTCTCAGATGTCCGCCTCCCGAACACGCCCCCTGACTGACTGACTGCCTCATACATGGCTTTTAATAATGCTCATATTTTTATGGCCCAAACGATGTAAGAGGAGCTGGAGGTGGAGGGGAAAGGAATGAGACAAAGGTGGAGGCATCATCACATTTTGTGTGATTTTGTTGCTGTTGTTGTTTGTTTGTTTGTTTGTTGTTTGCTGGCAACTTTTGTTGCTTAAATTAACAAGTCTCTGACAACCCACACACATACACACATGTGTGTGTGTGTTTGCTTATAAACATAGAGCAAACATTGCTGTTTATTCTGTTTGACCCCAAATCCAGTTTAATTGAACGCGCAGCAAAGCGGAAAAGCCGCGAGTCGTTTGCAGTTAATAATATCATGCAATTTTAATTATCAAATACGAATTCGCAATTGGAATTTTAAATTTTAGCCAGCCAAATTTGGCAACAACAAGGGGGCGAAAACAGCCGAAGAACTAGTAGGAAAGTCGAGAGAAAACGACTGCAAGAGACTCTGAATAAAATTATCATAGAATAAAATTCAAAATTATGATTATTTAAAAAAATGAGCTTTTTCAAGTTTATCATTGCAAAACCTTAAGTTTGTATTTATTTAACTTAATTTGTTTATACTATAATATTTTATTAATATTTTATTTAGCTGAAAAAAATTTAAAAGAAATTGGCGTGGAAAATAAAAATTACTCAACAACTCCAGCAATTGTCTGGCAATTTGTTTTCACAAACTGAAGTGGTTTCTATATATTTTTTTTAAATACCTTACTTCGAATGCCTATAAAATGTGAATGACTATAAAATGTGGCATTGCTGACCCTGACTTCGAAAATCTAAATCGGACTAGGTGGCAGCATCGAACGACAGCGGTTTTAACGAAATGAAATTGAAGTGCAATTCAAGTGAAAGCGATTTCTGTAGCACCCCTGTGTGTGTTTCTCATGAGATGCCTTACTTTCAAAACAAAATCGTTAAGCAAAGTAATCTTGATTTTCGAAACCGGTTGGTTTTTTTTTACCAGTGTACTGTTACAGCTCTTGCTGCCTTGTTTGACAAAACTTAATCTAACCTTTATCCTTTATGAAGTGCAGGGTCTAAAAAGAAAGGCAAACAATGCAGAGTGTTTGCATTAAACCCGCAGTGTTGTCGTTGTTGTTGTTGTCGCTGTTGTTTTCGCCGCATATGTGTTTATATTTGCGTTGTTGTTGTTGTTGTTGAACTTGTCCCTGGGCTTGTTTGTTGTAATTCAATTTGATTAAACAAATTTGAATCAGCTGAGCTGAACTGAGTTGATTATTTGAGGTGGAACAAAACCTTGCCTTGATTGCCAGAACTCGGCTCTCATTTGCTGTTATGCTGCATATTTAATGCAACGCTTTTTATTATCCTTTTGGCGCTGCCAATGCCACTGCCACTGAAACTGCCACATGCCACATGCCACATACACGCAGTGTGGCAAAAACAAAAGCGCCAGCCAAGTTTAAATAAACTTTTAACTTGAGGCATCAACGCAAGTTCGGTTCGAATGTCAGGCATCAACAGGAGCAGGATCAGGAGCAGGAGCAGAAGGAGCAGTAGGAGTCTGGGGAGTTGTCAGGGAGTGTCGTCCTCTCGTCCTTTAGCCGGCACAGTGTCCTGTGGCCCATTTGCCACTTGCTGCGGCAACAGAGGCGTCATCATCTGCCACTCCCTCTGCCTACCTCCCAACAGCATTGTTATACCCGTTACTTAGTACATAGCAAAGAGGGTATATTGTATGCATTGAAACGTATGTAACAGAGAAAAGAAAGCATCTCTCACCCCATCAATTATATATATTCTTTTATAAATATTTAGTAAATAAGTCGAACTTTCTTCTTTGTCTTAAACATATTCTACTATTAATATTTATAGTTATACTAAACTGCATGAAGATTAAATAAATAAAACGAAATTTATGGCTGTTTTAAGATTTCAAGCAACTCAAGCGCCTAAAAGTATGCAATAAATTTGCATGGATAAAATTAATGTACATCTAAATTGTATAAGGGGTATCTCGTTGTCCGGCACTCTCGCCTATTGTTTTCTTACTTGTGGTTGTTGTTCTTGATGCTGAGGGTTATTTGTGGGGATTTCGGTTGGCGAAAATGAAGTTTTCTTTTTGCCATGAATTGATAATGTACACATGTTCATATAAGCGGGGAGAGAAATTCAAAAGGGGGTAAGGGGAGACTTGCTGATACGATGCTTTTATTTGCATAACCATATACCGACTCTATATATATATGTGTGTGTGTGCGTGTGTGTGTATTTGCAGATTATTTAGCCAAAAGTTGAAAGGTATTCGAAATTTTGCAACCAAAACTAAAAACAAAAGCAAAAAACTCACAACCCCCGAAAACTTTTATTAAGTTGAAGATATGTTGTTGAAATTTATATATATTTGCCATTTCTCTTACTTATGCGCCTTCTTGCCCTCCCTATATCCCTCTCTCTCACTCCCTTGCCTTTTTTTCCTGTGCGCTTGGCCGTTAAAAAACTACAATACAAGGCAAAATGTCTGGGCACAACATTTGGCATTTCTTCTTCATGGGGATTTATATTTTTAAATGGAAAGTTAAGCTTATAATAAACTGTGAAGAAAAACTAGATACTTATGGTTTTTTTTTTTTTTTGGTCCACTCCACTTTCCATCTTTTGTTTTTCCTTCTGCTTTACGTTCTTTATGAGATTTCTTTGGTTATACTTTTGTTCTTCACTTCTTCGCACAAAAGTTCAACTCAAATATTGCTGGCCCAAAAAAACGGAATTTTCTTTTTTCGATTTATTTGTGTAACATAATAGTATCTACTTTAAGTTGAACAAATTGTCATGACCTATATTTACAGTACATAACTGTGATGTAGTCTATCATAAATAAAAGTGCAATCGAATTAAATCTTCGTTTCAATGCGCTTCAAAATTCGCAATCAAAATGCGCATATTATTCACAAATGACTCAAAAACAATTAAATTGTCCATTTACATATGAATTGAATAATTATCAACAAACACAAATACAAGTGTTTAAGACTGAGTGTACTAGACGTAGAAATGCTCTGTAAGCGAACTGAGAGACAAATATTTGAATATTAAATTATTATTATTATTTTTAGCCTTACATTTTATGGCTAAATCTCGTTTTATGACAACAGTGTAATTGAAATATAAGAATTGACATTGAGCTTATTTTAAAAAATATTGTTTATATTCTTAAAATATGCTCTTAACTGCTGACGTTATCACACCAAACTTGTTCATTTCATGACTACAGGGTATCGAAATGAAGCGCTCTGTCATTTGTAAATAGCAAACATACCACTAGAGATAGCTTTAGAAATAGCTGAAGCAACAACAACAACGACAACAAATGTAACATCTAAATCAAACGCAAAAACATTCATTAGAGGAAAAATTTGCATGATATTTTCGCCGAAGTGAAAATCGATAATGAAAAGCAGGCAATAAATTACCAATTATTATATGAAAAACACAAAAACACAGTGTCGCAATTTGCGAAATAAGTGTGGGAGAGACAGAGAGAGAGAGACAGAATGGGCGCGAAAGAGAAAGAGAGTGAGAGAAAGGATTGCGGCATGTAAAACTAGTGCAATGGGAGTGGGCAGGAAAAATGGGAAATGTAAAAACAGAGTCATTTTGGAAAACATATTTATAAATAATTTGCACGCTAATATGCATTTTATGTAATTAGCGGTTAAAATAATAAATACACTACATAATTATCGCCCATTTCGTTGACCGCACGAACTCGACACGAACAGAGAAACAGACACAGACACAGATACAGATAGATTTGTATCTGTATCTCATGGTCCAGCACTTATCGCTGCATGTGCAGCGTGTGTTGATGTGTGTGTGCTTTTTGGGTGGCATTAAGGCATTAGCACCGCAAAAACATCAACTAATTGTGCATTTTAGCGATAATAAACACTGGCGACAAGAGTTTATTATTTCAGGATTGGCCGCATTGCGTATACGCCACGTAAAGCGGCGAGTTCAGAGAACAAGTGACAAAAGTTTGACAACACACACACACACACACACATACATATGCAAGGGGGGTCACATTAATAAGCGTCGCATTTATTAGCAGTCAAATAAAGAGATAAATGTCACTCATACGCACCGTTGGCTGCGCCCTAGAGCAGCTGCTCTGAATCCCCTTTGCTAAAATATTAAAATATTTAATTTGAATGGCAAGTGGCAACTGTGGCAGTTTCTCTTCCTCTCTCTCTCTCTCTCGCTGGGTGTATGTGGCCCGCCACTCAACCAAACAACAGCACGACGTATACGTAATGCGTATACGTGTTGCCACGCCCTTGCGCCCATCAAGCTCACATATGGCAAATATTTCAAGTAGTTAAGCGCATTAGCGGCACTTTTGGTTGGCTTTGTCACGATGAGGCTGCCCCTGCCCCTCTTCCCTCTGCCCTTCTTCTCCCTTCTGTCGCATCTGCAACTGCCAGTTATCGTTTACATATCGCACATACGCAGCGTGTGCCGCAGCCAATTAAAGTTCTTAAGCCTCTTCCTATCCTCCTTTCCCCCCTTTCCCACCTTTCCTCTCCCGAATTGGCGCATTATCCATTGCAATTGTTTAATGAACTTTTACAACGCTCTAATAACTTCATTAACAAGCATCAAAAATTAGAGAGAAAACTTTTGCGACCCATTCCCAATCGTTAATTTTGTTACAAAATGTTTTCCATGCATTTTTCATAATCGTCGAATTGCCGTCAAGCCCCAAAAAATGAGGGAAATGCAACTAAAAATTGCTTTGCATATATGCAACAATTAAATAAATCATTTTGCTGTTTTAGTAATGAACGAGCACAGGCAGCTCAAATATTAATGTCATGTCAAACAGCAATTACAACATGTAACAACAGCAACAGCAACAACAACAACAACAGGATAACAAATAGCATAAATGTTGCAGAACATTCTTTGGCATTCGCACACTTGAGCAATTTGACAAACACAAATACATATATCATTATTATTTCATCAAATTTGTCATTGATAATGCTTAAATGGACTTTAAGACAGAAAGAGACAGAGCGAACGAGAGAGAGAGAGAGAGAAAGCTCTTAAATTCTATCCAAAAATATTTGAAATTTGCATATTTAATGCATTTTACAATCTTTGCCCGAATGTTTATCGAGCGAGCCTCCTAAATCTTTACACAATAATCTTGACACACGGCCAACAGTGGGCAAAATCGCTAGATTTACTTATCTCAATTTTTGAGTTTATTTAGAAAGATTTACTTACAAAGATTTACCTATCTAAATTGTAGAACTTATTTAGAATGAAATTTAATTTAATTTTTTGCAATAGTTTTTAATTTTGATAAGATTTTTAAAAATACTAAAAAAATAATGAAACAAAGTGCAAACAAAAATGAGTAAATGGTGCCTCAATTTTATATTCATGGCGTGTGGGTTATTGTGAATAATAATACATCCAAAAAAACCTTTAGTTATTTTAAATTGTCACAAAATCCATTCAAACGTGGTTTAAAATTCGTGAAGAATAAATATATATACTTTGTTTTGTTCCTAACGTAAATGTACATCAAAAGTTTGACGCTGTAAAAAATGAAACATTTGTTGCTTTCACAAGCTCAGAGCTTTGTAAACAACGATATTAAAATTATAAAAATATTATTGAATGGTAGCTGAAAGTATTGATAGTCGACTAAATTAAAAAATTGAAAATTTGAATAAATATAACTAAATCTGGCGTTAGTTACCACTGTGCGGCTGCTGCAACTGCAACAACGAGCAACAACAACAACTGACAACAACAGGCAACAACTGGCAACTGCAGCAATTGCAGATAGCAATGCATGTTAACAAAATTGCTGACAATTATCGTAGGCACACATACATGAGCATGGACACACGTACACACACACACAGAGTTATATACAAATTGCAATTTAATAGCAAATGGTTGGGCATGGTTTTGGCCTTGTTGCTGGCTTGTGCTGGCCTGGCCCAGATTGAATTAGCCAGAGAGACAAGCGGAATGAACGAAAATGATTATTAAATTTACATTGCATCTATCTTTTCAGTTGACTTTCATTAGATGATTTCATTTTGGTTAATGCGCATTGCAAATTTTGAATCTATCGTTATTGCAATTTTCATAGCTTACCAAATTTCAACATCCTCTTCTTTCCTCTCGTTACCCATTTTTAACCCCTTCGAGATGTTGTGCGAGATACGCAAAATAGTCTTGCCTCATATTTGAGTTAATTTAAAGCATATTTCTATCACTAAATTAAATTAATTTATCAAATTGTCCAAATATGAGTATGAATATGTTTACTTGCCACAAACTGTATTCGAAAATTGCCAGAGCTTTGATTAAATAAATATTAATATTAATATTGATATTGTTATTGATTTATTAGATACCAACTCAGTTTTGACTTTGGTTTCTTTGAGCTCTGGTTGATTTCTGTTCTGTTTATCAAGCAAGGCAAAAAGCATAGTTGTGGTATTTATTAGTTATCATAATTTCGTTATTTTAACAATATTTGATACGACCTTAAATGTATATCTCTTGTATCTCTCTCTGTTTATTAATTAATATCAAATAACGAGCTTAAAGTATAATATTATGAGAACTATAATAATTTAAACTAAACCAAAAAAAAATACATTTTAATTAATTTAGCTCTATTTACTCTCTCCATTAATGGAGATTTGCCTATCTTTTAAGTCAAACGTATTGAGAATTCTACTTATTCACTCACTCACTCAATCACTTAGTTAACCAACTTCCGTATTTCCATCATTTATAATCATGTAAATTAAGCTGGCGACAACAATGAAAGTTCTATAAAGTGCACAAAGGAAACGACAAGTAATAATTTATTAGTTTTTAAAGTGCTTATCAAGATTTATGATCTATCGATTTATTCATAAGCATAACTACACATCTTTCCCCCCACTCTCATTTTTATTGATTTAATTATGCATTTTAAAATATCAAGGTGAGCAGGGAAAAGAGCACAGGTGAGCATTAATAATAATAATTATGAATATACGTAGCATACATGTGAGTATACTCACAAGTTATTTGCATAATTCATGTGCACCATTAATGGAGTTTTGTTTGGTAATTGGCTGAAAGTATTTTTTGGGGACTCGCCGTGAAAGCAAATCCTTTTCACTTACTCACACTCTCTCCCTCTCTCTCTATCTCTCTCTTTTCTCCCCTTTCTTGCCATGAAGTAAGTTGCAGAAGCGGATTTCCGTCAATGCCTGGCACTTGAGAATTAATATCAATTTGTATTCATTTGTGAATATTACAAAAGGATTATACAAAATTAATTAAAATTTTCGCAATTTACGTTCGAAAAGGTGAACAGTGGGAAAATCTGCTTGATTTCCTTATATTACAGCGTAACCACCTAAATCAGAAAAAATTATTTATTTATATTCTAAAGCAGCGGTGGGCACGAAATCTGACAGAAATACAGTCGGGAGCAGCCGCTAGTTCCCGGAGCCCATGCGTGCCCACCGCTGTTCTAAAGGATAAGTGTAGTTCTGTATTTTAATTAAATGATTTTTTATTGCATTATCAATGTTTGTGATATGATGCAATATTTTTTGATGAAATTTTTATAATTTTTTTTTCTTTTTTTAAAAAGTCAAATTAGAAATAAAAATTACCTAAAAAAAGTATTACCTTATAATGATACTATGGTTTTTGTTACTTTCGAGCACACTAATTAATATGAGCTAATCTAGTGGTTTGGCCCACTGTGCCACCGTTGTGGCATCAACATCGACGGCAACCTCTGCCGCTGTTGCTGTGGCATCAGCGTTTGCTTTGTCGTCTGCTTGTCGCTGGGATCTGTGGGAAAACTTTTGGACAGCTGGCGAGTGAGGCGAGTGAAGCGCGAGTGTTGCCGCTTAATGGAGTTTAATCGCATTGATGAGCATCAATTAATCATGCCGCAAACGCAAGTGACACTGCATACAAACAGCTCGACTGGGAATTTACCCAATATCGCCCTCTAATCCTCAAATCCTAAGTCCGCACATTACGCATACGACACGTACGACGGCAAAAATAATCGAATTGCCAATTAAAAAGTGCCAAGTCGAGTCGAGTTGAGTTGAGATTGAGTCGAGCTGGCAATTACAACATAATCGAAAGCAAACACCAACAGCCTCAAAATACTGAAAAGTAACCGCACACTTGAAGCACTCAATAAACGGCATCATTTGTACGCTGTACAGTGAAGCGTCTAAGAACTTAAAGCACATGACACACACCTGTCGCACAGGGCAGGCAATTGTGACTATATATATATGTAAGTAAGTACGAGTACAAACAAACAAGCCATTATCATAATATGCGCCACAAAAGAAGCCGAAGGAGTGTGCCAGCTAAAGTTGACATCGATGACGATGCTGTTGCACAGACACAGACACACACACATACACCGAGAAAAATGTACAAACAGAAATATTAATATTTACTCTTTGCTTTAACTATTTGCTATATAACTCTTATTCATATACGGAATTAGACTAGCTTTGGTGTGTGGACATTAATCATACAATTTAAATGAATATAAATAATTTAATAATAAAAATAATTCATATGAAAATTCCGCCTTTTAAAAGTTGCATAAATTTGAAGACCATTTCTTTAGCTTTTCAAATATTTAAAATACAATTTAAGTGAATCTTAATTATTTTAATAATTATAATTTACTTAAAACAATTTTTTCAGCTTTTAGAATATTAAAAATAAATGTGACTTAACAATAAACTTAAAAAATTTAAGTAAAAAAATGCAAAGAAGATTATATTAAATTGAGAATTAAAATTAACTATAATTTAAATAAAAGAGTGAGTAAAAAATTATAAGTTGAAAATATTTTAATTAATTTTGACTTTGAAATCTGTATTTAAATGAAATAATCACTGCGGACGGCAGTCCGCGCTAGTGACGAAAGCAGCACGAAGGGTGCGAAGGCGACTAGCATATATACACAGGAAGAATGGAAGATTTGCTATGACTGTCCGATCAGGTCGAGTTATATACCGATCGAAAGGTATTAATTAAACTTACAAGTGTGCATACTAAGACTTTTGAAAACTCACCTGGTTCGTGAGATAAACAGGTGCAAGTGGGAGGGGCAAAATTTACATTATTGGAGCTAATGGGGCCGTTGGAGCCTTTTTGAATTTTCGTTGAATTTTTTACAATTCTTATCAAAAATACGCGTCGAATGACACCTCGATCATCAAAATCGGACAACTGGTTCAAAAAATAATTAATTTTGAAATTTTTAGTCGCTTTCCGAAAATGAGATGAAAAGTCAGTTTGTCTGTTTGTCTGTTTGTCTGTTTGTTTGTTTGTTTGTTTGGATCAAATCGTTAATTTAGCTAAAATGTTTGAATGAGGACTTGTTCCCGCTCAAAAATCTAGAAACGTTTGTTCTACGACTTTTTCGAAAAATCGCTAGTTTAGCGGGAAATCGCTAAAAACCGCTAAAACTAAAAACCCCCATAGTGTCCAAACTATGAAAGCTACAGATATGATCTATATGTCGTTGGAAAGGTACTTTGAAGGGCTCTTAAGCATATGTTCAAACTTTTTTTCTAAAGTACACAGGTAAAAAGCTACAGGTAAAAAAAGGTAATTTTTTCCACATTTTGGCGGTTTTCGAGAAAACGCCGCTAGCGATTTTTTTTAATTTTGAATATGTTTGAGCTTTTAATATTTCGCGTTTTTTGATACATCATGCATAAATTTTTGTTGATTGGTTTGGAAGATATAACCTATTAACTGAATATATACGTTTTACTTTGAATTGGAAAAGGACAGCAGCAACAAAGTGTCATAGCAGCCAGAGTTTGAGAGTGCTGATAAATTTTGCGCTTGGCATGTTGGCATGTGT
This sequence comes from Drosophila limbata, assembly GCA_963924055.1. Lineage (NCBI taxonomy): Eukaryota > Metazoa > Arthropoda > Insecta > Diptera > Drosophilidae > Drosophila > Drosophila limbata. Next base: position 34,536,329 of record OZ001352.1, on the reverse strand, counting down.
GTTAGTAAAGAGAAACAGTGTTGCCAGACAGTTTCTTTTTGCTTGTACAAACAATAAACACCGATTGACAAAGTTACACTGTAAAAAAATATTTCAATTGTCAAAACTTCCTATGTCTTATTAAAAAATTTCTGATATCTTATAAAAAAACCTCTTTACGAGGTAAAAGTCTAGTGACGAAAACATTTTCATGCCCCAAAATTTCTGATATCCAATTTTGTGGCGAAAAATATTACATTTTACACATGAATTATTAAAAAAAAAATTTTGTCACTGGCTCTGCGCAAAAAAGTACTACTAGTATATACTGGTATTTATTAGTTATGAAAAATTTAGCGCAATGTGTCCAGTGACAAAATTTTTTTTTTAATAATTCATGTGTAAAATGTAATATTTTTCGCCACAAAATTGGATATCAGAAATTTTGGGGCATGAAAATGTTTTCGTCACTAGACTTTTACCTCGTAAAGAGGTTTTTTTATAAGATATGGTAAATACAAATACTGTTGTATTTAATTTGACTGTTTTTTGTTTCGCTTGGTGTACACTCATATCGAAGGTATAGCCATTCTGGTTGAGTGAAGCACGCGATATGATGATGATGATGGCGATGGCGATGGCAACAGTTCGTGTTCGCATAACTGAGCATAATCGACGCCTTTCGGTTATAATTAACTCATTAAAGTGAAACGTCAGCCGCAGGATGTGGCATTTGCTGACAGAAGGCAAGCAGCCATCAAAGCGCACACGTAATCCGAGAAAAGGACAAAGGGAGAGGAGGAGAGGAAGCGAGAGAAAGAGATGAAGAAGACTTAAAGGCAACAACAGCTGCTAATAGCAAAAGCTGGCAGCTAACCAAGCGTAACCCGCACATATATGTACTCATATACTCATACTCATACTCATACTCATACACTCATACGCGTACTCGTATTTGTACTCACACTCACACTCGTAAATAAGAAATGAAATCAAAGTTAACATTTTGTAAATCTGGTTTTTATAACTTTGGCACACACACTCTAAGCACACACGAGATGTGAAATTGCAATTAAATTAATGTCACGCATACGCCGCGTATAACGCGCGCTCTTTTTCTGCTCTCTGCTTACTCTTCCTGCTCTCCTCTTTCTTCGCTGTGAAATGTAACAGGAAAAGCGGGCCACATAGCTCAGGTTTTATTGCCGAGCCACAAACAACAAAACAACGAAACAACAACAGCAGCAACAATTAGTGCGTGTTGCCAACCAGCAGCAGCTGCTACACACACTTGTCAAAGAGAGAGAGACAGAGAGAGAGGGAGGGAGAGAGTGAGAGACAGTGTAAGTAGGTAAGGGAATCCATGTGTGTGTGTGTGTTGCATATAAATCGATGCTGATGTTGTGAAAATTTGCCAAAATAACTACAGACATACACTTGCCAAAAGCAATTAAACTGCTAAAACCACATTTTGTGCGAGAAATAATTGCAAAAATGCCAAAGCATAAAGCCAAAGCCAAAGCCAAAAAACAAGCATTTTGGCTATTGGCAAAAACACAGCTCAAATACATTCAAATAACAGCCAATAACAACGGCAACAGCAAAAACAGTCAAAAAACAAGAAAAAAAATATAAACAGTCGCAAGCCGCGCTGCCAATTATAATAACTTGCCCCACACACATATGTGGGGCGATGAGTGGGCGTGGCAGCCACACTGATCGAAACATAACCCACAAAAAGTCAAGCCGAATAAATAGGCCTGGACAAAAGTATCAAAAAAAGAGAAGAAAATAAAAATACCAAGAATGTAATGCTAATTCGGGCAACACGAAGTTTTAATACTCTTATAAGCACTTTCTTTTTCTTTCTTAGGCCAAATTTGTGACATAAAAAGTATAGTATCTATACTACAGATCAACCATCTAATTCTCAGATGCTTCCTTTTTTGTATAACATGGCAAAATGAAGAAAAGTTTTGACTTTTAAAAACGCGTCAATGTTATAGCAGAAATGTTAAAGCGTTAGGAATGCTTAGAAATAATTAAATAAATAAATAAAAGTAGCTGGGCTTAAAATTACCGCAATTTTCATAACGTTTATAACGTTTTTTATTAATTTTTTATTATTTATTTATGGCTTGGCGTTTAATTTAATTGTGCATTAATATATCTTTCATTTCGCTTAAATATTCTTTTGCCTTGCGTTTTTCGAAAATTAAAATTTTCAAATCTCAAATTTTGACATTTAATCAATCCCGCATGCCAACAAACAACATTTAGAATTTGATTCTGAGACATCTCATTTCTTTTTGTAAAAGATCATCCCAAAATTAACAAACATTTTCAGACCCAAGTAATAGAATTTCAGCAACTTGAAACTTACTTTGCGAAAACTGAACCAATTTCCATGCGGAATTTCTTATTGATCATAAATATACCCCAAAACTCATTTCATTTTGATTAATTTTCTTAAAATACATTTTTTTGCAAAAACTGTCCAACCAACTCAATAGGCCACACTGTATATTTATTCATTTTTTTTTTAATTTTAAATATTAAATTCACACTTTTGTTGAGCTTCTTGTGTCAATATAAATAGTACAAATCAATTCTTTAAACCTTAGTCTAACATATTTCATGACTTGTAAAAGTTGTCAGACCTAAAGAAAGTAGTCCAATTGCCCGTATAAAGTGCAGTGTATCAAAGCGTATACAAAAACGGTAAATTCCAACAACAAATCAAATATATTATAACGCAAAAACAAACCAAAGTCAACGCCACTGCCAATAACAATAACACGGCCTAGCGAGTGTGGCAGTTGGATGGGGTGGAGTTGAGTGATGGGTGTGGGGTGAGGAAGGTAGGTAGGTTGGGGTGAGTAAAGGCAGGGGGTAGGGGATAGGGGCATACTCTGTCAGAATGACAGCATTCGGTGGCACATTTCGGTTGCGGTGGCTTTGTTTACACTTTACAATAGGATTTTGTGTGGGCTTTTTCACTCGACATTTTGGCATTGTTTCGACGCCGAAGGGAAAACTAATGCGATCTTATGTGAATATTGTGAAAATCATATGAGTTTCATTAATTAATTAAACCGAAAAATGTATACATGTGTCAAAAAAGGGATTTGTCAGTTAAAGCTGGACAAATTTTTCGAGCGACAAATATCGATAAACAAATACAGCAACAGGAACAGGAACATCCATAACAATTCGAGAGAACGCCGAAAAGTGGGCAACAATTTATCACACTGAAGATGTTGCACCAGCTGAATGACAAATTCCAATCGACTCGCTTCGTAGCGTACAAGAAGAAGAAAAATCACAACAACATGGAGAATGGGAGTGGGAATGGGAAAGAGAATGAAAACGACAAAACAAAATGAATGGCAATCGCGGTTCAGTCGTCGCCAGTCGCGCGAGTGAAAGACAAATTAAGATTATAAAAAAAATAATAAAAATACAACGAAACGAACACAAAAAAAAAACAGAATCAGAGAAATGCGAATTGATTGATTGATCTATCAAAAATATACACAAATGTACACTGTTAAAAATGGGTTTTGTGTGAGTAAATATAATATTTGTGTGAGTATATCCTTTTAAACAAATTAACTTAATATTAAAATCAACTATAAAAACATATTTTAATGTAAAAGTTATTATGATAAATATTCAATTCAATATAATTCAGTTGAATTTTTTACTTTATTAAATTGCAATAAAATTTTTTGTATAACTACTATTTTTTTATATTTAATTTATAATTCTCAATCAGTTCTAGCTTTTCTGCAAAGACGAGCTGTAAAATACGCAATTATTTTGTTCATATTCAATTTAAAATTCTCAACTGGTTATTACTATTCAACTGATTGTCATGATATACATAAATGTTAAATACTGGGATTTAAGTGTTTGTTTTTTTTTTTAGTGTATTGATGCTAGGGAATCTGTGTGAATGTCTGTGGCATCCCTCGGCGCGTATCTGTATCTGCGACAGCGTCGCCTTTGTGATTTGACAGACAAACTGACAGCAAGACGCGGGCTAAGGGCGGACAGAGACAGACAGGATGACAGACAGAGATGGAGTTGTAGTTGGAGATGGAGATGGAGACAGAGAGAAGCGACCTGTGACTGCCTGTCGCCGTTTATGTATGCGCGTAATTCGGGCTCTACCTTCCGCCCACGCAATACATTTATATATATATTTTCTTTTTATTTTTCTGTGGCATGTGCCTATGAGGCACTGTGTTTGTGTGTGCGACACGTAGCACATTTTATTTTCCAAGTAATAAATCAATTTTCCGCACCACTAAAAATGAAAACGAAAAACGAATTGAAGCTGAAGCTGACGCTTCCTATCGACTGAAGTGTGTGCGTTTATCGAGGAAGCAGCACAAAATTGGAGGAGGAGAAAGAGAAGGAGAAGGCTGAGGTCACAGCTGCTTTCGGCCCAGTTTTTGGTAGGAGGGGGGCAACAGTTGGTGCACCTGAGAAGAGCGTAAATTAAAGTCACTAAATCAAAAAAATTTTCCCAAAAAGCACAACAAAACCCAAAATGAAACGAAGCAAACAAGAAAGTTAACATTTGTTTACGTGGCCGCGCTGTCTAGGAGGAAGTTGAAGTGAAAAGAAGAGTTTGGGGGAGTATAAGAACTTGCCTTGGTCCGAGCTTCAGTCATTTATTGGCCAAAGTTGGCCGAAAAGCAACGCCAAACGCATAAAGGAACGGGCTTCAAATGAGCAACTTGGCGCACGAAAGCAAAAAGTAAGCAAAACAATTTGCTGTTTGGCTGTTGTTCTTCTTGCCATACCCATTAGTCGTCAAAGAAAAGGGTATGTTGTATTTGTTGCAATGAATGTAACAGGAAAAAGTCGAAGCATATTATCATCAACAGTTGAGTAAACAAAGAAAATAAAGTGTTTTCGGATTTTTTAAACGCCCTCAAATCGAAGAAACAGGCACAATTATTAAAACAGAACGTATTTTTTGGTGTTGAACGATCACTTCAATTATTATCAATCGGATTCCAAAATCACAGCATGATGGGATATATAGAATGATAGTTATGGCTGTTTTAAATTGTCAAACAGGTCGAGCGCCTAAATGTATGCAATATTTTTTAGAAGGTATCTTTTGGTCGGAAGTTCGTCTATAGAGGTCTAACTTGTTTTTTTTTCCCCTATTTCTGCTTCTGCTACGTCCACTTCTCCCACTTGTTCAGCAGTACGGCAATTTGTTTTGAGTGGGGTCGCCTAAGCGCCAGGTGGCAAGGTGGCAGGGGGCAGGGGGCATGGTGGCAAGGGGCACGCAGTGGCGTCAAAGGCAGCAAAACAAATCAAGTCAACAATCAACAGAATACATATACACAGACACAAGTATATATAGACATTGTGGCAGACACACTGTAAAAGTTAATGTAACGGCGCATTTAATTGCACGCACGGCAAACGGAGGCCAAGAAGCAGCCGCCTCATCCTGCCACCCCCTCCTCCTCCTCCAGCTCTTCTCATTGTCAAGCTGCCACAAAGTGGACAAGCGTAACTTTCTTTGCCCAGACACAGACACAGATGGAGAGAGAAACAGAAACACAGACAGTTACTTGGCTTTTCGGCCTTCTCGCTCAGGTTCAGGTAAGTCCCTTCCGAGTCCGAGTCCGCGTCCAAGTCCTCTCAAGTAAGTAAAAATGGCTATTAGCCAAAGCATTTTATGTGGCTCTTTCTTCTTTCTTATACTCGCCACGCCCAGTTGGCTGGCCAACAGTTGCGCAGTTTTTTTGTTGTTGCCTAATGCGCTTTGCTATTTTTTAATTATAACTAAAGTTACCTGCAAATGAAAAGTAAAAGGGCTGCCAAGACGACAAGCCAAAGTAGTAGACGTTGTCGACAAGGCCACCATCTCCGTCTCCCCATCTGCATCGCCATCCCCATCCCCATCCCCATCCGTCCGAAAAGACATGAAAACGCTGCTCTGCAACAGACACACTTAAATGCCTTTTAGTTGCAGCAAAACGGGCACAACACAAAAAGGAAGTATTAAAACTTTAGTCAACAAAGCACGACTTTGAGATACCCCTAAAGCACTTTTAAGATATTCAGGGTTGCCACTGAAATCGCTTTCGCTTGAATTTCACTTCAATTTCATTTCCCTGTGCCACAGGTGAAATAGCAAAATAATTTTATGCGGTTTAAACTAGCGCTAATTCCGCCTGCGTTCGATGCTGCCACCTAGTCCGATTTAGATTTTCGAAGTCAGGGTCAGCGATGACACATTTTTTGGTCAGAATTCGAAGTAAGGTTTTTAAAAAAAATATATTAAACCACTTCAGATTTCTTTAAATTAATCATTAAAAAAGTTGCTAAACAAACCATTGGGTAATTTAATCTGAGAAGGTGTCAACCCTTAGCAGCCTAGTTCGAAAAGGTTGGTGAAAATAATAAAAAAAAATAAATCTCTCGCAGTTCTATACTACTTAATCTCTGCAACATTTAAGAAACTACTGCATTAGGAAACTACTTTTAGGCGCTTGTATAGTTGGCACACTTAAAAACGTCATAATAATCTAAATAATTATCCGATATTATTGAGATTTAATTGAATGATTGATAACAAATAAAGTTAACGTTCAACATCAAAAAGTACGTTCTATCTTGACTTTTGTGATTCTAGAGGAGTTTTTCTCGATTTTAGAGTGCAAAAGAGGTCGTTGCAAAATTCTGACTGCACTCTAATTTTCGTGGAAATAGCACGCGTCTAAACACAAAATGTAAGGACTCTAGTTCTTATGGTATAGATGCTAGACTATGTTAGTGAATTTGGTAGCTCTAGTTCTTTTGTCTCTGAAAACTTTATATCGACTCGCCTGTGTTTGTTGATCAAGAATATACTTCAAAGGGTCAGAGATGCTTTTCTCCATGTTACATGCATTTTAACGTATACAAAATACCCCTTGATTTTTTTTAAGTAACGGGTATTGAAGAGAAATCGCTGGCAACAATTTTAATTGCGTAAAAATGTGCACTCTCTCTCGTTCCCTCTCTCTTGCTCTTCTTTTCTCGCTATCGTTCTCTCTGTCTCTGTGTCTATCTCTGCTCTCTGGTATTCTCTTGTCTGTGCCGTGTCTGCGACAAAAGCAAAGACCAAGAGCTGCAACAAAATTAAATTACTCATTCGCTCAGTTGGTCAACGTCGGCAGCACTTGAGACTGCAACGGATTTATTGTTAATTGGAAATGAGGCATGCTCGGACTATTTGATGCGCTAAAGATTTCCACTTCCTCTTCCGCCACTCGAAAAGAGACTCAACAAAACGTCTACTCATTTTCCCTCCCCTCTCTCTTCTTCACCTCTCAGACTAACACACAAAAAACGCTGACAAATCGCACGCGTAATTAGAAATTAAGTTCGTCTCATTGCTGTGGCCAGCTTTTTAGTTGATTAAGTCCAATGACCAATCGAATTGCTAAACTATGAAATTGAGAGCTTTAGTATACTTCAGGCTTAATGTCTAATCAGTATCGAACACTCGGAGTTATGCGAAAAATACCATTAATAGCAAAGCGTAGATAATAAATTTCAAAAATATTTGTATAAACTGATGGATATTAATGAACATTATCCACTTAATGATGACTTTAACATGGAAATCGCATAAAATATTGAAAGCATCAAAGTATTTAAATATTAAGTATACGCTTTCGCTTATTCTTGAAAGAGCAAGAAATCATATACCTTAAAAAAAGGAATCCTTACAGTGTATTTAATTGTTACTTGTTTATAAGTCGCTATTCAATCAGATCGATTCTGACTGCAAAGAAGAAAACCGCAAATCCGTTAAGTAATAATATCAACATATCGTAATTTATGGTATTAAAAACTCTTGCCAGTTGCATGATAATTGAAATATATCTTTATCGTATATATGATAATTAATAGGCAGCCGGCAGACAAATCTTTTGACCAAAGGAGTGAACATTTATTTTTTTCTCTCTGGTTTTCGCCATTTCTGGCCAATTGGCTCTTCTGGTAGAATGGCTAATTGGCTATCGTCTCACATTTTGCTTTTTATTAAGTTGAGCGGTGGCAGAGACAGGGAAAAGAGTAGGAGGAGAAGGGGGAGGAGGAAAAAAAACAAAGATGCCTGTGGCCACTCTCGAATCCTGTAGAATGTCCTGGCCAAGCAGTTAAATTACTTCTCGTTTATTTTAAATTGTGAAAAATATGTGCGAATGTGTTTGGGCAGTGGAAGAGAAAGAGAAAGAGCTGATATCCAGAGAGACATTACAAGATGATGATGATAGTTGAACAATGAGCGAAACGAAACTCAAAAAAATACCAATGTGAATACGAATACGACTGTGAATACGAGTGTGAATACAAGCAGAAATGGCAAATGCTCACGATTAAAGTGTTCTACAATTTGCTCTGAAATTTGCACGCTGTATTTTCAAATAATGCGAAAACTTTTCGCCTATGTACGAAAAGAAGAAGAAGTGCGGGATGCAGGGATGGAGGGAGGTAGCTAGCGAGAAGGAAGGAAAGTGGGAAACCAAACCAGCAGCAGCAGTGGAAGCAGCGGTAGCTTTCAATATACTTTTGTTTCTTTGCCTCTATTGTCCTGGACATTTGCGTGAAATGCAATTTCTCATATTTGCATAACTGCAGACAGCAGATAGCTCAAAATAAAGTTGAAATTTTGTAGAGCAGTGCAGTGTACAGTGTGCAGTGTGTAGTGCAGTGTAGCCGGTTTGCGGTTGCAGCATCAACAACAACAACAACTACAACTTTAATATCGCCAGACTGCGCTACGTTCGTAATTGGGCGCGACCCCAAGCTGCGTGTCCTACGACCCTGCCCCCTCCCCCACCTTCTCCACCACCATCTCCTCCGCCTTCACCTCCTTCTCTGCCGCAGCACAGTGGTTAGCTGGCCGCGTGAAACTGATAAAAATCAATTCAACTTGTAATAGTTTTAAGTCAAGAAATCTTTGAGCTAATAACTTGGATTTTTTTTAAGTAGAACTATTAAAATTAAAATTAATTGTTTCACAAATAATTTAACTATAAAAAATAATTGATAAATGTCAACACTGTTTTGCTCTAGTATTTAACTATCTCTTTTATTAAATATACAATTTATAATGCAAAAAATACGAAAAAATAAATAAATTATATTTTATTTAATTTTTTTTTTTTTAATTTTTTGTTGACTGTCAGAAAAAGTATAAGATAAATAAATCTGGAAGAATATCCATCAATTATCTTCACTACTCAATTTTAAACAACTTATTTCCAAAATATAAAAACTTATTGACATTAGAAAGTATAGTATTGCCAACATAATACAAATTAAAAAATAGATTTGCAACATTTTTTTCTTGCAGTGTGCGTGTCAAAATTTCGATCATGATTTAGGATTATCCACTCTGAATCATGTTTAATGCAAAAGCGATGTTTGCTAACAACTTTAGTAAATTGAGAAACTGTGCAACTGCCGCCTCTAGCTCTGCCGCTGCTTCTGCCGCTGCCACTGCCTTTGTCGCTGCCGCTGCCTGCAGCGGACTGCAAACGCGCAACAGCCGCGCGAATCCTTCCGCTTGCCTCGTCGTGTACGCAGCACAGCGGTTTCCGGCGTGGCAGCAGCAGCAGCCGTGCCCCAACAATGCGGCAACAGCGGCATGGCGACCAAATTCAAATCAACGGAGTTACGCGCACACACAAAGCTCACACAGACACACACAGTCGCCACAACATGTGTGCGTGTGTGTGTAAGACAAAGCATACTTTCAGGCGCAAATAACAAGCGGAACAACGGAACAAGCGAGAAAGCCAACAACTGAAAGAGAGAGATTGAGGAGCCCCGTCGGACATCTAGCTCGGAACTGCGGCTATTCTATTAGTGCTACACCCACACACACAAACACTCACACACACACAACCACACACAGCATGCAGAAAGCATACGCTCATATATACACTCAGAAAAAAATGCAAAAATTTTAGTCTATTTAGAAATTCGTAATTTTTTAAACGCCATAATAGTTGGAACATTTTCTAATAATCCGAGCTATATTCCCTAATTCAAAAAGTATTAAGCTATTTAAGGAAATATATTAAATAATTATTATTTCAGAGAAATTTATTGCAATTTAAAAAAAAAAAATAGCATTATAATTTAATTTGTAGAAATAAATGTAATTTCTAAAAATTAGAGTTGCCATAAACATTTGAAAAATATGTTCCTTAGCTTATGAAATTTTATTCTAATAATTTTTTTTTATACATATGACTTTAGAAGCAATTTTGTAAGTACGGAAGAATATACTATATAATTATTTTTAGAAATATTATAATAAAAACTAGAAAAAGCAGGTCATTGTAATTATTATTATATTAAGTTGGAATTATTACTAGTTTTTTTATTTGTTTTTAAAATTTATATGTATTTAAAAACTGTCAAATCTATTTATGTTACTAAAAAGATTTGGCCAATCACTTTAAAAAAAAGGTTTAGACCTTTTTTTTTAAAAAACGTTATTTCATTTTAGAAAAGAACATACAGATTTTTAAGATATACAAGGACATAATAAATGATGCTATACGACAAATAAAAGTTGAAATTAAGATTGTTAAGGGCTATGAGGGGGGAAGGGCTAAGTAGGGTCGGATTTGTGCGAGTGTAGAAATGATGGAGGCAGGCAGTCGTTGCATACCAAATTATACGCACAAAAGCAAACAAGTGTGCCAAGGGATGTTGTCCTGGCGAGTCCTGTTGAGTCCAGGGATTGGGCAATACCAACAGCATCGATGGCCAAAGCAAACATAATTGATATCGTAATCAATTCAAAAATCCAGCAAAACTAAAAACAGCAAATGCTGTGAAAACAACGTCGTCATGCGAGGCGACGGCCACGAAACACGACAACATTGACAGCGTTTTCTGGCCACAAGCATTTGAGCAATGCGCACGTAGAGAGCTCGACACTTTGCCACACACCCACAACCCCCTGTGTGTGTGTGTGTGATGTGTGTGGCAGTGCGTGCCACTCAATCAACTCGGAGAAAAAAGTCTACAAATATTAGCCCCTAATGCCATTGAGACCAGAGCCAAGACGTTGCTGCCACGGCTGCTGTTGCACACAGCAACTTGCCCCGAAAACTCCAGGCCAGGACACCATAAAAAACTGGAATTGTGTATAAAAATGAAGCAGCAAAAAAAGTGGCAGCTTCAAATAAAATTGTTGCGACAAAGGCTGCAACAACAACACCAAAAACAGGAGCAGAAGGAGCTGCATTGGGCACAACGATAACATTAAGAAGAAGTATCGAAAAAATGTGTAGTGCCACACACAAAAAAAAAGGAAGAAAAAAATAAGAAGAAACGACGACGACAAGGACACAAAAGCTGAATAACAACACAATCAAGCGAGCGAGCGAAAGAATCAGGCTGAGGATGAGGACAGGCGTGAGAGGGAGTGAAAGGGAGAGGAAGAGGGGTGTCAGGGGGACGGCGGAAGCGTGTCTGGGCATAGGCGGGCACTGCATAACTTGCCAGCGCCAGCGAACGCGGCACGTAATAACATTTTTCTAAAGAAAGCACAACAAAAAATCAACAACAAGTAGTCAAAGTGCTGAAGAGTGTGCTCGACTGGTATATGCTCGGTAGTACAATATTTATTGTTATTTTTATTTATTATTATTAATATGTAATTCTATCTTTATACATAAAACTATTTGTCCTGACTGACTGAATGACGTATCAACGTGTAAGTCAAACGGTTAAATCTAGGAAGCTGAAATTTTCACACAACATATCTGAACAATTTTATAGTGCAATAAAACGGAGTTTAGACCTGCAAGTGGGTCAAGCTCCCTAGTATGAAAAACTTTTTTGTTAATTAAGACATCTCAACCAAACACAGGCTGTATATTTGGGATTGCCTGTTACATCCTCTCAAAATTTGGTCAAAATCAAATTGTCACAGAAACAATCGGTTGAAAATTAACTTTTATTATAAAAAACTTTGTTGTTGTATGCGACGACACTCACAGATTAGCTATTCTTGCCAAATCTGGACTCTTCAAATTTAGCTTTTTTCCCGCCAAATCTGGCTTTTCACGCCAAACCTGACTTTATTTCCGAGCCGATAAGATGTCGCCCGAATGTTTTAGATAATTTGCATGTAAATTTTCAGTTACTCTTTCGTTTATACCTTTTATAGTGTTTCTGAAATGAACGTATTCATTAAAGTTACATACATTTATTACGAAAAACTTATAACACCCTTGTAAGTTTGACGACTGGGTCAACAAATAACGCAGAAAAAACGAGGCGAAGCTGAAGCTGAAGACGAAGACGTCAAGCGTAGCCAAAGACGAAGTCGGGAGTACAGGAAACTGAGACTGAGACAGGGATAAAGACGAAGACCAGGATGAAGATGGAGGCCGAGACTTTGGGCCAAAACTAAAGCCGTTGCTGAAACGTGCGTGGCGCTTGTGGAATGCTGTCTGGAGACAAGTTATTGTTTTTGATTTCATTTTTCTCTTTTTTGTGGCTATATGTGAATATGAAGCTGCTTATTTCCATACAGGAATGTCTGTCTGTCTTTCTCTCCTCCTCTCCTCTGGCTCTGGCTCTGTCTCCTTCTCTTTTCATCCCCGTCCAGAACCGCACTCGAAATTGGTTAGTTTGGCTAATCGAGGTATTTGCCAGCGGCATAAGTGGGATTTTCTTTTGGATTTGGCATTTTTATGGCTAGATGGAAAATTGCCTACGGCTGCCTTATTATTATTATTATTCCTCTTATTATTATTACTCGCATAACTGTTATTATTATTAAAAGTGGCCCAATAATTTGAAAATCAGCTGAATGGAAATTATTGCAAATGGTCAGGTGCGTTTTAGTGGGGAAAGCCCTCAGCTTAAGTTCTATAAATAAATTTGGTCAGCTTAACGTAACACAATTTCCAAATTTAAATTCAATATTTTAATCTTAGTCTGCCTTTTTTCCTTGAGTGGGTGAAACCACATTTTTTAGGCATTTCCTTCTTTTGTTTGCTTTGCAAAGTGCTCAAGTTTCTTTCTTTTTGGGAAACACAATAAAAAAAGGTGATAAAAATACGTTTATTTCTGAGATTCTTTCTTCCGTTAAATTATAAGCTGAAGCTTAGCACGTCTGTATGAAAAGGGAACCAATTTGATATATTGAATGAAATTATTCTGTTTAATTATATTAAGGGCTAGTCTTAATCTTAAGTTGTGTCATAGAGAAGGTTAAATGAAAATCACACATATAATTAGTAATTCCCTAAAAAAATGAGAGATTTCTTAAGATATTAAATAATTGAATGATTCCTAGTTTGAACTAGGAAGCGAGCTGAAAATATATTATTTTTTTTTTTTTGGTAAAAAATTAGTAGTTTTATTAAACAAGATTGCTGGTACCTAAGGGGCAACTTAGTCTAGTGTTAAGTTTGTGAAACAGTTTAGGTCACATGGACGTTAAATAGGAACTTAAAACTAAAAATTACATTAAATTTATATACACTATATACAGTTATCTAAGAAAATATTTATAAAAAAACAAATACTCTTGAAGAAGTATTCCCTCAACAAGTGACACTTCAAGGATTTCAACTCTATAGAAAAAAGAAATGTCAAGTCATTGCACTAAAGAATATACTTAAGAGTTATCAGTATTTATTTACATCCCTTTAAGAGAAGACACTCAAAAAAAGACTCAAATAACTATCTCAAAAGACGGAATTTATTTATTCAAGATGTTAAGGATCTTCCAATGTCTTAATAAAATAAAATAATGTCTCTATAAGTAAAGGATTCAGAAAGCTCTTGGCAATCTCAGGTTGATTTAATAACTGAACCCAAAAACTTGGCTCCCAAGCTTGGCTAAATTTTATGAAAAGGAAATATTTTTATTCCATTAATATTAATTAAAAATATTTTTAAAATTATCCAATTTTTTTTTGCATGAATTGGGGAAAGCCCCGAATAAGTTGCTGACAATCTCTATTATAAACTTCAGCAATTTGTAATGCCTCCATAAGTGAAAAAATCTTTTTATGACCAGAAAAAACAAAGTAAATAGTACTTGATATTATTACCATATTGAACCTACAAAAAACCGCTTTATAGAAAATCTTTCAAAGCTAATCAAAACAAAGTGAAAAGAGATAAAAGTAAATGCCAAAAAGAATTCGTGGTAGTCCTGTATATCGCGATAATAGACACTCATCCATATCAATCAATCATTGCCGCCTCGCAATATAACTTGTGCAATTTGTGTTGCCGTTGCCGTTGCCAGACACAGCGGCATCATTAGGCTTGCAGCATTTCACCATTTCACAATTTGAGAGGGAGCAGCAACTCTGGTTTTTGTTACACTCGCAAAAACAAACTTTTGAAACTTTCTAATAAAAATAGTAGCCCTAGTTGGAGTTACAACGCAATGTTGCCCCCAAGGTGCAAGGGCAGAGAGGAGAGAAGAGAGGGGCGACTCAACTCATTGGCAACTGCTGCTAATGTCGTTGTTGCCGCCGGCAAAGAAGGAACAACCATAACCGCAACAGCAACGGCAGCAACTCTACTTGCAATGATGCCGCATTACATTCGGACTCAAAGCCCAAACCCGAAGCCCTATGCTCAACTCTACAGTTAAGCCTCACTCTTGCACTCTTGCACTCTCCGCTCTTACACTCTCCCACTCTTAGTGCCTCCCTCTCTCTTACTGACTTACACACGCCACAGACACAATGCAGTTTCAATTTACAAGAGAGCGCGCGCGACAGAGTAAAAAGCTTTTACTCTTCTTTATTTTTTTTTCTGTTGATGCTGCTGCTGCTGCTCTCTCACTCTCTTGTGCTCAGTTGTTCGTTTCCACTTGTTTCAGTCAGTACTTGCACACGAGCACACACACATACATGGCCGCAACATCCGTTACAATTTTTTACGACTCTCGACTTTGTCTGGTTGCTGCCGTTGCTGTTGCTGCTGCTGCTGCTGCTGCTGGTGCTGACGTTGTTGTTGATGTTGATGCTTTTGGCGGCAGCAGCCACTGAGATGCTTTGTGGTTGCGCTATGGCTGCTCTAAGTATGCGTATATCTCTGTATGTGTGTGTGTGTGGGTGCATGAGCATGTCGCATTCAAGGATTGAGCACATTTTTGTGGGTTGCTTCAGTAATGATATGGAATGTGTTGGAATTTCAAGAAGTTACTACAGATTTCTTTATTTATTTAAATGAGCAGACAGCCAAGCAGCTCCACTTCTCTCCACTCTCTCTGACTCCCTCTCTTGCTCTCTGTCTATGTCTGTCTTTGACTTTATTATACCCTGTAACTAGGGTTTGTAATAGGACAGAAGAAGGCCTGGCAGACTACACTAAATATATACATATATATTCTTGATCAGCGTTAAATGTTAAGTTAATACTAATTTAAATTTTCAATACCTCAATGGAAAATAAAAAGATGAAAAATACAAGTTGTTTAAAAGATAATAATAAGGAACATCGCATCTGTCTCTAAACAAACCTTCAATACTATATATCCCTTGAGCCCGAAGCTCAACAGGAAGCCCAGATTAGAACCTTTAAATAAGGAAATGTGGTACTTCACTTCAATTTCCATAATAAGTTGTCTTACTATAAATAAGATTCTTAAAAAGTTGGGATTGTTTATATTTAATAATTATTATATCATTGAAAGTGTTACTTTATAGGCTTTAAAAATCAACAAATGGAAAATACATTTTTTATTTTTTGGATTGAAAATTTTTTCCGAACTGTTAATATTGTTTGGAATGGATTTCATCTTTTAATCACGGATATATTGTGCTGTGCAGGGTATGTGCTAGTCGTGTAGTTGTGTCTCTTGGTCTTGTGGTGGGCAGCCAGCCAGCATCTTCAATTGACTGACTCGCTGACTCCGACTGTCTGTCTATCTGTCTGTCTGACTGTCTTTCTCTGACTGAACAGCGTACAACTAAATGAGCGTTGTTATCAGTCTCTGCCGCTTCCCAAGCGACTCCCATCTCCCTGTCTCTCTTCCACTCTCCCTCTTCCTGTCTTTTTCTGTGTGACTGTGCGTGTAATTGTAACGGGAAGAAGAAGCTGAGCCAGCATCTCTTGGCCAAAAGTCCTCCTGGCCCAAAAGCAACGTCATTGAAATTTATGCACGTTGTACATTCCGTGTAGTGATATTTGTATTGGGAATTAAAACTATGCCCTTGGGATTATAACCTAATTTTGGCACTCTCTTCATTTGTGCCGGCTTAACTTCCACCCTCTTTCTCTGCCCTCTTCCCTCTCCCACTCTTTGTCTCTGACTGTTGCTCGCTTTTGGCATTTTTACTTTTCATTGCTCTTGTTGCCGTGTAATTAAAATAAAGGCGTGGAGTAATTGCTGAGGTCAGTTCTTCGAGTTCTTCGAGTACTTCCTCGTATACATAATGCCAACTAAGCGCACTCGCAAATTAACACTTTTTTCTGCTTCTTCTCCTATTTCATTTCATTTTATTTAATTTTTTTGTCTTGGCCAAGCTTAGGTTTTTCCATTCTTCTATGCACAGTGGAACAAATATTGTCTGTATGTTTTTCCAATTGCATGTTTTTTTTTATGTTTTACTAATTTTATTTTTAAAAACATAAAAATTAAAATTAATAAAGCTCATTTATTTGTTGCTTTTGAAAGCTTAAAAACGATATTAAACTAGTGGACGGTGCTACAGTCGAGCATACTCGACTGTCGGAGACCCCGTACTTACTATGGAAAAAAGTTTTTCATACTAAGACTTGATTTTCAACTGATTGTTCCTATGGGAGCTATATGATATAGTGGTCCGATCCAAAATCTAAAACAAACTCGATCTGCTTACAATATAGACGCACCTACATACCAAGTTTGGAGTCTCTAGCTTTTATAGTCTCTGAGATCTAGGCGCTCTTACAGACGGACAGACAGACAGACGGACAGACAGACATGGCTATATCAACTCGGCTGTTGATGCTGATCAAGAACATATATACTTTATGGGGTCTGCCACGCCTCCTTCTGCCTGTTACGCACATTTTTTTTTTGTGACAAAGTTAATAGACCCCTATACTTTTTTAAAGTACGGGGTCTAAAAAAGTGGAAAAGTTCTATGTCAAATCCGCCTTTAGTTTACATGTTACTTACTTCAATTTAAATCAAATATTTTTTAGTGCATACTTTTAGGCACTCACATTGCTTAGTGACTTTAAACAGCCATTACAACCGTTGTCTTTGACCGAATTTGCTGCGCTTAAGTAGGCTGATAGCTTATAATTATAGACATAGATACATTACATACATTTTAACGAATTTTTTAAGTAGCGGGTATAGTTAAACAAAAAGTGTTTAAAAATGTGCTTAAAGAATTCCCAAACAGATTGTTTAGAAAAACAAACCTATTCAAGATTGAAAAATTTTCATAATTGTAAGCAAATCCAGCGATTGTGCTCCACTGTGCCACTGTGGGGTGTATTCCTTGGAGCTAACGAATTGCAGATAAAATTCTCAGTTTAACACTTTGTTAAAATGCTGGTCCAAAACGCCATGTGCTGCTTGTTTGTTTGTGTGTTTGTTGCTTCAGCTCGGGGTCATTTTGGCCATAACATAAAAATGTTGCCAGCATTTGTTGGCCATTTCGGACTTTTGGATACGTCTGTTATAATTGTTGTTGTACTTGTTCTCTGTCTTGATGCGCTTGCAGTAAATATCGTTAACATGGCCATCAATAGAAGACCTAAATTTCCATGCTAATTGGTTTGCCATTGTATACATGACTTTGGAAATTGTAAAGCCAGCGCTTAACACGTATTAATTGGGCGACAGTAGTCCTAGAGAAAGAGCGAGACATAGTTATAGAGAGAGAAAGAGAGAGATAGATAGAGAGAGTGTAATCTGCTTACAATGCCCGAAAGCCATGAATGTTCCAAATTGGCTTTCGGCAATTGCCAACTGCAAATCCAACTTCAAATCGAAACATTTGTCTTTCTCGACTGCAATTCGCTTCATTTCAATTTCAATTTCTAGTTCGATTTCTCTGTTTTTTCCCTGTAGCTGTTAAGATTAAAGATGTTTTATTTTTGGTGTTATCACGATATTAACTTCTTAAGGTGAATGGATAAGAGAAAACTTTGATTGAAGAATTTATCTTGAAGTATTAACATTTTGTGTGATGTGCACTTTTGATTTGAATTATTTATTTAACTTGTTGGTGTTTGGATAATAGAAAATGTTAATTTGAATCACCCACAAATCTGAATCATCAAAGATGAACTTCAACTAGAAACTTAATCTAAAATTTGCATAAAAAAACAATTTTTTAAAGGCAGAATAACATTAACTATATATTTAGATTTTGATTTGTTTATAACATTTAAATTTAAATTTAAAAAAATAGGATTAAACTTGATAAACTTTAAATATATTTCAAATAAAATAAAGCTGTACATTTTAATCTGAAAATTTTACTAATGCACATTACGTATATGTTTTATTATCTATACGTTACATTACAAAAAAGTTACATTACGTATACGTAATAGAAACGAACAAAAGCAATGATTTAGGCCTCGATTCAAAAACAATTCTATTTTCTTGCTCTCGTTACTTTCAGCAATATCTCGATTCTCTTTTGGCGTTGTTCGTCCGGTTCTTTTTCTTTTTTCTTTCAGCCCTTTCCTATTTCTGTGTATCTTTTCAGTTGCAATCACAGTTGCACGTCTCGATTGTCATCACATTTACACCCACATATCATTGATAAATGTTCCCTTGAATAGGTCTCAAGTATCTCTTTTCTTGGCCATCAATCAGTTGTGGTTTACTTCTTTGGCTTATAAAAATATGCTCATATATCAATGAACTGAATTTGTGTCATTTTATTCAACTAGTAATCTATCAATACTATGGGAAATTTTTATGGTTAGAAATTGAAATCATTTAATAAGAATATATAGTATTAAATTGCATAATTTAATCAATTGAAAATTGGAATACGCAAAACTTTGAATATCTATTCAACATTTAAGTTTGTTAAGCAAACTAAACTGCAAACAGTGCAACACTTGGATAAACAATTTGCACAAACTTGTCATTTAATTATTCATTCATAACACCAAACAAAATTAGCAACTTTGTAGGAAAACTTAAAACTTTGCTCAGACAGACAGACAGACAATTGAGCAAAAGGTCGATGCAGACAATTGAAATTTGCAATTTGCAATGTGAAACAAGAACTGTCATAAAATACACGAAATTAACTAATAAACTAATTGCTATAATATAGAACTGTCACTCGTAGTTTTTAGACGTAATTAAACGAGCTTGTTAAGCCGAAAAAGACGGCAATTAATCAGTGACATTATAATTTGACCATAAATGCAAAATTCAGCTGGAGTTCGAATGCAAGTTAAAAGCCGGACTGAAGAAACTACGTCTCTCTCTCGCTCTCTCTTTCCCTCTGTGCCAGTCTCTTTCGGTCATGTTCAACCTGCTTATTACTGACAAACTAAGCCAAATTGTACGCTCAAGTGCCATAAAGCCATAAAGTAATCAAAGTTGATATCAAAGTACCACACTGCTAACTTATGCTCTCATGTATTCAATTAGGACAGATTTTCGAATGGTCCTGCGTCCTTTCGTCCTGCGTCCCTCGTCCCGAGTCCTCTCGCTCTGCGTTTCCCCGTTCATTTTGAAAGAATTAAGCACTTTTGTGGAGCGCAGCTGTTAAGAAATTACCGCAGCTCCATCTACTGGTAGTAAGGTCCTCTGACCGTCCCTGCTCCTGGTTCGGTTACTGCTCCTGCTCCTGCTTCTGTTCCTAGTGCTGCGCCTGCAGCTCCTTCAAGAACTTTCAACAACTTCCTATGCCCAAAGTTTCCACAAATTAGTTATGCAAATTATGTGAGTCGCCTCTACCTCAACGACAGCAGTCAACCGCCAACTACAACAACAGCAACAAAAACAATGCAGAACAATAACAACAACAACAAATTAGAATGCTATCATCTAGAGTGCACGACTATGAGATATCCCTTAAACAATTAAGATATTTATTGATTAAAAACGGTGTGAAAATTCAAGCCTTCTAGCTCTTACCGTTTTGGGCTCCACAGTGATCAGTCAGTGAGTTGTATAGATATGGATGTATTTATTTGGGGTTGGAGATGCTTCCTTTTTCCTCTTACACCCATTTTAATAAGAACAATATACCCTCACACTATATTAAGAAACGGGTATTACAATTTAAGGATGCCAAGTTTTGAAATCCGTATTTAAAACAATGGCGACCTCAGCTCAACTCAGTTCATCTAGAGTCTGCATCCCAAAATGTGTCCCAAAACTTAACTGAAATCAAGTCAGGGGAGGTTGAGATAGGAATATGGGTAGAGGGGGGAGGACAACTCAATCCTCTAGTCCGATTAGGTCGCATAACAAAGCAGAATTTGTGTAAGTTGCTATTTAACATGCTTTATGCATTCCTCAATTATAAATAGATTAAAGTCCGAAATAGACTAAAGTTAAATGTTAACTTTCCGGCCAACATTCACAAAGCAATTAACGCGCCCCAAAGGAAACAACAGGGGAGTGGGAGAGAGAGCAAGAGAGAGGGAGATGAGGGAGGCAGCTAGCCGAGTCAGAACTCAATTTAACTGACTGCCAACTTTCACAATCACTGCCCATCATCAATTCCAGATTTTGCTGTATGTTTTATGTAGGAAAAGCAGCAGGAAAAGGGAGCAGGAAAAGAGGCGTGGTACACAAACCGTCAAGTCAGTCAGTCAGTCAGTGAGTCAGACAAACAGACAGCTGGACAGAGGTACAAAAAAAGTGAAAACAATGCTGAAACGTCCAACTGGAAAATGTTGCTACAGGGGAAACGGAGAGGGACAAGTGACTAAAGGTTGATCTGTCCCTCTCTCTCCCTCTGTTTGAGTGTATGTGAATATATATATGATTGTGTGTGTGTTTCTTGGTGTGTGTTTACTTAAGCGTAAGCCTTATACACACACGCACAACAATGGCAAGTCAGATAAAGCAGCGAGTGAAAGAAATACGAGTAGAGGGCCAAAAAAGGGTTTTGGCCCCCTCTTAAAGGATTGCCCAAGTTTTCGGTAACCAATATGTAAATGTGCGTGCTGTGATTAAGCACAATAGCCGGAGACCAAGCCAAGAGAAGGAGAAGGAGGAAGAGCCGCCCAGTCAGACATCTCGATGGACGGGGCAACTTTGCTTAACCTAAAACCTTAAACCGAAATCTAACCACAATTCGGAAGCGCTGAAAATGTGAAACCAAAACAAACGGAACAAGAAAGAAATATTATTTTCGCAAAGCCGAAAACTTGATACCCATGCTGAAAAATATCTTAAACTAATTTGAAAAGAGCACAATAGTTTAATACTATTTTAAGTATTTCCATTTGTAATTTGGATTGATTGTTTAGATGACAGATAAATGATAAATATAAATAAAATTTGGCACAGATTTTGAAATATCTCAAGTTTTCTTAATAAACTTTGCTCTTAAAGTAGTAATCATACAATCATTATTTAAGGACATTTTTGAGTTTTCTTGAGATATTCCCATGAAATAGTCGACAAATTATAAGAAAACTTGTTGCTCTGATCAAGAATATATAAATATATATATATTTATATGTGTATGTTGGCAATTTTAAAATAAAACGATTCATTATTGTTCTATTATTCTATTGATCGCATCAAGATTATAGAAATATTATGGTAGTTATGACTTTTTCAGTTTATAAGTAATGGAAGCGCCTAAAAGTATGCAGTATTTTTTTAATACAAATTAGTAGATAAAATTAATTTACAGTCGAACTTCCATGACTCGAAAGTCTATTACTCGAATTATCTCTAGCTCGAACTAAATTAATGTGTAACACATTTTATGATAAAATTATAATACCCTGGGGAAGGGCATACAAACGCAGACAAAGTCAATGAATGGAATGGACAAGGCTAACTTTACACACCTCAAGTGTTTGTTTAGGTTGCGCCAAAGAGGCGGACAGAGGGACAGACGGACAGAGAGAAAGAAGGACAAGCAGACGAATGGATGGATGGACGGACGGACGGACAGACTGGCAGCATCCATGGCCATTTGCTTGCCTTATTCTCGAGCTTGTTGTTGTTCTTTTTGGCCAGCGGCAACATAAATCTTGTCTTGCCAAACAAAAGCCTCCAAACGCCGCAACGATATGCGCCCAACTGACGCTAGATGGCGCCAAAAGACAATGCCCGAAACTATTAGCGGAGAAGAAGAAGAAGTAGCAGGCTGCGTCTTCACCTTGGCAACATTTTTCTCTCCCTCTCACTCTTTCTGCCTCACTGTGTGTGTGTGTGAATTTTTAAGGGGCACGCACATAAATTGCAACCGCCAGGTGAGCAATGCTAGTTGCCACATTGGTGGCACCTTCCACTCCCCTACCCCTCCCCTCCCCTCCACTAACCCCTCGACACCTTCTTGTGATGTATCACACAAACAAGACACAAAATGTATTTATGCTGCTCAGTTTCAAGCCAAGATGGGATTCAAGACTTGCTTTTCTTCTTCTGCTTCTTCCACTTCTTTTCCCTCTCCCTCTTCTTCTTTTTCTGCTGCTGCTGCTGCTGCTTCTTCTTCTTATGGGCATCAGCCGCGTTCCGGCCGTAATAAAAACTAAAATCCGCACAACAATATGTGCGAGGATAATGCCATTTCCGTTTTATGTGAAATCCTCTCACAAGTCCGTGTCCGTGTCCGTGTCCGTCTAACAGTACACTCCCACACACCCCACCCCCTGCCTCTCTCCCTCTCGCTCCATCATGTGTGAGGCTTCCTCAAGGTGTGTGCTGAACGAGTTGAAATACACCGAGCCGAAAAAAGTGTACGCTACCCAAAAAGTTTTTTACGTTATGGCACTTTTGGATTGAGGTTAAGCAAATGGAGTAGGGAAGGGGGGAATCAGGGAGGTCGGGAGGTAGGGCTGTCGGAGGGAGTGTCTTTTTATGGATTGGCATGTGAAACACCTTGAATCACAGCGAGTACATGCTGATAAACCCAAAACTTTCTACCTTTTTCGCCTCCCATCTATTGTTAAAACCTCAATAAAGAGGAAGGAGCGAGGGAAAAAATTGAAGCTCAAGAAATTCTGAGATTATTCAAAACCATATCAAAATTCAGACTTACTCTAATCAAATTTATTAACTTTAAGATTGAATATGAAAAAGTTAAAGGAATTCCTTTTGAAAAACGATAAATATAATTAATCTAATGATAATTGTTATAATACTTTAAAATACTATACTTATAAACATATATTGTCTATATTTAAATACTAAAGGGATTCCGGAAAACAGTTTTAGATTTGGTTTAGATTTTTCCATACAAAATTTTCAGTGTGCCCAGAGCAAATCAGGGTAAAATCAGGGCACACTGAAAATTTAGTTTTTACTCTATATTTATCCATTTAGAAACTAAAAATGGAGTTAAATACTCGTAGAATATCTCAAAAAAATTCTTAGACTTTAGAATCGCATTAGAATTGTCTTAAAATTAGTGACTACAATTATTTTGTGGACATAATTTATAACCATAAAGCATTTAAGACTTATGGCTTCAAGCAAAGGATTTATTTGAATTAGTTTTTAGTCCAGCATCAAGACGAAAATTATCAAAAGAAGCAGATTGTAAATATTGTTAGAAAGAAAAAGAAACATAGATAGAGAGAGAGAGAGAGAGAGAGTGAGTGAGAATTCTCACATTTCGTACCTTTTTCAAGATAATGTGACGGCTCTTTGGTCGCCTTTGGATTATGAGGGCCATTCATTAGCAGCATTTGGCAGCTTATGGGGCCATCAACAAAGTGCTTGTCTTGTGGCTAAGAAGGAGAGAGTGTGCAGCTGTAAACTGGGCTAACTGCTAACTGGTAAATGGTGACTGTAGAATGGTAAATGCAAATGTGGCATAGTTTTTGCTCTCAGTGTGTGTGAGTGTGTGTGTGTGGCAAGTTGAAACAAATGTACAAGTTGCGAGTTGGTAAAAAGCGCAGCGAGCATAAGAAGAAGACGAAGCGCAGGCAGAAGAGGAAGCGCAGAGGAAGAAGAAGCGGAAGAAAAACCATAACTAAATCCATTGCCATAGCCAAATCCAAAGCAAAGTCTGCAATGCAAATAGTAGAGATTATGGGACTGTTCTCTCCTTGCAGCAGATGAATAAGAAGAAGAAGAAGACCAAGAAGTAGAAGATGGAGATGGAGATGGCGGATGTGTTTCAAGGCAACACTAGAGGTGCAGTAGGTGTGTGTGTGTGTGTGTGTGTTTCTTTTTTTTGCGAGTGTGGCACAATAAATCTTACAAGGGTGCCGAATGCTGGGAGGCAGTGTCGAAGCTGCCGCACATAGTACCTTCCCCTCCCCCATCCTTAACCCCTCCGCTAACTAGGGGAGTGAAAACCAAAACCAAATAAAACTGACATTATGCGAAAAGCGAAAGCCATAACTAAAAGTTGGTCTGCATCAGAGATGCCAAATCGGCTTATTTCCCGTCAAATCCGGCTTTTTTCTCAGTCAATTTGAGGGAGAATATTTGTCTTTATCAAAGAGTTTTAAAGAAAAAAAAAGTTAAGACACATCAGCTATTTTCCAGTTTAATTTTGATGAACATTTAGCTTCTTTTTAAGTCTGCAAACCGCCAAAAACAGCGTATTTTGCTGCCCAAAAGTTGGCAACACTGGTTTGCATATGTGTGCGTGTGTGTGTGTGTGTGGCATGATGGAACGGCAGTAAAGTTGATACTGGCGCAAAAGGAGAAACAGCAAAATAGAAATGATAGCTAAGAGTTCTAAGGTCTGTCGAGGGACAAAGCAGGAAGAGGCGAGGAGCGAAGGAAGGGGGGGGGGGGGGGGGGAAGTAAAGAGTATAGCAAAATACGAGGCGGAAATCGACTTTGGCAAGGCTTTTACCTGTGTATGTGTGTGAGTGTTTGTTGCACGTTGAACTTGCTGCAAGTTATGCAAATGTTCTCACAGTTGCCTCCAAATCCAGTTGAATTCGATGATGCGGCTGCTGCTGCTGCTTCTTCTAGTTGTTGTTGTTGTTGCAAGTGCTGCTATCAGTTGAAAACACCGTGGTGTTTGTTGTTGTTCTTGGTCTTGTTGTTGTTGTTGCTGAAGTTGCGCGTGCTAATGACATTTGCTTTGATTGCGAACTCAACTCAAAACTGTCATTTGATTTTTCATCTTTTTGTGCATATTTTATATTAAATTTCAATTGTACTTATTGTAGTTTTCTACAAATATTTAACTTTTATTCGTATTTGCTTTTTATTACACTTTTCTACAATTTGTATTTAAAATTTATATTCGATTTCTATGGTATACTCATAATATTTTTAAGTTTGTCAAGCAACTTTGAAAAGAATGAACAACTTGCTTATTTTATTTTGCAAAATAAAGGACTATTGTTATTGCTTATGAGTCATAGAGCAAGTTTAAAATATTATAAACGAGAACCATTCAGTTAAACGATTTTAAAAAGATAAAAAATATGGGTATGTTTTTATTTCAAAACTGCTGCTTGACATACGGTATTTTCCTCATCATTTTATTTCTATTCTATTCTTTCAAAGTTCTAAAAAAATTGTAGACAAATTAAATACATCAAAATTCGATATAAATTCAGAAAATAATTTGCATCGAATTAAAAAAAGTATGATTTATAAAATTGGATTTTTTTCATATTTATATCAAATTTGCTTTGTATTTTTCTAATATATTTGCTTTAATTTATATGTATATTAGATTTCCATCGTACTTTTCTAAAACATCTTTTTTATGTTTTTTTACATTCGATTTTTATTGTATTTTTTAAGTATTTTTCGCGCGGAATGTTGCTGGAGTTGTCTATATATTTAATTTGCATGCAATTTTCAATTTTTATGCGAGTTACTTTGAATTGACAGCAAACGATGCGCACACACAGTCAAGCACACGCACACACACAGAAAGAGTCGCACACACACATTGGCAATGCACAATAGAAATTGAATTGCAAAATTTGTTTGCCAGTCAATCGCTGCAGAAGAAAACGGCGAAGAGGAGAGAGGGGGATGGAGAAGGAGTTGGATTAGAGGAAGGGGGAGCTACAGTCAGCAGCAAAGTGCGCCACGTTCATGCCAATGTCACAGGCAAAGCCGCAGCCAAAGTCACAGCCTGAAGAAATCGCACAATTTGGCGGCGAAAATGTCAAGTATTCAGAATGTCACGACCGCGACGCCAGCGATGACGTTGACGCCAACGACGACTGTCACTACAATAGGCGGCAGCAGCAACAACAATGATTTGCCGGCAAATGTGCACACACACACATTCACACACACTCACACAGAGACAAGCACACGCACACACTGAGACGTACAAGTAGCAGAAGTAAATAGTGTGAGTGAGTCACAGTCACAGCTTGCAACTTGCCGCTAGTTGCACTAAAAAGTCAGGCAAACAGAGGCGCGAAATTGCGATATTAAACACGAAACGTTGCGCGTCGCGTTTTAGAAAAGTGAAGATTCAATACAGCGTCCCGATTCTTCCCTATGCGACCGACTGCAACGACGAACGCTCTGAAACTGAAACTCGCATCGCATCGCGAATGCCAGAAAGGATGCTGAACAAAGCATCGCACACAGATGGGATGTCAACGAAGGCGATGCCAAAGCCGAAGCCACACTCGAAGCCGCAACCGAAACACGAAACCGAACTCGAAGCTAAGCACAAAACCGAAGCTGCGACCGAACAATGCGTTAAACTAAGAGCACAGCACACACTGAGAGAGCGAGAGCATCACAAAAGCTGCTGGCTTTGGGATGCTGCTCAGAGAGGCTGCAACGATGAGGGCGCCGCTGGCAGCGGCAGCGGCAGCGACAACGGCAGCGACTAACGTGTGACTTCGTTAAATTTCTGCGGCGACAGCACACAAAACGGATTCGGAAGCGGAAGTAGCAAGTAAGCGAGCGAGCGAGCGAACAAGTGAGTGAGCTGAGAAAGAGAGTGAGAGGGGAGGACGAAGGGGGATTGATAGGTGGTCGGTAAGGGAGGGCTAAGAGAGATGAAGGTACAAGTAAGCGAAGTAACGCTACGAGTGCCAATCGTTGGGCGAAGCACGCGGCGACTATTTTGGCAGTGGCAACTACTCGTACATGCTTTTGGTTACCAGCAGCGAAGAGAGTTAAAGGGGGAAGGAGGAAGGGACGAGCAGCATCAATATTCACATTCGCACTTGTGCGAGTATTTTCTGATTTGCTGCAATCGCATTGCCAACAATCTTTGTAACAACAACAAGGAGAACAACAACAACACATAGGGCAAATTTTCTAACGGATGTTGAGCAAATCTTTTTTGCGCCGGATGCTAACGGTGTCTTCAGCACGACGATACACGGATACAGCTGTAGATATACACACATCCATACATACATACATGTGTGTGACTGTATATCGATAACTAATAATGTCATTACATTTATGCCAACCTGTGTGTTTGTCTCTGACTCGTTAGTCGCCCTCTGTCGTCGTTTCATTGCTTGCATTCTCCATCTGTCTACCTCCCTCATCCTCTCTCTCTACCTCTTTGCCGCTCTGTCTTCCGCTCCGTAATTGTATTTTGTTTTTGTTTTGCTTTACATATTTTTTTCTTTCTGTGTGTTCTCTGTTTTTCTCACACAGACACGAGCAACTAATTAGAAACACTTGCACATACTCTTAACTCGCTTCAACTGCACATATATGTTTGTGTGCGAGTGTGTTTATGGGAGGGAGCGAGAGAGAGTGTGAAAGCGGGAGAGTGGGAGAGTTGTGAGTACGAAGGAATTGGCAATTGCTTAGTTGATTTTCATTGACTGGCCTTTGGCAATGGGGGACAGCACAGATATTGCAGTTGCTCGCTGTCATTAATTGGCTGTGGGTTGTTGTTGTTCTTGTTCTTGTTGTTATTATTCTATCTCTATCTCTCTGTTGTGCTGACAGCAGTGAACGATCGCACAATGGATAAATGATTGCCAATTCGATTCGAGGTGCTTTTAGGCTAATGGAAATCAAGTGGATCAAATTCAATACAACACATATTCATTTGTGCATCGCATTGAATGGTTTTATTTTTTATTTTTGCATGCCATTTTCTAATTAATTTAATGCACATTTGATATTTGAATAGGTTGTAAGTAAAGTTGCTCTAGTAAATTTGTAATTTTTTTTAATTTACACTATGACATTTGAATTTGCTGTACTGTTAAGTCTCAATATTTTTAATATAAATGAAATACTTTATTTATCAATTTTGGAATATTTTTGAAATTCACATTAAATTTGTTATCAATATCAGAATCTATTTACAGTTGAAGAGATTTACCTGTTTTCGGATTATATTTACACTCACACATACAGAGCTGCTGTTGGCAGCTTAGTTAACTTGAGCAGTATTTTGTTTGTGGGTGCTACTTCATTTCCTTGCCTCGACTTTGCAACTCATAATCAGCTTCCGTGCTGGCAATTTGAAAGTGCTTTTAAGGGTCCCGTTATTGCTGTTGCTTTCTGCCTGGTTTTTATTATTCAAAAGTATTGCAAAGCTCTTCAATCGAGAATACTTCCGGCGTATTTTCAACCGCATATTGCAGTTTTTGCCCATCGTACACTATCGGATGTCTTCTCGAATGAACCAAAAAGCAAAACATCTAGTCTGAGAGACTCAAACTCCAAACTGCGAAACTCATAGCCTGGCCAAGAGACCAGGAGACCAGGAGACCAATGGACCAAGAGAGCCACAGACATGGGCACGGACTCAGAACCGGACACGGACAGAGGCAACAAACAAACAGGACATTGAATTTGTTTTCGGTTTTGATTTTTCGATTTAAAATTGTTCGTTTCAATGGCCTGAACGTGGACCTGAAAAACTGGTCCTCTGTACAAGGACAAGGTCAAATGGTTTTTGGCCCAAGTTGAAGGTGTTGCAAGCAGCACATTTATTTCCTAGTTGCATTGCCAGCAGCTGCCACAGAGCTCGAAAATTCAGCACAAATTCCAATTGGCATCTTTTAATAGAAAGCTTTGCCCAATAATATCTACGGCTACTCAATAAAGTAATTAAGTGTTATGGCACACACACACACACACACACACACACATTTACACAATTTGTTGTTAGCTAATATTTACCATGACAAAATCGAAGAATTACCAAATTTCCGAATTGCATTCAGACTCCTTAGAATTCTGCATGTAATTTCTAAATTAAATAATATCAACAGAGAGAGAGAGATAGATATAGTTAGAGAGAGAGAATGGGCTATCAAAAAATGAAAATTCTTATTTCATTTTGCATATTTAACACCTAAAATGAAATAATTTTATTGGAGCCATTTCAATTAGCAATAACTATTGAGCTAAACAAAAATATTGTTTTTTCATAATTGACAAAATCTATAACAATACAAAATTTAATTGAATATTTTCAGCTCTTTCTCTCTCTCTCTCTTTCTTACAGTCAAATGGCCTTATGAAATTTTCCTAATAGATTTCTACAGAATACATATGTATGTATTTCCATTTTTCACTTTTTAATTTTGTTATTTCTTGCAAGCATTTGAACATAACCTCAATTTAGTATTTATGGTATAATTTTTGATTTAATAATTTCAAAGGATTTTAAGCGTTCAATTAAATAACAACCATAACATTTATTATTTCAATTTCACTTTTGAAATTTCGTAATTCTTGCACTATTTTAAAGCATTTGAACATAACCTCAATTTAGTATTTATGGTATATTTTTTTTATCTAATAATTCCAAAGCATTTAAAGCTGCCAATTTAATAATTAACATTTCTTTTATTATGTCCAATTTCAAGTAACAAATTTACTGCCGAATTTATTCTTTTGAAAATACTCGCACATAACCTCAATTTAGTATGTTTTTAGCTTGTTAAATATTAAATAAAGCTTATTTTAGCTTATTGACAATCTTATAAAACTCAATATATATATTAAACAATTTATTTTCTTAAAAGTATTTTCTGCATGCTTTAGAATACAAAGATGATATGCAGGAATTGGTAAGAGTCCAGAGTATTCGACCAACAAATACCCTGTACTCGGTTGCTCTGTAAGAAAATAGTCAATTTTAGTCACATCTCATACATATATTTGCTTCATAGGCACAGAGCTGCCAACTTTCGCAAATTTAATCCATTTTCTGTTTCGTACAGGGTATAAATTCCGATTACTGATACAATCTGTAGCTACAAAAATTTGTGTGATCGATAAATAAATTACTTTTTGTCCCTTGTCAATCGATTTAAACTTATCTTGAGTGCAGCATGCTCCACTATAAAATACCCAATAATTATAAATTTATGTTTTTCTGTCTATTAAATACTCTGAGACCAATCTCAACCAGA
The DNA here is from genome assembly GCA_963924055.1 of Drosophila limbata. NCBI lineage: Eukaryota > Metazoa > Arthropoda > Insecta > Diptera > Drosophilidae > Drosophila > Drosophila limbata. The sequence continues at coordinate 34,505,864 of OZ001352.1, read as the reverse complement.
AATTCTTTAGAGATAATATTTGCCTGTAGTTCAGCTACCCCATTTGAGCGAATTGCCTGTTACAGGGTATGCGAATCAGGCAATAATGACCGTAGAGAAATACAAAGTAATGAACTTTGGTTGCAAGCATGTGACCGCGAATGACATGTAGATTAATGTTCCAGCGAAATCGGATGAAAGGACATGTCCAGAGTTGCCAACGATAACGAAACTGCGATTGAAGTGAACAGAAAATCGGTGGCAGGGGGTGGGGAGTTAATTAATTAATTAGAGTAGTGGGAAATGTGGGGAAAAGAGAGAAAATATACACATATGTTTACACTATTTAACATGTTTGCATTTAAAATGCAATCTTTAATTTAAAAATTATAAAAAAAATAATAATCTATATATATAAAATTCTTTGTCCTGACTGACTGACTGACTCACTGACTGACTGACTGAGAATCAACGTGTAGCCCAAACGGTAAAAGATAGAAAGCTGAAATTTTCACACAACATAGGTGAGATAATTTCATCGTGCAATAAGACGGCGTTTTGCGAAATTCGACCTCTAAGTGGGTTAAATCGGGGTCAAAGGTCACGGAATTGCTTAGTATGAAAAACTTTTTTGTTTCTTAGGATATCTCAACCAAACTCACAGGTTATATGTTTGGTACTGTCTTTTACATTCTGACCAAATTTGTTCAAAGTGGAATGACTATATCTTATAGCTGCCATAGGAACAATCGGATGAAAAACACCTTTAGTATGAAAAACTTTTTTGTTCCTTTAAATATTTCAACCAAACTCACAGATTGTATGTTTGGGACTGTCCTTTACATTCTGACCAAATTTGGTCAAAGTAGCATGACTATATCTTAAAGCTGCCATAGGAACAATCGGATGAAAAACACCTTTAGTATGAAAAACTTTTTTGTTTCTTAAGATATCTCAACCAAACTCACAGATTATATATTTGGTACTGTCTCTTACATTCTGACCAAATTTGGTCAAAGTAGCATGACTATATCTTAAAGCTGCCATAGGAACAATCGGATGAAAAACACCTTTAGTATGAAAAACTTTTTTGTTTCTTAAGATATCTCAACCAAACTCACAGATTATATATTTGGTACTGTCTCTTACATTCTGACCAAATTTGGTCAAAGTCGGATGACTATATCATATAGCTGCCATAGGAACAATCGGATGCAATCGGAGATATCCTAACAAAACTTTTAGATTAACTCTTCTTGCCAAATTTTGACAAATTCTCTTAATTTAGCTTTTTCCCGCCAAATTTAGCTTTTTCCCGCCAAATTTAGCTTTTTCCCGCTAAATCACCAAATCCGACTTTTTAGCCAAAGTTCAATTGCAAGGAAAAAAATTAAGGCAGCGGACAGCGGAAGCTAAATATTTCCGTTTTTTTTTTAAAGAAAAAATGTTATATTATATAAATTTGTTAAAACGGGCAACTAAATACAATGTTGCGAGCGACGCGAGCTGCGGGTTGGCGAGCGAAGCGAGCAGGGGGCGAATATTATGTAAATTTGTTAAACCGGACAACTAAAGACAATGTTGCGAGCGAAGCGAGCTGGGGGTTGGCGAGCGAAGCGAGCAGGGGGCGTAGCCCCCTAGTATTTAATAAAATAAAATTAGTTTTGTAATTTCATATTATATTTGTTTTTGTAAGGCTTTGAACATTGACAAGTTGCTCGAGGACAACAAAAAGCGGAACTTCAATAAGCAGGATGCATAAATGAAGGCGAGGGTGGGAGGGGTGGTTGATGGAGAGCGGGGGAAGGTTGAGGCAGCAACTGGGGCAGACACTGGAGCAATTGGTTTGTGGCACAAGCAAACAAAAAACGAGTTGCGAGTTGAGCGTGGCAAATGGCTGAGAAATGTTTCGAGTTGTTGCCTCAGTTTGTGTCCTGTGTGTGTGTCCAGTGTTTGTTGTCGTTGTTGTTGTTGTTGTTGTTGTTGCTCACGCTGGTTGCATTCGTCATTGCAGCGCGTTGTCGGCATCCTTTGAGCGGGCGCTTTGACAGTCAGCTAACCGTTGTTGTTCTTGTTCTTGTTGTTGTTTCTGTTGTTGTTGCTTTCGAGTAATAAAAAATAGTGGGAAGGCAACAGATGGGCAAACACGGTTTGGATTTACCCTGTACTGATTATCAAAAAAAGCAAAATTAATGAATAAACGAAAGGTTATTGATTCAAGATTTGAGATCCTTGTAGAGGCCGGCGAGTGTGCTTGAGAAGTCTCTCCAAAGAGTTTTATGCTAGCTTAACTTTTTTAATTCTAGTTTTTGATTTTAGCGGGCTGTACTTTCTCATTTTGGATCTATTTGATTCGGTGTAATTAAAGTAATGCTGTAAACTAGAGGTGGAGAGCTATCCATAGAACTATAGACACTAACGATAGTTCCCGAAGTAATACCGATAGTTTAAAAATTGCTGAAAACGACTAAAAACGCTAAGGGGTTAACCCTTTTTCCTTATTTTCATACAAAAATTAACTAGTTAGCAATTTCCAAAATCATAAATCTTACTAGCGAAGAGATTTTTGAAAATTTCTTTTTACAGACACTCTTAGAATTGTTTGAAGAATTTTTTAGTTTGAGACCGAGGAAAAAACTTGAAGAGTAGATGTTTGCGAAAATTCGAAATTTTCAATGGGTACTTAATGTGTTAAGAAAAGCTTTGCACAATTCAAACGGAATTTACATGTCCTTTCCAAATATATATAAAAAGCTATTACTTTCTTATGTAAAGTCAAAAAACAAAGTTTTTTTCAGTCTGTAAAGTGTTTCTTGACAAACTGTATGTATTTTTTGTGTCCGGGACTATCGTCGACTATCGATAGTACTATCGTCGACTATCGTGGACTATCGATGATTTTGAAACTACTATCGTCGGCTATCGATGGCGCCGACTATCGATAGTTCTTCACCTCTAGTGTAAACCACACAATTCTGTATAGTTCAGCTATCGCAGCCGCTTTGATGGGTTAAGAGTTTCTAATGCTAAAGATTGATTGTCGAGATTGAACTTATGCTGAAAACCATATAAAATCAATTTTGTATTTCTTGACAAACTAAATAAATCAGTTGTGCTCTGCAGTACAGGGTCTTAACAAAAAAAAAAGAAAAACAAAAGATGAAAACTTGTTTACCAGTTTCTATTGCTGGCCGCCGCTGGCTTTGCTTTATTTAGCTATAGTTCCGTGTTATTGTTTGTTGTTGCATATCCGAGACTAGTTTCAGCATTATAATGCACACATAGTGAGTGAGAGAGGGAGAGAAACAGAGAGAGGGGGAGAGTGAGGGAGTGTAATACATTTAAACTTCTTAGGGCTCAGTCAGCCCAAGGGCTGCTTGGCACAAAAAACGAAAAAAACCAGAAAAAAAAGAAAGTTTCGCTTGCGAGCTTAGCAGCTGAGCTTAGTCTCGGCCCAAGCTCACTCTTGGCCACATTCTCTAGCCAGCTACAGTTCGCAGTTCGAGCCATGGCCAGTTCGAGCAGCTTTTGGAGCATTGGAGGCAAAGGATAAATACGGATTGTCCTGAGCAGCATCGACTTTTGCCATAGCTGCCTCTATTGCTGCCGCTGTTGCTGCCACCACGGCAACTTTTGTTGGCTGCTGTTGTTTACCAAGTTTTTGCTTTGCCTTTGCCACTTTGGTGCTCTCTGGACTACAGAGAACTCAACTCAACACAGCTCGACTCAACTCGACTCGACTCGACTCGGCAACGCCTCAATGCGCCTCGCCTGGATTCGGGTTCGCTTTGATACCCTGCTGCCAGAGGGTATTATACTTTAGTCACGATTTATGTAACGGATTAAAAGATTTTTGACTTAATAAAAAAAACATGCGGAAAAGGCTATAATCGAATTCCCGACTGTAGGAGATCCGTTTCTTCTTTAAATATATATAACATATTTTTGTTGCATACTTTTAGGCATTTAAATTTCTATATTTTATTTAATCAGGCTTTCTGCTACCTTTAATTTAGTCTAGTTTAACATTTAGAGAAAGAACAATTGATCACAGGTGATACAGATATAGAATTTATGTTATTTACATTGCTGAAAAAAAAAATTCTCTAAAATTCGTTCAAATCGATCTACTCTATCATATAGAATTCAAAACTCAGTATGAAAATGTTACTTGTCTCTAGCGATATCTCAACGAAATTCGCAGATTTGGAATTTTTTAATTGTCTCTTAGATATTTTTTTAATTTGGCGCTCCGCAAGGGTAACAAATCTTCGGTGTGCCAAAGATATAATTTCTTTTTAGTTGGTTGTTTGTTTGTTTGCTCGTTTGTTTGCCTGCCGCACAGAGTTGCCACGTCTTGTGGCATATACAATCTGCGTTATCGAGTTGATTGATATTTTTAAATTATGTGCCGCAGTCGGCATAAATTTAAATTTGAAATTTTCGGCTGCTTCTGCTAATCCAGAAGCTCAAAAATGTCCAGAGCGCCGTGTCAAAATGCCAATCGAGCGTTGATGCCTCCAAAAGTGAATGATGATGATGATGTTGAAAGTTGATGATGATGTTGCTGTTGCTGTTGATTGGTATTACTATAAGTATTGGTGTTGGCATTGGGTATTGGGTGTCTTGGCATTTTCTTGCTTACATTTTGGCCGTTGTCGATTTTAGCATAAAATTAACATTAATTTACTTGCGGTCTTTGAAGTTACTCGCATTGTGGTAACCGCAACGTTGTGGCTGCTGCCACACAGCCGGCTTTGTTCTTGTTTTTGAATTATGGACCATTTTTGATATTGGCTCCTCCCTCCTCCCCTCCCTCCAAGATTCTCTGGGTAACGACCAAACAATGCGCTGCCAGCCATTACCGTTGCCTCATGCAGTTGGGTTTCTATTCGGCAACAACGCGACGCACAGTGGTAAAAATTGCTAGATTAAAATGTACAAATTTTCAAATCACGAATTTGTATATTTCTTTTAATCCATTTGCATCGTATTACTTTAAATACGTTTTTAATAATTATTTAGCAATTTTAATATCAATATTCATGCAGATTTTACAGCTTTTATAGCAAAAAATTAAAAAATATTTATTTTTTATTTTGAAGAATTTATTTTTAAAAAGTTACATGCATACACACATACCGAATTTCAAAAAAGGAACATTTCCTTCGATATTTAATTCGCCTGTTTTTTTTGCGAAATAAAGCCATAGATAAAAGTATTTAATAAATGATCAATAAATTTGTAAGTTCCGTGTTATTTCCAAATAGTGGAATTTTTTTCGGATTGCAATATAATTCATTCACATAAAAATATTATAATTAACACCTAAATGTTTTTAATTTTTTGGTTTCTTACACATTTATGCGTATGTCTAGCGTTTTATTCCACTGTGCGACGTAGCATCGCCTCGCTTATCGAAGCGTGGCACAAACGTTATCGGCCATTTCCATTAAGAGGCGGCCGTTTAATGAATTCTAAAGTCGCCGTTGCCGTCGATGTCGATGTCGACGCCGTTGAAGGATGTGCGTCCGGCTTTGAAAAGATTCGATTTTGGCTTTTTCAATTGTTCGCACGGCGTCGCCGCCCAAAACTAATTTGCGGGTAACGTTTTCTGGGGCCAGGCCGGAAATGGTTGAGGCCATTAGGCTGTCGACTGTAGAGTGTTTTCTCTTCCTCTCTTTCACTCTCTCTCTCTCTATCTCACTCTCATCGAATGGCTTATGTGAATGTGAATTGGCAGTGCACATGACGATTCGGGCATTTTGATAAGCCGGCGGAACAAATTTAACGCTTCGAGCCTCTTGCTGGCATTGATTAACTAGATTTAACTTACTTTTGAGCTGCCCCAAAAAGTAGGCAATGCTTTTTTGTTACTTTGATTACGTGATGGATTCGAGTCATTATGGCTTTGCCTTGATTTGCATTGTTTTTGTGTGTTAGCTTTCACTTTCAATTTCACCGCCACATAAATATACTCACGCATACATACTTAAATTTGTGGATTGTTGTGTGCTATGTGGCGTATGCGTAATTTGCTCACGTGAAGAAGCTGTAAAACTAAATTGCGGCAACTTCACATAACATAAATAGCACCAGTCGAAGAATTTGCCAGTGCCATTGCAACATTAAAACATGTTAGAATATGCTCGACTATGAGATACCCATGGCATTACTTTTATCTTAACTGTTAACTGTTTGTCACGATCCAAGCCACAAAGATTGAATTTATTTTTGAAAAAAAATACTTCACTTTTAAGTGAAAAATAAATATTTATAAGCTACTGAATTAATTAATTCTTATATTTGTTTTTTAAAATGCTTAAAAATGCAATAAATAAATGGAGGGTAAAAGATGTAAAATTTTGTGTTACTAATACTTATCAATAGTATATTAACATTAATCTTAGATGGGTGTTTTTAGCAAGCCTTGCCCTTATTTAGGATTTATTAAACGTTTTTGAAAACTATTCTTTTTTTTTAAGTTGAAAATAAAAACTTATAAATTACAAAAATATTAAATTCTAAATTTTATTTATTTAAAATCTTTTATTTAACGTTTAATAAAGTATAAATTAATAAATAGAATTTAGAATGAATTTGTTAACATTAATGGAAAGCTATTCCTCACTTTTAAGTTAAAAATAAAAAATTTTAAGTAACTAAAATATTGATTTCTAAATTTTATTTTATTTAAAATCTATTTAGAATGTATTAAATAAATAAATAAATACAAAATAAATAAATAAATAAAGTGGCAAATAAATAAATAATTACAAAAATAAATAAATAAATAACTTAATAGAGTAGCAGATGTCATCTTACATCTGTTACACTAAGCTGTAATACCCCATTTCGCCCACTTTCGATGGATACCGGCTATAAACAGGGCGTATGCGTAATATGCACCAGAGCATTTTGTTAGCCAACCACGTTGATTCCGATTCGATTCCGATTCGATTCGATTCGAAATGCAACATATATTAAACGCCACATGCAACCACATAACGCATGCAAATGCGCAAATCAAATTTGTTTCATATATCCCAATAACACACACACACACACACAGATGTATGCGTATGTGTATGTGTTGCCACTTACTTATTCAGATCAACATAACGACGCAATGCTGCACAATTAAATCAAGTGTCTCCTCTCACATTACGCAGATTAAAATGTGCTTCAAATTTGCTGAATTCAATTGAATTGAATTGAATGCTCGCACTTATTGCCATATTGGGTAATTACCGCCTAGCTTGTTTGGCTTAAATAACTTGGCTAAAAGTTGCACATAAATTTAACAAATTTATGGCTAAATTGAACATAAGTACTCATTCGTATATTTGTGAATAAACCATTCATCTACCGACTGAATCTATTCAAAATGGCTGCTTGAAATCGAGCTGAATGTGTTGAGGTGTATTAACCGATTGGAAAATTGGCTTAAAGGCCTCAATTGACTGGTTTTAACTATTCAAAAATACTTTAGAATGCATTACGTTGATTTTCTGTATGAATATTGTCTAAAAATACCTCAGATGCTGAGTAAAACCATTCATAATGTAGCCTGAATCAGTGTGTGGTGTGGCTTTTAGAATATTGGCTAATAAGCCCCCATGTAATGGCTTTAAGTGGTCGAAAGTAAATGAGAATCAAATTGATTGTTGTATTTACTAAGTGAATGGGCTTTTTGGTAAATTAAGTATGCTTATTTTAATAACAACAAGCTAGCTATTTACTTAAGGATTCAAAATGGAAAATTCTGTAATTCAATAAAAGTTGTTAAATTGAATGGAAAATAAGGTTTTGTCTCGCCTTAAACAATCTTCAAATTCAATTCAAACTGGAATCTGGAAAAGGCTTACAATGCCTTTTTTCTTTTATTCAATATATATGTTAAACTTATAATAATAAATACTCAAACAATCATTACGATTCATTTTCAAAACATATTTAAATTATACTTAAATGTTTGAATTGAGTATGTATTCAATTATTCACTAATCAGCACTCAATTGCTGGCTTAAAGCATTCAAAACCAAACATAATCAAGCTCGAATTATTAAGCTGAATATGAGGTATTTATTGAACTGTATTTATTCTTAAACTCTATTCAAACAGTGGCCAATAAGCACTCAAAACTATGCCCAAAACAAACTTAAATTAATTGATTCAGATTGATATATATTGGCAATTGCTGGCTTAAATCATAATGAACTATTTGAAAATTCTATAGAAATTGCTGAATCGAATACGAATCGTATACGAATTCAAACATTGGCTAATAAGCACTCAACTGCTGGCTTAAAGTATTCAAAGAGTGTGCACGAATCAAATAACCGAGTACATAATTGAAATAGTTGCTGCTACTTAGTTATTATGGGGAGAGGGGGTGGGAATGCGGAGGGAAGAGTGGAAAGTGGAAGGGGTTAAGCGGTCGTTGCCTTTCTAACAAGGCCAAAATGAACGGCTCAAAGTTCGCCAAGGGCTAAAAGGTGAGCGAGGGAAAGGGTTAAAAGGGCAGGCTGCACAATGGGGTAAAGCCCGATTTAAACATAAAATCTGTTTTGATTCTTAATGATTTCTTCTTTATATACAGATACAATCTCAGCACAAGGCATAAAATTTCATTAAAATAAATATACACCACTAGATTGTCATGTGTAAAGTAAATTTGTTCATACATATTATAATTATATTTCAAAGATTTTTCGCTAGTTCTATTTTTAAAACATTTTTCTTTTTGAGTTGTATGATTGTAAGTATGCCTTTAATTACGCTCTAATTACGTTCTAATTACTCCCATATTGTCTAGTGGTTAGGATACCCGGCTCTCACCCGGGAGGCCAGGGTTCAATTCCCGGTATGGGAAAACGTTTGAATATTTTTTTGTATTATTTATATTTAATAAAATAATATATACGGCCAACTTGGGGTATTCAACATATTAGCCGTTTCTTAATATATCTTTTTAACTTTCAATTCAATACTTGGTAATTATTCAACTGAACTTTGCCGACACTCATTACTCTAGAAAAATTCAATAAATAATAAGAATAATATTCCACAGAGCACAAACTACATTTTTTACTTTTGAGCTAAAAATACACATGAAAATTGAACAGCAAGACACAAATACTAAACTTTTTTACTAGCAATACCTTGATTAACTTTTTAATATATCCTTTTTATACCCGTTACTTATTAAAAATAAGTAAAAGGGGATATTGTATTCGTTGCAATGTATGTAACAGGGAGAAGGAAGCATCTCCGACCCTATAAAGTATATATATTCTTGATCAGCATCAACAGCCGAGTCGATATAGCCATGTCCGTCTGTCCGTCTGTCCGTCCGTCCGTCCGTCCGTCCGTCCGTCCGTCCGTCCGTCTGTCCGTCCGTGTGAGCGCCTAGATCTCAGAGACTATAAGAGCTAGGGCAACCAAATTTGGCACACAGATTTCTATAAACCCCACGCAGGTCAAGTTTGTTTCAAAATTTTGCCACGCCCCTTTCCGCCTCCGTAAATCGCGAAAATCCACCACACGCACAGTTTTTAAGATATTAGGTTTTTTTAAACGGTGAACCTTAGCTATTGTTTTTACCTATCATTCTACTAAATCCCAACAAGGTCGGACAATCAGAATGGTGGTACTGGCTGATTAAAGCTTTTAAGCAATAAAAGTGCCTAAATCATGCAATAATAAAAAAGTTAAATTTATTTAGGTAAGTAACGGGTATCCTATAGTCGGGAGCTCGACTACTTTCCCACTTGTTTTTACTATGATAGTCAGCTGTCTTTCAATGAGCTTCAAATATTAAGAAAAGTCCTTGAAAGTTATTAAAAAAATGTTTTTTTATTATAACTCGAGAATTAAAACTTCATGTTTGTTAGATAAACACTTTTTGTAATAAAACTTAACAGCAAAATAATTGCACTTATGCCAAAATACTGGGTACTTGTGCCCATAGTGCGCTGTTTGCCAAAGGGGCAACGCCGAATGCAGTCAAATAAATGGCAGTTCAAAAGCGATTTGAAAATAATGCCAAAGACAAATAACACTACCTGTTACACACGCACACACACAATGACACAGACGCAGACACACACACACATGCTGTGAGCCTTTGGCGTTGTCGGCTTATTTATTTAATCAACACTCCACAGTTGGCTTAGTCAGGTTTGTTGTTGTTTTTTTCTTGTATTTTTGGTATGCCTTTAAGCCAAATAAAGTGCGGCGCTTAATCTTTGCCACATTTTATCAATTTAATTATTTCAATTTGAGCGTAAGCAGCAGCAACAACAACAACAACAACAACAATAACGACAACAGCAACCGACAATTTCAGTTCCAGATGCGACCCACACACACACACACGAAGAGAGAGACGGAAAGACAGAGAGAGAGGGGGATGGAAAGACATTCACTAGCATCCTGTCTGTGTCCTGCTCCCTACCCCGTCCCCTCTGTGATTTCCTCCTGGCTAAAATGCGCGCAATCTGCGCATCAATAAACGCTTTAATCTCTGCTTGCCTGCCAAGTTGTTGTTGTTGTTGTTGTTGTTGTTGTTGTTGTTGTTGTTTCTGTTGTTGCTGCTGTTGCTGGCTGGTTGGCCCCACTGTCTGTGTGTGTCTGCTGTTGAGCTTTGACCTAAAGCGATTCAATAATCAACTGCCAACAATTTTACCGTACTTTACTTTATTTTCACGCTAAACTATCTCAAAGATGCGAGCTCAAAGATACGCTACAGCGATTTTTTGTGTGTGTGGATTGCAGAGCACAGCCATTTCTTCATCCCCTTCCTCTGACACACCCACACACACCCACACAAATACACAGTGTGTGTGCGTCCTGCCTTAGGCCAAAAGTTACCATACTAACTTGTTTTTAGTTTCGAGTTCGTACGACATCATTTTACTTTAAGCACTTAAATATACTTTGTGCCCACACCCCCCACAAAAAAAAGTGGAAAAGGCTGTAGCTGAGACCTCGACTGCGAGTTACCTCTTACACATTTTAGATACATATTTATACAAAATGGAATAAAAATTCTAGCCTCCCAGGTCTTACCGTTTTGGGCCACAATGATTAATCAGTGATATCAACTAGATAGATAAGTAGATATCAATGCATTTAAAGCTTTCACTGTTCAAAAAACATTGCATATCCACAGGCGCTTGCGTTGCCCCAAAACTTAAAACAGCCATAAATATCGATATATTTATTCGATCTTGCTGCGATTGGGTAAGATAATATGTAATATTAAAAGCAGTGACTAAAATCATCATCAGCGATATTAAAAAAAATTTTAAATAATGATTATTTTAAATTTTTTTTGATTTTATCAAAAAATAATGATTAATTTTAATTTTTAAACTTCTCAACCAATAATCAATTTTTTTGATCAAAAAAATAAAACTTATGGAATAACTATTATTTCATTAGTTTTATTTTTTGCTCAAAATAAAACTCAATTTGTAGTTTCTACTTTTTCTTAAAAAATATAGGCAAGAATGATGCATATTCCCAGTCTATAAGCCAAGACAAACCATTATAATAATACATTTAAAAAATAAAATTTCTTGTGTTGAGCATTAAATTAAGCCTTGTCGAAATTACAACTTGAGTTTTATTTTGAGCAACTCAATAAAAATAAAAGAAGAATATAGGTATTTTTCTCGGTGTCTTAAACTTATTATAAGTGAATGATTTTTTGATAACAAAAAAAAAACACAAATAATCAATATTTGCAGTCCCTGATTAAAAGACAAAGTTAAGAAGTTGAAGAAATAGGTTCTATATTTAAAACTGTGGGTGATTTTAATGGCTTGAGTTTTGAGGTCTAGGCAATTTGAAGCACACTTAATCAACGTGGAGTTCATAAATGTCCGATTAAGAATATATATAAATTATTTCGAGTACAATATACCCTTACATTTTTAAGTGACGAGTGCAAATACGGAACCAGAGAAAAGCAGCCCCTATCCCCTCAGCCCCTGCTACATTCAGGCTCGACTTGGCTAAGCTATTCCATTCTATTCTATGCTATTCTGTTCTATTTTATTCCATGTCTCTCTTTCTATTCGAGCAGTCCGCACTTTTTATATCGGCAAAACTTTTGTTGCTCTGCGCGTTGTTTGTGTTTTTCTTTTGCAGTTTTCAGTTTGTTTTCTCCCTCTTAATCTCATCCGCTCCCTCTCTCTCTCTCACTCTGTCACTATCTCTATATAGCATATTTATATGTATATATATATTTATATATCTGCGTCTATCGCCGTGTTTGCCTTTGGTTGATCTAGAGATTTCTATGCTAGCTACCTTGGACCAATGACTCGCTTCCTTTAACTGTTTATTGTGGTGATGGTGATGGGGGTGGTGGGGGGCAGGAAAATGGGAAAATCGGAAAGTGTCCCTGCGTCGGCTTCGGCGAGGCGTATTGAAAATGGCATAAAAATCGCATTTGAATCTAGTCCCCTTCTACTGAGTGCGTGCGCTCCTTGGGGAGGCGGAGTACAGTGGGAGAAACGAACAAACTCGATATCAAAACAAGTGGGAAAGGCTATAGTCGAGCTCCCGACTATAGGATACCCGTTACTTACCTAAATAAATTTAACTTTTTTTTATTGCATGCTTTTAGGCACTTTAATTGCTTAAAAGCTTTAATCAGCCAGTACCACCTTTCTATTTGTCCGATCTTGTTGGGATTTAGTAGAATGATAGGTAAAAACAATAGCTAACGTTCACCGTTTAAAAAAACCTAATATCTTAAAAACTGTGCGTGTGGTGGATTTTCGCGATTTACGGAGGCGGAAAGGGGCGTGGCAAAATTTTGAAACAAACTTGACCTGCGTGGGGTTTATAGAAATCTGTGTGCCAAATTTGGTTGCTCTAGCTCTTATAGTCTCTGAGATCTAGGCGCTCACACGGACGGACGGACGGACAGACGGACAGACGGACATGGCTATATCGACTCGGCTGTTGATGCTGATCAAGAATATATATACTTTATAGGGTCGGAGATGCTTCCTTCTCCCTGTTACATACATTGCAACGAATACAATATCCCCTTTTACTTATTTTTATAAGTAACGGGTATAAAAATTAACATCTTCGGGAGAAACTAAGAAGTCTCATTGTTCTTTCCTGTGGTTATGTAGTTCATTTAACTTTTTATTAAATTACTTTTCTATGCCCGTTACTTAAAAAATAAGCAAAAGGGTATCAAGTTTGTTTCTAATTTTCACTGGAAAAAATTAATAGTTGGTGATGGGTTTATTCTTCTGATCCATAATAAGAATGACCTCATTGTTTTTTTTGTCATATTAATTATTTATTAATCATTTACAAATATAAAAACGAATTCAGTTTCTTTTTCTAAACAATTTTTTTTGTTCCAAATAATTTTATTTGTTCTTCACTTTAAGTAATAATAGGAGTATTTTCTTGGGATCCATAGTTAGAACATTGTTTTATTTGTGAAAAGAAAATATCGCTAAAAATAAAGAGATCTAAAGAGATACGCCAAAATATTGGGGTAAAATGCTACACAGTAGCCATGAATTAAAAGTGAGTTTTATTTTGAGTGAAAAAAAAAGAATGCAGATCATAAAGTTTACTTTTTCGCTCAAAATCAAACATTATCATAATTTTTTGTATTTGTATTCTATGTAATTGACTTTTTGATGAAATAATTATCAATAATCATTATTTGCGGTTCCTGCTAAATATAAGTAGGTAAGATGGGCTGTTTAGCCCACTGTGCGTAGGCTGAGACGGTGGTTCGGCCTCAACGCGCCACTTTTGGGGGCCGGCACGTTAAGTCAACGGTCGGTCGACCCTTTTAGAATCTGCAGCGCATATAAATTTGGTGTTGTCGCTGTTGTCGTTATAGTTGTTGTTGCTGTTGTTGTTGTTGCTGTTGTTGTTGTCGCTGTTGTTGATGCCCAGCGACATCGTCGAAAGCCATCGCCCATTCAGCATCGCCGTTGTCGTCGTCGTCGTCGTCGTCGTTTTCGGCCTTGTGGGGCATTAAGGCAAATCGGGTTTAATTGAAAATAAAAATTCTTAATGGTCTTTAACCCAAGATTATGTTGCTGTATTGCTTGCTTGTGCCTTTTAGTGGCCTCCTTTATATATTAAATGTGAGTGTGTGTGTGGCAACCCTTTTTGCCTCTCACACCCCCATCAGCATCGGGGTGCAGCATGTTGCCACAGTTTTCTTGCCGCGTTTTGTTGGTCAGCGCCATGCGCCATTTTTATGTCGCCGGAAGTGGCGTGTAATCGTTTTTATTTTGTAATTGTTTTAGTGGCACTTCCTTTCGTGTTTTTTATGTGTCGCCAGCTTCCTTTGGGTCCCTTCTTTTTTTGTTATTTTTTATTTCCCTGCTCGTCGTCCTTTTGCTTTATTTTTGTTGTCGTTGCGCACTTTTGGGGCAAATAGGTGGCCTCATAAATCAAATATGTCACAGCAATTTAGGTGTCACAATTTTTATTTTCTTATTTTTATAACATTTCTCTGGCCAAGACGCTGCCACGCCTCCACAGCCATCCTAAAAAGGGGCCAAGCCGAAAGGGCAACCCAAATGCGATGCGTAAAACCCACAAAAAATATTTAAAGGTCTCCCCCCTTGGACCCGAGAATGGACAGCAGTGGGTTAAAGGCATCAGCCTGGCTAAAACGCCAGAGTCTAGCAGGCAGAGAGAACAGAAAAGGGCCAGCAGAAATCGGGTTCTCGCTGGCACAAAATATTTTTCCCAGGGTTCGAAATTGCGCACAAGGAAAAAAAAACGCTAAATTTAATGAAAAAAGTTTCATAAATATGGCAATGAATTTAATTAAACGCACAAAACACACACAAAAAAAAGTAAATGTAAAGAAAGAAAATGCGAAAAGCGGCTAGGGTAAAAACAGAAAGCAAGAGAATGGAAGTGGAAATGGAAAAACACACAGCATGGAAAACAAGCCGAAAAATGTCGGCGCACTAATTACGCGAATTAAACGTCAATTTGCAAAAACAATTCGTTTACCAAGCATTCAGCATACAAATTGTATCTAAAGAAAACAATTGCAAACAGTTACCGACTAAAGAATACTCTTTGATTGAATAAAAGTCATGAAATGACTTTATATTGATTCAAATTAAATTGTTATTAAGGACATGGGTTTTTTTAAATTAATTATTATATTATAATTTTTTCTACTCACATTATCTTGAAATTGCATTTTTATAATATTTTAGTATCCTTTCATATGACTTAGAAATAACTAGCAAATACGTATTTCAATACATGTTTATCAGTAAGAGTGTTTGAAATTCGTTCTTGGCATGCATTGAAAATTATTATGATTTTTCATTTGCTTATCACTTTTTATCAAAGGCCACACACATGAATTGTATGTGTCAATTTCATAAAGAGTAAAACTTTAAAGAACTTTATGGCGAAATATAATTGGTTATTTATAAGATTTATTTAAATACCCTTGAAGCAAATAATGTTTTAAGGGGTATGATAAAAGTGGGAAAATAATCAGCGAAGTGTACATACAAATTAAAAGAATAAGTACAATTTACTTAATATAAAATAGATAGGGATAGATATAGTCGCGTATATATAAAAAAACTTATTGCATACTTTTAGGCACTTACATTGCTTTAAAACTTAAATCAGCCATTGCCACTTGACGGATTCCACACTTACCAAATAAAAGAAATTTAGTTAATGTTAAAAAAAAAAAAAAAAAAGCCATTGCCACTATTCTATTTATCCGATCTTGCTGACATTGAGTATAAAACCTAATTATAGTAGTTAACATTAATTGCCAAAAAAGTGTCAATCTTTAGGCCAATAATCTAGACCAATTTTGTGTTCAACTGGATCAGCTTAAGGAGTGAGAATACTTAGTTGAATTGTTTAAATTGAAATAGAATGGAGAAGCTTAAGACACTTGAAAGTTCAAGTTGATGCGGTTGCTGTTGTTGTGATTCCTACTGCTGTTGCTGATATGTTCGTGACTGGATCAAATGTCAGTTGAATTAAGTCAAATTATCTTGTGAATAAGTTGCCGTAAATATTTTGGCAGACGCCAAAAGCACACAGGACGAACAGGACGACGATGTGGAAGTTGAGGCAGAAGCGAGAAATGTGCCGCTCGGATAGAGATTCAGATTCATTAACTGAATGCGCCACGTTCTGTTGTTTCCCCCGAAAAACTTTTGCCGCTGCTCCTTGTAGTATTTTTGTGGGCCACGGCAAAATGTTAATGAACATCGTGGCTCACACCGACACAGATATGGACAGTCGGACAGTCGGCAAGTCCGACTCTCTTTCTCTTTGGCAGTACATCATTGTAATTGAGTGTTCATTAGCGGTCGAGTCGAATGAATGAATTTTGGCTTATTGGTTGCGGGCAGCAGCAGCATCGGCAATAACGGTACAACGTCATTAACTTGCCACCCAAGGGCGTCGACAGGGAGGGGCGACGGAAGGGGGGGTGAACCCCGATTTTATATCCTTGCAGAGACCCCTGCGAATTTGGTGAAGATATCTTCTGCCTCAAGAAATAATAGCTATAAGAATCAATATTAAATATTCGAGGACATTTTAGGTCAGTCTTTAAAAGAAATTAATTTTTTAAGCATTTCCCAAAAAATCCAGAAAGCTTTTTCTAAAATTTATGTGAATTTATCAAAAATCTTGCAAAAAAAAAGAAAATAAAAGTATTTCTTTTCGATTCAATGTATTTCTTTTACTTAAAAAAAAAACAATTATTTTCAATATTGGTTTTTGAAAATAAAAATGTTCAAGGAAAATATGCAAAACAAAGTCCAGATAGCTTAAAATTTATTTATTTAATCTATTTAATTTTTAACATTTATTTAATTTTCTTAGCGCCCCGGCCCTCCCCCCCTTCATTAAAAAGCTGTCGACGCCTCTGCTTTCAATCCCCCACGAAAATCAAGCCACGCCCTCATTTCGAGCCAGCCTCATTATGGTCATCAAGTCATCATCTTTATACGCTAATATTTGTGATGTACGCACCAACTTTTGGGCCAATTTTATTGTGCATTAAAGCCAGCAGAATCTGACAGAAGGAAGACAAAGGGGAGGGGGAGGGGGCAGAGGGGCAGTTGATGGGGGGAGTGTGAGAAGTTTGCAAATATAATTTTGTAAATGTGCGTTATGGCAATATGAAAAGGACGCCAACTCTTTTGGCCAAACTGGCGCAGGGAGAAGGCCAAATGGACGAGCGGGCAGCAGGAGACAAGGAAGAGGGTAGAGGGAGAGGGAAGAGGGTTACGAGCTGAGATTGTTAAGGACTGACTGCCAAGAATAACAACAAATTGCTGTCCGTGTTATTATTGTTGTTGTGCTCAAGTTTTTTGGCAGCGCGCGCAACATCTGACTTGGATTTGATTAATTCTGAAGTCGGTTTAACGGCTAAGCACCAAGAGGGGCTGATGGGTAAGGGATGAAGTGAGGAAGGGAGGAGTTAGGGGGTTGGGTACTCATTCATTTTGTTGCGGCTTGTGCGCTGTCTGCTGGGGTAAACTTTGATGAGCAATCAGAGACGTTAAGCTGAAAGTAGCGCCAAGTAACAAGTTTGATTATAAAATGCAACAACTGTAAATGTTATCACAGCACAGGATATGGACGTGCAATATGAATGATGACGAGGAGGGGTGTGTATTGTAAGGGAATGGAGGGGAAGGGGAGGCAGTGCTGCCAGCATTTTACAGCTGTATTTGAAAACAAATTCAATCTAAATTCAAATATTAAATATACTTTTAATAAATAAAATTTGAAAATCGGAATTTTTATTTAATTATTTTAATTATAGAAATTTAAAGAAAAATCAATTCTATGATACTATTATTAAAATATTAAATATTATTTATTCAAAATAAAAGTTTTTGGATTAAAATCAACAAATATATATATTTTTTTAAAGTTACATTTTCTGTTTTTCATTTCCATTTTAAAATGCGCTAGATCTAGCAGTAAATACGTTGATATGGCAACACTGCCAGTCGCATACTTATACGATTCATTGTTCTATTAGTTAGCTGCTTTCTCTTACCTCTCTCTCTCTCTCTCTCTCTCTCTCTCTCTCTGATTTCTCTGTGCAGCTGTCAAGTCAAATTAGACTCATTGAGGTGCTTCACAATCTTTTGCAAAAAAGTTGAATTACATTTCATAAAACACATCCCACTGGCTCAGCTTATTCATTTACTACTCGTATTTGTAATGCCCTCTCTCTCTCTCTCTCTGTTTCTCTTTCCGCTTTCCCCTTTCGGCGTTTCTCTTGCCCACCAGTAGACAGACATAAACGAGTCCTCGAGAGCCCTGCAGCATAAGCTCGAGCACCTCTCCGCGGATTTCAAAGCGCCTTTCATGGTTTTAACACAAATTAGATCAAGATGCAAGTAATCTTTAATTTGCTAAAGACTGAATAACCTAGCATGTAATTCCCCAATATTGTTCAAAAGATTCTTAGTAAACTTTATTAAAATGTTTACGTTTTAATACAACTGAAATTTAACACATTTTATTGGGCTAGCATCAAAAATATTAAGTTTTTTAATGAAATTTTATTTCTTGCCCTGCTTTGCCATATGAGCTCTATTAAATCTAATAATATTAAATCAGCAATATTCAGAATCTACTCATCTCCATAACTTTATAAGGAATTTTATTAATTTTAATTATTTATTTTATTATATTTAATGTCGCCTAAGGGCAGACTAGAAAATGCAATTTAAGTGGCCTCCAACCCCACAAACTATGACAATTTTCTAATACCCACTTAAAAACTTAATTGCAATGAAATCCTGAGAAAAAAGTAAGGGTTAAAATATTTCAGAAATTATAAAAAT
The DNA here is from genome assembly GCA_963924055.1 of Drosophila limbata. NCBI lineage: Eukaryota > Metazoa > Arthropoda > Insecta > Diptera > Drosophilidae > Drosophila > Drosophila limbata. Next base: position 34,487,007 of record OZ001352.1, on the reverse strand, counting down.
ATATAAAACAATCAGATGTAAGTATGACCTTATACTTTAATATAAAGAACGATAAGAAGCTCATCTAATATTTAGCAGACATATTTGAAAATATATGTTTACATATATATATATTTGTGCAGCAAGTTCTCAGCACAATTATCTAATCAGAGTAATCCTTTGTAAGCGCTGCAACTTATCTTCTAGCAAAATTTGTAACAATCTAAATGCAAATGGCTAAAATCACTTTTGACGCTGACTTTTGCCACAAGAAGTTTAGTGATAAATCCACTCGAAGAGACCGAGATGGAGATGAAGTTGGAGTTGGAGTTGCAGTTGAAGATGAGGACACACATAATCAAAAAGAACTTTAAAACTTTGTGTAAAACCCTAATGCACAATGCGAATAAAGAATGATATTGCTAAGCCCTGACATAAGACAGACCCTTCAGAGGTTGTTGTTGCTATTGTTGTTGTTGGTGCTGGTGCAGTTAGTGCTTCCGTTTTGTATAGCTGTCAATCTAAAGCAGTCTGAGAGAGAGGGAGAGAGAGACCCAGACAAGTGGGTCTAGTGTGGAAATAGCAGATATTAGTTGGCCCCCAGTGTCAGGGCGACTCACATTGCACTATGGGATGGCTTTTATCCCAGTAATTAAAAAAAATATTATTTAATATTTATATATTTATATTTATGTAACAGGCAGTCCCAAATATATATTCAATGAGTTCGCTTGAGATATCTTAAGAAACAGAAACTTTGACACCGAACTCGACCTACTTACAGATAGAATTTGACAAAACACGATAAAATTGTCTCAGCTGTGTTGTGTGAAAATTTCAGCTTTCTAGGTCTAACCGTTTGGCCCACGTGTTGATATGTCAGTCAGGAGCTTTGTATTTATATAAAATTATAATCATTACTCTTTCTGTTTTCATCACTATGAAAGTTGTAAAATAAAATCAAAAATTATTTATTTTATTGTTACCAATTTTAAAGATTTTTTTTAAATTAATATAAAGGTCTAGCTCCCATTAAAGACAGTGAGATCTAAAGTTGCCCTTACAATGATTTAATTTTCTATTATTCTGTTCTTTGAATATTATTCAACCCCAACGAGCTCCAAACTTACAATAAATATTCTAAAAAAAACATCAAACCTTCTCCATAAATTACTTTTAGCAATTTTTGATAAAAATATTTCCAAATGTTTGTTCAGCGTATCAATGCGGAATTCGATTTGATTTTTGCCACCTGTTCGAGGAGAACGAGCCACAGTGCCGACTTCTCAGTTGATAGTTAATTTCAGTCATTCAGATAGAACTGTGTGCATTTGTTGTTGTTGTTGCCGTTGCAAACTTGAATTATGTGCATGTCATTGTGTAACTACACTCGCATAAAACTCATTTGCCAACAGAAACAGAAACCGAAACCGAAACAGAAACAGTCGCAGACAGTGTCCAGTTTACGGGTCGGACTCAGATACGGACTCGAGTCTTAGTCCGTCCATCGTCATTATCATTCAACTATCTAACTGCGACAACGATCAAAAAATACCAGAATATTTCCCTTTTGCACAAACAAAATAAATTAGAATTGAAATAATTCGTAGCAAACTTTGCGTTTTTCCTAGTTTTTAATAAAGCAAACGCCGCTGTGCAAACTTTTGGCCAGCGGCAACGCTGCGTATGGGCAATATGCAAAATGCCAGCCAGGGAAACCAAGGACAGACAGCACAGTAACGTGGGGGAGGGTAAGGAGAGGGTAGGGGGATGGGTAGATTTTGCGGTTGGACTCGTTGCAAACAAACAAGCATAACAAAATGAAGGAATAGAACAGAACGAAGCGTAACGAAACGGAATCGGAGTCGGAGTCGGAGTCGGAGTCACGACAGAATTCAGGCATGAAGAGGGTAGGGGAACGGTAAGGGGGAAGGGAAGGAAAGGGAAGGGAGCTGCGACTCGGGACAAGCTCGACCAGCGAGCGAGATATAAATAAATAAAATTTCAAGGATGCGTGCGCTTTTGTCTTCACAACTTGCTTTGCCTTTTGCCTTTGGTATGCTGTCTTTGCCCTACACTATGCAACAGGGTATTAAGCACATGTCGTTTAATGTGTGACGCTTTAAAAGAGTCCATAAAAATAAAAAGCAAACAACAAAAAACACAATAGTGTCTGAGCAGTAACAATTTTAAAAAACAATTGTTACGCGTTTTGCATTGAGCAATAACTTACTTAGGGCCGTTTTTTCAATGCACCTTTGAAATGTATCTAAGATATAAATTTAAATTTGACAGTAATTTCAATACATTTTTAGGTCTAAATTTATTTTCAATAGTTATCAAACACTTTATCTAGACATTGAAAAAACGGGCCTAAGAATAACACTTTATACAGACTAACAAAAGGGATATATTCATACAGCAGCTGAAATTGACATACAATTTTTAAAATTGTCTTTGTTTTGAATGAAGGTAAATATATGGGAAAAGTACTTCAGAAATTTGTGTATTGCTTGATAATTTGGAATACTTGAAATTTTATTTAGTTTATTCCATTGCAAAAAACATAAAATAAAAAGACAGTTGAGCTAAAGATATATTTTATAGCTGGGAATTTCATCATGCGACTTGGAAAATTTATCAATTACATTTAACGTTTTTTATCTCTGGTTTTTTACATTTAGCTATGTGCAGTGTTTCATATGTTGTAAATAGCTTTCGCTGCCAACATTTCTGACCAAAAACTTTTTGTGGCAATTCAAACTAATGATTGAAAATTTGGCAGTTTGTGTTTGTGCCGCCTTTGTGTTTGTGCCCTGACATTTCATCATCATTTCATCATCATGATGCTGTTCAGTTGGGATTCATTTTCAGGTTTGTGCTTGGTCCTTTCATCAGACTCAACTTGGAGTCCTTTCATGGTCAGCAACCGCAATTTGAATAAATATATAAATACATTTTAATGATGTCGCCTCGCTCATTAATCATAATCTATTCATTAATTTTGGATATCTCCCCATCCACCCCAAAAAAGTGGCTGACATGTCAGAAAATCTTGAACAAAATGTAAAATGTTTGAACCTTTGTTTTACATGAAATTTAGATAGTATCGCAACAAACAAACAACAACAACAACATGAAAAGGAATAAAAAACAGCGGAAACAGATACAAATAGAACACGACATGGCAGCTAATTAACAAGCTATTTTTTTCATTTTCATTTTAGTTCTTTTTTTTGTTTTTTGTGCCACCTGCCCCAATTAGTGAAAAGCGACCACACCGCGCTTTTCTTTCCTTTCTTAATGGCAATGACAAATTTCGTGTATAAATTATGTATTACTTGGCTCTAGATGCTAAACGCTTTGCCTTGCTTTCAGTTTAGCTCAGCTCAGCTGAGTGTCCGAAAAGCGCTGTTAAGCGTTTGAAAGATAAGTAAGTATACGCCCAGTAAGCCAGCCTCAGCCCCAGGCTATCCAGGGCTACACAGAGCAAAAAACGACGTACCAAATTGAAGTTCGATTGAACTTTGATGCCTAAAATCAATACTTGTTATAAATTCGTATTACTGAAAGTTACCATAAAAATTCTTTAGTCAAGTACTTATAATCTGGATACAAGTAAAATGAATCTCGAATCAAGTAAAGCTCTAAAATTACTATAAATGTGTAACAAAATTCTTAGTATGGTTCTTAGTTCGCGGCTCACAGATCAATTTTGTAAGAAACTTCTCTCCTGCTTTTCTTTTGAAGCTTCGCAAGGCCAAGAATTATTATTTTTGTTAGCATTCATCTTAAATTTATTTTTAATAATTTTTCTAATGGTCTAACGGTTCAGATTAAGCTCCCGAAATTTAACAATTTTTTCTTATTCGTTCACGCAAGATGGAAAACTTAACTAGAGTAATTTCAATCTTGGTGAGAAATTAAGCTCAAAATGTTGCGTTTTAAGTAGGTAATACTTGATTGTTTCGCTCTGTGTATCCAGGACTATCCAAGGATGTCCGAGGATGTCCAAGTATACCATTGGGATGGGCGTGTCGCCTTACACAGAATGTGACCCATTAGCCATTTTTTTTCTTCTCTTCTTATTTATTTTTTTGCAACTTTTTATTAAATTCAAGCACAGTTGTTCGCTTACTTCGACTATTTTCATTTTCATTTTTATTTTTATTTTACTGTTTTTTTTTCTTGGTTCTCTCTTGATTTGATGGGTCTCGAGAAATCGAAGCGAGATAATTTGTCACCAGAGAGAAAATGGTGAAACATTAAATTTGGCAAATAAATGGACACTTGTTTGTCATAACGCTGCAAATGCGTCCAAATAAAATGAAAATGAAGAGCCAAAAAAAAAAAATAATAAAGGACGGCGACAGCTTCGAACATGAAAAAAAAATTGTTCTAAAAAATGAAAAACAAGACCATTTTCATTTGTGCAATAAAATGGAAAACAACCAGAGGAACTATGGCTGGAAAATACATAGAGTATCGGCAATTGAATGCCCTTCTTGGATTATACGATAATCGTTTGAGTTTTTATTTTGGTCAAAACTTGCAGAATTTTTAATACTTAATACATTAGAATATATGAATTATAGTTTATTTATTTATTTTTTTCATTATTTTTTTATTTATTGTCAGGCTAAAAAGCTGTTTCAATTTCAAATTTCGCCCACAAGTCTCAAAATTCAATTTTATTACATTAAAAACTCCAAATTTCTTTTGAAATTCAGATAAAAATATTCATGCTAAGTTCGCTTGTAAGTGAAATAATTGAGATTTGCATTTGTTATTAATAAGGAATTGTTTATGCTTTTAATATTTTACAATTTTTATTTTGCAGTTATTTTTACAATTCTTTCTAAACCTCTTTCGTCACATTCCAATTTCGGATTCCGCTTGAAATTCACTTATTTTTGTATATTGAGTGAATATTGAAGATTGTACGTTTATTTTAATTTAGTTTATTTTAAACTCTTTGTTGACTTTCTTAGGTAAATTCCAAGGTCCACTCCAAGCTCCGAATTCACACAATCGCCAAAGAGTTAAAAATAATCGTTATAATCGAAATGGAGACATGATTGGGGCGACATTTAATGCCCATAATGTCCATATGCCATTATTTGTTGCTGCAGAGGATTTGGCCAAAAAAATACAACGACAGCAGCAACATGGGGTAAGAGGGGCGGAGGGTGGGAGAAGGAGCTTTGAGGGCATGGCAAACGGCAAATGGCAATGGCAATGGCAAAAAGTAAATAAATCGCTTCAAATTTTCGCATGGGTTGCGAGTCAGGGGAAAACGTTGGGAAAACTGCTGAGCTGAGCTGAGCTGAGGAAAAGTCGCAGTAGATGTGGCAAGTGCTCTTACACCGAAAGAAAAGCAATCCATTCGAAAATTAAAGTTTAAAATTCTAAATTTTAGCATGTATTTTTTAAGTATGTATTCAGATTATTATCGTTAAATCAAAATCCGGGATAGCCAAACTTTTATCTCCACTTGAGGTTGATTTTATTTTGGTTTCCCCGATCTTTTCCTCTGTGTAGTCCTTGTAGTCGTAGTCAACTGTGGCACGAGTTTTGGTGCCTCGAAGCGTGGAACCGTAAGTAGAAGAAGTCGGCGTAACTGCAGCGTAACCGGAGAAGAAGAGCAAAGAGAGGGCCGGAGAAGAGAGGGGGGAGAACGGAAGGAGAGGAGTAGGTGATCAGGGGAGAGAAGGGAAGAACTAACACCAAACCTTCATACGCCCTTTGGTCCTTTATTGTTTTTTGTTGAAATGTTGTTTTCGTTGTTACACTCCAGTTGGGGAGTGTTACAATTTTATCACGAATGTGTAACGCATTTGAGACAGACCTTGTACGGTATATATAATATATTGCTGATCAGGATGAAATAGCAAAGTCCTTTTGTCCGGCTGTTTTAAAGCACAGAACAATCGCTTAGAAATCAAGTATTGTATGAAAAACTTGAATATTTCCTATGATATCTCAATCAAACTCACAAAGTATGCCATTTGTTTTTTTTATACATAATGAACTATTTTTTTTAAATAAGTCCACAATTTTTAGCAACTGTCTCAGAAATGATTCATCCAAAATTAATGTTAAGTTGGCAATTTTTCTAGTTTCTTGAGATGTCTCAACCAATTCCTCAGATCGAAACCAGGAACCGTAATGATTATAATTTTGAAAATATTAATTATTAAAAAGAAGTTATTATTGGTTATTATTATTTTTTTGTTATAAAAATTTAAAAATATAATAAAATTAATTATAAGGTTTTTCCTATGTTTTATTAACAAAATTCTTTAATAATTTCATCAAAAAGAAAAAAACTTTACCTTATTCATAATAAAAATCTAAATTAATAATTTTTTTTATTGTAAAAATTTAAAAGTTTTAATAAAAATTTAAATAACCATTGAAAATAAAAGTTTTTCCTGTTTCTAATAACTCTTATTTGCACTCCCTGGTCGAAAGCAAGGGTATTAAATCTTAGGCCTGTCAAAGATGAACTTTCTTCTAGATGTAGTTGTTGCCGTTGTTGTTGCTGTTGTTGGTTTTGTTGTTGTTGTCGTAGGTTGTAGAGGTTCTGCTTCTGGGTTTGGGACATTTCTCTGTAGTACGTACCAGGTGCAATCTATCGATTCACTTGCCCCCCTTTCCCCTGTCCCCCTTGTTCACTGTCCCCTGTTCTTTTTCCCCTCACTCTTTACACAGTTGTTTCTCAGTTGCTGCTGCTGCTGCTCGTTATTGCTGCTGTCCGTGTTGCGTTGCTGCTGTTGTTCCCTAGTTGTTGCAGTTGAAATATTTACGATGTACGTTGGGCTATTTCACTATTTGTAACACTCCCCCTTCCCCGCATCCTCCCTCCCTCCCTCACTTGCTCTTCCCTTTCCCCTTCTTCTGTTCGCTGTTTGAGTCTCAGTTGGAGTCGGAGACACACGCACAAGTGCTGCCATTTGTTGTTGTTGTTGCTGTTGTTATTATTGTTTTTGTTGTTGCTGTTGTTGTTGCTGTTGTTGGCTGTGCGTCACCTATTTTATTGTTTTCACTGGCTTGTAACGACGAAAACAAAAACAGTTGCACCAAAATGTATGAAATTATCAAATAAAAGCAAGGCATAAAAAAACAACAAGCTTATAGAAATACATGTATAAAAAAGTTTATGCGATTAGTCGACTAATAAATACCCTGCTGAATTTATCTTTTAATGGCAAGAATGTAAAATGTTTGAAGTTAGGTAAAACTTAGGTAAAATATTTTCATTTTTTTTATAGATATCTGAATTAAGCCATAAAAAACAAACCTGGCTTAAAAGAACTCATTTTTATGAGCCTTTGTGGGTACATAAAAGGTGAAAAAAATCTGCAAATAATGCATACCATGGCATACCCTTCACAATTGACATTTTTGGTTATTAAATCAGATTTTTTTTCTACCTCAATCGGTCATGATAAAAAATGGATGATATGCAGTGTTTTTTAAAAACAATTACTTGAGTTTTTCAACACTTTTTAGGGTTTTACAGCGAGGTGCAAATGTCAGCATTATTTTTAAAGTGCAAAATTTATGGAATGTGTGTGTGCAACTAAATTAAAAACACGTTTCAGAATATGAATGACAATATAAACAATGTTTTCGCAAAGGTAAAATATAATGAATAATAAATAAAAGAGAATACTTATTTAATGTTATTTGTTTTTAATAATAATATTATTTTATTAATCGATTTTTTTAATAAATCGGATAATTAAGAACCTCCCAAAAGTATGCTACAAAAAATTAGATCCAAACAAATATGGCATACTGAATTCAAAATAAAATGCTGAAAGTCTAAGAAACTCTTACATAAATGTAAATAAGTTCTTCCTTATTGATATGCCCCACTCCATAACTCAGTTGATTTACAGGGTATAACGAAACGCTGCACGCGTTGCTTTCATTTATAATTTTATTTATTTCCTCAATGCATTTTGAGCAAATAAAGAAATAAAGAAATAAAATGCGCGCAAAAAATATACAATAATTTGTGCAAATTTTATTTGCCGGCACTTTTCATTATTTTCTTTAACATTATTTTTATTATTTGCGACGAAGAAAAGCGAGACAAGCAGACAAGGCAATGAGGAAGCAGAGGGAATGAGAGAATAGTGAGAAGGAGTAGTGAGAAGAGAGTAGGCAGTATAGAGAGAAGGGGAGAATTTTAATAAAACCACAAGCCGTACACTTATACACATACACACACACACATACATGTCGTTACGCACACACACACACTTTGTTAAGGGCAAAGAAAGCAATTGAGTTGCGTTGAAGTGGCATAAAGTAGTAGCAAGTGGCAGCCAGGTTGTTGGTACTTGTTGTTGTTGTTCTTGTTGTTGTTCTTGTTGTTGTTCCTTTAGCCGAGTATCAAAAAAAGAAGGAAAGAAATATGAGTTTTTGACAAAATCAGCGGCTTTAAGAGTTTAAATTGTTGAGGGATTCGACGAAATGTAAAATTTTTTTGAAAAAAAATAAATAATTTTTTAAGTTTAATATTAATGCATAAAATTTGAAAAACTTTTATAATTGTATAAAACAACCTAAAAATTAAAATGTGAAAACTACTGTAAATTCAAAAATGAATTCGTTTCAAAATCTTTGTGCAACATTTTAAAATAAAGTAATAAAAAAAATTTTTAAAATCAAATTACTTTTGCTTAAAAAAAGAAAACATTGCTCTTATGTATAAAAAATTTAAATGAGTTTCTCATTGAATGGAAAGAATATATAAACAAAATGTATGAGCAGGTTAGTTAATTAATGTTTAAGCTTAAGTATTATATATTGTTTTGAATTTTGTTTTTTACCTGAATAAAAATAAAATAAAAACAAAAAGTAGCTAAGCATTTAATGGGTCAAATAAGGTTTGTGCTGGGCAGATAAAAGTCGAGCAGCTTGCAGCTTGTTGTTGTAGTCGTTGTTGTTGCTGGTAGTTGTAGTTGTTGTCATTCGGTTTGCTTTTTAACCATTTTGTTTGGTCTTTGCGTTTTCCCTTTAGGCGGTTGCAAGCGGATCGCAGCGCAGGTGAAAACGCAGTCAGAGTTGCTGGCAATGAATGCTGAGGGAGGAGGAGGAGGCGAAAGAGGAGGCAGGTGAAAGGAGAATGATGGCAGAGACTGAGGCTGGGGCAAATGTAATGGGAAATGAAATGAATGAATGAGCATAAGCACTTTTTTGTGTTTGCTTCAGTGTGTGTGTGTGTGTGTCTTTGGTTTTGTTTGTTTGTCTCTCTCTGTCTGTGTGTGTGTGTGCATGTTCGTTTGTTTGTGGCCGTAGACGCAGACAGAGCGACAAAGCAACAGAGAGAGCGCAACGGGAGCTGAGATGTGCTGCACTTCAAATTAAAATGCGAATGCAAGCGAAAACTTCAAAAGAAGCACTAGAACAGAAAACAGAAGCGCAAACGAGATACTAATAGACAATGCCAAAGCTAAGAGCGGCAAAACGTATGGCGGGTTGTGGGAGGCTGAAGAGAGAAGGCCAAAGAGTGATGGCAAAAGAGAGAGTTAGTGGCAGGGGAGGGGAAGGGGGGGGGGGAAGCGCTATACAACGTGCATATGCGCTGCAATTGAAAGGCACATAAACACACTAACACACTGCGCCAGCGAAAGTGTCTCTGTGTATGTGTATGTGTGTGCATTTGTGTGTATGCAGCCAAGGATAAAGTTAGCGACGTCGACGTCAGCGTAGGACATACAAATGCACTTTGGACGTGGACGACGCGCGCTAAATTCGCTTTAATTCACTTTTCATACAAAACAGTAGCAGCAACAGCAGCAGCAGAGACGAAGGCAGAGGCAGAGGCGACATGGAGAGAGAGCGACACCAACAGAGGCGGCAGCAGTACAAAAGCACGCGCCGCACACACACAGACACTTGCACACAAATGCACACACACACACTCACAAACTCATGTTTGTTGTAATTAATTTAAAATATTATTACAAGCGCGCGCGAGTGCTAAACTAAGAAAGCGAAACAAGCAAAAAGGAGTAAGAGAGAGAGTGAGAGTGTAGGAGAGAGAGTGGCAGAGGCATGGACACGCAGCAACCGCAGTGTGATGGGGAGGGGGAGCAGGACCAGCAGGAGAAACAGAAGCAGTGACAAGGCAGAGCTAAATAATTATAACCCACGCGAACTGCACACGAAGCGAGCGGCAGACAAACAGCAAAACAAGCAAACAAACAAGACCGAGTATGGAATTACAAGAAGACAGACAGAGAGAGGGAGAACACAGCTGTGTGGGGGAAAGCAGCATTTGATAGACATACAGTATGCCAAGTAATTGTTCGCACTAAAGAAATAAATTCTCATCTTTGTCATTTATTTGTTAGAATAGTTGAGTCTAATGTGAAACATTTTTTTTTAAATTTGCACTAAGAAGCATAGTAACTTAAATTAAATTGTTTAAAAAAAATATAAGTCAAGGAAAACATATTCTTTTTAGTAAAATACAATAAAGCAATATAATCAAATGTTTTCACAAAAAAAAAATCACACATTATGAATTTGTTTTGACAACAATAAAAATTTGCAAATATTTGTAAAATTTAAAGTAAGCTTAAATAAAATAATAGGAAAATAAAATTTATTACGAAAAAAAAGTGAATTATTTTTTAATTCTTGTCAAAACAAGTACTTGGCATACTGTAAGTGCACACAGACACATATCAACATAAGTAAGGAAGCTCAACGAAAAACAAAATACGCTCAGTCAAGTTTTTTAATTGACGTGCAAAACGCGACCAAGTTAACGTCGACATGCACTAAGAACCAGCAACAACAACAGCAACAAACAGCAAATAGAAGCAGCAGCAGTAGCAACAACAAATCAACAAGCAGTGACTGCAATGCACACACATATTAAACACACACACACAGAGAGAGAAATTCACACACACACATAGCCATAAGCATGAACGACACGCCAGACAGTGCGCCAAATGCCAAAAATACCGAAGTCGACGAAATTGAAAAAAGTAATAAACGTAAAGCTATTACAAAATCTGATAATGGTCCACCGCTGGCAATGGAGCGCAAATGCCGGCATATATACACACACACACGCAGCAGGACTTCAGAGTCAGCGAGACAAAACGAAAACAAACAACGAAAAAAGCAAAAAACTTAAAGAGCGTAAAAGAGCCGACAATTGCAAAGGAAGAGAGAGAGAGAGAGCGCAGTCTGGCGTCAGCTGCTGCTGTGTGTGAAACAAAATGGCATTGAAACACAACAAAAATCAAGTTAGGATAGAGTGAATGGTAAGAGGGGGATAAGATGGGGGGACAAAGCAAGTGTAACAGCATGCAGGCAAAAGGGGCACATAAAAAACCCTTACAATATGCAGCTGCAACGTTAGCGCAGCAACAACAACAAAAGCAGCATGGAGACGTCAAACATAAACATTGTGGCGCGCGTGCTGCTGCCGCGATGAACGCCAACTGCGCTGCTGCCCCGAATCGTTGCCAGCGCAATATTAATTTCACGAATGAACAACCCTTGAATAACCATGCACTTCATGTGCCGTTATTATGGCTTTGCTACGTGAGCCAACCAAGAGAGTAAAATGCAAGAGAACAAACAAACAGAGCGAACGTAAATGCAACGAAGAGCTTAAGAGCAGCGACTGAGAGCGAAAGCTTTGCAAATTTGCCGAAACTAAAGCAAGGGAAACGAACAGAAAACGAATGATAAGGACGTTTCGTTTAAGTTCGGCTAAAGCCGAAACTGCTGGCTATGGTTTGTAAGTGTGTTTGACTGTGTGTGTAAGTGTGCGTGTGTGTGTGTGCAATGCTTTTTCATTGTGCATTTCCCAGAGGTGCATTTTTCTGAAAATCTAATTTGAGAGATTGAGATTGTTTGGTCTTTCAATGTTCTGCTCGCTCGTTCGTGTTGCGACGCTTGCAATTTTAGCCCAGCCATACAACAACAAGAACAACAATATCAAGAAGAAGAGCTATTCTTATATTTATGTACACACACTCGCACACACATGTGTAGTGAAACATATTGGGGAGTTATTACTCAGCTGCCTGCGTCTGTCGCTCACTCTCTCTTTCTTTCTCTCTCTCTGTCTGTCTCGCTTGCCGCTTACTTTAATTGGACGCGCGGGCGTTACGCTGTCGTAATTTTTTGAGAAATCTCCATACTTGCCCCCCCCCCCCCCTTCCCCTACACTCTACTTGATACAGCATCCGCATCGCATGCCACATCCGCATCCGCATCTCAACGATAACGATGCGACGCATCGCAATGGCTTCAATCATTGCGCGCAGCGCTCACTGCGGTTTGACAAACATTTTTCACTGGCTGTGTGTGCAAAGCGCTTCGCACAGTGGGACGTGCGTTGTGGGACGTAGCTTGCATTAATTGAACTTATTAAATTATTCCATAAGCCTTATATTTAATATGAATATTTCTTTAATCTTTTAAACTTACTTAGGCCAGCGCACAGTGGTCCGTATCGTTTATTTATCTTGCATTAATTTCAATTTTTTATGAAAAATTTTAAACGAAGTTAATTTAATTCATTAAAATCATTCATATTTTCATTGTGCCCACATTTTTATGTTTTTTTTGGCAATAAGTTATAGATCTCTGATCTTTTTAGTGAAATGTTTTAGACCTACCAAATTAAATACATATAAAATGTTCCTTTTAAAATAAAGCCATTGTTTTGTCTATTTTATGAATAATTAATAGCTTTTTGGGCCTTATTTTTTTGTAACTTTTTAATTTTTTTTGACTAGCATTTATTTAATTATCTATTATTACTAAAAGTTATGTTTAAATACGAACTTAAAATAATTCAATAATCCACAATTTATTAAATTAATAAAATGTAAAGATAATTTTTTTTATGAAAAATAAAATCTTTTAATTTTTATCGCCCGAAATTTGTTAATTTAGAATAAAATACGAAACCGATTTTTCAAAGATATTATTAAACTTGAGCTAAATCGATAAAATAAAGCACCACTGTGCAGCATTGACACACACATACTCGCACGCTCGCACACACACACACCCCATCAGAGACGCCCTATATGTTTGATGAGTGTGCGAGAGCTTTATGGCTGTATTGGGAATGAGCTATACACAGGCTGAAGCCAAGCTAACAGCATCAATAAGAAGCACGAGGAGGAGGAGGAAGAGGCAGAAGAGGAGAAGGGGCAACTGAAGTGGTGTATGGGGAGGGGGTGGCAACACTGGATGTGTGATTGGGTTATGTTCTGATTTTAATTTTGAAATCATACAAGTGCAGCAACTGCAAAGTGATACATGCGGATTTATTTATTTATGTACGTACGTGTGTGCATACATATAAATCCATATATATATATATATACATATATGTCTAGCTGTCTCTATTTTCGCTCTCTTTCATTCTATATATGTGTACATGTGTGTGTGCCCGTTATGCGATAAAGCGCCTTACAGGATTTGGATGATGGCTGGAAGGCAAGGCCGCTTCTGTTTGCAATTTGATAAGCTCTCTGGCATTATTTTTACGACATTTCTGTTTCAGTTGCTGCTGCCTGTTTTTTTTTTTTTTTTGACATGCCAGTCGCCTGAAAGTATGCAATAAAAATATCAATGCTAAGCCAATGTGTAAATCAGTGAATCTTATTGTTTTACATTTTTTGCTTTTTCGTATTTCTGTTTTTTTTTTCTACCTCACTTCCCCTTCACTCTTGACAGTCTGTCCATTGATTCTCACATCTCACATTCAGTTTATCATTTGATTATTTTGCATTCCTCCCGAGAGCAGCGTCAATCGGCGAAGTGGATAAAAAAAAACACAAAAATAAATCGAATTATGTTGCATTTGTTCTTTTCTTTCCATTGAGAGTTGAATTGGAAATGCTTGGGGGTGAGAAAATTGCGGATGCTGCAACTCCCCAAGCTAATATTTTAATCATAATCAATTTGAAATTAAAGCTTAATTATGTCAATCAAGGTAAATATATATTCTCTTGCTTTGACTATTATTTTGACAACTAACTTAATTTCTGGCAATTTAAAATTGAAAATAGTTTTTTAATAATAATTATTATTTAAAATTAAAATAAGCTTAAAAATAAATTCGAATTAAATGTTGCTGATTTTTAGAAATAATTATTAAATTTCTAGTTTTTTCACAACTTTGTTTTTCTATTATTTTCCTATTTTATTATTGTTGCTAATGGTTTTCAGAACCAGTTTAAGAATGAAATAGTAAGGTGGTCTAACTAAAAAAAAAAAATAGCAAATAACAGAGCTTTTGGATGCCAGATTAAAGTAAAGCTTAACATTTATTGCTGACATTTTGATTTGCAATTATTTTTCTGATATTTAAATTCCCGTTTTCTGTTTTAGCGTAAGCATATGAGCTTTTGGATTAAATGGGAGGGAGAAAAGCTTTATGATTTAAGCTTTTCACTTTTTTTGCTGCTGAAAGCTCTGAATTGTTTAATATATATTTATTAAACCGAACAAATTCATGTTTAATCCCATGTAACGTTTTAAATATTTTTAACAATAAATTTTCATAATATTTTAATAATGATTACCATTTAAATTTATTTAATTCAAGCAATTAAAAAAATAAAGCATTATTTTAACTTGTCCCAAAAAGTTGAAGCGGTTTATTTTTTATTGTCGATTCCATCAGCTTCAATACATAAATATAAGTAAGTTAATATAAGTATATACACAGTGTGTGTTACATGATCAACTTTTAAGTATAGTACGAGTACATTTACAATCTAAACTATACAGATTTTGGATAGAGCGACCGATAACCGACCATTAAACTAAACACAATCTTGAGTAGCACTAAGAACTACACTAAACTACTGCGAAACTGAGACAAAGATAGAAAGAGAGATGGAGACAGAAGTAACCTCGATTTTATATGATTAAAGTATATATACTTTGGAAATCCTTAAGCGATTAAAAGAATATTAGCTTGACCAGTCCGTAGAGCGCCCACAATGTTAACGAGTAGAAAATTGCCAGAGTTGTATAATGTAGAATCATCATGCTGAAAATTCAGATATTTTATTTAGTACATATTTAAAAATATTTTAAATTATAAACCAACCGTTTAATGCGCTTTATGGACTCGGGCAGATTGCTGGGATCATCCTTGACCACATAGAGACGCAGGCCATAGAGACTGACCCGGAACAGATTCTCCCAGTCCAAATCTCGCATATCGAAGGCAAACAGACGCTTGTCCCGTTCGTCCAACTTGTCGACCAAGCGTCGAACATTATCGTTGTCGAATTTAAACTCATTCGAGCTAAAGAACTTCAGGACATTGCTGAACTTGTGTATCTTGCGATAGATTTTCATCATTCTGAAAGTAAAATACTTAAAATTAGCTTTTCAATCTATCTAAAAAAATCTATTATTTACACTAATAAAACAAGTGAGAAAGGCTATAGTCGAGCTCCCGACTATAGGATACCCGTTACTTACCTAAATAAATTTAACTTTTTTTTTATTGCATGCTTTTAGGCACTTTTATTGCTTAAAAGCTTTAATCAGCCAGTACCACCTTTCTGTTTGTCCGATCTTGTTGGGATTTAGTAGAATGATAAGTAAAAACAGTAGCTAACGTTCACCGTTTAAAAAAACATAATATCTTGAAAACTGTGCGAGTGGTGGATTTTCGCGATTTTCGGAGGCTGAAAGGGGCGTGGCAAAATTTTGAAACAAACTTGACCTGCGTGGGGCTTATAGAAATCCGTGTGCCAAATTTGGTTGCTCTAGCTCTTATAGTCTCTGAGATCTAGGCGCTCACACGGACGGACAGACGGACGGACGGACGGACGGACGGACGGACAGACGGACAGACGGACATGGCTATATCGACTCGGCTGTTGATGCTGATCAAGAATATATACTTTATAGGGTCGGAGATGCTTCCTTCTCCCTGTTACATACATTGCAACGAATACAATATCCCCTTTTACTTATTTTTAATAAGTAACGGGTATAAAAAGTGTTTCTTCTAGACGCATTTTTAATATTTTGGTGTTAAACTTAATATTTATCAATTTAAGCAATACAAATAGAGAAAACATCTTAATAGTTAGTTTTCTTCAAGAGTTCTTGAATTAAGAAACCAGTAATTATTCTCAGTGAACTGATATACCAATAACCATTTTTTTATCATTTAAATTTTTTCTTAATTTTTATTGTATTTTTCTTTAACAGTTATTGAATTAAGAAGCCAATAATTTTTTTCAGAGTACTCGTATACCAAAAAAAAATTGTTTAACAAGTGTAGATAATACAAGTAGAGAAAACATCTTAATTGTTTGACAATTTAAAAATCTTCTTACTATCTTTATGTATTTTTCTTTAAGAGGCCAATCATTTTTCTCAGTGTACTCACCTGGGTTTCTTTCCCATTAGAACCATAATCAAGTCCATGAACATGGCGGGCAATGTGTGGTATAAAAAGCACAGTATGTGATACTGCCACATGTGTGGCACGATTGTGAAGCACGGATACCAGATGGACTTTCGCATGGGTATTGAATTGACATACTTGAAGCCCGTCTGCATGTAATTGCGCCAGGTGACCATATTATCCGCATCCGGCACATAGTTATAGATTGGCGGTGTCTCATAGCTGTGACATTCGAAAATTGAAAAAAAATTAAATAATTTATAATTTTATCACTCAAAAGTAACACAGTCATGTAACTAAAATTTCACTCAAATCACCATTCAAATGAAAACTATAGAAAAAAGATAGAGAGAACAATTAGGATGAAGAAAAACCTGAATTCATTTGAAAAAATTCAGGCAGATTTTAGGAAAATATTTGTTAACTAAAGAAAAAACATTGTAATTCCAAAAAAAAAAAAAAAAGTTTCTATTTATGAGATACTCTTTTTCATATTGATTTTCAAAATTTCAGGGCTGATTTTAAGAAAATACTTTCTAACTTAAGAAACAACTTGGTAGTTCCAAAAATAAAGGTTTCCCTTAAGAGTAGTTTTTTTATGGTGATTTTCTAAATTTAAGAACGAAAATTAGTATTTTTATATGAAGATGGCAAGTTTCATTGAAGTAAATTTTACAGTGTCACCTACGTATTTCTTGCCACATCCCAAGCGGTGGCCAGCAAAGCGTTGACACACAAGTCGACGGGCACAATGTGCGCCTTGTTGTCCATGTTGCCGGTGAAAACTCGCAGGACGCCCGATCCAATGCCCACAATGACGCCACAGGGTCCATACATGTTATCAATCCAGCCAGTGACCGGTTCCCTATAGCTAGTGATCACTGTAAAGTGAATAGTAAGCATGAATTGTGTGGCAAAATGAGTTCAAGCCAAATGAGAACTTACCAATGCCTGGTCGAAATATGGTCACTGGCAATTTCTGCGCATGCTGCTGGATCACATCCTCGGCCAGCACTTTGGTGTAGGTATATGTGTTCGGATATCCCTTGATTATCGTCGGCGTCAGCGTATTCAGCGTGTGCTCGTCGAGGCATTCCGTCAACTTGAACGCATTGTCGCCGGTCATCATGCAGTTGTAGAACTTCTCCTGAATGTAACGCATGTTGCAGTGCGCAAATGCGGTGGAAACATGCACCAGAGCCTGTATAGGGCAAAGGTAACAAGGATTAGATTTGATATTACAAAATAATCATTATTTTATTTTATTTAACTTCAATTGGCCTCGGCTAAGTGGGGTGAAAAACTAGAGCCTCGTAGGCCTTACCGTTTGGGCTACACAAGGATCAGTCAGTCAGTGACGAACATTTTCAAATAAATAGATGTCGTAATGCTACAAATACTGTGACTTATTTGTTTTTTGGACCAATCATAATTATTTAATGATAATTACTAAACCAGAAGTCGAAAATAATTAATATTAAAAAAAATTTGAAAAAATTTCATTACATTATTATTTAACTTTTACGAGATAAAAACATTTTTCAAATGATGACTTTTTTTTTTAATTTTTTGTGTTTTTTATAATTTTCTCTTAAAGTACTCCCGCTGTCGATATTAGCTAAGGTACAGGGTATCTTATCTCATTTCAATAAGACTTAAGCTTTAACCAATTATATTGAAACTGAAGCTCACCTTGAGGTGGACAATCTCTTTGGCCAACTTGACGATCTCCTTGGTGCCATGCACATTGATGGCAATGGCCATTTTGAGTTTCTCATCGAATCTCACTGTTGCCGCACTGTGCAGGACAATGTTGACATTCTCCTTGATTGTCTCACGTTCGTTTTGTGAGATGCCCAGACCGGGAAGAGAACAATCGCCGCTAATGATTGTGATCTGACAGCGATACTTTGGATTAATCTGTTTCATTTTGGCAAAGACCTGCGGGGAAGAAACAATTATATAGAATTATATGACTAAAAATAATTTTTAATCATTTTAGATGAAAAAATATGAACTATTTTAAGCCATTTAATTTAGTTTCCGTTTTGAAATTGTGTATATTAATTGATTTCAAATATTATTTTAGTGATACATAATTAACAAACAAAAAAATAAAAATAAATTAAGTTAATAAGCTAAAAGTGAATAAATAAATAATTTAATCAATGAATTTCTAATTAAAATTATTATACTGAATTTATTTTAATCAACAAATGGTGATTGAAATTTAAAACCTTTTTATTTCTTTAGTTTCAATTTTGTAAATAATTTATAATATAATATGTAAGTAAGTTCTTTAGGCTGATTTTACATAAATATACAAAAGTAAAATAAAAGATATTTCTTAATTAATTGCTATACAATTAATAAAAATAATAATTTACCGGATCATTGAAGAGATCCTCGATGCGTGCGTGGGCGTCCTTGCCCTTCTTGGTGCGTATCAGCAAATAAATTTGTGCCACCTCCGTGACGCGCAACAGTTTCTCAATAATAACTGAAGTGAAGAAGACAAATCAATTTGTGAGTATACTCACATATACATTCAATGCGACTCAACTCGACTCGACTTGCCTCGGAGTCACATCAATTATTCAAGTCACGTTTTGAATACGTTTTGAGTACTCGATTCAACTTACTTTTGCCAAAGAATCCAGTGCCGCCTGTGAGGAAGACGCCTTTATCCTTGTAAAACATTTGCATGGGCGATTCATCTGCAAAGATCAATGCAAACAGCCATTAAACAATTAGCCAATTTGATGCGCATCATTGTGTTCTGCCCCCTGCCCCTTGCCCCCTTCACCCCTCACCTATTCTCAGTTTGTGGCGCACTCGTCGCTTGTTTGCCACCCACTTGAAACGCGTCACGAATTTAAATGCGCGCCCCCCAAAAGCCACTTCAATTGCGCATAATTCACGCCAACATACACACACACACACACACAGACAGTGGGGTAAAAACGCTAGATTTTCAAATACATATTGACTAAAATCTTCGAAAATAAATCATAGCTAATTTTCAGTACTTAAGTAACTTTAAAAAAATTAAAAATATAAATTAAATGAAATAAGTGACACCAAGAAATTAGTAACAGGTGTTTAAATATCATACAGGCCTTTTGCGGTTTTCACTTTTTATTTTATAGCATTTAGTGAAATTCATTTATTTACTTTCCATTTAGACTAAGTATTTCAGAATGATCGTTTTTCACTTTATATAACTTAAACTCATCATCTCAAAATGATTTCAATCAGCAGAATTTCGCCGAAATGATATTCGAGTAGTTTGAAAAAATTCACTTCCGTAAAATCTTACCGAAAGTGAAAACCGGAACAGGCCTGATAATAATGTTGTATGTACAAGTATTGAGCATAAAAATAAATTTTAAATATTCAACAGCTATGTACAATAATAAACATCCAAGATTCAAATTTCATTTTTAAATACACAGATTAAGCTGAACTCCGTAATCATACCCGTTACTTAAAAGGACATACTGCTTTTATTATTATAAGCAATCATTCTTCTTAATCGCAATAAGATCGGCCAAAGAGAATGGTAGTAATGGCTTTTTTTTTAACAATAACGAAATTTCTTTTATTTGGTAAGTGTGGAATCCGTGCATACAAATTAGCAACATAACCAACACAGATTTAGTATAAATAAAATAAGGACCAAACCTCTTGCGTAACGCAAAGGACTTGCAAGTAGTAATGGCTGATTTAAGTTTCAAGCAATGTAAGTGCCTAGAAGTATGCAATGAAAAATGTTTTATATTTATTCAAATAAGTTTCGGGCATCCCATGGTCGACAACTCAACTAAAGTCTTTTCCGCTCGTCTAAAATATATATTTTGTTTTTCTTTAAATAGAAACTATCATCACCATCAAATTTAAATTAGAAAAATACAAAAAGCATTTTTAAGATGCAAAACTTTAAATTAATATTAGCTAATCTGGCTGTTGTTCCCACTGTGGCACGGGGAGACAGATAGGCAGTTGCACGTAAAGAGGCCGTTTTGGCATGTGGCTGCATTTTGGCCATATGTCAAAATGACAACAACAACAACACTCAAAGCTAACGCCGATGCTGACACTGTTGTCGGCTGCCGTTGCCGTTGTTGCCGTTGTTGCTGCCACTTGTGGGCCACTCATAAATATTTGCAAGTTAGCAGCTCGTCGTGCTATTCATCTAACATACAATGGCAACACACACCCTAACACACACTCGCACACATATATGGTTAGCACATTCCTTGCATCTTGAAGGAAACTGAAGCTGGGCCTAATTGCCAATCGACGACGTAAATCACTGTCACTGAATGGCTTATACAGGCACTTGCACACAACCAAACTACTAAGAATGCGGCAGTCAAGGTGCTCGACTTTTAAATGCCAAGTGCGACCAAATAGCTATGAAAAATAAATAACAATGTTGCACAAGGATATACAAATAAAACGTCCTAGAATTAGATTTAAAGTCATGTTTTTTTAAATTATTATTTTAAAAATTAAAAATTATTTGAACGAATATATAAAATTTTTATGCGGAATTTAGGGGAAAAAGCATCATCGAAATGACAATCCGCTTGAAAATCGAATCTGTCTTGGCAAAATTATTAAAGTTTGAAGTTGGTCTGATTCTTGACCTAGCAATTCTACAAGTCAAAACTTTTGTTAATTTTTGCATGATTTTTTACAAATAAATGAAAAGTTTGAGGATAAAAAATTTAAAATTGAATTTAAATATTCGAAACTGACAAACAGGGAACCCTTTGATTAAAAATCGATTTATTCAGGCAAACAATTATTTGTAAAAAATTAATTGAGTTTGGAGGCATAAATTAAGAGATTAAACCATGATTTAAATAATATTCCATCTGGAGATCAGATAAGTTTTGTTAAAGTTATGATATTTTGAAGTTACGTTTGTTATTAAATGTATTTTTTATTCTAAGAAAATGCATCGTAACAATGGATCGTAACAAATTAAATTTTTAAAATATAAATTTTTAAATAAAAGTTTTGTGTTTTTTTATCAACAAAATAAAAGAAAACTCATATATTTCTATACAACTAAAAACAGTCGTAAAATAATAATTAAATTTCCAAGTTTTTTTAAATCATAGCATAAAATTAAAAATAAGAGTTATATTATAGTTTTAAAATAAAAATTAGGAAACAAACAGTTTTTCCTGTTCTAAGAACTCTTATTTGGAATTCCCGTTTTTAACTCTCTCATATCTACGTGTTCTTACTGACTGTTCGTATCACAAACCTATAAGCCTTTTGGGTCTGGGCCTAAAAACTCGACACTCTCACACACACACACACACACGCACACACAGGCAGGCAGTCTCACTGTTGGCCACTCGATAATTGCATAATAAATGCAACATTGTTAAGGACTTGAGACTCTCTCTCTCTTTCTCTCTCTCTCTCTTGGTTGGCCACCCGTCGCTTTGGCATCCAACGGCGTTAAACACAACAAACTCACACACTCACACACTCGCACTCATTCATATTCATACAAATATATGGGCGACACCTAGCGGCGACACTTGTGTTTTGGAGTCGCACTCAAACCCAAAGCCCAAAGCCAACAAAAAGCCACTTGGCACTCGCTCACTCAAATGTTTTGTTTACCTATGCTAATTGGCTTAAATGCAACTCAAGCGCACTTCTCATCTCATCTCGCCACCAAGCCGAAACTGAGCCGACTATGCCTTCCTCCCCTCCCCATTCCTCTTTCACACCCTCCTGACCTGACACCATTGTTTATGAGTTCGCTTCGGAATTGAGCTGCCCTCGCCCCCCTCTCGACCCATGTCTTTGGAGTGCGAATGCCGCGTGCGAATTTAAAGCTTTTCGAGCGCTTTGGGGCATTTGTTGAACGCCAGCGACAACGCCAGACAAAAACAAAAATAACAACAAAAACAACAAGTAAGCGTGCTACGGAGTTAAGAGTGTGCTCGACAGACAAATACTCAGTGAACACGAAACGAACCAAACAAAAAATATATATAAAAAAAAGGATTAAAAATATTTTTAGAAAACATTTCCGGAATTGAAAATTCCCTCTCAGTCAGATACTCAGTAAAAAAACTATCATTCACAATAAAAGTTGTTCAGTTTTTTTTTGTGATTTAACATTACCTTGATAAAGTTATTAAAAATATACTCAGTGAAGAGCACACGAACTAAGTATAAATGATACAAAAAATAGTTCGAAATATATTTAAATCATTTCCGGGCTTATATAAAAATACTCTCTCAGTCATATACTCAGTAAAAAACAATAGAAACAGAAAAATATGTGGATATAAAAATCATTTTCTTGTTTCAAACTTGCGCTTAAATTAAGAAAACTCTCTTTTCACTACAAATTTGTTTATGTTTTTTCAGTTTAACATTATCATAATAAAGTTATTAAAAGTATAATCATTTAAATATAAATGGTATAAAAAAAGAGTATTGAAGTAATTTTCGGTATAAGAATCTGCTCTTATGTAATTTCCTTTTCGCTGCAAATTTAAGTAAATTTTTTTGGTTTTCAACATTAATACAATAAAGTTACTAACAAAATAAACTCAGTGTAGAACATAGGAAATAAATGTAAATAATAGTACAACACTCCACACTGCGCTTGATTAAATAAAAAGTATTCTCTTTTTACCACAAATTCATAAAGCTTTTTTTGCAATTTAACATAAACATAAAAAAACATAAAAATTCGTCAAAAAGATAGAATGGTTATCTTTGGCAAGCCGATGATACCCTTTAAACTAACAATTTTAAATTGATTTTAATGAGTTTGCTTTTGAGGTACTCATAATATGTGGACAGTATATTGTATGTATAAGTACTGCCTGCAATAAAAAAAAGGTCTAGCATATAGTAAATACTAATATTACAGAAGAATTCAATTATAAAATACTCGTATTTACTTTATAAGTTTTAAGTTAACACTCTCTTCCCATTGCACAAACTACCACAAAGTTATAATACTCCTGCATACTTTGGCTACCGAGTATAACAACGAGAGCAACAATAAGAGCAACAACAACAACAACAACAGTGGCGGCACTTTGAGTGAATTGTCAACAATTGTGTTGGCTCTTTGGATTTGTGGGCCGCCATCGTTGTCATTGTTGCTGCTGTTGTCTCTGCTATTGTTGTTATTGCTGTTTCGCGTTCTCTCTGGCAGACAAAAGTCTGTCACATAATTTGTCAATTTCAACCATTTTCTTAGCCCACCCTCGCCAAGACAAATGTAATTCTTCTCGAATGCTTATTGTTTTCTTTCATACACATTTATATGTATATATGTTTTTTGTACTCGTAACTGGTTCCTCAATTTGCTTCTCACTTTGTTTTTGTATCTTTGCTTTGTTTGTGATTTTATTTATGTTTTTGTTTTTTGGTGAACCCGAAACTGAACCTGAACTGGGGCTCATGCCCCTGGCCGTGACTGTGACAGTGACTGTGACTGTGACAGTGACTGTGACTGTGACCCCTTCATTGCATTGGTCACTCACCCTGTGTGCCAGTGATAACTGGGCAATGATCGTCCATCGTTTTCGCATAACCATTGCGGAGGCTCAGCAACTTCGCCTCATCCATGCTGCCCAGTAAATTCCTTTCACGAACTGTAAGTAAATTAAAAAAACAAAAATAACGTCAGTTTCAATATGTATAAATATAAACACAAATAGCACTCTTCTTTAGTACACTTAACTAGCTACCCTAGATACCCTGTACACTTTTGCCATAATTGCAAGTAAAACAAAAATAAAAGATACATTTCTAGATAAATATGCAAATAATTGCACTGCTTGCATCTAAGCGCAAGCAGTTCAAACAGTTGAATTATGAACATTCAAGTTTTTAAGACAAAAACGATCATAACTTTTCTGCTTACCAGTCGATGGCTGTGAAATTTTTAAGATCACAAAGCTAATTATTTAAACTATATGTTTTCCAAGAAATAACGACTCTAACTTAAAGAAATGCTGTTGTAAATTACATATTTTGCATTGATAACACTGCTCAAAAATCCCAAGAGTTTAAAATCGATTTGGAAAATTTAAATATTTGTATATTTTCCTCCTAATAATTGAAGTAAATTCGAGATACGCTTCTCTTTTTTTTTGTTGTCACTACTGCTGTATTCCCTTATAAATATATTTATTTACAGGATTTATTTGGTGTTTTTTACATACATTTTTTGATCGATATAAAGCTGGGCCTGTCATGCTGCTGTTGTAACTGAACAATTTGAGGTTGTGCCATTGCAAAATAGTTCAAATGTATTGTTTTACACCTGTTGTTGCTTGATTGCTCGAATTGATCAGGTACTCCACTCAACTCGACTCGAACTGTACTCGTTTTGTATGAAACTAATTAGGAATTGTTTCAATTGAAATGGTTTAGGCAATTACAAGACCGGCGGCGGTCTCCAAGCGACTGTTTCGTGGCGACTAAAAATCAAATATAAGTGAATTTCGTTACAAAATTTTAATTAAAACTTTGGGATTGCTTTGTGTGCCATGGAACCCACTGGCACTGCCAAATGGGGGGAAACTAAAATTTCTAATGAAGTGCCAGACGCACCTGTTGACAAAAAGCGCCACAAAAACAAGGAAAAAAAAAGACGAATTGAAATTGAAACTCGTAAAATTTTAATAAAATTTATGTTATGAGGCTAAAATTTTAATGCAAGTACCCGAATTAATGAATGCCACCACAGCAAAACAAAAACTACATCGTTTGTGTCAAAGAAGCTATCGAACCTTTAAATATGCATGTGAACCCATCGCAGACACCCATTAAATTAATTGGGCAGCATATGAGCTCGGTCTAAAAATACATATTCATTTAACAAGTGCTCGAAAATTGAAAATCGAAAATAAAGCAAAGTCATGTTAAGGTAGAGACCATTGTTTGGGCCACGGGATACCCTGGGATTAGGACTCTTATTATTATTTGTTTATTGTTTATTTTTAAATGAGATAGTGCCAGCTGGGAATATTTTATACAGCCTTCAATTCTGTACATTTTATTTAAACAATAAAAATAAATTTCGTATATAAATTTTTTATTTTTAATGAAAGGAAAAGCCTCTCCAGTTCCTACATACCTCAATACTGCCTATTTTTATTGGGTATAAGGTGGACAAAAACTTTGCATAAAGGAAAGCATGCGGAAAATAAATAGACTTTATATTTAATAAGCGAACATTAAATGAGTTAGCTGAAAATCAAAGGACACTTGAACTCGAGCTAAATGAGTGTCAGTAAAATTAATAAACTTAAAGAAAATAACTCTATAAGTCGAATATCTCCATAACTCGAACCTTTTCTTCGGATGATGGTGATTCGAGTTAGGGAAGTTCGACTGTATATTCAAATTTCTTTGACAAATCTTACACTGCATTAAAGCTATGGTATAATTTAAGGATTCTATAAAGTATAATTATCATCAAATTATTTCAATTATTATTTAAAATATTTAATTTTATAATGATTTACTTTTTTTAAAATAGGGATTTTATTTAGCGATAATTTTGTGAGTTAGCTAAAAATTTTTAATGTATGAAAATGAAGAGAAACTTCTTTGACAAATTTTACACTTAATTTAAGGTATAAATAACTGAAAAACATGATTTAATTTAAAGATTCTATAAAGTAGAATTATTATTAAATTTTTTTAAATATTATTTAAAATATTTAATTTTATTAATATTTAATTACCGTCAACGTAAAGTATTCAATAAAAAATTATAAAACATTCTTTGTTAAATATTGCACTGGACTTAAACTGTAAATTTCTGAAATTTAACGATTTTATAAAACACAATTATTACGTAATATTTTTATTTTATTACTTTAATATTCAATTCATATTGTATCATATTTTCCAAAATTAATTAAGTCTCTATTAAATGAGTAAAATAATTTCAATAACAACTGCAGATACTTGTATGATTAATTGATCAAAGAAACCAGGCAAGGTGTGAGTTTTTGACATTCAGTTACCAAATAAGTAGTCATATTATGATTCACTTAAGCACTGCCATTCACAGAGCTTTAGTCAAGTGAATCTTGGGCGAATAATCAGAGACTCGAAAGTGTTAAAAAACAATATTCAGGCAGTGCAGAGCTCAGCTGGTGTTAGTTTTCAATATAATTGAATTGAAGTAGTATTCATGAAGCTGTTGGCGAAGATGACGTTGTAAAATTTAAACAAAAAATTGAAAAAAATGGGAAAAAACGCAATTACTAATACCAATAATGATAATTGCAAGTTCGACGACGACGACAACTAAATGAATTAATTACTTGATTATCAACGAGGCTATGAAAATCTACTTATGTAAATGTAGAAAGAGACAGATAGAGAATAATTGAGAAGCAGAAGAAGCAGAGAACAAAGCCAACTCAATAATTGTAAAGCGACTGAATTCATGCTGAGCACAACAACAAACTAAAAAAAAGAATAAAGAAAAAGAAAAATGAAAATGAAATGAAAATGTGAATGAAAATGAACATTAAATAATTCGAGTGTCGAAGTCGCGCACAATTAACCCATATTTACAGAGCTTGCAATGGAAACCCGCTGGCCAAAGAGTCAGTCAGTCAGTCAGTCAGTCAGCTGGCCAACTAGCATGTTGCATTTCACACCAATTGAGAGGGGATTTACCACCCCTTCAGCCCCCTTCCGCGTCCCTCTGCCCTCGCTTGACTTGGCGCGCACTCATTCGTATGAATGGCGAAAGCAACGTGGCGTGGGAGAGCGAGCGAGACAGGTATATGGGTAAAAGGGAGGCAGGTGAAGGCAATGCTGCATGGTCAGTGTTGCCAAAATACATACCAAGGGCTAAAATAGCCAATTTATTTAATTGAAAAAATATTTAAGAAAAAAAAACCGAAATTGCATGAAAGTTACTTAAAAAACTAAAAATTATATTATTAGTAAACAATTTTAATAGCGCATTATAAAATTCCAAAAATTCAGATTTAGGGTTATTAAATAAAAAAATTAATTATATTTACTCAATCTCTATAGATTCTATATATTTGTTAAGTAATTTATTATTGTTATTATTATTAACTCTACCATTTTTATTTGATCCTAATATATGTATTATCGAAATTTATCCTTTTTAACATATTCAGCAGTATTAAATAGTAGACAGTTAATTTTTAAAATTAGATTTCCAGCTAAAATATATTTTTTGTAGCTATTGAAATAGCTTAAACTGGCTACTTAATAGCTGAAATGGCAGCACTGTGTATGGTCGACTGCCTGGGCAGCTTGCCAAGCTGGCTATTTGACTATTTGACTGACTGACTGACTGACTGACTGAACTGGGCCGACTAGTAGCAATGTCGACCGAAAAGCAACCACAGCAACTGATTGCACCACACCGGCGACCACAGCAGCAACAACCAACAGCAACAACAAACAACCAACAACAACGACATCAAACCGAACTGAACTCAACTGAACACAAAACGCACTCTGTACGAATTTCCCGGCTACTTCAGCAATATGATACTCTTTTCTGAAGAGCGGCAACAGCGGCTAAGGGGGCGAAATGAGGGGACTTGATTTTGCATGCGAATTTATACATTGTTTAAGCAGAGAGTGTATAGGCCAACAGCTGCTGGCGTTACTTTAAGCCAGTTGTTGTTGTTGTTGTTGCCTCTTTGTCTGTTGTCTGTTGTCGACACCAAGTTCCATCGGCGATGCACATCGAAGCGCGGCTAATTGAAACATTTTGCACAGTGTAACCATTACTATATGCAATTTTAAATAATATTTATTATTGCGAAAAAAAAAAAAACAAAACAATCGTTCAAAGGAGAGTTTAATATAAAATAAATATAATATAACGTAATAATTTTATTATCAAAAATATACATATCTATGTTTATTTACCTTGAAAGTGTAAAATTTTTAATTTTTTTTTATTATTTTTAATTTAATTTTCAAACTTAATTTAAACAAAATATATTTTAATAATTTTATGTTTTCTTTCAATAATTGTTATTTGAATACATCGTTATTTATTTGAACATATAGTTATTTTGTAAATAAAGAATATCAGCTGTCAGTTGTCTTAATGACACAATAACAAGACTCCACAAAAAGATACAATTTCTGATAAGAAATTATCTTGATTGTAAGTTTTAACATATTACTGTATATAAATAATGTTAATGTGTTAAATAATACTTAATTAAGCTTCCACATTTTAATTTACATATTGTTCTATTAATTGTCGAAGAGACATTTTAAATGTACGCCAGCAATTTTCCTTTATGATAAACTTTTCACAATAAAGCGACACAACAATTAAGTCAGTAATTAATACCATAACCGACTGTAATTTCATTAGTGATGGTAATTAAAAAATGTTTAATTAGCTGTGCAGGTAATTTAAATATGATTGGTTTGGCAAATTCAATGGCAATTTTACTGTGATCTGTGAATTTGTACAGTATTAGATTGAATGTGTAGTAAAATTGAATATTACAAATAAAACAAATGAAATTATAATAATTTTGAAAACAAAAATTAAAATTAAAAAATAATTTTTGTTAAAAAAGTTAAATAAATAAATAAAAGTTGGTTCTCTTTATTTTTTATAAATCAGCAAATACCTCATTTCATAACTTGTCTTTCATAAATCTTATAATCGTGACAATCCCTAATAAATACGTTTGGTGCCACTGTGCGACAGTGCTTCTCATCTCTATATCATGCTGCTATTGGCATACTTGATACTTGCTACTTCTTGGACTTTAGCGCTTGTTTGTTGTCGATGTTGTTGATGTTGCCGCTGCTGAAAACTCCAAACAATGGCAGCAACACACAAAAGTATGAGCCACAACAACAACAATGACAACAACAGCAACAACAGCAACAACAACAACAACAATCGCGAATGAAACTGAATGCAATGCAACAACAACAACATCGTCGCATCGTCGCATATTTCAATGAAGCCGAATGCGAATCGAAGCTTCAGCATCGTTGCCTCAGTTGCCACTTGCCTCAGTTGCCTCCGTGCCACACGCCACATGCCACATGCCGCATGCCGCTTGCTGCTCGCCTCCATTTTTGGCGAGGCTCGTTCGCTTTGAATTTTATTTAATGCTTTTGTAATAAAGTGTAAAATGGTGAAAAAGTGCAAACAACAGCTTTGGAAGGGGAGAGAGCGGGAACTAAGAGGAGAGGCGAAGCCAAAGTGGATAGCCCCATTGCATAATATCAACAACATCATCATCAACGCTACCAGTAACAACAACAACAATAGCAGCAGCAACAACAACAACAAGGGGAGCATGAGTAAGAACTACGGCATCCACAGTAGCCACATTAAAAGAAGAAGAAATAATTAACAGCAACAGTTTGAAAGTCCATAAAGCGAAAATCATTATTGTTGTTGTTGTTGTTGTTTGTTGTCCATTCTTGTTGTTGTTGCTGTCCGTTGCCCGTTGTCGTGGACAGAAAAGACCTGCTCAGTGCTGTCAAGAAGCAAAACTAGCTTCTTTTAGCGGGGCAAATATCGAATGAAAATGTAAAAGTAAAAATATGAATAAAAACGAAAGTTTTTAAATATAAATTATTAGAAGCTATGGAAGTTATGAGAAAAAATTATATATATTTAATATAGATTTGTTTCTAATATTTTTTTTAATAAGAATAGTTTTAAAATAGTTCAACAGTAAGTAAATTAAAAAATAAACTACATTCAAATAAACAGATAATTATATAATAAAAAAAAATAAAAAATAATTTATTTTTTATTAAATATCAACTAAGAGCAGTTCATCTAAACTACGATCAAAGTTTATAACAAAATTCAAAACTAAATATAATAATAAATTAGTACAAAATTATGTATAAATATAAAATATAAACTGAAAGATTAAAAACTATTTTAAATTTATTATTATCAGAGTTGCGAAATAATTTATAAAATATACAAAAAACATTCGTTTTTCCTTTAATTTGATTTTTAAAAAAGCTATATTTAGCGTAAAAAAAGCTGTTTTGGGTAGCACTATTGCAGGCCCAGCATGTGGCATGTGGCATGGCCATACAACTTCCGACTTCCGACTGGCTGACCGAGAGCTCTGTGGCCTGCTCCAGTCGTTGTTGTTGTTGTCTCTGGGAAATGGGAACGGGGAACAGGGAGAGGGAAACAGGGAACGGGGAATGGTGCTGTCCAAAGCGAATGCAGTGCGAAAAATGTTCGTTAAATCTATTAAAAGATAATTACGTGAAGACAAATGAACGGTGGCAAGGGAGATAGAGACAGAAACAGCGAAAGAGAGACAAAGTGAGAGAGAGAGACAGAGGGAGAGAGGGAGAAGACTGTCTCGCTGTGGTTGTCTGCGCTGCACACAAACATACATACATATGTACATATTGTTATTATTCGAGTTCAATGATACGATAACGCTAATGGATATGGATATTGATTATAGTTTTTATGCTGCTGTGAATGCTGCTAACGTCTCGTCATTTAGTCTCGTCTCTTTTACTCTCCTTGCTCCTCTCGGATAATGATAATTTTTGATTATATTGATGCGTCACTTTATGAGCCGCAATGGTATTGAAATTGAGTGGTTTGTGACAGCCATCGTCTTGTTTACGGCTTCGATGATAATGGCTCGCGTTGCCAATAAGATATTCATGAGGGGAAACTCCAATTATTAGCTACTTCAATGTGTCTGACCCTCTGTCTGTCTGTCTGTCTGTTGGTGTGGGAATACTTTGACTTAATTAATATGACCCAGTGCTATAAGCAACAAGATTACATTATGTATACGTAATTATCGACAGACTCTCTATTTAACATGTATATATTTGCAATTAGAGCGTAGTGAACAATCAATGAAAGAACTCATTTCGATCATTAAGCAACAGAGTGCATTAAGAGAAGCAAACATTGCGTATACTTAATTATTTTTAATCTAGATTTTTATACAACTTTTATTATAGGTAAAGCAAAATGAAAGCCGCTTTTAAGATTAATGAATTACTTATTAATACTTTTTTTATGTCTTGAAATATGACAGAATTTTATAATCAGAGTAGAAAAAAACGCCTTTCAAAATAATTATCCCACAATTGACCAGAGACAACATTGCGTATACGTGACAATTTGTTAGATTTTACACCAATAAATTACTATACTTTTTTATTAGAGCGAAGATGTAAATAGTTGTGTAAAAACAAATTGAAAGAAGGCGCAGTAAATTAACAATTCAATAAAAAGAATAAATATTACGTATACGTAAATATTTAGGAGAATTTAAAGAAAAAATTAAAAAGAAACACATTGATGCATGCACATCACGTGAATGTAATTAAGTGTATATGTAAGTATTATTTTTATACATATTTACTATACAATTAGAGTGCTTAACCCTTGTCAAACGTAATAAATGAAACTTCATTCACTAAACAATTCTTTGAAATTCATTATGCAACATTGCGTATGCGTCATATAAATATGTATAAATTGCAATTAGAGTGCAATGAATGCTCACTCGTTACGCAAAGAAAGTGCTTGAAGACTGTCAAAAGCCATTCTTCGAATATAACAACAACAGTAAAGATTTGACATTGTCGTTAGCACAGTGGTGTGAAATGGTCAGAGGTCAGGTTAATTGCAGCTGTAAGATCCCACAGCTCTAACGTCAGCGAGTCAGTTAAGTTAACTAAATAAATAAATACTTATTGTTTAATTTGCTGTTTGCAGTTAAAGTGCATGTGAATAAAATTCGAAGCAAACTTGGCCAAGTGTCTTCAATTGCCTTAAACTCTGTTGTCTATCTAACAATGTGGCACGTGTGAATATGCCACTGTGTGTGTGTGTGTGTGTGAGACATGTGTGTGTGCATGTTTCTATTATCTAATTAGAAATTTCGTGCAAAATGACACACATTTGCAATAACAAATGCTACGTGCAGCATTAGGTACAGTGACTCACATTTCGTATTTTCGTATTTTAGTATTTATTTTTATATTTTCATATTAGTTTTTTATTTATATACAGTTACACAACTTGTTTGACCTACCGAATCATGTAAAGAAGTAAGAGAAATTTATTATTGTATCTTTGACATTTAGTAATTTATTTTGCTATTTTTGCATTGTGTTCTATATTTTATTTAATGTGTTTCACATAAATAAAGGAATTTTTTTTATTATTCTTTTCTTTCCATAACCTATTTGACACAATAAATAATATAATTCAAAATACTACAAATTAATTTTATTAATTTTGTTTTTTACTATTTAATTTTTTAACTTGTTATTTTCATTTTCTGTTTTTTATATTTTACTTAATTTATATAATATTAACAACGAAATTTATTTTATTTTCAACTTTAATAAAAAAAATTAGCTTTTTCTTATAAAAGTTGTGGGTCGAACGTGCTGGCAGCCACTGTACTGTACTTGGGATGTCGTTTCCAATGCCAGCATTGAAGCTGTTATCAGTTTTACATCTTTCGGATTTCGAGCCAAAAGTGTTGCGCATGCGTAAACTGTGTGGTTGTGTCAAGCAAGGGTAGAGGCAGGGAGGAGTGGAGAGGGGGGAGGGCAGCACAACAACGAGCCCAGCTAATGAGCGTCGACGTCAGCGTCAACGTCGGCGTCGGCGTCGACATCACATTGTTGATATGCCTCATTGATGGCATTGCGGTTTCGGTGCCTGCTTGTTGCCTACCTGCCACGCCCACACACTCACACACACACAGCCACACACAATGTGCGCACCTGAGTGTAACCAAATTGTTGTCGTTGTTGCTGTTGTTGTTGCTGCCGTTGCTGATAATGGGCCTGGCCATAACATTTATGTATGAGTTAGGCAAATATTAATAAGCATTGCATTGCTCTCACAATCACAATAACATTCACATTCACATTCACATTGCCCAATAACAATCACATCAAATCAAATAAGCCCAAATACTACCATACATACCAGCCAAGTTACCTTCCCTCTTACCCCTCTGATGTTTGTACACTCAAAAAAATGTAACAATTTAAAATTAAGTATGTCTGTAATTGAATGGAAGCCGTTTGGTTCTCAAAGCTTAAAGATTGTTTTGTCCTAATATTCTTCAATGAACTATGAAACGATTTGCTTAAATTAGTTTTGTCATTATGTCAAAGTTACTATTATTAAATGGTAATTAATTTCAAGATTCAAGATTAAAACGAACTTGAAAATGAGACTTTGTTTGTACTAGAAACAATTACATTTTGGGATAATTTCAAGAGTTTGTTGTTCTAAAACTAGTATGATCTGATCTTTTACATACTTAAATCAATCCCAAAAGTATTCCAGATAAATCTTATTTTTATTGATAATAGAAATTCCGAACTCAGTCAGCTTTTATACTCTCTGTTTAAATCAGAAACTGCAAAAAATGAGTATTTGTTTTTTTTTTAATTAAAAAACCATTCCTTTATAATAACTTTGGGACACCGAGAAAAATACCAAAATCACCCTTATCATAAATTTTCCAGTTTTCAGCTCACAAAATAATGATTAAATTTAAGTTATACTTTACTTCTCAACCTATAAGCATTATTTTTGAGCAAAAAAATAATACTTAAAAATAATCATTATTTCATCAGTTTTATTATTAACACTTATAATGATTACAGTCCCTGGTTTAAATACGCGCAGTTTGTTAATTTTTCTAAGTGCACTTGAGTTTAAAGCTTAAGCTGTTGTTGGCGATTGTGTGTGCGAGAGAGTGAAATTCAACACGTTTCGATTGTAACAGCTAATTATGAGCATGGCTGCATGAAATCTAAACGGCAATTGCACACAAAAGCGTTGCAAATCAAAGCAAATTAAACAAAGCATTAAGCATACGCAGTGTTGTGCAACTCTCTCTCTCTCTCTGTCTCTCTTTCTTGGTCTCTATGTCCATCTGATGAATGTTCTTGATTGATAACAGGCATTTTCTGCTCTTTATCATCACATTAATTTTGTGTTAAGATTAAGTAAGCTTATTAAATGCTGCACATTAAGCATACGCAGTGTTGTGCATTCACATAGATAAAGATAATGCTCGTTTAAATGATTTCTACACTTAAATCTCTATTTAAGCTATTTGAAAACATTTGGTATTTACTAATTGCATTGAATATACACATCAAGTATACGCATCGTAGTACAAATCAGTTGCCTCTCATTTGTTTTAATTATTTTTCATTAATTAGATTTGCTCATTTTGCCAACAGAAATTTAATAAACGTAATTTAATTTGTAACATTTCCACAGCGTTTCACTTTTTACTGCCCAGCTATCTGATTAAAATTGTATTTAATTTGCGCAAAACATTTTCTAAATCAATTTTAATTGTTCATTGCGCTATTATTACACTTATTAATTTATTGCTAATATTTAAAAATTATAGGAAAAAAAATAAATCCAAATTCGGCAGAGGGGAATTTTAATTACATAATTCGCGCATTATCAAGTGACAGCGGCCAAAGCGAAACGGGTAACGAAACCTTACAAAATCGATGCACAATATAACGGCAATAAAAGCACAGCAACAATAATAATAATAGCACACACATATACATATAAATATAAACATGCCTCGTTATACTCGTAATTTATATTAATTAATCGGTTTTTTGCCAAATAGCTTGGATTGCCGGCGGCCTAAAATCAAAGCCTCAACAATTGACGGCTCTGTTTGCCCAACGAAACAGCAAAAGAGCAAAAAACAGGCAATAAAAAATATGTAAAGGGCATGCACGACTAGCTGATACCCTGTAAACTATTAGAAAATATCCAAAAATCATAATATTTCCATTCCAACTGCTTTCACTAGTTGTTTATACCCCTTTTTATTATGTATTTGCTTACACGATATATTGTAAAATTAAATAAATCTATGCGCCAATAAATTAATAAATTTTCAAGCATTTGCAACTTGAAGTCCCATTTCAATTTGCAACAGTTTTTTTATATTTTATTATTATTTTCATTATTTGTTTTATTTATTTCTTTTCTGCTTTTTGTTTGCTGCCAATGTTTGTTTTGCTAATATTTATGTGTGCATAATTTAATAACATCGATAAGTGTTGTCATTATTGTTATTGTTGTTGTTGCCTCTTTTTTCTGTATGAAATTTAATTTATGTTTAAGTGCTTGATTTGTGTAGACACAACTACTGTTTTTCTGCAGTTAACTATTTTCTTTCTATTTGCACATACAATGAAAATTGTTGTTCAATACCGAAGCACTGTGAGTAAAATATGAAATTTCAATTGACTTTTTTGACAGGCACAGTATTCAGTATTAACAGAGCAATATTCAAGAAATTTTTTTTAATTAATAGAAATGGAATGTAAAATGAATTTTGAGACCAAATCGTGTTGAAAAAGAATTTAAACTATGTGAAGCATAAATGATGAATTTTTGAAGTCAAATTTACGGAATTCTTTACATAATTCACTTTTTTACATTTATCAATTTTAAGTGTTATTTAACTGCCATAAAACAATTGAACTTGTTTTTTTTTTTAGTTGTAAATCAATGACAAGCCGTAAACAATTTGGTTTTATTTTCATTGTTACATCGCCGCATAAATATTTTAACTCAGTGTATGTACGTAGATACGTAAAGAAATTGTGGATAAATTCTAAGAATTTATAAGCAACATCAAATTACCACCAATTAAAAATAAATAAAAAATATATATGTTGATATTTTTATAACCAATAACTTGACCTATGAGAACAGCTTTCAATTAGCTTTCTTTCCAATTTAATAGAAAAATATATTTAAATTATTAAAATCTGTGTTTTTCCATTTAAGTAAATATTTATTATAGTTTTATTAATAGACATTACTAACTGATTTGCACCAGCCTTGCTCGTGTCTTTATAGCCATAAAATAGCACTTAAAATTGGCATTTTATTAATTAAATGACTGTACATTGATTTTCTGCAAATTATATTAGATATTTGTTGCATACATTTAATTATAAATAAATATATTAATAATAAAAATTTTAACTGACAAAAAAAAATAAAATAGCATTTAGTGAATATTAAATATGGAATAATAATGATAAGAACTTAATAAAGTAAAATCCTAGCTTTATCGAGTCATATTAAAAATAATCAAACTAATAAAAAAAATTAAATGATATAATAAAAAAATCAATAAGACTATTTAATTAAGTTGCAAACCTTATGGATTCGAATTGTGAAGTATGAAATTAATAATAAATGTAGAAATAAATTTTTATTTAATGGTATTATAAAAATGAGGAGGCTAATTTAAAAAATCCGCTTAATTTTTAAACGAACTGAAATCTCTCTCTCTTTCTCCATTTCTGTAATTTACACACTAACAAGTTCACAAACAATGGCTCATAAAATACGATTACTTAAATATAATCACCAAGTCAGTTGTTTATTCACCATACAACGACATTAGCATTTTCCGGTGTTTTTCCAAGAAAAAAAAGTCACCAACATCAACATAAACTGAGCATAAAGTGCTCAGGTTTCAAGTTCTTTTGCAATGCGAAATGCGAGACAGAAAGCGACAGTTATGAGTACATATATATGTATTAGGGGAGGGTGGTAGGGGGGGGAGAGACGGGGAAGATTTGTGAAGCGGGGGCCTGGCCTGAAGAAATCACGTCATAAACGTGGCGAGCACGAAATATTTACAAAGCAAAAGAGGTTCCAATAAAATAACAATAAACTATGTCACACTTTGCCGCACGGTCGGGAGGCGTCTGTGTGTGTGTGTGTGTGTGTATGTGTGTGTAACCATAAAAGGAAAACAACAACAAGCCACAAAGGCATAAACAATTGTATTACAAATACGACTACAAATGCATAAAGCAGCGCCTACAATAAACGAATGTCGTTCGCTTATAGACGATTATTTATTGTTAACGATTTATACTCGTGTTTGTTGTTGTTGTTGCTAGTATTGTTGTTGCTGCAAACGCTCACATTTCAAAACAATGTGTGTGTCTTTGTAAGTGTGTGTGTGTGTGTGTGTGTGTGTGTGTGTATACGTGCGAATGCTTGAGTGCGAACAACAGATTGCATGAAAGCTACAGCAAAAGGCAGGTGCCTTGGGGGGTCGTTTGCTGAGGGGGTGGTTGGGGGTTGAGGCGTGTTTCGGGGATGGAGCTGCCTACACATCGATTGAGCCTGATTGCCGGCTCAAGTGTCGGTCGCGTCACACGGATATTAAGGGCGTTAAGGGGGCGTGCCAGGCAGTGCAGACTGCGTGCTAAGCAAGCGAATGGAGGAATTGTTAGAAAGAGCAACTGCCTCTTGGTACACTCAGACAAAAATATTAAACTCAATTAAGTAATTCCTCTTTGTTGAGAAATCATTATTGTCTCAATCTGTATTGTTACAAACGCTACTTAAATGGAATTTGTGCTTTAAGTAGAACGCAATATTGTCAATTTCAACTTTTTAAGCATATGACAAAAACCATTTAATACAATTATTAATTTGAAAAACAATTACTGTAATTCATTGAGTTTTAAATATAATTTGTCTGAAATACGGAAAATAGTTTTTTTGTTTTTAAATAATTTTTCAATATATTTTAAATACAATTAAAATGACATGACTCCTTGCTAGTTAAATTTTAAAAATCTGAAATTAGGACAGGTGTTTTTTAAACAAATGCGCACAAGAACATTTTGTTTGTCCCTTACATAATTTATTTATAAGTATGTTTGTGCTCTGTATATGTGAGGTTTCCTTTGGGCAAGCGTTTAAAATTTAAAAAACACGGCTTTAAAGTTAGAATTGTTTTCGAAACTTTTTTTCCAAATAAATTGAATATATTTTAGAAAAAATTCAAATATCATTGTAGGAAAATAATTTGTTTGCTTAGAAATAATGAATATGAAATTTTAAAAATGTTGTTTTAAAATTAGGATTGCTTTTTTTAACAATTATTTTTACATAATTTTTTTAAATCTTTTTCTCTAGGAAAAGAAAAAAGTGCCAAACGAAAATCGAATTTGTGATTCCTTTTTGTTTTGCTGAGTGTAGCTAGGCCAGCTTGACTTTCGCCTGGCCTGTTGTGCTGGCCTGGCCTGGCCTGGCCAATGCTCTTGCCCTGGCTTGACTTTGGGCCTGGCCATCATCAGGCACAACTGTTACAGTTTGTTTTCCCACACGTCGTCGTCGTCGTCGTCGTCGTCGCTTTTCGTCATCGTCAAAACTGTGCGGCATGTTTGACAGCAATGAGTGCTTGACACGTACAAAGGCTTTTGTTTGGTCTAAGTGTTGCCATTGTTGTTGTTGTTCATGCTGTTGTTGCTCGTGTTGTTGTTGTTGTTGCTGTTCGTGTTGCTGCTCATCTGGCAGTTTATCTTGCCATTGTGCATGTTATTTAGTGTTCGCTGTGGCTTCTTCTTTCATGCCATCAATGTGCGCTTTTTTTTAGCCACTGTATCAAGACTAGAGATGGGAAAGAGTCGAACTTTTGATCCCGTTTCACGCATACAAAAAAATTGTTGACAAAAAAAATATTTACAAAAAAAAAAAAAATTTTTTGTTTGTTTAATTTATTTTACTTTTGAATTCGTTATTTAAGTCCATAAAATGGTGTACTTAAATAACTTTAGATTTAAAGAATGGAAACTGAGTTAAAGATTTTATGTGATATCTCATTATTTTAAAATCAAGCTTAAATTAAATTCTAGATAGCAATAAAAAATAAATATTTTTAATATGTATAAACAAACAAATTTTTTCTTAATAGCAAAATGGGTAACGGTTCAAAAATTACACTATTTTCTTGGGTTTAGTTTTAAAACTGAGCTCAAAACTAAAAAAATTTAAAGAAAATGACACGATAATTATCATCTTATTATAATACAGTTTCAAGTGTATAAAAAGCTAAGAAAAAACCCCAAATTTTTAAATTTTTAATAATTCATTTGTTTTTTATCCTTTCAGTTTAATATTTAAATGCGTACATAATTTATAATATAATAATTGAATATCATATTAAATGAATAATTTAATTATAACTTTTAAAAGTACATTTGGTCAAGGGCTCTTAGTTGACATTAAATAAATAAATAAATAGGAGAGAAAAACAAGTGGGAAAGGCTATAGTCGAGCTCCCGACTATAGGATACCCGTTACTTACATAAACAAATTAAAATTTTTTTTATTGCATGCTTTTAGGCACTTTTATTGCTTAAAAGCTTTAATCAGCCAGTACCACCTTTCTGTTTGTCCGATCTTTTTGGGATTTAGTAGAATGATAGGTAATAACAGTAGCTAACGTTCACCGTTTAAAAAAACATAATACCTTGAAAACTGTGCGTGTGGTGGATTTTCGCGATTTACGGAGGCGGAAAGGGGCGTGGCAAAATTGTGAAACAAACTTGACCTGCGTGGGGTTTATAGAAATCTGTGTGCCAAATTTGGTTGCTCTAGCTCTTATAGTCTCTGAGATCTAGGCGCTCACACAGACGGACAGACGGACAGACGGACGGACGGACAGACGGACAGACGGACGGACGGACAGACGGACATGGCTATATCGACTCGGCTGTTGATGCTGATCAAGAATATATATACTTTATAGGGTCGGAGATGCTTCCTTCTCCCTGTTACATACATTGCAACGAATACAATATCCCCTTTTACTTATTTTTAATAAGTAACGGGTATAAAAATTGATGCTCGTTGTATCTTGCAGTCCATCTCCAAGTAGATTTTACTCTTTACTTAACTCTGACTTAATCTGTAGCTGTGAGTTGTATTTGTATCTGCATCTTTGCCTGTCAATTGATTATCTCTTTCTTTCTTTCTGTGTGTGAGTGTGTGTGTGAGTGTGTGTGTGAGTGGTTTCAAATTACATAGAAAACTAGGGGGCTACGCCCCCTGCTCGCTTCGCTCGCCAACCCCCAGCTCGCTTCGCTCGCAACATTGTCTTTAGTTGTCCGGTTTAAAAAATTTACATAATATTCGCCCCCTGCTCGCTTCGCTCGCCAACCCGCAGCTCGCTTCGCTCGCAACATTGTATTTAGTTGCCCGTTTTAACAAATTTATATAATATAGCATTTTTTCTAAAAAAAACCGGAAATATTTAGCTTCCGCTGTCCGCTGCCTTAATTTTTTTCCTTGCAATTGAACTTTGGCTAAAAAGTCGGATTTGGTGATTTAGCGGGAAAAAGCTAAATTTGGCGGGAAAAAGCTAAATTTGGCGAGAAAAGCTAAATTAAGAGAATTTGTCAAAATTTGGCAAGAAGAGTTAATCTAAAAGTTTTGTTAGGATATCTCCGATTGCATCCGATTGTTCCTATGGCAGCTATATGATATAGTCATCCGACTTTGACCAAATTTGGTCAGAATGTAAGAGACAGTCCCAAACAACCAATCTGTGAGTTTGGATGAGATATCTTTATAAACAAAAAAGTTTTTCATACTAATGGCTATTTTGCATCCGATTGTTCCTATGGCAGCTATATGATATAGTTACCCGACTTTGACCAAATTTGGCCAGAATGTAAGAGACAGTCCCAAACATACAATCTGTGAGTTTGGATGAGATATCTTAGAAAACAAAAAAGTTATTTTTACTAAAGGTTATTTTGCAACCGATTGTTCCTATGGCAGCTATATGATATAGTCATCCGACTTTGACCAAATTAATTCAAAATGTAAGAAACAGTCCCAAACAAACAATATGTGAGTTTGCGTGAGATATCTTAAGAAACAAAAAAGTTTTTATACTAAAGGTCAATTAACATCCGATTGTTCCTTTGGCAGCTATATGATATAGTCACCCGACTTTGACCAAATTTAGTCAGAACGTAAAAGACAGTACCAAACATATAATCTGTGAGTTTGGTTGAGATATCTTAAGAAACAAAAAAGTTTTTCATACTAAGCAATTCCGTGACCTTTGACCCCGATTTGACCCACTTAGAGGTCGAATTTTGCAAAACGCCGTCTTATTGCACGATGAAATTATCTCACCTATGTTGTGTGAAAATTTCAGCTCTCTATCTCTTACCGTTTGGGCTGCACGTTGATTCTCAGTCAGTCAGTCAGTCAGTCAGTGAGTCAGTGAGTCAGTCAGGACAAAGAGTTTTATATATATAGATAGCATTTTTTCTAAAAAAAACCGGAAATATTTAGCTTCCGCTGTCCGCTGCCTTAATTTTTTTCCTTGCAATTGAACTTTGGCTAAAAAGTCGGATTTGGTGATTTAGCGGGAAAAAGCTAAATTTGGCGGGAAAAAGCTAAATTTGGCGAGAAAAGCTAAATTAAGAGAATTTGTCAAAATTTGGCAAGAAGAGTTAATCTAAAAGTTTTGTTAGGATATCTCCGATTGCATCCGATTGTTCCTATGGCAGCTATATGATATAGTCATCCGACTTTGACCAAATTTGGTCAGAATGTAAGAGACAGTCCCAAACAACCAATCTGTGAGTTTGGATGAGATATCTTTATAAACAAAAAAGTTTTTCATACTAATGGCTATTTTGCATCCGATTGTTCCTATGGCAGCTATATGATATAGTTACCCGACTTTGACCAAATTTGGCCAGAATGTAAGAGACAGTCCCAAACATACAATCTGTGAGTTTGGATGAGATATCTTAGAAAACAAAAAAGTTATTTTTACTAAAGGTTATTTTGCAACCGATTGTTCCTATGGCAGCTATATGATATAGTCATCCGACTTTGACCAAATTAATTCAAAATGTAAGAAACAGTCCCAAACAAACAATATGTGAGTTTGCGTGAGATATCTTAAGAAACAAAAAAGTTTTTATACTAAAGGTCAATTAACATCCGATTGTTCCTTTGGCAGCTATATGATATAGTCACCCGACTTTGACCAAATTTAGTCAGAACGTAAAAGACAGTACCAAACATATAATCTGTGAGTTTGGTTGAGATATCTTAAGAAACAAAAAAGTTTTTCATACTAAGCAATTCCGTGACCTTTGACCCCGATTTGACCCACTTAGAGGTCGAATTTTGCAAAACGCCGTCTTATTGCACGATGAAATTATCTCACCTATGTTGTGTGAAAATTTCAGCTCTCTATCTCTTACCGTTTGGGCTGCACGTTGATTCTCAGTCAGTCAGTCAGTCAGTCAGTGAGTCAGTGAGTCAGTCAGGACAAAGAGTTTTATATATATAGACGACAATTTGTTGCTTTTCTGTCCGCAATTATGTTTCGAGCTGTTGTCAACGCCCAATTCATTGACTGGGCTCCCGCCCCAGTTGGCAAGCTGCCATTGCCC
The DNA here is from genome assembly GCA_963924055.1 of Drosophila limbata. NCBI lineage: Eukaryota > Metazoa > Arthropoda > Insecta > Diptera > Drosophilidae > Drosophila > Drosophila limbata. The sequence goes on along the minus strand of OZ001352.1, from coordinate 34,444,250 downwards.
CCAAGCTGTCTCAACGTCAACAACAACAACAACAACAGCAAACCAATCTCAGCCTGGGAACAACCCCATCAAGCAAACAACCAAATAACCGACTGACCCAGACAAAGTAGCACAAAGATGTTTTACTACCCAAACTTTTGTTGTTGTTGTTACAATTTGCTCATTACTTTTTATCACTTGTACAACGTCTACACATAACCTCAGAAAGGTCCTCGCTAAACTCCCCCCATATAACAGACATTGGCCCTTAGCCCCTAAGTAAATTGTTGCCCCTTTTTCTACTTATTTTTCTACTTTTGCTGCTCTTCATCTATTGTATTTTTATAGCTCTTTCGCTGATTTTTCCATTGTTAATTCCTATGATTGCTGTGTTGCACCCTCAAAGCCAAAAACGAACTGCAAATAGACCATGGCTAAGTCAGAGAATTACAATCGCAGCAACAGCAACAACAACAAAATCATAGCTGCAACTACACAGAGAAAAAACATCATATTTGTTTTATGTGGATTTACATCTTTGAATAAAGGTTTCGGAACGGTGAACCGGTTTTTGTATGTTTCAGTTTTGAAATACCGGTATGTTTTCAGTTCACAAAAAAAAATATTTTTCTCAAAAATATAATTATATTAATAATATAATAATAACAATTAAAACTACATTTCTTTCCTTATGTTTCATTCACTTATTTCTTTCACATATTCTTCTGTTTGATGAAGTTTATTTACATTTTAACAATTTTAATATTTCATTTAACAAATGTATTTAATTTGCACTTATTCAGTGCTATAAAAATTCGATATTGAATATAACAAATAAAAATTCAAAATTAAACATAAGAAAATTAAAATCAAAAATCAAAATAGAAATAAATCATACATTTTTTTTTAATGTATGAAAAACCGAAATTAACCCTTATAAATAAAACTGTTACTAACGATTATTTCGGTTCACAGATTTTCGGTTTTAAGGTTTCGGTCAAATGAAAATTTTTTTTCCGGTGACGGTTTCAGTTGCCCGTTTATTACATTTAGAATAAATTCCATTTAGTTTTAATTGGAATCATATAAAAACCAAACTTTGTGAATTTCACAAAAATTAAAATTTATATTAAAAATAATTAGTTTAAGTGATTTTCACTTTGGATTGGCTACACTCAAATTAAATTTGACATTTCTGTATATTTTAAGTTAAATCAAAGTGTTGATATAAAAATGAATATAACTTTCAAAATCTTTTTATCAGTGTACTATTGAAAAATATTGTATGTTTTGTGTGGCCACGAGCATTTTCTGCCTTCCTTCACATTGAATGCCAACATATAATTATGCAATTGTGGATACGGATACTTGATACGAGATATAGCATAAACCAGACCATTCTCCATCTGTTTAAAGGGGAACAGCAAAAGGGCAAAGGGGGAAAACAGGGGCCCACATGCATTTTAGCAGCTGGACAGTAAAATTTATTTAGCTCATTTTTATGCGGCCCACAAATTGCATACAATTTATTTCGCTTGTTGCAAATCAAAAATTTCCATAAAATCAAATGTTTGGCACAATGTTTGCCAGAGGGCATAAACAACAACAACAACAACAGCAGCTGGAGAAAAAAAAAAGTATATTTAATGCGGCATAAAAGTTATTACTTCATTTATTTAAAATGCAAATAAATTTGTTTGTGGCCTTTTGATTCCATTTTCCAGATTTCATTACACGCTCTCAGCTCAACTCTCGTTCTCCGTGTTTGTTTATGGATTTTAAAGTATGTTGCATATTAAATAAATTAGAATGCTTAGCCCAAAAATGTTTTGTAACTGATTCAATTATGTTTCTCTCCACAGTCGCTGCTTTTTCGTTTCGTTTCGTTTCGTCTCGTTTCGCAATTCAATTACTTAAAATTCAATTAAATTGATTTCTACAAATGTATATATATTTCTTGATAATTATTTTACGATATCAATTCGAAAAGAGTTTGTAGCACTTATTGAGTGCATTCATTTGCTACATTCGTATCGTATTCATAAAATCGTTGGTTATTTTTGGCCAAGTTTTTAGCTAAGCGTTTGTAACTCAGCAAGGCCAAGTTACATGAATGCATACAAATGAGTTGATTTGACTGCTCGAGTAATCGAATATCAATTTGTTATGGCAACAAGACATGCAACAACTGCTAAGCATGCTCTGATCGCACTCTGCTCAACTTGCAGATACCCTGTATTTAGTTTTTAATTAGATGAACTTGCTCACATTTATAAGTTAAGATAATTCCTCTTAAATACTTAATTGTGAATTAAACCAATTGTTTTTATTGGTGTACTAATTAGTTATGATCACCGGACATCTAGCTTAAATAATCGATAATATTAATAAAATATGTTTTTTGATCATGACTGTCGATGGTTATTTGTAACCATTAATAATATATCAGACTTTAATAACGATTTCGATAAACTATCGATAACTATCGATAACAGCATGAACGACTGTAAAACTTGACTAACTGAACTATCGATAAGTATGTATACCTGTCCAATTGTTATTTTCATTCTTCCTATAATAAAATAAGCTTTCGATAATAATCGATCAAAAACCTAACCGATAGTACAGCTTGACTTACTAAACTATTGATAGGTTTATCTGACTAACATAGTTGCTATATAAATGGTTTTTAAATAATTTCCCTTTTCGAAAAAGGTTTTCTCACACTCAATCCACTGTTCAGCATACCCTTTCTGAACTTAGACATATACAGGGTATCAAAACCAAAAGCAACAATTGAAAGTCATAGGTTAGAATTACACATGCAGCTGGCAATATTCCAAATCTTATTGTTTTTCTCTTGTTATCTTTTGATATTTTTAATAAATGCTTAAGTAAAATCCGAGCATGCTCATATTCGAGCCAGTGGCTTTAACTCAAATAAAACTCACACGCACGCACACACATACACACACACACATGCACACACATGAGAGCAAGTAAAAATGGAAAATACTTTGCGTATTTGCATAAGAAAACTAAGTTGAACCGAAATCAATGATTGCTCGAGCATTACTTGAGAGAACTACAAATGCCACGCCCCCTCTCCGTTCTCACAGTTGCCTCTGGCCACACATATATTGAAACATTGGAAAGAAGCAGACAAGAAATGAGAGGGGCAGCAAGACAGAGGGGAAAGGCTGTGTAGTTGGCTTGTGGTGCCTTGGTGCCTTTCATATTATTACTTTATGGTTGCCTCCAGTTATGCATACTATAACCATAAATATGCTCAAGCATGAACAACATGGCAGCCCACTGGGCTCTGGTCCAAGCTCCATAGATCCAGGGAACAGCAGCAGTGGGAACCAGTGTTGACAAAATATTTTCAAGCTAAATCTGGCGATTTATAGTCCAATTGTTGAAAAAGAAAAGAAAGAAATTCTCTTTACTATAACTGCTCTCAAAAACAATTAAAGAAAACTTTTATCTCTAGAAAAGGTATGTAATTATTTATCAGTATGACATTTTTTAAAAACAAGAAGAAAAAACATTTTTTTCCGTGCAACAATATTTACCGAGACAAAATCTGGATATAATAAAAAACCTGGAGCTTTTAACGAAAATATTGAAAATTGTCAGAAAAATTTTAAATAAACATGACAGCATAAAATCCAATTTGTTTCCATTTCAGATTTTCTGATAGAAATTCTAGCTTTTTTTTGGATTTTCTTGCCACTAAAAGCAGCTTTTCTTTGCTTTTGTTCAAGTGTGCAACACTGGAGGGCGCAACAAAAGCAAGTGAATAATATTTTGTGCTTGTATTAATGCATCCTCATATTTATACTATAGCTCAAAACAATAAATAGTAAAAGCTGGATTATGATTAAATCGATTTCATGCGAGCGTATTTTGCCGGAATGGCCCGAAAAACGCCCCCTGCCCCTCGTCTTGCTGGTAATCCCATAGATGCACGTATGTGTGTGTGTTTGTGCGTGTGCGTGTGTGTGTGTGTGTTGTAGCTACTGGTTGGCTGCCTTTGAGTGCAATACGCCCAAAGATAGGCAACGCCCACGCACGTTTATCGATTGCACTTGCTCGCATTTTAACAAACAAAATAAAAATAAAACCAAATACAGAAACAATATAGAAGGCAGTTATCTGTCAGCATGACGAGGATTTAATACTCTGCCAGTACAATACATTGGGCACAATCTGGGAATACTTCTTTGCTCTGAACTTTGCTTCAAAAATAAAAAAAAAATTTATTGGAAAAAGTAGATGAATAAATCATATTTTTTATATTTGATTATTAATAAAATTCCTTCTTTTTTTTTCTTTTATTTGGTTAAAATTAAAAATGTTTCTTACTTCTTACTTCTGCAGGAAAATTCAGAGTGAAGAAATTATTTATAACTATTTGTTGTTATTTATGCTTAAAAAAAATATCAAAAGAAATTTTGTGACAAAAAATATGAACTGCTTGTTATTTTTAAAAAATCTAATCGGACAGTCAAAGCAATTTTTTAAAATAATTAAAAAAATATAATAAATATTCTGAAATAAACATTATCTACTTTAGATCCACTAAAGATATATATTTCTTCATCTCACTGCTGAAGTTGCATACGCAAGCGACACGTTGTCATACCCTATGAATGCAATTTATGGGTGCAGAACTCAGAAGTTCGCAAGATATCATAAAAGTAACAGCTCGCTTGATGGCCAAATGGTTGGAAATGGTTGGAATGGCGGTTCGAGGGGTGTGTGAGGGAGGGGAGGGGAGTGGATTTGAAGGGGCCCACTGCATGTATACGCATATTTATTAATGCAAACATAAATGTTTGTATTACATACATACAAAACACTTTGCGCGCAAAAATAAATACGAAATTCTCGTACGTATACTCAATATTTGGACAACATACCTGAATGGAATGAATTGCTTCGGTTCGCGTGCACTCGCAATTCGAATGAATGAATGAATTCAAAGTGCAGCAACAATACTTGAAAATATTTCCTCTTCTGTCCCTTTTTTACCTCCGACTTGCTGACCAGTTTCAGTTTGTGACAGCTTTTTATGTTATATTTCATGTTGAATATTCATGGGTTTCCCTTGGCTAACCCCTTCCTTTACCCCTTCCTTTACCCTTTCCCTTTCCCGTCTCTTTTCATTCGGCGTTTTGCTTGTTGGCTTTTTCGCACCCAACACAGCACAACTTCCGCTTCGAGCTGAACGGAAACTTTCGTTGATTAAGAATCAACTTGACGCGTCGTCAATTAGCATTAATCTTGTTGACGCAATTATTTTGCACACAAAATCATATCCAACGATCAAGTAAATACGAGTTGATTCACACATTCGTTTATTCATAAGTACATTTATTTTATTCAGAATCCGCACTTTAAGTGCGAAAACTCACTCTTATTTTCAGGCATATCAAATACCGTCAAACTTCCCTAACTAGTATCTCCATTTTGCAATGAAAAATTTCGACTTATAGAGACTTTGACTTGTGGAATTATTTAATTAAAGTCTGAAAAAAAAAGCAATTTTACAAATTGAAAACTTTTCATGTTATTTTCAACAAAAACAGATTCCAGCTTGTTCAAGACCTGTCGATATTCTCAAAAATTGGTTTTTCGTTCTTTTGCTGTATCCAAAAGAAGTTCCCGATTCAAATGACATCATAATTAACTTTCTATTCTTTAATATAATGAAAACTGTTTTTCGCTGGGATACCATATTTTTCAGCCAGCTAATAAGTTTGAATATTTCTTTAAGCAATAAACATTTTAATAATATTTAAATGCACTGACAAAGAAGTACATTACGAACATCTTTCCTATAGCAATTTCACAAGTCAAAGTAATTGTTTATGCAATATTCTATCATTTTGCATTAACATATGTTAATGTACATCATTATAACATATCCAAACGAGCCAGTAACAAAAGCATTAAACAGAAACGAACAAAACTTCAAACTTTATTGGGGATTTTCCCGAAATATTCGACTCATAGAAGCACGGGCCAAAATTTTTGTTCGAGGGATGGAGAAATTCGACTTAGAAATGTTGGAGTTATGTATTTGAAATTTCAAACTTTATTCTGTTTTCTGCTGTCAAAGTTGTGGAGAAACTAAACCGATTTCCATGTTCTCTGTTTCATGCTAAAATCAAGAACTTTAAACTTGAATTTAAGAATGATTTTTTTCTGTGTTAAAATGGATGCGTTGGCTGTTATTTGCGGCCACTGGCGAATTCATAAGTATATTTAAATTATATAACTGATTTCTACAACTCCTAAAGCCCTTCAACATTCAGCACACTCCGGCAATCTCGAACTCCTTTTGACTCCCCTTTAGCTCCGTCGTTGGCTTCTCACGTGGCCACTGACCGTGCTCCATGTGTGGTTGATTGTGGTGCGTGTCATAAACTTAACCCACCCAACAATTCTCAACTGAATTCCGATTCATCCGCACTCCTCACACTCACAATCCCCTCCTTCTTCCTCATCCCTTTCTGCATCTCGTTTTCATATCGCTCTGAGCTTCTCTTTGATTTTATGGTATCGAGCGAAATACGAATTGATTTCTGTTTTATTTCGTTTATTATTACTACACACACATATATATATATTTCTCTCATTTTATTTATATATGTATGTATGTAAATAAATTCCAGCCCAGAGCACTTTGTATGGCGATATGATCAGCATGTTATCCGCTTTCGCGGTTTTCATTTGCATACCCTGCTAAAAAGTCCATACTTTCTGACTTGCAAAAAATCAGCTTGAAATACAAAATAATAAAAAATCTGATTTTGTTTATTCCATATTTCCTATTTATTTAAAAAAAAACCAACAATTTGTTCAAATTTAAAACTTATAATAATAATTTCCTTAACTAACTTTTTTATCCTTATCATTTACTAACTTCCGCCTTTCATTCTCTTTCTTCCAAATTGTATCTTCTCACTTCTTTGTTTTATCTTTACTTTCTCTAATCTAAAATTTTTCTGATTCAACTTTAATCTGCTTCTAAATACAATCTTGCCTTGTATCTAGCATCTAATTTCTCTTTATTGTCTTCCATTCTCTCTTCAAATATCCAAAAAATAAATATACTATTAAAGTTTTTCTCTCTTATTTTTTACTCCAAATTAAGGGCATTTGGTATTCGATCTGCAGTAGTAAACCTAGCTTATTGTATTTTGTGGCTTCTTTTTTTGGCCAGTGGCTTTTGCTGCACACGACTTTATCTGATATCTGCTGTCCATGTGAGTTATGATATACCCTGCATATTGATATCGTAGGTTATCATTGCTTAACTGACTGAGTAAATAACTAGACCTGAACTCGATGCTTCTGTAATTAATAGTGCAAGTTTACTTATTATAGCCATTTAGCATTAGCTGATCATAGAGAAGTTCGACACTTGCCAGTTGTGAATGCAACAAATAATTAAATATAAATTATAGTGCAATTAAATAAAACATTTTACAAAGTTGCTAGGTAGTCTGTGATTATATAAAACTAGGGTTACTAAAAGGGCATTTATTAATGAATAATTCAAATGATTATTACATTGTTCGCTTATGACAAATTTTGTAATGACCTCGATTTCGAAACTGAAACTGGAACTGTGATATAAAGTGTAATCAAATATTATACAAAGTTACAACTAGGTTATTTAAAAGGCAATTTACAGATAAATAATTCAAATGTGAGGTTTCAAAACTGGAACTGGGACTTGGACTGGGACAACAGAAACTTAATTGTGCACTTAAATGCAAATTTAACTTCTCAGCTCGCCTGAAATTATTTTAAGCTGAGGAATTTAGAAGAGAATAATTTAATTTGTTTGATGCGGGTAAACTTCGAAAGTCAAACATATGAATATTATCATGTTATTGTGAAATGTTATTAGGAAAAGTTACATTCTCAATTCACCTGAAATTTAAATAAAATTAAATAAAATTTAGAATTGAATAATTCAAATTATTTGTTCAATGTTGATGCGGTTAAACTTCGAAAGTCAAACATATAAATGTTATCACGTCTGGTGACGAAAATAAATGTGAATTGAGAGATTTCGAAATTGGGACTGGGTCGCGATTGGTAATCAAAGCACAGGAAGAAAACTCGCGCACACGTTTCAACATTTCAAATATATAAAACTGCTGCGTAATGCATAACAATATGAGTATCAAGCCATGGAAAGCCCGAATCGAACCGAACGGAACCGTTAAGAATAACTGTATGTGTTGGTAACTCATTTCGGCCAACACAATTATTTTTTTAGTTTGGAAAGTGTGTGTGCATAGAAGGGCTTGATATTTGAGTGGGAATTTGTGTTATATGTTTATGAGAACCTCGTTCGAAACTCCGAGCACTGAACACGGCAAACAACTTTTATTTTCACATATATCTGTTAGATACCACGTACAAAATGTGTACGTGTGTTGTCGTGCGTTTTGATATTTTAAACAAATATTTAAAACAAATTACCAAAGCGCAAAAGAAGCACGCAAATGTATTAAAAAAGCAAAAGGAGCTAAACTGACAGTCAATGCACAGTGGGTGTAATCTCTAGAAATACTGATGAAAGTGTAAAAGCAGCAAAAAATTAAATAAAAGACATTGTAAAATAAAGCGCAAATTGAGAAGCTAATCAAGAAGCAATGCGAAATGTTATGCAATAATTAGAGAAGCTATAAAAAAACATTCAGTACAACTCTAACAATAATTGAAAAATGCAGCAAAGTGCGAAAGGAAAAGCGAAGAAATCTGAGAAAAGCGATCCCAGCAGCAAAGGTGAAAAAAGGAGAAGCAAACACAGAAACAATTTGAGAAGAGAGTCAAAAAATGGGCAGGGAACGATCAGAGAAATAAAAAGCACATGCAAATATGTAAAGAGAATAAAGAAATTCAAGAAGCCATTCAAGTTTTCTTTTATGACTTCAAACTATAATAAGACAAATAGACTTTTAATACATGCAGTAAATTTTTGAAGTAATTGAGGGATTTGCCCCACTGTGACTGGCATTGCTTTGATTTATTTACGAGCTGAAAGTTGGTAGCCACCATGGTGTTGGCTTTTAGTTAGTATCAGTGCTGCCACCAAAAACATATACATATGCACACGCACACACACAGACGTTGGAGTACATGTATGTGCATGGATACTTGTAGTTTTGAGTGTGGTCACTGTGGCTAATATGCGCACACAGAGGCACGCACGCTTTGTAGCTTAGAAATTTGGAAAAAGATACAAAGTTTTAAGTACCCTCATCAGAGGGGGTATTATGGTTTTGTGATGTAGTGTGTGAAGCATGAAAGAAGACTTGGTAAACCTTGTAAAGTATATAAGAATTTGAACTAGTCTCTCAGTTTTAAAGATATCTTTATAATAGAGAATTAATCGAAATTAAGACTTAATTATGAGGAATTTGATGAAAAAATGGCAGAATCAGTGTTAGAAACTAGAATTAAAAATAATTTGAAACGAGCATAAAACTTTCTGGAGATATTAAAACTAAACTCGCAGGACTTTACAAGGGTATCAAATCTTCCATCTTGTATTTTTTTCGTTTATTGGCTAGCCAGTGAGGAGTGTCCCCACTCCAAGTGGTGCGGTGCGTGTGGCACTTTTTTGGTGGGTAGTAAGGGGATGAGGTGCGGCCCAAAACGGGCCAAAAGCAAACGAGCCAACGTCTAACGTCTAAACGTCTAACGGCTGTGAACCGACAGCATTGGCGACTGTTGCGCATAAATTGTGCAAACAAAACGAACCGAATAAGCCGAAATGGTTGTGGTGGGCCAAACACGAAAAAAAAAAACAGAAACAGAAACAGAAAATGAAAAAAGATGTAGCTAAGCAAAGCAATGTGCATGTGAAATGTGCTACACAGCGAGCACAGTCAACGTGCAGTATTTGTATCCATGAGATACAAATAAGCCAAGTAAGAGTCCAACTAAACAATCAACCACAAGCACTTACTTAACAACTGTGAGTGCTCTGGAGTCGAGCTGCTTGACTGTTAGATGCCCTGTATGACGCTTGAAGCAAAGTAAATAAGTGAACCAATATTGAACAAAAATAATAATATAAAAAAAAAATCATTAAAAGTAAGAAAAGTTAAAATTTAAAAAAGGTTTACAGAAAAAATAAAGACAAATTCCTTTCTGACTTCAAATTTAAATTACAGACTAAGTCCAGTTCCAGGAAAATATTGTAGTTTATATTTTTTTAGCTAATTTTTTAAATCAGGAGTGCCACAGGAATTTCTTTTGCTTAAATTTGACATAAATTTCATACAATTTTAAGTTGAATATTTTGATAGCTAGCAAACATTCTCAATACAGCAAACATTCCTTATGCTAAACTTCAAAGCTGTAGCTTTCAAATAACTGTTCCTTTTCCAGATGCGTTTTAAACTTCTAAAAGATATTTAATCAGCGTTTTAAATATACAATGATAAAAACTATAATAGATATATATATTTTTTTTTATTTCATTATTTTTTACTTAATAACTACTAAGCAATGTTTCAATATTAAACAAAAGAATAGGAAATTAAAATTAATTTGAAATGTCAGCATAACTCTTGTTTTTATTATTTTCTCCATCAGTATAAGAGTATTGCCAGCAAATTAGCTTGTTCTAGCTCGAAAAGCTTCTAAGATCTAGTTGCTTATACAGACAGACAGACAGGCATTGCCACGAGACTATAGAACTACGCATCCTCTGTGTACTGGGCTAATAAAGCGTCAAACACGATGCGTATGCTGTGTATGTGTGTGAGTGTGTGTTTGTGTGTGTATCGTGGTCAGTTTGTCATCAGGCTATGGAACCTGTCTGTCAGCCAGCCTATCTGTCTGTATGTCTGTCTGTCTGCCTGTCTGTCTGTCAGTTTTTGGCCACAAACATTATGTCAAACCAGTTTAGAAAATACGTGTAGAGCCTGCAATTGATTGAGACTCTAAAAAAAAAAAACAGAAACAAAAATTGTCTGGTCGTGGTATTTATTATGGTGCAACTACCTGATCTAACGTAACAACAGCAACAGCAACAGGTGTAACGGAGCACCAGCTCAACACCACACTCTGCACTCTTTGCTCTCATTAAACGCAATCATTCAAGTTGCGTTCATAACTAATCCGCAATAGGAAAAACTTTTGTTTTTCCGGAAATATGCCGGTTTACCAGCTTACAGCTTCTCTCACTGTCCAATTTTCCCCAACTTCAAGTGGAAAAAATAACTGGCTCTGTTACAGTTTTCGCATTTTATTAAATTTCCATTATTCCAAAATTAAAATTTAAAACAACATAATGAAAAAAAGATATGCAAACTACATAAATGCTTCCTGAAACGAATTTAATTGTATTTGGTTTATCTGCAACGGTAACATTGTATCTGCGTATCTGTATCTTTGTACCTGTATCTGTGTGTATGCAACTGCATGAGAGTTGTCCATCCATCTGTCAGACTGGTTGGACTGCATCCGTGACGTTGCGGCTTTCAGGTTTAATTGGCTGCGGAAATATTCCGTGTGATTACTTAATGAGACCCAGCTCGTGTTTATTACCCGATGGTTCAACTAAAGTCCACACAAGTTAAAAGGTTAACAAATTAAGCACGCAACAGCAGCAGCAACTACAATTCTGACACTCCACATATTAAATTTATACAAAAAGAAAAAACAAGGATAAAAACAAAAGTATAAAAAATATTGGCAAAAATCTGTAGTGGAGTGGAAGGCAGGGAAATGCAGTTTATTATTAAATTATGCGTTCATTAAGCTACATCACTATTAATTTAATTAAAGGCAACAGCATTACTCGATGCAGTTTCCCTATTACGAGCACTCACACCTGCAATCGTTGCACTTTTGTATCTGTTAAGCACATATGAGCAAGTCTTTAATTAGCTACCACAAAGTTATCCATTAGTGCTCAACTATTTGACCTTAAATTACTTTAATGTATAAATGTTGTAGCTTAAGATATTTACATATCTTTAATTAAATAGCTATATATTCAGGGATGCCACTAAAATCGCAAGCGAAATAGAATTCCACAGAAAGCATTTCCGCATGGAAATTTCCAAGGTGCCACAGAACTTCGACAAGATTTAATTTTTTTAGCATTTTCAGCAGCCTTTTCGAACTAGGCTGCTTAGTGTTGACACCTTCTCAGATTAAACTACCGAAGGTTTTGATTAGCAGCTTTTAAAAGTTTATCATTGCAGAGCAGCTTTTAAGCTTTTAATTTTTTTCTTATTTAATTAACATAATTTAATTTATTTATGTAATAATTGATTTTATTTAGCTGATTGATTTTATTAGCCGAGAAAATAAAAATTACTTGACAACTCTAGCAATTGTCTACCATTAGTCTGGCAACTCTTCGTGAAAAATAATTTCACAAATTGCACAATAAGTTAAAGGATTTTAGCGGAAAAACTTGATTTACCTCAAAATTACCAATTTTTTTAATGCTTAATTTCAAGAAAACTGAAGTGGTTCCATATATTTTTTTAAAAACCCCTTACTTCGAATTCTGTATAAAAAATGTGGCATCGCTGACCCTGACTTCGAAAATCTAAATCGGACTAGGTGGCAGCATCGAGCGCCATCGGTTTTAGTGCTAGTTTAAACCGCGTAAAATTATTCTGCGATTTGACCTGTGGCCCAGCAAAATGAAATTGAGATGAAATTCAAGCGAAAACGATTTCTGTGACACCCCTGATAATCAATATATATCAATGTAAGCTTGCTTAATGGATTAAACTTTAAACTTTACCCTTTTCAATCTAAAGAAGACAAAGGAAGAGAGAAGAGAGAGGAAAGAGATAGTGAGAGCGAGAGTGAGAGAGAAGAAGTCGAGACACAAATCAATTGGATACAACGAATTCAAATAAATATTCCTTCACCTTGAATTAAATGAATCTCTCAATTAACTCGTATCTTTCTGCATTGTTTGGCAAATGTGGCAAATCTTTGCTCAATGCAACATATAATTATGTTAAATAATAGAAATCTTTAAGGGCTGAGTATAATCTAAAGACATTTTTGGATTCAAACTACTTCAAGTTGAAATCAATTCTTGTGCCTCACCTTGAGATACTGTGGTTAGTCGCATAGTTAAAAAGTAAAGCGTTTCCTTGTAGCACATAACCTTTGGTAAGCACTGTCTTAGTACCATCTTAAATCTCTGCACACACACACATTTGATGACCTGTAAATCTCAGTTTTATGTTCACGATTTTAGTCAAGGTCTCCGGCAACTAACTTGGTATCTAACTGGGCTAAGACTGAGGTAATGACCTAATTGCTTCAACGCTGGCAAACGCTTTACGAAGCTGGCCAAAATGTTTATAGCCAAATGCATAATTAAGAAGCCGTTACAGGCAGTAAGTGCTCATAGTTTTGGGCTTAATAAATGCCAGATAAATATGCGACACAATTGAGACCAAAAACGAAAAGGAGGCAAGGCAAGGGAAAATGAAACATGAATGCATTCAACATGTTTAACCTTTCATAAGACATAAATAATTAAATTGGCCAACAAGTGGCCACAACGAGAGACACTGGCAAATTGTGGGCTGTCAATATGACTCTGTGTGTGTGTGTGTGTGTGTGTGTGTGTGTTTGTGTCTTCTTCTTCTCTCTCCTTATAGTGCACAGTGCCACCTTGAAAATAATTATCTTGATGAATGGGAATTCTTAAAATTACTATTTTTAAATTCCTGGTAATTTCGGATATACATTTTTAAAATTTAATATGAAAATTAAATTTTATTTATATATATAGTTTGTAAGATCAAACAATCATATGAATTTAATTTTTTGGTTTTTTTTCTGAACTTTATTATTTATTAATGTACTAATAAAACTAAATAACACTTTATATTATTTTATTATATACTAAATATACTAGGGATTTTTACCAAAAATGTAACTCAATAATTATTTCCTTTTTATTCCCTTTTTTATTTTAATTATTAATTAGTTCACAAAAAATACTAGAATACACTTTATGGTATTTATTTGCTATTTTTGCTATATTCTAGTGCTACTAAGGTTTTTTAAATACAAATGTAATTCAATATATTTATTTCTTTTTTTAATGTTGACAGATTAAGAAAATTAAATTCATTTTTTGGTATTTTATTTTCTATTGTAATTATTAATTAGTTCACAAAAAATACTAGAATACCCTTTATGGTATTTTTTGCTATTTTGTCTAGTTGAACTAAGGTTTTTTGAAAATCAAATTTAATTCAATACATTTTTTCTTTTTTAATATGTTGAAGGATAAAAACAATTAAATACATTTTTTGGTAATTTAATTTTTACCTTAAATTTTAATTAGTTCACTGAAAATGACAAAATACACATTATGGTATTTTTTTTCTATTTTGTTATATTCTAGCTGTACTAAGGTTTATACTTAAAAATGTAATTCAATAATTATTATCGTTTTTATACATATGTATATATTAAGCGATAAAAAAATAAAATACGATTTTAAAGCTTTTTTTTTAAATAATTATTAATTAAGTTACTAAAAATAGTAAAATACACTTTATGGCATTTTTTGGTTTTGTATGTTATATAATTAGGCTTCTAAATAAAAATGTAATTTAATAATTATTATCTTAATATTCTTAATTATATAAAGAAAGAAGAGTTATTACTTTTTTTTTTAAATTGAAACAAAAACAAATAATTTTTATTTTTTAAAAAATAATTGTATTTGTTACGGTGCCTGCTTTTATCTGTCTCTTCGGTTCTCTTCAGTTGATTCAAGCTCATTGCTCAGGCACAGTCAAGGTATTCAGGTGCATTTATTGCAATTAAACACATGTTAATGCCAAAAGCTGTTGGCCACAAGCAACAACAGCAGCACAACCACATCTAGTATTTATACTAGCAGCTAGTTTAATGCTTCAGCTAGTCGACAATTCGCTTAGAATTTCAATGGCGACCACCAGAGACAGAGACCCCAAATAAAAGCCATGCGCTGACCTTGTCAATAGTTGCAACTGCAACAACAGCAACAACTGCAACCAGCAACCAGCAGCAGCTACTTGCAACTGTTGTTGTGGTTCAAGTGGTTTTCCTTGTATTTGATTTTTCAATTTATCCATTTTTTGAACAGCCAACAAAAGCTGGTCCAGGTACCATATAATTAAAGTGGCAACCAAATGGTTTTTTCTCTCTACACACCAAACGCCAAAAGATACAATTGTATCTTGAAGTTGGGTGTGTGCAAATTGACCAAAAATCTTCAATGGCCATGTATCAGAAAAATTAGACTGTTTCATCAATTTTCAATACAAATTTTCAAATATTAAAAATAAGGTTTGTTTAAAGATATTATTCTTATTCTTAAAACCTTTTTATTTTTGTTTTCTATGATTTTTCAAGAATTCTAGAGAATTGTTTATATTAAATATTTAATTAAATAATTTGAAAATTGCTTAAGATACAATTGTATCTTGTAGTGTGGCATGTGCAAATTGACTAAAAATCTACTTTCTGTGCAATTTTTCAAATATTGAAATTAGTAAAAAATGTTTTTTATTTATTGCACTTTTTTGTTAAAGATATGTATATGCAATTTTTCTTTAATTTTTCAAGAACTCTAGTAAAGAAACAAAATTTATTATTTACATTTTTAAAAAATTCTTCAATGTTTTGTTGGAAGAAAGAGAAAAAATATTCCTGAATATTGTACTCAATATCAACTATAAAAAGATTAAGTTGATGCAGTTAAAAATTACTTAAAAAATCATTGATGTCCACAATCGATAATATTCAATTGTATCTTGTAGTTTGGTGAGCAAATCGACCAAATGATTTTTATTTCGAGAAGTGGAAGGAGGGGTGGGGGGGGGGGGCTGTTGATTTAAACGTTAGCGCAATATTCGTACATTTATCGATTACAAATCAATTTCATACAATTGCGCATCTCACGTAACTACTCGACTCGACCTCGACTTGGACTCGGCGTTTGCCATTGCCCAAGTATTTTGGGGTCGTGGTTAAAAGTGGTGGGGGGAGGGGACGTTGAGGGGGGAGGGGGGAGGGGGAACTGCTGCCAACAGTGTGCAATGCATTGCTGCCGGATTACACGATTAACGCCACTTGCATACAAATTGGCGCATTTCAGCATGCGTGTGTGCATGTGTGTGTTTCTTTGTGTGTGTGTTTGTTACCTGTGCCATCCGTAAGATACAGATACGCGGCCTGCACTCGTTAGCGCTGTGTGCTATGCCTTCGGAATCTGTATCTGAGTCTGAGTCTGAATCTGAATCTGCGTCTGATTCTGAGCCTGAGTCTGGGCATTGGCGCCATTTGGTTTCCTCAGTTGCAGTTTCAACTCGCAAATTGCATAAACAACGAAGCTAACGAAATGAAAACTGCAAGGTGCGAAATATAAATTACACCCCGATAAAACTGCATGCAAATTCCGTTTTTGATTCTACCTCACAATGTCAATGCCAAGTTGAAAATATTTATATTTAAGTACATTTGTGTATTTAAAAAACTCTTAATGTGAAACAATATTTGTTAAAAGGTCTTTTAAAATTTATTGAACTACATGAAATTCATATGCATATTGAATAAGAGCACACAAATTGTATTGTTAATTTATTCATTTGTAAATTGAAAGCCAATGGAAAAAAATTAATTTTGATTGAATTAAAATGTTGTTAAATATGCTAATAATTTAATGAGATATTTTATGTATGGTTCAAATTTCTGAAACCAACTTGTTGTTTTCAAATGTCAAAGTATTTGCTGAGAGTTTTGATAAAATTGAAAATGAATAATATTACCTAAAAGTGCACAAAATGGATTTTTAATCTATTTTTATTTCTTTTAACCAATTAATTTCTTGATTTCGATTATTATTTTATTGTACAAAATAATCCAGTAATTTATAATTTTGTGCTAATAAATCAAAAAAGACTGCAAATAATTCTCAGCTAATCTACAATCCTTGGATAAAGATTCCATCAAGGAAATTTCAATGACAAATTTAAAATTATTTCAACTCTTTATACATTGATTAATATAAGCTGTCAATTTTGGTCGATTAAGATAAATGAAAATATGACTGAAAAATTTAATCTCTAAAATATTAGGAAGCACGACATTTTATTGTATAATTTTTAAATGCAATTGTTTCTGGTATTTTTTTTGTGAAGCACACCTGTTATATGCAAACGTACTTTTTAGAGAGTATCCAGAGTATCCACAGACAGCTGCAGCTCCCTGCTGCCAGCGCCATACTCATCCACATCCTTATCCCCATCCCCATCCACATCCACTTCCTCATCCACATCCTCAAGCTTGGACTTTCCCAATCGCAAATCCGCATCTTGACGTGACGACAGCATAAGTAAAAAGCGCATTCGCGGGATTTGTCAAATATTTGCGCTACGCTGCGCTCATTCATAAAACCTTAGCCAAAAGCCTTGGCTCCAACTTTAGCCTCAACCTCAACACCCCACATCAATATCTAGCTATCTATCTCTCTCTACCACTCTGTCTCTCTGTCTACCTCTCTCTATCTCTGTCTGTGTGCAGTTTTTACGCCTTTTGCAAAGGAAAAACAAACTTTTTCAGACACTGTGCAAAGTTCGGCAAGTTTAATGCTGTTTGACTTTGATTCAATATTTGCATCGATTAAGTTTTTTCAACTTTATATTTATTTTTGCTTTTTTTTTACTTAGCTGAAAATCTATTGGTAGCTACTTACAGCAAGAGCGAGGCTTACACATAAATACACGCGGTATAATTTTATACACTTGTGACAACACAAAATTATTAAGTATTTTTTATGAATGCAGCCCAAGGCAATTGCATAAAAAATGTAATAAATATAAATCATCTTGATTTTATGACATATATACTAACAAAATTATTTATTAAGCATTTTTATATAGCATTTAATTAGTATTGCCTAAATTCTAAGGAAACTTACTTAGAAGCAGCGCAACGTGGCGTATGAATAACATGCTTGTCAAGCTCATTCATGGCAAGACAATGGCCCAAGTTCTCACTTATTAATTATTTGTCAAAGCAACAACTATTAATTTTGAAGGTAAACTTTTAAACTTTTCCATTGACGTTTTAAAATTTTAAATATTTTAAATATATTCTATTAATTAATAATAGAATATATATAATAATTAAAATTATTTACTAAGTCCAAAAATACAATCTCATTACTATTAATGATTCTTTCATAAGTTTTTTTTAAATTTTTATATATATTTTTAACTTCACTTAAGTGTATTGTAGGCAGCTTTTACTGTACTAATTGTACTTCAAACAGCAGCTTTAGACTAGCACGTGCTTGCTTTCAACTTAAGGTCTGACCATATGATTTATTTTTGAAGTCTTGCATAATTATTTGCACAACTTTTTATTCAACAAATTGTTATTTTATTTGTATAGAGAAATATTTGTATAGAGAATTTGCTATTTGATTAATTTTTGACACATACAGTCAAGCGTCAGTTTAAGCATTATTACTAAGCAAAAAAATTATGAACTCTTGATAGAATTGACAACAATTTCAAGCAACAACATAATTAAATACCAAGGGTTTAAATAATAATTTTTTTCAATTTCTCCTATTTTTTCTGATAGTTAAAAAAAACAATTAAAATTACAAGGAAATTTCTCACGTAAATAATTTAAATTTCTGTTTATTTTTTGAGAGATTTTTGACAACTGGTGAATGTGAAATATGATGAATCACAAAAAGTGTTTAAAGTGTTGGCTTACTCACGAATATATACACAATTGTTAGTTGTTCGAGCTGTTAATGCTGTGATCTGGCCAAGTTAATTGTAAATATTTTGTTGATCAAAATTCGACGATTATGCGAGACATGTACATGTACAGTATATCCAAATAGTATTCGCTGCAATTGGCTGCGCACTTTCGAAAGTTTTTCACGTTTTTCACATCGAGAGTTGCACAATCAGCTGGCCAGCGGCGAATAAAAGTGTTCCGAAAAACGTACAGATTGAAATTGAAATTGGGAAAAACCACTTTCTGGCTGTTGTGCTATTTTCGCGGGTTAAACGAAACACCGAACCACCGAACCGAGCTTATTTATTACAGCCAATTGTGAATTGAGTTGTACGCGTTCCAGAACCGCGCTGCCAGGCAGACGAAAGCAGACTCAGCTTGAGTGCGGCTTGCGAAAACGACAACACCTGACAGCGGACTCAAAACAACAACGGCCTGACCGCGGCTTGACGCAGCTACAACAACAACAGCAACCACAAACAGCTCTGGAGTCCGTCGCAGTCGCAGTCGCCGTCGCTGTCGCGGTCGCGGTCGCGGTCGTCGCTGCGACTGCTGCGCTTGTCTATGGCGTCTGGCGTTGACTGCAGCGTCAAACGTAGGCGTCAACGGCGTCGTCAGCGTCAGCTGACAAAAGCCAAACTTTTATACACGGCTGTCTATTAAATTTTATACAACTCGTACCATATTTAAGAAAGTAAATAAGACACAAGTACCGTTTACGGTAATTGTAATAAATGAATAAATGAATTTTAAAAATTAATTTTAATAAATAATAATAATCTCTCTAAGTTGATTAACAGACTACAAAACTTGACAGAGAAAAATGTGGATCACAGTCTACTATATTCTGTTTTCTACATATAAAAACATGTACAATTTTCAAAAATAATTCAAATAATATATGTAACAGTTTTCGGAAAAAAGTATCATACCATTTAAATTTTTTCGATAACTTTTGAATTTTTAATTTATTTTAAATTATCAATGCCCCAGTATTCATTGTATTTTACCATTAACTTTTTTATTTTCAAATGAATTCATATAAATCTTGAATTTTTATACCCGTTGCTTAAAAAAAAAGTAAAAGGGTATATTGTATTCGTTGCAATGTATGTAACAGGGAGAATGAAGCATCTCCGACCCCATAAAGTATATATATTCTTGATCAGCATCCACAGCCGAGTCGATATAGCCATGTCCGTCTGTCCGTCTTTCCGTCTATCTGTCTGTGTGAGCGCCTAGATCTCAGAGACTGTAAGAGCTAGAGCAACTAATTACAGTTAGCTACTGTTATTACCTATCATCCTACTAAATCGTAACAAGATCGGACAAATAGAAAGTTGGTAATAGCTGATTAAAGCTTTTAAGCAATGTAAGTGCCTAAAAGCATGCAACAAAAAAATATTTTAAATTTATTAAAGTAAGTAAACACCAGAATACTTACATACCAGAATACTTGCAAACAACTCCAGCAACAGTAATCCAAATGCACCGACTGTAGAGTCTCCCCCGTATCCAATTAATAACGCAATGTTATTTAATTTAAGCTTCAACTTTTATATTTCATGTTTTTTCTCCGTGATTAGAGTCGCCGACCTGTCACATAGCTGAACTTCCAGTTTTAAAAAAAAACTGGGTTCGATTGCCCCCGTCAATTGTAGTCAAACATGTGTTT
The DNA here is from genome assembly GCA_963924055.1 of Drosophila limbata. Classification (NCBI taxonomy): domain Eukaryota; kingdom Metazoa; phylum Arthropoda; class Insecta; order Diptera; family Drosophilidae; genus Drosophila; species Drosophila limbata. The sequence goes on along the minus strand of OZ001352.1, from coordinate 34,423,756 downwards.
TTAAGTTCTTTGGAATGAAACGCAAAAACGCCGTCATTTAAAAAAAAAATATATATATATACATATATATTTGCTCTTTCATAAAACAAGTCTTGTCACTTCAATATTCATATGCAAAGAGAAAGATCAGAACAAGTAGTTCCACTGAACCAGTGTGGCCAGATAAATACAGTTGCACTTCCATAACTCGAACTTCTATAACTCGAATTTCTCTCTAACTCGAGCTAAATGAGTGTCAGTAAAATTAATAAACTTAAGAAAAAGAACTCTATAAGTCGAATATGTCAATAACCCGAACCTTTTCTTTGGATAATGGTGATTCGAGTTAGGGAAGTTCGACTGTATAACTATCGATATAAATTGTTAGAAGTACTTTTGTTATGTAATTTTATAAAGACGTGAAAAGGTTAATGACTTTTGTGCATTCGATGTACATTGTATATTTAATTTTGCATCTGATCATTTTAAATCAAATTAAATGAACAATGTCTTCTAATTTTAAAAACTCCATTTTGATTGTTTGAGAATTTTGAATTCAAATAGAAACTTTAAGTATTTTTTCGATTGTTTTTTTATTTTTATGTTATTAATATAAAAAATATGTACAATTTTATAAAAAGTGAGCAAATGTACCAACGATTACAAAATGTACCAGTTTTCGTACAATTGTACCACAAGTGCTTAAAAAGTTGTAGCATTCAACGTCGCCGTCGCAGTCAGCGTCGCCATCGCCGTCGCCGTCGCACTCAGCTTTGCAGTCGGCGTCGCAGCAGCAGCGGCAGCGTTAGCGAAACTGTTAATTAATTGCCTGAGCAAAGTAGCGACTGTTATACGGCACTTGGCCAGCGTTTGTTTGGCCTAAAGGCCCTTCCTTAATATTGACTTGAAGTCAATTACAGATGAAGTAATTGCAGGCAACAATTGAATCATCAGCGAGTATCCAATACCCATTCCCATCCCCATCCCAGTCCCCATTTGAATCCTAATCCCTCTGCCATTCCGATTGAATCGCATCCACATCCGTCAGCGGGAATCCTACTTTGTATGCCTGCATTGTGCGACCGAGACGTCGTTTGGCGTTGTACGCTCATAAATTTAGCCACATTTTTGTAATTTTCCTTTATTTTCTATACCCCTTACTTAGAGCATAAGTGGCAGGGTATATTGTAGTCGCTGAAATGTATGTGACACTACGAAGAAAGCATCTTCGACCCTTTAAGCCACTTTCTGCAAAATTTTTAATTTTCAGATGGTTTTTTTTATGTAAACCAGCGTATTCAAATCCAAATGGAAAATTAAGAAAATTAGAAAATCCAGAAAATGTTTACTCTGGTCATCCCATATTTAAAAACAAAAAATATATTTTTAAAAAATATTTAAGTTTTCAAACATGTGAATTTTAATTTGATTTTTAACCTCAAATTCAGTTTTAGGTGGTCTAAATTTATATATTTATATTTAGTTATATTCTTCATCAATATAAATGGATTTATATATAAATAACTTTGTCCTGGCTATGCAGTCACTGACTGATCATTATGAAGCCCATAACGGTAAGAACTAGAAGGCTACAATTTTAAAGAATATATCTAAATGGGTATCTCATAGTTGGGACCTCGACTTTAGCCTTTTGCGCTTTTTCTTGCTAGACTTATGCATAAGTATTTATTGTGTACAGTGAATACTCGCATTCTACTCGCACGAGTATGTCTGAGTACACTCACTCCTAAAGCCTTAATCGCGACGATGCAATCAATCACGTAATTGCCAGCGAGTTTGTTTGTTACGCCGTTTGCATCTGTATCTCTGTATCTTTGTATCTTTTCACACAACAACAAAAGCGCACAAATCTATTAAACTGAGATACAAATACATATGTAAACATACACATATGGTATATATACATATATCGCTCGCTGAAAATAAATGACAAACAAAAGACGACGCAATTATAAAATTTTGTTAATATTTTTATTGTTGTTGATTCACTTTATTTTGTTATAGTATATTATTTTAATGATGCGTCCATATCGAATTATTTGCATTTATTGATTCTGCGTTTACTATTTGCTTAAACAACAATATATATTATATCTCAGATGGTTATGTGAATCCAGTTCAAAGATCAAAGGGTCCTACAAATTTAGACGCATTTCGGGTTTCAATACTTAAAATTTAGATTATTTACACTGTCTGAAGAATGTCTAAAAATTACACCTCTAAGGTAATACCTCTAATAAAATAAAATAAATAATGAAATCAATACGAGTATACCAATTTTAAATTATATATTCTATTTTAACAATAAGAACACTGAATTATTTTGAGCAATTTTAATGAATGCCAGTCCATAAATAACAAGTTAGTAAAATAAGAACTGCATTAAAAAAAATGAGGAAAATTTAGTATTTAGGCAAAAACAGTTACAGTATAATAAGTATCGGACGTTGCTTAAACGAAATCAACATGACAAAAATCTAATAACCTTTGTAAGGCAATCGAAAGTAAAGCGATTTTAATGTGACTCTCATTAGATGCTGATAAATTAGACGTAGATCCCAATTAGATATCTCGTCAAAGTACACACTTATTAGGAAATCAAGACACCTGTTATTTGATATCTGATCAACAACACTTCAGTTTAGAATTCTGAACTGAAACACGAATTGAGCTCTTGCATATAACTAGCTTCATTTTTGATGCGAATACGAATTGCCACCCAAATAGCTGAGGCATGAAATGTAGATAGACGACGACTATTATCAGCAATTATGATGAATAATGTTAACTATTGGATTCGACAAGTCATCGTGTCTCTTTGGAATACCAAGTTCAAAGCCAAAGTAAACAAAAAAAAATGGCAGACAGACAGACAGACGAAAAAGAGAAGCATAAATATAAAAGTCAATGTCAGAATTAGCAACATTTCGGCGAGGTATTCGTAATTACTATTGCGGATTTGTACTCAAGTGCAGATACATATACAGGGATAGAGATACAGATACAGATACATACAGATTTAAAAAATATTTAAATATAATATATTTACTAAATATTATTGAAGAATAATAATTAAGTCAACTTTTCCGAATTTTTTGACTTTATATGATTTAACATTAAGCTCAACAAAGAATTTTTTTATTTTATTGTGATATTTACTTTGATTTACTTATAAAATTTAAAAATGTACTTTATATTTATTTTTAGCTCCTTTTTTGTTAAAATTAAACATGGTAAAAACAAATATGATTATATTTATTTTAAGTGTGCGTTTTTTCTTTCATGTATAGAGAGAAAATGAGATACAGATACATATATAAAGAGGCGTCTACAGTGAAGTCTGCTTGTCACTGGATAATTATCAGGTGCTCTTGAATGTAAGGGAGGAGATGGGTCAAGAGCATAGAACCCCTTACGCTTTATTTGATATGCGATATTCGCCTTGTCTCGATTCCATTTGGCGTGATTTAACATCGACGCCTGTGTCAAGCTGCCTGATTTATTTTATGACTCAACACATGAGCCGGCGTACGACTTTAATTCCCTCCATATAAACAGAAAGTGAAAAAAGAACAGAAAAAGCCCGTCATGATAGAACGGCAAAAATTACCAACACCAATGTTGGCCAAGTTGCCAGACAGCTACCAAAAATATCCATTGAAATTCAGATCGAGTTCGGGCTTCGGCCACAGCTACAAATCGCGCAAACAACTCGACTGCATTTCGCTGAGCGGGGGCGGTAACGGGGGCGCGGGGGAGGCAGGTGGGTACAGGTGAACTTGTAGAAGAAAAGGAAACGGGGGGAAAGGGGTGCAGCAATAAAGTCCCAAATGCGATTTTTCTAAATGCATTCGAGTGTTTTATTTATTGAACTTGGAGTGTGTGTGTGCGTCTCTCTCTCTCTCTCTCTCTCTCTCTCTTACTTACTCCCTCTCGCTCTCTCTCTCTACACGTGGTGTACACGTGAGACAGGTGTAAATATCGCGATAACTAAGTATTCATTTTAGCAAGTAAACAAATGCATTTTAAGTGCAATTACGCGCTCACAAGTTGATTACCCAGCTAAACAATGAATTTAATTCAAGTTGAAGACAAAGAGAACTTTTTAATATATTGCAGTTTTGGCCAACATTCAAGTAAATAACTTGCTTGACTAAACTTGTTCGGTGTCTTTTTGGCTTCGAATATTTATTATGTTTTGCTTTAATTTAAGAGGATTTCTTGCTTGCAAATATGGAATACATATTATTTTTCTCACTCTACAACTTTTTTATAGTCTCCAAAAATAGATTCTATTTTAAATGATGTCAACCTGTTTTCAAATAGTTGCACCATTGGAATGAAAGTTAATTGCGTAGCACACTGCATGCCGTTTATCCAAAGTGTTGATTTTCGGTTTAAAAACAAAACAAATCAAAACAAAACGAGCGGATCAGTCGAGTGCACTCGACTGTAATATACCCTAGGCCTAGTCCCCGGCCCGCCGAAGATTTGATGACCATGCAATTCTCATACTTATCTTTAAATATCGACCTATCGTTTTTGTGGCTTCTACATACATATATAAAATGGTAAGTGATTTGAACCAATTTTAAAAATAAAAAGAATAAAAATTAAAAAAATAAAATAAAAATCATGAACCTCGATCTCCCGTTTCGCTTGCCGAGCACTTATCACTTCAACCACTCCGCCACTTTGATTCATGCTGGCAAATTCGATATACACTCTTGATGTACATTAGGGTGGCCTTTTTAAAAAAAAATTTCGATATCAATGAGCGCCGGGCTGAAAAATATTCGTTTTCACCCCTAGAATACACCTGCAAAATTTGAGCCCGATCGGAGTTCATTTGATGGACCCGAAAACGGGTCAAAGGTCACGCCAAGCCATTTGTATGAACAAAATTAGTTGTTGTATGAAAACTTTTTTGTTTTTAAAGATATCTCTACGAAACTTACTACACGCCAATATTTTATTACTATACACAATTTGGGAAAGTTTTTCCAAAATCGGACTACCATATCCTATAGCTTCCATTGGAACAATCCGTCGAAAAATGAGTTCTGTTACACACATTTTTGATGCTCAACGTATCTCAACCAAACTCGCTTGTAACAAGTGTTATTAGGTTATATGCAAAACCAAATTTATTCAAAATCGGATTACTATATCCCATAGCTTCCATAGGAACAATCGGTTAAAAAATGAGCTTAGTATAAGATTTCTTAAGACATTTTTTAGCAAAGCTTAAAAAAAACAAATTTAATTATATTAAATATATTTTCAGAGCTCAGATTTATTTATTTTATTTAGATAAGGACATTAAAAGTAATACTTAGAGATACATAAACAATGGAATGGCCGCGGCCAGGCTAATGTACATTCAGGCAGAGTAAATGTAAAATAAATTAATTGACCGTTAATTCTATTCTATTTATAGAAGTTCCATTAAAATACTTTGGACAAATTTATATTTAATTCATATTAATTATTGTTATGTATTTATTAAGATTCCCAGCACTACAAGTATTAAAAGTTTGTAGGTTTTAGGAATTTGTCAAAGCAGATATGTAACAGTTTTTTATATAACATAACAGGGAAATCGAATCTCAATATTTGAAGTTCTGAAAACAAGTTGGAGACTCTAACCAGAAAGCCAGGGGATAAAATTAATATGAATAATATATAAATAAAAATGTAATCTAAAAGGAAAAAAAAGAAATGAAATATTAAAATTCTACAAATCTGGGGGTATCCAAAAAATTATTCAATAATTTTTTAGTGATTTAACATTTGTTGAAATAATGAACCGATTGAAACCAAATCAGATTCTTCGAGTTATTTAAAAGAAACGTAAAAAATGTTTTTGAGCGGTCGTTTCTTACGCAGATCCTTTACATATTAACTTTTCGGATAAATCAAGCAATTCTCTGTCTTAGTAAATTCCATATTTACTCTAAATAAAATGTATTTCACACAGTCATTTGTATTCCGTCAGAATAATAGTCAAATATATAATAATACCCATATAAGTTTCAGTTTAAGGGGATTTCCTGGCTGCAAGTAAGGAATACTTAATTATTTCACACAATACTATAATACTCTTCATAGCCACAGAAAATACATTTAATTTAAGAGTATGACTAAATTTTTTTAATATATTGACATTTTTAGTTGAATCAAACATTTCCCTTCTTGACTAGATTCTATATTCACTCTTAAAAGTATTTACCCTTTTCAGTAAAAATGATTAACACCATCGATGCGAGTAAGGAATACCTAATTTTTTCTTTTATGTTTTTGTTTTCCCTCTTTAAGAAAAACACCATTCAAAACACTCGCAATCTTGGCAAGGTATACTTGTAAAAAGTTTAACCTTTGCCTGCATGAAAGTTGCAAACAAAATTTTCGCATATTAAGAAAGCATACAAATAATTTGTTTACTTTAAGATTTTATTTCCCAAAATAAAAAAAAAGTAAATAAATGTGGAAAGCAAATATCAAGTTGTGTGCAAAGAGTGTGTTTCTACTTGATTGCGTGGAGAAAAAAAGCAAACTAAAGAAAAACTCTTTAAATGCTCTTGGAATTCAATGAAGTGTACTCTCGTATTCATTTGACTTCCGAGTTAGAAGGTTGTTATGCGGCTAATTGCCACCTTATAGACTAAGTATTTGATTTGGTCTCTAAGGGAAAATGTATTTGTTCTGAAACCACACTGGAATTTTATTTCCAGCAATATATGTCTGTATATACTTCTAAACTCTATGCATAATTGCCAATTTAACGCTTAAAGCCCATTAAAATATTATTATAACCTTAAGTATTTTGCTCACAAAAAAAGGTCAGCTGGTGTGCGCAATTAAAGATGCTTAATGCAATTCATTAAAATAACACTAAAAACTTTATAAAAAATAGACATACTTGAATATAATAAACTCGCTTTCGATTTCATTCACGTATCTAAATAAGACGGAATACCTATGACGGTCTTATTTTTCTTTAACGTAAAAATAAATAGAAAAAATGTCAAAAATGTAAAAAAAAAACAAGCAGCAAGGGCTATAGTAAAGCTCCTGACTGCAGGATATGCTTTACTTATTTAAATAATTCTAAAACATTTTTATTGCGTACTTTTAGGCACTTGAACTTAAATCAGCCGTTCTGTTTGGCACATCTTGTTGCGATTAAGTAGGGTGATAGCTTATAATAACTGACATACAAACATTACATACATTTCAACGAATACAACATACCCTTTACTTATTTCCTAAGTCACGGGTATTAGAATTATGAAATCAAAAGCATTTTTGTAATGCACACATTTTTCTGATTTGTTTGACATATTTTTCTATTATTTAAAAAAAACATTTAGTTTCTTACTTTTTCTAAATTAAGGATATTAAATGTACTAGAATTCTTTTTCGATTCTTTTTTTTTTCGTTCAAACATAGATTCTGTTTTGGTAGAATCGATGTATCGTGAAGCATTCACAGTGATGGAATTTAGCTGATGAATGCTTTAAAATACATTGATTCTACCAAAAATAGAATCTATGTTTGAACGAAAAAAAAAAGGTCGATTCTAGAATCGATTTTATCCCAGCTCTACTTTATAGGGTCGGAGATGCTTCCTTCTCCATGTTACATACATTGCAACGAATACAATATACCTTTTAAATTATTATTTAAATACGGGATCTAAACATATGTTTAATGTTTAGCTTGGAGATAGTACTATCTAGATAGTTTATATATATATATCAGGTTGACAGTGTACAGGTTGTGCTAATGTCTGAAAATTCGAACCCAATTGAGTGAAGCGGTTGAAAATGATTATGTGCATTTATAAATGTGCCGTATCTAGTTAATGGCTATTAAACAGTTTAATTGCAGTTAATTGAAAAAAGATTACCACAGACAATGTTGGCAGCACATGAAGTTAATTGTTGATTGTATTGTTGACCAAATACAAACCAAAGCAAACTTAAAGCCAAACGAGAAAAGCTCATCGAGATGAAAAGTCGACTGATAATTTGCATTTTTCTGCTGCTGCAATTGCAATGTGTAGGAATTGAAATCAAAGTTCGCAGTTCTGACTGAAAATAATAATAATTTGGGTTATTTACAGAATGCTGTTGTTTTCAAGTTGACAAATGCCGTCTGTGAGTCGCTCAATAAAACCTGGCTGGAGTTTGACTTGTGTCGATTGAGGGCTGTCAGTCGTCACAAGGTCAATCTGAATCTAATCGCCAATTTGCACTATCCAGTTAATGATGTGTTCATTAAGGGCCAACTGATGAAGAAGGCCAATGGATATAAGCCCTGGCTCTACAGTGTTTTCTTTGATGGCTGTCAGTTTATACGTCGCCGCAACAATCCTCTCATCAAACTCGTCTGGGATCTATTCAAGGAATATTCTACTCTGAATCATACCTGTCCCTATGTGGTGAGTGCTCAATATTGAAAAATTAATAATATAACTTTAGTATTTTTTATTTTATTTAATAGGGCCAACAAATAATTAAAGACTTTTACCTAAGACATGAAAAACTTCCCACTCCATTGCCAACTGGTGACTACTTGTTACTTATAACTTGGATATTCAACAAGAAACCGCAAGCAACAACCAACTTTTATTTTAATTTTGTAGAGGATTTATAAACAAATTCACAAAAAGTTTTGTGCAATAAATTTTAAAATGAAAATCTACTCTGCTTAAAACGATAATCTTCTTTTTGATAATCTTCATATTTTTAAAATTCTTTTCTTGAAATTAAGGAACACTTTTAAACAACTTTGAAAATATTCTCTACTTGCTTAGAAAATTCCCGATTTAAGATTAAAATAGTGGAAATTTTCTCGCTAATTTTTCCAATTAAAAAAAATTGAACACGACAATTTTTGACAATTAATCCAGGGCCCGGAAAACTGTAATAAACTATGTTGAATTATACCAACCAATTTATAGAGTCAATTTCGATATTTTACATAAATACTTTCTTGAGTATCTAATGACTGTCTAATTAGCATTAAAACTAGATTGATCAAATATTATTGGGTAAGTACACAGACATATGTAAATTGAGCTGTAATATTTGTCTGATGAATTTTTAATGCGCTTAACAAAATCATGAAACATTTTATAGTTTGCATATTCGAGGAATCGATTAAGGCTACTGAATATTTGATTTGCTAAAAAAAAATTGCTTAAATATTTACAAAATTAAATGTCAATTAATAAACAATCACCTAAGACATTAGGTTCATTGATGTTTTTACAATTTTAATTCATTTTTAATAATCAATCACGGATCATTAAATAACAACTTGATTCTTGATAGTTTTAAGTTATATATTTAATTTCTGAAAATATACAGGGTGAACAATTTATTAATGACAGTGTAATATCATTTATTTCGAATATACTTAACTAAAAAAATATTCGACACCCTATAATAAATAATTTAGCCCCTTTTATTCTCATTGTTTTATGGTTCAATGTATGATACATTTTAATTGTTTTTTAAGTATTTAGTTTTCCATTTAGATGGCATGATTACAGGGGCAATATTCAGCCAACTTAAAAGTAAATGGATCAAAATCAATCACTTGAATGTTAAACTTCACTCAGTAACTATCGCAATGAGAAGTAAAGTTGCAAATTTTATACGATTGCTGCTTTTTCTAATTATACTGCGAATGAATGTAAGAATCAATAAAATTGCATATTTCGATATTTTCTAATTTTTTATATTTTTGTATAATTACAGCGCGGACTTGTCTTTAAAATGACGAACGCAGTTTGCGAGACTCGCAATAAATCGTGGGTTACAATCGAAAACTGTCGCCTTCACGCACTGCAACGCAACAAAACGATTCTCAATTTAATCGTGAATTTTTTGCATCCCACCAATTCAATCAGCTTAAAACTGCAAGTTCAAAAACGGGCTAATGGATATAAGCCTTGGGTTATTGACACGACTTTTGATGCTTGCAAATTTATGAGCACCAAGAAGAACAAGGTCTTTAGACTGATACATGATCTCTTTAAAGACTTTTCAAACATCAATCATACGTGTCCTTATGTGGTAAGTTGTCAGTATTGATAAATTAGTAGTAGTAGCAGTTGTAGCTTTGTTAGCAACTGTAGTTTAAGAAATTAACAGAATTTTTAATTTTTAGGGAAAACAAATTTTATCTGGCTTTTATCCAAGGCCCGACAAGCTACCGCTTGCGTTGCCAACTGGCGACTACGTGCTGCTTATGACCTGGAAATTCTATGAAAAAATTCAATTCGTTACAAATATTTACTTTACATTTGTGGAGGATTTTTAATTTGTGCAAAATTACTTATTTTATTAATCACTCATGTGTCGCAATAAAACAATGCTAATTAAAACAAACATATCTATTAATTAGAGAGTAAACTATGTTAGTTGGAAATATTGAAATATTGATGCCTTGACACTGTTTGAACTGCGCGCGAGAACGTAGTTAGTTTTTGCGCGAAAAGGTCACATCTGACGTCACCAACTGATGCGCCACCTGTTGCCTATTTCCTAAAAATACTCCACCTATGTTTTGTTTAATAACGCTTAGATGAGTACAAGAACAATCAGCTCAATTTAGTGAGCAACAATTTTTGGCTCACTCATCCTGTGCTTTAAGTTTTTAATTAGAATGGACGACAAATGTCAAATATATAGTATTCCAGATTATCTTTTAATTTTTTGGGTTATACCTATGCCTTGGCTTATTGAAAATGAGCAAAATAAGTAAATTGTATTTTATTTTGGGCTTAAATAACCTTTCACATTATTCAAAACTTAAAAATATATGAAATGGAAGCATTCTTACATGTGAATAAAGAAGAAATTGAATCCAATCGGGGAACTCCATGTATATAATTCCAATTGTAATTCTTACTTTCAAATTTTTTTAAACAAATAACTGACCAACTGCGAAATGAACGATTTAGCTCATAATTGACTGAATAAGTTCATTTGTTCATCTTAATGACCCGTTCATTTGAACGAAACGACACAACTCTATTGATTACTAAAACAAAAAGAATTTGGCAAAAACACAAACTCCTCGGATTGTTGCAAAACTTTTGAAACCACTTGTAATAATCTTTGAAGGCAGCAAGCATGGATGTGATCAACAAATTCTACTCGTCGGCCGTGCAGACAGTGTCGCAGTTGTCGGGCGTGCTGCCTGGCAACAATGTAACACGGGAGTACGAAGTTTCGGAACAGGTTTGCACAGCGGGTGTGGGTAAGTGGAAAAACAAATAAATAAATAATAAGCTAGCATATGTAAACATAAATAATTGATTAAACTATTGTATAACAATGCAGGACTTATGTGGAAGGTCTACAACGGCCACAAGAAGAGCACGAAGCAAGAAGTCTCTGTCTTTGTGTTTGAGAAAAAATGTTTGGAGCGCTGGTCGAAAGATGATCGGGAAACGATGCTCGAAACGCTGCGACGCGGTGTCCAGCAGTTGACGAAAATCCGTCATCCACATGTGCTAACCGTACAGCATCCGTTGGAGGAGAGTCGTGACTCATTGGCATTTGCAACGGAGCCTGTTTTTGCCTCGCTCGCCAACGTTGTGGGCGATTCCGTGCGCTCCGATAAAAAACTCTATGATGTGGAGATACGACACGGTCTGCTGCAGCTATTCGACGGCCTACAGTTTCTCCACAACGATGCCAAGATCGTGCATCGCAACATCAGCGCCGAAACCATTGTGATCAACAAGAACCGCAGCTGGAAACTGTTTGGCTTTGACTTCTGCATTGCCAATCAGCCGTCAACAAACGGCACTGCCCACTGGCCATGTCGGGAGCATAGCACGAACCTTCATGTGCTGGCCCAGCCCAGCTTGGAGTACACAGCGCCGGAGCTGGCCTTGAACAGTGTCAACACACCTGACAGTGATCTCTTCTCGCTCGGTAAGCACACAAAATAATACTGTACGAATTTTTTAAAATTTAACGAAAATTAAGAGAAAAATTGAAAAAATCTATTTAAAAAGGAGACAGCCTAGCAAAAATTAGTTAGGAAAAAATTAGGTACAATAGAAATACAACACTTGGAAAGATGCTATTGAAATAAATAATTAATATTCAGATAAATAAAAGTAAAGAAGACAAAAATTATGAAAATCTGATATTAATTTGTATTTATTTTATTAATTAATAGCACCAAAGTCAACTAGAAATACAAGAGTGCGTTAAAAAAATAAAAAACTTATAATTGGAAATAAAAAAAGTTAGGTAGACAAAAATTATAAAAATCTGATACTCAGAATATTTTTATTTTATTAATTCTCAATTTCCGAAATTCGATATTGTTTTTGCTTGTACTCTTTAATAATCTGAAACATGTTTTTAATTAGAATGAATACATTTTAATATTTTTAGGAAAATTAATATTCAGATTCGTGTTTGAATTGAAAATATTTTTTTAATCCTGTCTTGCTGTTTTGTCTTTACTTTGTGCTATTTCAATTCTATTCTTATTCTTCTATTCAAAAGTATATTCAATTTAATTTTTAAGAATTGCGAATATTCGAAATTCAAAATATTTTTATTCAAAACCGATTGATTTTTTCTTTTTTCCTTCTATTTTGAAGAATTTTTTCAATATTATTTACAAAAATTAATATTCTGACCGTTACTAATAGAATAGATTCGCACTTTGAACTAAAAATGTATTTAAATAGAAAATTTGAAATTTATTTTAAACCCTTTTCTATCTTCCTTTTTTACATTTACCTTGTGTTATTTAAATTTATTTAAAAATATCTTTGCGGTTTGATTGCAGGCGTACTAATCTTCACCATTTACTCCGGCAAACCATTGAAAATGTTTGGCAGCGATTACAGTGGCTTTCGGCGTTATGCCAACGAATTGAATCAACGAAAATATCCAGCCATGAACACGATTCCAAACGAGCTGACGGAAAGTGTAAAGGCCTTGTTGCATCCCAGCGCCAGTTTGCGACCCAAATTGCATGAGCTGAAGCAGATTGCCTACTTTCAGGATGTGGGCGTGAAGACTCTGAGCTATTTGGACTCTCTATATCAGTGGGACAATCTGCAGAAATCGAAATTCTACAAGGGTCTGCCACAAATAATACCGACTTTGCCGCATCGTGTTAATTTACACTCCATATTACCATATTTAATCAAGGAGTTTGTCAACTCGCCAATGATTCCATTTGTGCTGCCCAACGTGCTATTGATTGCCGAAATGAGCAGCCAGCGGGAATACTGCGATCACATCTTACCACATCTCAAGCCCATTTTCAAGCTCACGGATCCCATACAGATTCTACTAATATTTATGCAAAAAATGGATTTGCTACTTAAACTAACGCCGGCGGAGGAAGTGAAGCAAAGTGTGCTCCCGTTGCTGTATCGTTCGCTGGAGTGCGACATGCCACAAATCCAGGAACTCTGTCTGGGCGTGCTGCCCACTTTCTCCACTCTCATCGATTATAATGCCATGAAGAATGCAGTTATACCAAGGATCAAAAAGCTCTGCCTGCACAGCAATAATGTTTCGGTTAAAGTCAATTGCTTGATCTCGATTGGCAAGCTGCTGGAGAACCTGGACAAGTGGCTGGTCCTGGACGAGATTCTGCCCTTCTTGCAGCATATTCAGAGTCGCGAACCCGCCATTGTAATGGCTATAATTGGTGAGCACTGTTCATGTTAATGATGTTCATTAATTATTATACTGTAAAATGTCATTCTTGACAGGCATTTATAAAATCGCCATGACGAACACAAAGCTGGGCATCACCAAGGACGTGATGGCCCACAAATGCATACCCTTCCTGGTGCCACTGAGCGTGGAGAATGGACTGACCATAGCTCAGTTCAACACGATCATCACACTGATCAAGGAGATGCTGGGCAGAGTGGAGCAGGAGCAGCGCGAGAAGCTGCAGCAATTGTCAACCATACAGCGTGACAATAAGTAAGACAAGTCTGCAGATTAATGAATATAAATATTGTAATACTGTTTTTTAGACCCAAGGATGCTTCCGAAATATTGGCCAATGAATTGGAGAACAATACGCAGTCCAACACGGCCAGTTTTGGGGGCAGCAATGGCAACAAGAGCGACGATGATATGTTCTCCGGCTTCAGCGTGGGACAGACAGCGCCAAAGCCCGTAGCTCCCACATTGGCGCCCGTCAAGACCAAGGAGCAGCTTAAGTAGATGACACAGTCTAAGTTTCTAAGCAAGCAAATTAAATGCACACATTTTATTGCAGAATAACGCACAATACAGCAAACGATGTGACAACGAAGCCGGACGTGTTCTCCTCGTTAATGCAGAGCAATTTGAGTGGACTGGCCATCAGCCAGGGAACACCAGGAGCAGCAACGACTCCTCAACTATCGTTGCCTTTCAGTGCGGCCAACAGCAGCAATAATAGCAACAACTGGCATAGCGCAAATCCCTTGGTTATGAATCATATATTGGCCACGCCGCAGGCCAACAACAACAGCAGCAGCAACAACAACTTCTCCTCGCTAGATGACTTGGATCCATTCGGTGCAGCTAAACAAGCCAACAATGCAAATGGTGCCAACATGTATACGCTGCAACAGCCGACAGTTAACTACATTTATCCAACGGGCTACAATTCAGTCAACACCATGAACAGCATTGGCCTAAACAAGCCTATGAATATGAATATGGGCGCAACTGGCACGCCCACAGCAGCTACGTTGCCACTACTGCCACAAACGCAGCAGGCACAAACAGATGGCAAAAATCTAAATATGCTGTCACAGCAGGACATACTTAACTTCTTGAACTAAACACATTCCAACATTCCCAAATAGCCAAGGTTTTGATCACAACTATTCCAAAATCTATACATACACTAGTCGGCATATTTATTTTGACAGCATTTTAAGTTAAATCTGCTCATAATTTGAACATATTTCATTTACATTTTGGCATCAATGGAAGGGCCATTTCAATTCCGTTTGAATGATGCAAAACTTTCCTTAACCCATTAATTAATTTTGAATTCTTGTAAAGGTCTGTTTTGAAACTTTTTTCCTCGATTTTAAAAAAAAAATTGTTGATGCAAAAAAAATGCTTCAAACAATTCTAATAGTTAATGGAAAATATTTTTTTTTTCAAAAATCTCATTGCTAGTATTTTTTATAATATTTTGAAAACTACAAAAATAAGTATTTTAACCCCTTTTTCCTCCTTTTCATAAAAAAAGTGGCTTTTTAGCAGTTTTCAAAAAATTATAAAAAAATACTAGCGATGCGATTTTTGAAAAACAATTTTTGCAGTCACTATTAGAATGTTGTCAAAATAAATATGCCGACTAGTGTACATATATATATAAATTATAAATGTTAATGTTAATGCATGTCTATGTGTATTTGTGAGTGTGTGAAGAGTGTATGTTTTAATTAGTCAAGTCAAGTTCAACAGAATATCAAGTTTATAATGAATGAGTATATTTTAATGTAATTTATTGTTAGTCTAGGCCAAAAAGTCAAACAAACTACTATTATTATTATACATTATATACATAAACATATGTGCAATTTGCTCCTTGGTGTATTTTAAGTACACAAAATTAGATAAAATATACCTATACTTATATATATAATCAAATTAAATATTATTATTATAACAAAATGCAAACTTCAATTGATTTTCAATTAGTAAAATAGTTTAAACAGACCATTTTTATTTAGTATAAGGGACCGTAACTTTCAAAAGTTTTAAAATAAAAATTAACAATTATTTTCAGATTTTAATTTTAAAGTTACAAAATAACAATTATTCTTAATTTTTATTTAAAAAGTCAAAAATAATCTTAACAAAAAAGTTGTTTAATTAAAGTTGAGAATTAACACTAATATCTGATTTTTTCAATAAAAAATAAAAAAAAGTTATTTTCGATTTGTATTATAAAAGTTACAATTAAGAGTTATTTCGTAACATTTATTTGGAAACTTTTATTGAAAAATCAGAAATTAGTGTTAATTTTCAACTTTTATTAAAAAAATTAATTTTGACGATAATTTTTGACTTTTCAAATAAGAATTAAAATAAGAACTAAATTGGATTTGTATCTTACAAATTGAAAATAGAAGTTGTTGGCTATTATCAATAGTCCTGACTGAAATAGGAATTTTCGTGTTTACCATTTTACTGTAGCATATTTCCTTCACATTGATTTTTTTAGTTGAAATTAGTATTCATAACTCTTAATTAAATTCCCTGTTTAGTAAACATTCTTTTATTCATTCATTGCGCATTTCAAAACTACAACAATTTAAAATATGCATTATTCTATAACAGTGCTGATTTGTTTGGTTTACATTCATTTATAAATATTTATTTATTTATAGATATAATCATTTACTGGGCTCTTGGAGATTCCTTAACTAAAATGAGCCCTAAAAGCTAATTAACAAATTGCTTATGGCAAAGCTGAAGGCGAGTTCTCTGCTTGTTCTAGTTGACGACTCGGCTTCTCTTCCAAGTCTAGGTCTCGACGAGAATGTGCGTAAAAAGACTGTGCATCCGACGCTCTACTTCCTTGTAGACGAGCGAATTGAGGCCGTCGGAGTGCATGCGCAGCGAAGCGGATCTTAAGAGAGACATGCGATTCTCATTTGGTATTTCATGTTTGTGCTTAAGCATTGTGTATTCACTGTACGCCGGATCAAAGCGACAGATTTCCACGCCGACGACTTTCAGGCGCTCGTAGAGATCATCGTCTTCACCTCCCCAGCCATGGTACAAATTGGACATACCATTGATCATATTGAACTGTGAGGTACTCATTGCCACAACTCCGCCAAAGAGCGTCCGATAGGGCAAATGGAAACGCCAGCTGTCCAGCGCTGAGCTCATGTGACGCGGCAACGCTGTGCAGGCATAGATCTGTCCAGAGTTCAGTGGCATCAGGTCGACGTCGTGCAGTATCAAGCAGGGATAACCGTAACTGGCCGCTATTTTGGCGCCAATATTAAAGAGCATGGCACGATTGAAGGGTTTTCGATCGCTCTGTTCCACCACAAAGATGCGATAATGGATTAACTGGAGACGCAGATAGTTGTGCATGTAGCTGAGAAATGCAGCCAGCTGCTCCTGCCGGTCACGGTACGGCACAATAATGGCCGTACTGAATCGTGCACGGCACTCCTCCGGCTGGAATTCCCCGCCCTGGCGTATTTCCTCGCCCCGATGGATCTTCTCCCGATGGAATGCATCGTAGACAAAGGTACTCTCTGCAATCACCTCCCTGTAGCTGCAGTCGGGTGCCAACTGCGCTGTGGACACATTCGGCGTCGTCACCGCCAGCAGAGACTCCTCAATGTGCGACCGGTCGATGTAGTCATAGCGCAGTGCAAATCGATGAGGCAGAAGAATGTACACAACGAGTGTCAAAGCGCCGCTGAAAATGAGCAGGTCATAGACATGAAAACTGTGCTGGCACAGCCTTATTAACATTATTCACGATTATTTTATAACCCCAGTTGAACGCCACGTCTCATTGCGGGCGTTTATTTAAATATTATGCCAATTTTTGCATTGAATTTCAGCAATTTCCACAGTAACAACAAACTTGCAATCAAGATGAATTTATAGGAAGGTGGTGTATTCGTTCGACGTTTCCTCTTGTTTCGGGACCACGACTGTCAGTAAGAAAGCAATTTCTCTCTCGTCAGACTTCTCCTGACATAAGTGGCCCCGAGAGAGAGCGAATATACACCTTCTTATAAATTCATCTTGCTTGCAATTGGTTCGTTTTTTCTTATCGAGCATTGTTATCGAGCGAGCTGCTAACTTGACGATGTGGACAATTTAAAAAAAGGATTTTCTTTAATTTTTTGCACAATTACAATTAAGAAGATTTAAATTAAAATTCTTTGTTTATAATTTTATGAAATTGTATTTATTCAGCTAATTAAACTTAAAATCTCATTCTAATTTCTATTGCAATATAATCACATCAATGTTTGAAATTTAAGCAGCAGTTATTTATTATAAATTCAGTGTTTTAACTCGGTAAATACCAATATTTACTCACGAGTTTATTTAGACAAATTTAAATCTGTGAGTTCGTCAATGTCCAGAAACACACTAAAATATATTCAGCTACGGCTTATTGATTATTCTATTTTCAAATATTTATACTTTAGTAAATAGCCATAAATCAGTAAGATAAGATATGCCACAACTTGTACAATTCAGTCATTTGATAAGACACTCGGAAAAGTTTTTGCTCACAATTACGATAATTGGTTAAACACTTGTGTACTAATTGGGCAAACATTTTAAAAGCAAATAATTATGTACTGATCCAAAACGGTTGTCTTCAAAGTAAATATGTACAGATGT
The DNA here is from genome assembly GCA_963924055.1 of Drosophila limbata. Lineage (NCBI taxonomy): Eukaryota > Metazoa > Arthropoda > Insecta > Diptera > Drosophilidae > Drosophila > Drosophila limbata. The sequence goes on along the minus strand of OZ001352.1, from coordinate 34,405,343 downwards.
AACAGCTATTTTCACTGGACCATAGGTAAAAAAAGGGGAGTATATATGAACATCAAGTATGTTCAAACAGATAGTTGAGAAGATAACAATGTCATCGATAAGATAGACGACACACCTTCGTTCAGTCGCTCGTTGTACGTTAAGCTGTTAACACCTCATGCTTGCTCACTGTGGACGCCAGTCCCCGCTGGTGACGAAAGCACTTATTTGATCAACAAAAAATGTGCAACGCATTTAAATATATTGTTTACCTAGCCGTATGCTTCAGCTACATTTTTGGATTACCAGCGGACGAATGGCATTTACAATGTTTGTAAAATATTTATTTAAGATTTTTCAAGTTTGATAATTGAAGTCATTTCACTTACAGTTATTAATTGCACGGAACTTAACGAATGTCCCGATAACTCGATATGCACAAAAGTTGGCGCCATTTTAAAGTGCGTTTGTTGGCAGGGACATATTCAGCATCCAGACTGGAATGCAGATGACATCGAAAACAATGAGGTGGAGTACTGTGCCAGGGGTGCAGCAAATACAACAAAAATTTACAATCGCCTACCCGCAAAAAGGGAAAACCTCGCAGTTGCCATTCTGCTAATATTGTTTGGAGTGATTGTCGTTACATTAATACTTTACTGTATGGTTGTTCTTCGTCCAATAAACCGCACAAAGGCGGTATACCGTCGCATACGATTGCGTCGTAACAATCATCGCCGGCTTGAAGAGTTTGACGATATTGATATGAGTTTTCGAGATTCACGCAGCGTAGAAAATCTTTCCTGATTTTGTGATACTTAAGTTAAAAGACTGTAAAATAGAAAATAAATTTTAATTGGAATAAAAAAATGTTTTTTAATTGATCGATTTGTTAGAATGGCGACATAAGAAACCTGCTCGATAAGTGCAATTTTCAATATCGATAAAAGTATCTCAGCGAGGGACTTAACGTGCACACCAGTGTTGGGATTATATCGATATTAGCGATTTTGTACTTGGACTATCGATAAAATCGTCATTTTTGAGCCTTTTTAATTTACAGATATAGGGGGCCACCTAAAATTATAAAAAGACTAGAAATTTTTCAAGCTTTAAGCTTTAAATTCTCTGCCAACACCAATAAGGACCTAACTAAATTTAAAAAAAAATTAATGGATCAGACCTTGACTTTTAGGCGCAAATACAAAAAAATTTTACTCACATTAAAAAACACGCGCCAATACTTGCAGAGCTGGAATGACCAACGCCAAAATTATCGATAAGCTCAAAATCTGATCGATATTACCCTTTCCAACGGCCTTATCGATATAATCGATATAATCTCAACACTAGTCCACACCGGCTGATAAACGCATTTCATTTTATTTCTTCGTTTGTTTACCACAAATTAAATGAATGCGCTGTATATTTTTATAAACTTTGGCTGATACAACCCGCAAAATGACATCAATTATTAAATTGCACACGATATCGGGTGCCATGGACGAGTCGCCGCCGTGCTATATACTACAAATTGACGATGTGCGAATACTGTTGGATTGCGGCTGGGACGAGAAATTCGATCCGAATTTTATAAAGGAGCTGAAAAGGTAAACATGAATATAGTGTTATGAAATATATAAATGTATACCATCCGCAGGCAAGTGCATACGCTGGATGCGGTGCTGCTGTCGCATCCGGATGCATATCATCTGGGCGCACTGCCGTATCTCGTGGGCAAGTTGGGACTCAATTGTCCCATTTACGCCACGATTCCCGTCTTCAAAATGGGCCAGATGTTCATGTACGATCTGTACATGTCGCACTTTAATATGTACGACTTTGATCTGTTCTCACTGGACGATGTGGACACGGCATTTGAGAAGATCACACAATTGAAGTACAATCAAACGGTGTCGCTGAAGGGCAAAGGTTATGGCATCTCAATAACGCCGCTTAATGCTGGTCACATGATTGGCGGCACCATCTGGAAGATTGTCAAGGTTGGCGAGGAGGACATAGTTTATGCCATTGATTTTAATCACAAGAAGGAGCGGCATCTCAGTGGCTGTGAGCTGGACAGACTGCAGCGTCCATCGCTGCTGATAACCGATGCCTACAATGCCCAATATCAACAGGCCCGAAGACGTGCCCGCGATGAGAAGCTGATGACCAATATATTGCAGACCGTGCGCAATAATGGCAATGTTCTAATCGCTGTCGATACGGCGGGTCGTGTGCTGGAATTGGCGCACATGCTCGATCAGCTGTGGAAGAACAAGGAATCCGGTTTGATGGCCTACTCCTTGGCCCTGCTCAACAATGTCAGCTACAATGTCATTGAGTTTGCAAAGTCACAGATCGAGTGGATGAGCGACAAGTTGACAAAGGCCTTTGAAGGTGCCCGCAACAATCCCTTTCAGTTCAAGCACATCAATCTCTGTCACACTCTGGCGGATGTCTACAAGCTGCCAGCGGGTCCCAAGGTTGTGCTGGCCAGCACTCCAGATTTGGAAAGCGGCTTCACACGTGATCTCTTCATCCAGTGGGCTGGCAATCCCAATAATAGCATAATTCTGACAACACGCACAGGTCCAGGATCTTTGGCTATGGAGCTGGTGGAGAACACCACGCCCGGCAGGCAGCTGGAGTTGGATGTGCGGCGACGCGTCGAATTGGAAGGCGCTGAGCTGGACGAATATTTGCGCACACAAGGCGAGAAACTAAATCCGCTGATTGTAAAGCCGGAGGTGGAGGAGGAAAGCAGCTCCGATTCCGAGGATGACATTGAAATGAGCATAATCACGGGCAAACACGATATTGTAGTCCGGGCCGAGGGACGTCATCATTCCGGGTTCTTCAAGTCCAATAAACGGCATCATGTGATGTTTCCCTACCACGAGGAGAAAATCAAATACGATGATTATGGCGAGGTCATCAATTTGGATGACTATCGCATTGTGGACGCCAGCTACGAGTATGCGATGGACGAGCAAAACAAGGAGAATGTCAAGAAGGAGGAACCCCATGTGGAGCAACAGACCAATGGCAATGGCAATGGCATCGACGGCGATGTCCAGCTGCTGGAGAAGCCCACCAAGCTGATCAGTCAACGCAAAACGATCGAAGTGAATGCCCAAATCCAACGCATCGATTTCGAAGGACGCTCCGATGGCGAATCGATGCTCAAGATTCTATCCCAGCTGCGGCCGCGACGCGTCATCGTGGTCCATGGCACCGCGGATGGAACCCAGGTCGTGGCCAAGCATTGTGAACAGAATGTGGGCGCCCGAGTCTTTGCCCCACAAAAGGGCGAGATCATTGATGTCACCACCGAGATTCACATTTACCAGGTGCGCCTGACCGAGGGACTTGTCTCCCAGCTGCAGTTCCAGAAGGGCAAAGATGCCGAGGTGGCCTGGATCGATGGACGCCTTGGCATGCGACTCCAGGCCATCGATGCACCGAACCAAGCGGAAGTTACCGTCGAACAGGATGCGGCGACACAGGACTCCAAGACGCTCACACTCGAGACCCTCGACGTGGACGAGATTCCCGTGCACAACTCGGTGCTGATCAACGAACTGAAGCTGTCCGACTTCAAGCAGATTCTCATGCGCAACAACATCAACTCGGAGTTCTCGGGCGGCGTCCTTTGGTGCTGCAATGGCACCTTGGCTCTGCGGCGCGTGGACGCCGGCAAAGTGGCCATGGAGGGCTGCATCTCGGAGGATTACTACAAGATTCGCGAACTTCTCTACGAGCAATACGCCATAGTCTGAGGAATACACAAAATGTACACAGAAATTCAATTTGTTTCCTTATTTTATATTCTTTATATTCATTATAGAGTCGCATTAACATTGAGAGGCTAATCCTGGGATTATCCTATATAAACTGCAGCATGGGATCCTCAGTGCGCGTTCGCTTCTTTTTCCACTCCTCGATTTCATCCTCGGTGGGCGCCTTGACGTCATACATGCTGTTATAGGGACGCTTCCGGTCATCGAATTCCTCGGGAATCTGCTTGGAGCGATTTGATGAAGTTTCTCTTTCCTCCTTGTGTTTCTTTTTGCTCTTTCTCTGTTCCTTGGCCTTCTTTTTCTTTTCGCGCTTCTTGGACTTTTTCTTTGACTTTTTAGTTGGCTGCACGATCTCCTCATTGTCGGATGAATCCTGCGAGCTGGGCGCAGAGTCGACTTCGGATTCGACAGGCGGTTTCTCAGCAATCTCTTCATCCTGAACTCTCGGCAAGGCTTCCACCGGAGGAGCAGTCATTGTTGTTGTTGTGGAATGCTCGGAGTAACCTTCGGGCTCCTGCATGCCCACACAATAAGAGTTCTTGATGAAGGATTTGCAGCATTTGTAGCCCCAGCGTCCGGCGTTCCAAAAGCTGCCCCAAATGGTCGTGTGGTTATTGATGTAAACATCTTCCTCGTAGATGCTCCTCGCCTTGGGCTTCTCAATGCCCTTGATGACTTTACCGCTGCGAGAGTACTCGACATACTCCTCGGTTTGGGCCAGCAGCAAGGATTTGGATGGCACCTGCAGATGCTCCTCCCCACCGTACTTTTCCACAATGTCTGTCTTGGTCTGCAATCATAAATGATTAGAATTTCAATTGAATTATTTGGTTTATTATTGACTTACACTTGACTTGAACTGCTCCTTCTTCTGTTCGTACTCCTTCTGCAGCAGTTCCAGTTTTGTGGGCTCGGCCAGCAGATGGACATCGACGCCTTTGCCGTGTGCCTCCCAAGCAAACAATTGTGCGGTGGCCTGAGCTGTGGTGTCCCCAGAGAAGCGCACAAAGTTCTCGCCCGCAAACTCCGCTCTATAATAAGTGTTATATAAGAAATGTATAAAAAGATTTTGTGCTGCACTTACTCCTCCGCTGGCACCTGTGGATTCGGATTGTCTCGCATGGAGCGCGTCTTGGGATCATAATAAGCTGAATTTGGATCCAAGTTGCGTAAATATTTGGCAGTATCCTCACGAATGCGCAAATTACGCACGGTAATACGTTGCTTGGAATCGACTTTAGTGCCCGGCATGTCCACCTCGTCCACGTACTTGTCCTCGTTGCCCTCCTCATCCGAAATCTCCGCATCGGGATCTAAATAAGCATAAATAATAAACGAATTAACGTGACTTTGGCTGCCTTTACTAGAATGTCACTTGCCGTTCTTAAGCTTTTCCGCCTTTAGCTGTCGCTTTGCCTCCTCGACCTTTTCATACTCCTCGATGATCTCGCGATGATTGGACGGATCATAGGAGCTCCAGCGATCGCGCTTTTCATCATAGTTTATGGACGCATCGTTCACAATGTGCTCGTCGTGCACCACAATGGATTCGGCGTATTTGGCCTGCACCTTCCTCGGACGCTCCAAGCAATCCTTCCTTTTGTGCGTCATCGCTCCACAATTCTCACAGGCGCCCTTGCGGAACTTTGTCACCAATCTCGTCGTGTCCAGGCCCTTGGGTGCTCGATTATCCAAATGACCGCTCTCGTCCTCGTGCTGCGGCCGCTGATGCTTTAGTGTTGGCCCCTGGGAGCCATAATACCACGGAGCATTTGAAATATATTGTGGGATGTGGGGATTTATGTCGCGTCCTTCTTCATCGACGGCGGCTGGCGCTGTTCCCGCTTTTCGTGCCTCCTCTAGCTCCTTGGCCTTGCGCCAATCCTCGCGTGACTTTTTCTTGGGCTCCTCTTCGGCATCTTGGTCATCCTTGTTGTGGATTATTTGCGACACAGGCGTACGAATTGCACCTGAACTCATTTTACGCAGAAAATTAATCAATCAGCTTGTTTTGTATGTACCAGGGCCGCAACTCAACTCAACAAATCGTATGTTCGCTACAGTGCTGCCAACACCTCTACACAAAAAAAGACCGCTTAAACGCAAAAAAAAGGACAGAAAACGAACGGATTTTTTTAAATGACCAAAAATCTGGACGAACAATGTTTTCTTAATAATACTTGTAATAATAATTAATATAATAATATCATAGCTTTAAATATAACACCAATATTGAAAGTATCTAGTAAAATATTTTCCCCAGGAAAATCATCAATTGTTTTTTTTTAATTTCAAAGTTATTCGGCGATTCAAAAAGAACAATGAAAATGAATTAGAAAAAAATCATTATTTCTGAAAATCGCAGTTTCATAACGGACAGATGTTTCCCCAAAAAGGACAACTTGGCAGCACTATCGCGAACACAAATGAACTAATCTTCCATTGTTATCGATAAATACAAACACTCTGTGTGATAACAAAATCAGTAAATTTTCGTCAAACGTTTACAGCGGAATGGCACTCTGACCAGTGCTGCCCCATTGCCCTATTAATTATGGCAGCACTGGCTCTGACGGCGTCTCATTCGTGTAAAATTTATACCACAGTGCAGACGCGTCTCTTAATAATCCAAAGGCTACTAAAATTTCGATTTAGTTGCTATAATCATTCCACGCATAATAAACAGATAACGTGCCTTGTGCATTTCTACACGCAATTATCATACTAAGAAACAACAAAAAATCGATTAAATAAAAATGGTAATTACAACAAAGAAGTGACTGCGACTGCGGCGCAAGCTGCTTTGACAATACTGTATTGTATGTAGTTTATTGCGCGTGCCTCGCATTGCGCGACCTTAAATATTAATGCATCCATGGACCACGTAGCGCGAATGTTGGCTATTACCAAGGCGGTGTATGCGGTGATTTTGAAATAAGGAAATTTCAAGCAGTGTTATTGTATGGCGGCAAATTGTTCATGTTTAACCTCAAACCGCAGTGCTTTAGTGTCAATTTTTGCCGCCACCATTTTGTGTTTCTTATTGTTGATGTGTTTCTGTGTGTGCTGTTTGTGTTTTTTCTAATTGCTTGCGCGTTATTCTCTACTCTGCAGGCTGGCGGCAAAGCGGGCAAGGATTCTGGTAAAGCCAAGGCGAAGGCAGTTTCACGTTCGGCGCGCGCGGGTCTTCAGGTGAGTAGTGTTACAGTGTTGTTGTTGTTGTCTGTACCAAATACATTTTTGGCGCCTTTTTTACCAGTACACACATACACGCACGCACATTGTAAACAGGGTGCGTTTGTGTTTGTGTGCCGAAGAGAGAGCTGGGCAATAAATTGGCTTGTGTTAGTTGGGGGGGGTAACAAAACATAAACAAGAGAGCATTTTGTATTTAATGCGTTTGTTATTTTTTTCGTGTATGCTGCAGTTTCCCGTTGGCCGTATTCATCGTCATTTAAAGAGCCGCACCACATCTCACGGACGCGTTGGTGCCACTGCTGCCGTTTACTCTGCAGCCATCTTGGAATACTTGACGGCTGAGGTAAGAAACTCCCGCCTTATATATTGTAACGGTTTTCTTGTGCAGTTCGCTGCTCTCTATTGGAATTACAACTTTCCAATTGGATATTTGTGCATTGTCATGGTGAAATTATTAACAAGGTTGGACTTTGGGGTAAAAAAGTCAAAAGTCCACTGCTGCTGGAAGGAGAGTATGTCACCTTGTTAATAATTTCCAATGGCAACTGTTGCTGGTGCTTTAAAAACTTTTGACTCACAATTATTGTTATTCTTTTGATTGCAGGTGCTGGAATTGGCAGGCAATGCATCGAAAGATTTGAAAGTAAAACGTATTACGCCGCGTCATTTGCAATTGGCCATCCGTGGAGACGAGGAATTGGACAGCCTGATTAAAGCCACCATTGCCGGCGGCGGTGTCATTCCGCATATACACAAGTCGCTTATTGGCAAGAAAGAGGAAACCGTTCAGGATCCGCAGCGAAAGGGAAATGTCATTCTGTCGCAGGCCTATTAAATTCAATTCATCTCTTGAGCTTTTTTCGGATCATTTCGGTATACAAATTTTACAAATCTATGTTTAAACAAAAAAAAAAAACAAAAACAAAATGTATATCAACGACGCATTGTAAGAATTGTGTTTTGGCGTCAAGCATAATTAACAACAAATTCCCCCTCCCCCACCCCCTCTTCCAGCCGGCATCAACAAAACACTCACTCACACCGACAAACACGCAAACAAGCACACACACAGACACACATAAATGTAAACTTAATTGTCAAGTAAAAGATTAACAAAATGCAATGTTAAAAGAGAAAGAGCCTAAAACTAAAGCAAAACTTAATTTAGAGCAAAGTAAATTACACAAATACATTTACAATTAATAAAACTTTAAATAAAAAATAAAAATACGAAAACAAATTGTTGACAAACTTGTTGAAATAAATTTTGTGCGCAAAATTGTTAAAACTTCACATATAGTAAATTCTGACTGAACATCGATTTGATTTTAAATGGCGATGTACAAAAATCGATTTATAAAACGACCGATATCGACTCATTTTTACATCACTAATCTTAAACATCGCCAACGATAACCTGGAATAGTCGATCCATTGAGTAAACTAGACGGATTGATCGATGTTTACTATATCGAAAATTTTAATATTGTTGATATGCCATTTTTGGGAGTCAAAAAAGGGAGACAAAAGAATGCTAGATTTTTATTGACTACTGATTTATTTTAGTCGACTTATCGGTAATGAAAAGAATCAAATTAAAGTAGTTACAAGAAATCGATATTATGATGTATTCTTACATCACTTGTGAATTGCAAATGGGCTGGTTTTCCATGAATATCAATTTATTTCATTCGACAAATCGTCAAAGAAAAGCAACGAATTATTGTAATTAAGTTATCGATATTTCGATGAGATTTTACATCATTAGATATATTCAAAAGTGGTGGTATCTCAAACAAATTTAAGAGCTAGCCTAGCAGATGTGGAACCGCCTTCTGGACATCATCGCAACGCTCCTTGAGGTCCTCGGCATCGAGTTCCAAGCAGGCGCCCCATTCGATCAATGTGATGCGATGATCCTTGTTGGAATCACACGACTCGAGGAACGGAGCAATGCAATGCTCCAAACTGACTAACGGAGCACGAATGGGGAACAGTTCGTGACGGGAAACAGAGCGGTCGGTGTCGCCATCGAGGTCACACCATTTCCATACGGCCGCATTGGACCAACGACGTGAATTGTTCGTCTCCGCCTCCAGTTCCATTTGCATATAGTGTTCCGTAAGCTCATCGCGCTCGGCCAGATCGCGCATCACGTTGAAGAGCCAGTCGCGCATGCGGCGTGGGAAGTCCTTGAGATCCTCGCCGTCGCAGACACGCGACTCGTGACAGGCGCCATAGTAATCAATGTGAAGATGCGCATTCGCCGGGTCACGGCAGCCAGGTTCCTACAAACATCGATAGGCATCGATAAAAGATGTAATTTTTAACTCAACGATTACTTGTTGATTTCTTATCAACAAACATCGGAATGTGAATCTTATATTGTTTACCTTGATGTCACACCAGCAACGTTGCTGATATACGGCACAATCGGATGGCCAAGTCTCGTTCTTGTTGGTGCACACATGACGACGTGCATCCGACTCCTCGGGGCACTCGGGAATGCACACGCACTCGGGTTTATCCTTGTTCAGCTGGCAAATGCGACCGGCACCACAGTGCATTGTCTCGCAGGGATCAATCTCCACCACGGGATTCAGAATGTTGTGCTGCACGTCCGCCAACTTCTGAGCCAGCTCGTTCTCACGCTCCACATCTTGGTTCTAGAGTTGGAGCAGAACATTATCGAAATATCGAGCAATTAAGCCACTGCCATCGAGATTACACACCTTGGCCTTTTCCTCGAGCAGACTCAGGAACTCCTCATCGTTATCATCAAACTCGGCAATATCTTCCAAGTCTAGATCGGCGAGGAGTTCCTCGGGAGCATTCTCATCGGCGTGCACTTGAGACGACACCGCCAGGAGCCCCAAACAGAGCAGCAGCCAAATTGAACGCATCTTTTTACAAACTCTTCCCAACTGGAAATGTTCAGAATGAAAGATTTACAGGGAATTTTTATCTCCATTTATATCATTGTCCCGTATACCAACGGAATAAAATACCGTAAGTACCTCAAAAACGAATTCAAGATTTTATTTTTCTGTTATAAATTTGTTTTTATACAAGGGTGCCACAGAAATCGCTTACGCTTGAATTTCTCTTCAATTTGTATGAAATTCAAGTGAAATTCAAGCGAAAGCGATTTCTGTGGCACCCCCGATAGTTTGAATTTTTATCAGTAGCAATTATTTTCGCTGATAATTTATTATTTATTCAAAACAGCTTCAGAAAATAATCAAATTTGAATTTAATTAAAAAAAGAATTCACAATTTTAAAATTATTTTTAAAAATTTAGTTAAGAATCGATTTATGTTTAAAAATATATAATATTTTTCTTAAAAATCTAGAGTAGTTTAAAGGAATCTTCTTAAAAATATGATGATTTTAAAGGTTCTTTTATTATGAGCAACTTATTGAAAGAATTTAGTTAAAGTCAATTGTTTACTCAGTCCGTATTTTTATGTTTTTGTGTATCTCTATCTGTATATGTATTTAAATTTGTGCCAGGGTCTAATCTCGCATCAAATTCGATGGAGGTCAAAAGGGAAGCGATTAAATTTGGCCTTCAGCTGTTAAGTTCTTCGCATTTCGCGCTCAATACGAACAATTTCTTAAATTTCCTCAATAGCTTGAGACGGCACTGTACTTGTAACGGTTCTTGCGATAAATGTAACTGTAAGCAACCCCAATTTCTTACCTTACATACATAAATATGTAAGTGTGTGTGATTGTATGGGAATTCTTATGTACTGCATATTTTTACATATGGAAATTCGTGTTCAATCGAGTTCAAAAGGTCATTTAACAGGATGCTGCGAAATTCAATGTAAACAATGCACAGTTATTGTTGGCATAGGCAAATGGATGTTGCCACTGCGTGTGTGTGTGTGTCAGAGATTGGGGTGGACCAACAAACAGACAATGGACTCGATGATCTTAAGGCGCATTTAAGCATTCGTTAAGAACTAAAGTTTTTACTGTACTTTATCATAAGACAAAGCGTATTTTGGTGATTGAATTTCGACTTGTTAGATTTAATTTTTAAATATTGACTGTTCTTCATTATAAATTTCTCAGGTTTTGCTTAAATTATTATTTATATTTTTTATTCTATTGATTCAGTTTGAGGTTTTATCGGGAAATATTCTTTTTATTAACTTTTAACTCTTCTTTATTTTAACTAGTGGACGGTGTCGAGCATACTCGACTGTCGGAGACCCAGTACTTACTATTGAAAAGCAAGCACTGCTTAAAATAAAATTATATAAATCGCTATTGGTTCGGATATCTTAAACAACAAATAAGTTTATTATACTAAGACTTGATGTTCGACTGATCGTTCCTAGGTAGTTATATGATATAGTGGTCCGATCCAAAATCTAAAACAAACTCGATCTGCTTGCAATATAGACGAACCTACATACCAAGTTTGGAGTCTCTAGCTCTTTTAGTCTCTGAGGTCTAGGCGCTCTTACAGACGGATAGACGGACAGGGCTATATCGACTCGGCTGTTGATGCTGATCATGAATATATATACTTTACGGGTTCTGACACGCCTCCTTCTGCTTGTTAGGCACTTTTTTTTATGACAAAGTTAATAGACCCCTGCACTTTTTTTAAGTACGGGGTCTAAAAATCGCAGGTATCTTTTTGTTGCTTTCTTTATTTTTTGGATACATTTTATCTATTCTATTGATGATTCCTCATTTTAAAAAAACTAAGGTATTTTTTTTTGTATTATTTTCTTACATATTTTAAATTTATTTTCTGAGAAGATTTCGAGACAAATTTGTTGCATCTATTGTATCTATTTCATATTGCAATTAATTATTATATCATATTCATATCTGATCATATTTCTCAAAATATATTACGATATTTCTGGCAACTTTTTGGCATTATTTTGCAATTGATTTGCGTCCACACCAAGAAAATATTTCAGGCTACTTTATTTTTTGGGGCATGTCGAACACATGTTTTCCAGTTTAGAGCAATAGAAATATTGCTTATGATGCCAAGACAAAATATTAAAGCTACTGAAATCATTGCTATATATAAAACAAAAATATATAGATGTCACATAAAAAAGCTGATTAAAGATTGACCTTAATGTTGTGGGGTACAACTAAAACTATGGGCTAATATTCGGCCCCTTTATAATCAGTACAAGTTGTCGCCGCTACTATAGAATAAAATCTATAGTATGTTAGTTAGTTGCACAACGCTCTCAGTTATCACTTAAGCGTGGATCGAGCTTATCTGTCTGTCGCCTGGGCTTCCGTTTTGGGACTGGACTCTTAATCGTCACATTTCTGTATACAGAAGTATCTGAAACTGGCACATTAATTCCTATACACATCATACAGTATGTATGTACATATGTGCATCTTGGCATTGCAACAAAGTTCCAGGAATATTTCAGTTTCAGTTGATGCTGCAATGCTGTTGATGGAACTCTCGCCTCACTCTCGTTTCGCTTTGTTTCGTTGACTGCAGTTTAATTATAACGAAAGCCCGACAAAGAATGACGTGATGCATCTCATATATAGACTCAGATATTTGTTATGATTGTGTTTAAGAGTGCCTACATCTGCCACAATGTTCATTGTAATCGAAAACTACACGGCCCCAAAAATGGAGGCGCTCTAAAAACTTTAATTTTTTGAGTTTCTGCTGAAGTATTTGGGATGTATACAATCATATAAGTAAAAAAACTATAAAAATTAACATCAATTTTGAAATTTATTTTTTAATTTTCAAAGATTTTAAGCATTTTAAAACTTATTTTCTAATCATTTGAGCTTGAATACTTTAAATTATTAAAACATTTAATAATATTTAATTTTAAAATTGATGTTAATTTTTGTATATTTTTATAGTTTTTCTAATTATATGATTGTATACAGCAAAGGAACTTCAAAGATTTTGAATTGATATTAATTCAAACTGATTTTTTTTGAGTGTAGCATTAAATTCTTCGGGTTTTGCATAAGAATTTGATGTATACAATCGTGGAATGCTAAAATCTTAATCAATTACATTCAAATTTCAATAAAAAACTCTTCAAAAATCTTAACAAATTTCACAATGTACAAAAATTAATTCAAAATTTAAAGCAGAAAAAATCTCCAATGGTTTTCAAGAGATACTATTCTATGTAATTTTTTTCCGAGTGTAGTATTAAATTCGCGGAACTGCACATTGATGATGATACTTCTGGTTCCCCATAACCATCTAACCTTGTGGCGTCCAAATAGAACGAGCATTAAATGACACTTGTTAGTTGAATCAGAAACATTTCAAACTTGCACAAATTAATTGTCAATACGCAACTGAATTGAGTTCAATTAACTGTCATTTCACAGAGATTATTGAACTTGAATATCAAATATCGGAAAAGTCTTTTATTTGCTGACCAAGCAAATATCTATATGCACTCGTATTTTCCCAAGTTTTTTTGGGTTATCCATAAATTAATTGGCTTATAGTACTCACTGTATGATTATTTGCTTTTAATATTTCTGAATTGCGATCCAATCGCGACGGCAGCCGACGAATGACTGTTGCTGGGACAGAGAACTTCCCAGCGATTACACTTAGGTCGGCATTGTCGGATCGGATCGGATCGGATTGGGGTCCCAACGGCCGCAACTTGTTGGCTTCCAACATGTTCGTTACAATAAAAACACACAGATTTTCTTCACACTCAACCATAATTTCTTTTTATTTGTTCTCAATTAAAATAAAAGCATAATAAAATTACAATAATTTGTGAATTGAAACTTACCTATAATGTCGGGACTTTCATCAGGTTCGGGTTCATCGTGAGTTGCTCAAGGATTGGGTTTTGAAAAAGAAACGGTTTATTTTTTTTAGAAATGCTGTATAATTTTGTTTTTAATGTATATTTAAAGAAAGAAAGAGAGAAAGATAGTGTTACTTAAGCAGCGGAATTAATTTTGTATGAGCCTAAAATTGGGTCAATATCACTTACCTGCGAGATCTTGAAACATGTACAGTACGTCAAGTAACTGTTTTGACAAATTGAAAAAAATTCAGATTTTATTTGTTCAAAAAAAGCTAAATAAATATAAATATTTGTCTAGGTTTTTATATTAAGCACTAACTTATAAAATAAAAAACAAACATTCGATTATTTTATTTTCTTTTTGTCAAAATAGTTACTTGAGTAATTGTATCTACAACTGGATAGGCATACGATACGATTAACTAAACTGTTAACTAATTGTTAATTTAAGTAGTAGTATTTAGTATGCTTCCATTGTTAAACGAGACTTACTTAAATTGGACAGCTCAAATAAATAAATATTTAGATACATAGTGTGGGTTTTAATTTATTTATTTATTTTAAAATAAATATATTTATATATATATATATATGTGAATATTTTCCTTTTTTTCTTTTCTCCATAAATTGTTTTAAGTATAATGTAGTTGTAAACATTAGTGCTAAATTAAGCTGCAAAAAAATAGGGACCACGCTCCCTTAGTGACCCCATACATAATTAATACAGTAATTAATGGATTATATATAGTTTAAATACATATTTATACGTATGTATATCTTCTTATATAATTTAGTTGTAGAAAATCATTGTAAAGCCTTTGGAGTGCGCTACAAAAACTTAAGCATTATCAATATCGTAGTTCTATATAGTTAAATTCTGAAAGTAATGCTAAACTTAGAGTTCCATGTCGTGGTTCATTTATAACACAATAATAAACATTAGTTTTCAAATAAATAATTTCATCAATTTGTCGCACAGTTTTTAGTACTTTCTTTTATTTTTTTGTTTTGATTTTAATAATGTTTGCTCTACATACATGTCCATCTAAATATGTACGATCGTTCTTTCAGTGTATGCAAAAATGAGTTTCAGTGAGAGGAAACCGTTAAGAGCTTAACATAAGTGTTGGGGGAGTAGACTTTATATATACTACATATCATTAGACTGTCATATACATACAAAAATTTACAATAATTTTGATATCAACTCCTTAACATTCTACATATGTGTATATATACTTTATATATTATTTGAATCCGTGCGTTGCTCACCAACTTTTCCGGTCGATTTGACTTTATATGTATATATTTTACTGGACGTATCTTTTCTTTTGGTATTACGCTCGAGTTGATCTCAGTTATATGATCACGAGTATATTAAGGCGTCTAATAACTAAAATACGATATAGGAGAGCTATAAATACAACGAACTATAGCTCAATAAGCTCTGTCTAAAGCTGTGAAACATTGTCTTTTAGCTGCTCATTGTTGAATTGCTTCTTTTTATATGTTTTTTGTAATGCTAATTTGATTACAAAAATACAATTAGTGTTGTTGGTGAACCTCGCACTAGATTGTGTCTTCATTTGATTTAAATTTATAGACTGAGTTACATTTTAGGCGTACTTAAAATTATAATATATAAAGAGAGCGAGAGAGAGCACTAAATTGTATGTAAATTCTAAGTTTACAAAATATATTAGCAATATGTATTCAAATAAAGCAAAAAATGTCTATATATACTATATATTTTCCGAAAAGAAAGGCAAGCTAATCTCGAAATTAAAGCAAACTCAAAAATGGCTACAACTTGTAGTCGTATGCCCAAAAAACAAGATCTTACAATTAATTTCTTCAAATGTTTCTCGTCTTATTATAATTCATACATAGATTGGGTGTCAATCATTTAGTAAATAACATTAGAGCTTAAGTTAAAAAAGTGTTTAAAAACTGTAGTTAGTTGTCTTAGATAATAGATATATAGGTAGAGAGAGAGACAACGCTGTTAATAAAGATCCTGGTTGTATTTTAGTTAAAATTTAAGTTACTAAGCGAGTTTTGTGTGTCCTAGCTTATAGCAAGCCTATTTTTTAGTAACAGTAACTGTATCTTGTATCTTGAACTTGTATCTGAATTTGTAAAGGCATCTAAATTAAAGAGAATTATAAAGATTAGTATACTTTGACAATGCACATACACTTAAAGATGTTAACCTTATACGAATTCCGATTAATTTTTGTAAGAATTTCAAAAAAATAAATAAATTTTAAGGAAACCAAAATAAGAAAAATATTCAGAGTAAAAAATTAAACAAGAAAAATCATTTTATAAATATTTGAAAAATTATAAAACTGAAATTTTCTTATTTCATGAATATTCAGGGGTGCCACAGAAATCGCTTTCGCTTGAATTTCACTTAAATTTAATGAAATTGAATGAAACAAAGGATATGACAAAATTTTAAATTTTTTTAGTTTGTTTTTTTATAAACGAAAATCAGAAAAATATTTATCAAAATCAGGTGACAAAATATTTTTCTCCCTAATTTTTGTCTCTTAATTCTTTTTCCAAATTTAAATTATTCTAATAAAATAATTGATTACTTTAAATTTCTAATTTTTATTTCAAAATTATAAAGTTTTGTTTTCAAATATTGTTATTCTTTGCATAACTAGTCGAAGTTCGTATAGGGAATCCTTAAAGATAAATATAGAAAAAAAGGAACCACAGTCAGTATTTGGTACCTTAAACTTTGCTATATTTGTACTAGGCATAAGACGTACCACAACAACGACGTATGGCAACAGAAATACAGATACAGAGATCAGATGATAGCCTCTTCTTGCTCTACTTACCCACAAAACTACTAACGACGATATTTGCTATTGGCGCTGGCTCCTGTGGCCACCGAGCCATTGGAGACGTTTTTGGGCACGGGACCTGAGGTGGGTCCATTGCCACCTGGTGGTGGAGCTGCTGCATTGTACGGCGCATAACCAGGTGCTGGTGGCTGGGCGTTATCTAAAGGGCAGGACAAAAAAGGGAAGGAAGTGAGAGGCATCATTTAAAAACGAATAAAACGGATACGTCGACACGATCACAAACTTAAAAGCCTGTTCTATTCTCCGGGTACTATGCTAGAAATGCATCACTTACGATAGTTGCTGGGCGGTGCAGCGGTGTAGGGGTTCATGCGATTGCCATTCATGTTATGCTTGGTGGGTCCACCGCCATAGTTCTGTTGATAGCCACTGCCAAAGTTTGGTGGTGCCGGCTGTTGTTGTTGTGGTGGTGGCGGTTGATGCGGCGGCGGACCTTGTGTCAGTGGCATGGAACCGGGCACTGGTGGTGCCGCCGATGCAGGCATATTCCAATTACCCACCGCTGGTGGTGGTGGACCACCGCGATGATGATTCACAGGCGGCACACCAGGTGTGGGCGGTTGTATGACACCCGGCGGACCGCCCCACTGATTGGCATGCCACTGTTGGGCACCTGGCGGTGGTGGCGGTGGTGCATTCCAGCCATTCTGTGCAGGCGGATAGGCATTCCAGGCGTTCATCTGCGGCGGCGGCGGTTGCTGGTAATAGGGCTGCATCGGAGGTGGTGGTCCCCAATAGTTGTAGTTTGGTGGCGGTGCCGACATCGGTGGCGGCGGTGGTTGATGCTGATACGGCGGCATTTGCTGTGGTGGAGGCACTGGGGGACGGTAGCCGGTCGGGGGCATGTTTGGCTTGGGCGGCGGTTGTTGCTGATGTTGCTGCTGCTGCATTTTGTTGCCATTGGCGGCATTGGGACCTTGCGACATGCGATCCTTCTTCTCCAGATTGTAGATGGACTTTTTGACATCGACGAGCACGTATTTAATGGAGTGTTGACGCTGAACTGCAAACACATACAGATTTTGGTTATTTAAAATTATTAGATGAGATTAACCGTCTTCAGGATACTCACGTATTGCCTTGTCCACCGCATCGTAGTCATCAAACTCAATGAAAGCAAAGCCTCTGCGCTTGCCCGTGGTCTTATCTGTTAGCAACTTGACGGAAACCACATTGCCAAACTGGTGAAAGTATTCCCGTAGACAGTCCTCGTCGTGGTTATCCTTTAGACCACCCACAAATAGCTTTTTCACCGAGATATTTGTCTCGCGTGTTTCACGCTCCGGGCGTGGCAATGCGCGTTTTGCCTCGACAGTTCTAGATAAAATTAGATGACACATTTACACATTTACGATTGACAAACAACAATTAGATGATTATTCCGCACGTACTTGCCGTCGATGATATGAGGTCGGTTCTCTTGGGCCGTATCAACCATAGCGGACTTTGTATAGGTAATAAAACCAAAGCCACGCGATCTTTTAGTTGCCGCATCCCGCATCACAACAACATCCACGACCTTGCCCCATTGCGAGTAGAAGACTTTGAGGCCCTCCTCTGTGGTATAGGGCGCCAGGCCGCCTATGAACAGCTTGCGCAAATGCTCCAGCTCGCAAATGTCCTGCAATTACAAAAAACAACACAAACAGTTAGTCAAATAATTATTTTCACTTGTACAAAATTCAAATCTTAGCTTAATTTACTTAAAACCAAGTTTCTTGTTTGTGCATATTTAAAAAATGTGTGTATTTTGAATTTGTCAAACAATTACTTGACCAACTGTCTGTATTGATGAGTGTGTATGTGTTAGTTTTTCTGCTTTTGGCAGTGTGTGAGTGCGCTGTGCGGCGTATCGTTGTTGAATTTCAATTGCAACTTACATCTTCGTCTTTGATTTCAAATATTTCCGGTGTCGCTTCCTCAGAGGAGTCCTCCAATTTGATAACTTGTGTTGTCTTTGCCATATTTGGCGCACGTTTCATAAAATTTACAAAAGAAATGCAAACCGCAGCTCGTCAGACAGACAGACACGCACGCGAAGAAAAAGTTAAGTTGTTCAATTGAGCTGTTCACAATAAGCTCAATGAACGGTTCATTAAAATAAACGTTTAGCGAACTGAACTAAAAATCCCAACATTTGCTCTCGAGTCCACAGTTTTTTTTGGTAGCCCTGGCTTGTTATTGTTGCGCAAATCAAAACACATACGTATGTGTTCTCGAAGTATATCATAAAAATTAACATTTTGGCTAAAACAATACAGCAGGTGCTACAACTGCAACAACAGCAAATGCAGTTAAAGCTGGTAAGTTGAATAATTGCATTGGAGCGGACTATGACGGCAATTGTTATGGCGCATTAAGAGCTGTGTAAATGCTGTGAAAAAGCCAAAACAAGTTGTCAATTTTTGTGAATTGCGCTTTAATTCTTAATTGCTCGTTCAATTGCCTACATTTGGGCCAAAAAAAAAAAATCTCTCGTTGTATATAAAAAAATTAATTTAAATGACCTGTATTATAATTGAACATTTTACCCAGTAGCCTTGTTATAATTTTTTTTTTTGCTGGTCACACTTCTTTTTCGCGCCACCTGCTGTATACATTTTGAACTATTAGGTTAAAGAATATTTTTAAAACACAAATTGATTTTTGAAAATTACACATTTTTTAAAATAATATTTATTTGTTAAAAGTGAAATTGAATTTACTACTTTCATTTTTATTTATAAATTTTTTAGTTCAAAATTATATTATCTGGAAATTATTGATAATAGCAGCATTTTTATGCTTATAAGTAAAAATCAAACAGCAAATTTTCATTATAATTTTAGTTTATTTGCAAGTGTTTCGCTCAACACAAAAATATTTGATATTTAATTTTTTGATAAAAGATTTATTATTTTTGTTAAATTACATTAATTTAATTTTAAGTGTTTCGCTTAACATATTATTGATAACTAATTTTTTTTTATGAAATAAATAATTTTAATTTTATTGTTAATTCTTTTATTTTCAAGTGCTTTGCTTAACATAAAAATATTTGATATTCATTTTTTGTGGCATAATAGTTTAAAGCTCCGCTAAAGTTGCCAAATCTGAAGTGCTAGCATGTATTAATAAGCGTCGGTGGTGGCACAAAACGGCGGCTATGTTGTTGCTCCTGCTGCTGCTGCTGTTCCCTCTGCTGACTGGGATGCAGTACCTCCTGTTGGTGGTGGTTGAGGTGCCGCTGTTGGTCTTCCATGTCAGCATAATTTATGTCCTTTACCAGCGCTGGCGCTGGCAACAAAGCCGGCAATGCCGCTGGCGTTCCATAGTAGCCCACGCCCACTCCGCCTCCGACGCCCGGGGCTGCAGGTGACGTCGCGTAACTCGTTTGTCCCATAATAGTGCTCATAAAACCATTGGCCACGACAAAGTTCCTGCAAATTGATTGTATCTTGTCAAGCCAAGTTTTTTTTTGTTTGTTGATGAACCCAACACAGACCCCTGTGTCTACACCCCCCTGCTCCCGTACTGCCTACTCCCTACATAGGTAGCAATGTATCTAATTGGGTTTGTGTGCGCGTAAATGTCGTAAAATTAATTTCGTGTTAATTTTATGTGAGTACATCAATTAAATTTGTGACATTCCTTTGAATTACTTCCGTGGCAAATTTTAGGACAAGCACAGCACCAAGATGAGTGGTTGTTCTCTTGTAAGACCCTGTACTTAAAAGGTATAGAGTGTTTATAAAGTTTGTCAAAAAGGAAATGTGCGTAACATGCAAAAGAAGGCGTGGCAGAACCAATATAGTAAATTTATTCAAGACAAATAGACGAAAGTTCTTTGTTTTGAGACAAAAATTTTAGTTTTAGACATTTGATCTATATTTTTTTTTATTTTGTAATCCTTTTATTCTTCAAAGCTTTCTTATTTTAAACGTAATGATTAAAATTTGTATATTCTGGATTTTTAGAAAACAGTTTTTTAATTAGTGTTGATCTCAGAGACTATAAGAGCTAGAGCTACAAAAGTTGCTGAGAATACGCTCAAAGTTTTTAGCCTTTTTTTTTTCAAATTTTGCCACACAATCTTCTGCCCTGACATATCAAAAAAACAACCTACAAGTGAGATATAGAAACTATAGTCTTAAGATTCAGATTTATAATAATTTTTTTTAGAAATTGTTTAAATTTTTTGTACAGGGTCTTCTTCATTCGGGTTCTCCCGATTGTATTCTTTACTACTCTGCAAGAGATGCCTTCTAGTTTCTTCGTAGTTTTTGATGGGCACCATTCCAAAAATCGTTACTCACCTGTAGTGCTGATCAATTTGGGCTTTTTCAATGCGCTTGTCCTTGGCCCGACGATTCTGGAACCAGATTTTGATTTGTGTCTCCGTTAGACGCAACGTCTCCGCCAGCTCAAAGCGGCGACTCCTCGAGATGTATTCATTGCGATGGAACTCGACTTCCAGTCTCAGAGTCTGCTCCGTGCTAAACGTGGTGCGTTGTCGCCTCTGTCGTCCCTCCTTGCGTCGCCGACGAGCCACTGAGAAATAATAAAAAGGAAACAATTTGTCAGTAAATAAGTTGCACGAATTCCCAACAATAGTTCAAGCTGACAATGGAGAGATGTCGGAGCGAAATTAATCTTACATTAATAAACCATCAAATTGAGCTCAACCCCTGCACGAAAAATTCATATATATCTTTATTTCAGTTGCGTGTGAGCAAGTTAAACAAATAATTAACCAGGCTTGCGCCCCCGCACTGTTTGCCTCCCCTCTGGTCTCTTTTTTCCACTATATTAAGCGTTTTTACTGATCGCGTTTATAGCGCACATTAAACTGCATTTTACACGTGTTTTTCAACTGCCCATTAGCATCCTGCCTCGCATTCCCTCATCTTTCCTTTCCCCCTCACATGCTCGCATCCTCCCAACCCTCCCCGTTTCGGGCTCAATCTGAGCCGGGAAACTTTCGACAATGCCAACAGCTGTCTGCCGTCCTCCCATTGTTATTGTTGTTCTTCTGCCTCATCATAATTATACACTACCTCTGAGGGCAATGTAAATTCGACAAGTTTTTACTTCTCGTACAAAAGTATATTTGTTTTTTAAGTCTAATAAATTATTGCTTAAATTTATTATATTTTATTATACTATTTTATAAAGAAATGACCCCGAATTAGACCGTCTCACAGGTCGAGTCTCGCAAATTTCCGTTTTATTGCACTATAAAATTTTAGCTTTCTAGGTTTAACCGTTTGGCCTACACGTGAATATGTGTACAGGAATGACACAGAAATCGATTTCTGTATCACCCCGGATAGATATATTTTTCACAACTACTAACCATTGTTTTTATTAATAAAAATCTACCGAATTTTTAATTTTTTATCTTTTGGAACCTTTTTTTCAGTTATTTAATAAAATGATAATTTAAATTTAAGTTGTTAAATTATTTATTTAATACCCAGTTTTATAATGAACCGACTGCAAAGGACTTTAAAACCAGATATAAATTTTTATGTCAAATAGAAGGTTTCAAAAATTAGTTTAGCTTCTTTTAAAGCAGACATGTTAAAATTAAGAATGTCATAGATATACCCTAGACATGGGAACAGATTAGGTAATACAAAAAAAGGAAATATTATTTTCACACTTTTTTTGGATAAATGTAAATTAAAAAATAATTCATTTGCAATGCTTTCCTTTTCTATGATTTAGGGTCTGTGGGTATTAGGTATTAGGGTATACAGTTGTCACTATGTTACGAATAGTTTTCGTATTTTGGTTGTTTGCATTTGATTGTGACGTCAATGTTAGCCAAGCGAACATTATGCTTGAGCCACGCCCATTGTAATTGTTTGTTTCCCTTACGCTGATTACCGCCTAATTGTTGTTCTCCCCCTCACTCTCTATTTGTCCTGGTCTCCTGAAAGTGGGAAATCTGAAAAGTTTTTTCACTTTGTTGTGGGTGCGAGAGACGGGGCTAATCTCCGGTTTTCGCCTGATTACCCTTTGCCTGACTAACTTCCAACTTGCCTAAGCTCTGCTTTGGCTTACAACGTTCTTCCTCTTGTTCTCCTCTCTTTTTTTTAAATCACGTGTGAAATTCGATATGACAAGTGTTCTTTTGGGGACACAGCGCAAGTGTCTCGCTTTCCCTCTCTGTCTCTCGGTGTTTTTTAGGTTTCCTGTTTGAGCTCAATTACAATGCTTATTTTTTTGAACAGCTAACTTAAAAGCAGGGATTGTAATGATTACAATTTTTAAATTACCAATTTAAAAAAAAGAAATTCAAACAAAAAAAATGTTTTGATTTTTGATCTAAATAAAAAGATTATGAAATAATAATTAAGTTTCAACAGTCATAGAATTACTTGTGGATTTTTATCAACAAGTTGGAAAGGAATTTTTTAATTCACGATGTTGAATTTAAATCTAAAAAATTGCAATTTTTTTTATAAAAATTAAAAACAATAGTTATTATGTGGCTTTTACAAAACAATTAAAAATCAATTTCAGAAATACTCTATAAGAAATACTATGTCAACAAATTTCCAATTGATCCAGATAATATTATTAACTTTGATTTAAATAACTCGTAATTACGATCCCTGAATTAAAGTGATGCACTCTGAAAAGCTTATTATCTCTTGATATGTAAACATATCTTAAACCACTGTGCATTCTAGATTTCCGAAACCCTTAACGAGCGACCTTTAAGCGTTAATACCGCAAGTAAATGCGAGTTTTTACAGCTGAATGCATTTTAATATTTTCTTAATTTCTTTTTTCTTATAACTCCCTCTCACTTCACTCTCTCTTTTCTTCGCCTTCGTTGCTTTCTTATTACGAGTACACTTCTGCTTCGACTGCGTTTTTCTTATACTTTTTTTCATGATTTACAGCAAACTTCAATGATATTCAATAGCTTTTTTTGGAGCTGAGCATTTTTTTGAGTTCCTGCGGAACTAATTTTTTCTTTCAAAGCTTTTAAATTTTTGCACCTGCATTTGTGTCAGCGTGTGAAAGTGCTGACACTTCCCTTGCTTTTAATTGACAAATTTTTAATCATTACAGATCTAAATTCAATGCCTGCTCCCCTGTGCTTCCGCTGTGCGCGCTGCTTTTTAATGGGCTACTCCAGAGCAAGATTAGCGACAGCTTTTCCAGCCAGGCATATGGCGGATAAAAAGGAATCAGATATAAAGGTAAGTTTTAGAGCTTTAATGAGCTTTTACTATTATATTATCAACTTAAGAGCTGTCCTCTGCTTTTATACATAACAACATATTTTAAGAGCTTTATCTATTACGAATATTTGAGCTTTAATTTGTTTATATTATCCTAACAAAATATAAAATGTTTGTTGGTTGAATTAACTTTACAATGTTTAAACTTGCCTATCACAGGTTTTTTATAATCGAGCTTTCACTATTTTTTTAGATTACTATTTGGAGATAATATGTTTAAAATTTCCTTTAAGAGCTATTCTTTTAAGTCACAGAAATGTTCTAACTAAATTTAAAAGTGCAGAGAACAATTTGTAGAGCAATAAAATGCTTTACTGTTCTCTTATGAGTTTTTACTCGTTTTAAAGTGCTTCTAGTTACTTCAAAACTCTATTATTTTAACTTCAAAGAGCTTTCAATATCTTTACTTTATGTTACATAACTGTTTTAAGAAAACTTTGAAGAGCTTTTGTAATAATCATCTGAATTAAATAAACTTGTATAACCCTGTGGTCGCTTTAAAGAGCTTAATTAAGCTTTTTGAAGCTTTAATTCGTTATTCTTAAAGAAACTATCTACAATGTTTTCCACAGATTCCCCCGGAACCCACAACCTGCTGTATGTCTGGATGCGCCAATTGTGTGTGGGTCGAATACGCCGAGACCCTGGCCAAAATACTGGGTGATAATGACGAGCGTGCTCGTGAAATTGTTCTATCCAAAATAACCGATCCTAATCTTAAAATGTTTTTGAGCGTCGAGCTGCGAAACTTGAAGCTTATCCGAGAACAAAAAACAGCAGCAGCAGCAGCAAAAGAAAAGCCAAAAGAAGCACCAAAATAGTTCAAATTCTAGCACAAAATTATAAGTTAAAAGTTAATAAATTATTAAGTCGGGTCAAGTTTTAACATACTCTAATAGCAGCTTTATAGGAGTTGAATTTCTTAACAGATACGGAATTATATGACCGCTTACTACTGATTTATCTGTTGTACAACTGTCTAGTCTGGAAAATATTGAGAATTTTATCTATCTCATAAATTATTTCTTATGATCGTCTTGACATTGAAGCTGTAATAAACTTTGTTGAACAGTCGTTCCTATATGAAATAGTATACTCCTTCGATCTTAATGATTAGCAAAATATTTAAGTTACAACGCAGAGTTTATTAACTACAAAATAAGTTTTTTGACTAAATTATTGTATTATTATTGTTCAAGTTAAGTACTTGCTTTATAAGAAAGGTGTTTTAAATGAAGTTTAAGATTGTCATTATTTTCAGGGAATCCATACAATAAAATATGTTGATGATATAATCTTTTGAAAAGAAAATAGTACTTATATTTTGAATGAATTGCGCAAAATGTTTAAAGTTTTGTTGTATATATTTTTTTACTTTAAAAAATAATTAAAAATGTTTTTAAGTAAATTCACAATCAATAATTTAAAGCAATAATGAAAAATCGAATGACAATGATAAATTATATACTCACAAAATGCTGAAAATCCAGCTGTTATATGGGGATCCGTAGAAAAAGCAGGAAATGGCAAAGCCGTCGGGGAAGTTCCGGAAGTGGAAATTGCCCTATAAGACGTATACTCCGCCGGAGTTGTATGCAATTCGTATGCCGGACAACTGATGAGGGAGACGCGTTCATCACTTATGGAAATATCCGGCGAGGATACGCTGCCGCCATCACTTTGATAGGGAGTCTCCATATGGGTGCCGACATCGATGTCACCGTTCTCACTCTTGTGCGTTCGCGTTTCGAGATGACCGTAAAGACGCTCGAAGAATTGACGCGGCGAGGAAGGCCGCTGCGGCGGGCTAACTATTACGGTTTCTATGGGAGTCGGAGATTTTTTAATCTCTGGATTTTGTTGCAACATTTTGAAGCACTCGATTCTCGAATCTAATTACGTATTATTTATGGATAAGCGTCCTGAACTAATCACCTCAATAATCGTCGAGCGACTGAACTTGACGTTTACTTCCGACGTCGACGTCGATGTGATGACCAAAAAGGACGAAATTGGTCAAGCAGCGGCGCTTTGCATATTTTCTGGCACACATTAAAAATCAACAAGCCGCTTCAAATTGTGGTTAATAAAAAATATGTGAGGCGCCACAACTGCATGCACGAAAAAAAGAGCGTTGCGCTCATTGGCCAACAGTTTGGTGCAACCAACCCTTGTTTATTTCCGATTTTCGAATGTCCGTTAAGGGTAGCAAACAGGATAAGCGCCGCCCCTTTCAGCATAGCAACTAGCTTCTTACGACTCCGACTTGACTCTGACAAGCTAACTGATATGCAACTCAAAGCTAGTTGCAGCGTTGTATTGAAATACATCGAATTCATTAGTCGAACCAGCTGATTTAGAAAATACACGTAATAAATTCAAAGAGTTGATTTATACCAATTAGGATATAGGCAGTAAATAAAATTTATTAATTTACTTTTAAAAATGTTAACATTTTTATGTCAAAAATATCGATATTTTGATGAAAAAAATAAATTGAACGTTAGTAATTAAATTTAAATGCAGAATGAACTAGGGTTTGGCCCATGATCAAAATGATAATCGGCATGATTTTTTATTGATTGCTAAAATTTAATATTACAAATTTTTAATTTTTGAAAAAGTCAAAGGGGGCAACACTCAGAATGAATTTAGAGAAGGCAAACCATAGCCGAAATGACATTTCGGTTGAAATCGGATCAGTTTTAGCCACAGTTGCCAGTTAAAAAAAATCGGTAAAAAAAAAAACAGCCAAAACTTTTTTTTGCAGTTCATGTTATTTTTGCATTTAATTAAATAAAAATATTTTTTTTCCCAAACACAATAATTGCAAAGTATTTCAAATTAGGGCTTACTTCGGGCCGTTTTTTCAATGTACTTATTAACTGCATTTAAGATATAAATTTACATTTAACAGTAATTTCTATATATTTTACGTCAAAATATTTTTTCAATAGTTATTAAACACCATATATAGACATTGAAAAAAATGGTCTTAATCTAGTGATAATGTAATTAAATAAAAAAAAATGTGTACTTCAACCTAAAACTATGCAAAGTCTCTGATTCTTAACATAACCAGTGCTGCCAGTTTAGCAATTTAGTTGCTAGATCTGGCAACTTTTAAAAAAATTTGCAACTTTTTTCTTTAAAATGCTATTAGCCACAAATCTAGCAACTTTTAATTTTCCTTTAGCAATTTTAGCAACTATATTAAAAAACTAGCAATTTTTTATTTTACTTTAGCAGTTTTGCTTTTTTTTATTCTTTTGCAAATGATTGCAAAAATTTCGATTAACAATGGTTCACATTGATATCGGGATTGGTATTTAACTCAGTTGTTCGATATATGAACAAGTTTTTGCGCGCTCTTGCTTCCTGTGTTTTAAGATGCCGAAAGTTTATAAACAACATTTTCGAGATGCCTGGTTGCAAAATGAGGAGTTTAAGCAATGGATTCGCAAGGATTCCACTGACCCAACGAGAGCATATTGTGCGTATTGCAAATCAGTAATTGGTGCAAAGCTTTTTGACATCAATTTTGGGCGGAAGTCCTGAAATACAAAGACGCTGGAAACAACAACCCATTTAGTGGCTTAGCGGGATTCGCCCTCAAAATTCTTTCAATGGTCAATCCCGGTCGAACGCCGAAGTGGAGCGTATATTCTCTCAGATGAATATAGTAAAAAGCAAATTACGCAACGCGATGAGCCTAAAAACATTAAATGCGATATTGTATATAAGGTGAGATTAAATTGAAATAATTATAATAGAATTACAAATTTAACATGAAACTTCAAATATTAAAACAGGTATCGACTACACAGACATGGAAAATGTTGCCACAATTATGTTTTGCCATATGAGTACTTGACTCAAATTACTGGAAATGAAAAGTACTCCGATTTAAGTGAAGCTGACGACCTAGACAACATCATAAGTTCTCTTAATCTTGTTTGAAATAAAAAAACATGTTCCTTTTTAATTAAGATCTGTTGTTTCTTAAATACATAATATATAATTAAAAACAAACATTTAAGTAATTTAGCAATTTTTTTGGCTATTTTTTTTAAATTTTTAGCAATTTTTAGCAACTTTTTTTTTAAAATCTAGCAATTTTAACTAAAATGATTCTGGCAGCACTGAACATAACTGATAAGAAAAGAGCCAATTATAAAAAAAAATGTCATTGCGCCAACAGGGAAAAAAGAGCCAATTTTGGCCCAAAAACGCCAATTGTGGCAACCGTGGTTTTAGCAGTTAAGTGGTTTTAATAAGTGGTTGGTTGAACAATCTCTTACTACATACACCACAGTGAATTTTTGGACCCACCCCCCCAAAAATGTAGAATTATTCTTTAATGGGGAAAGTATAAAACTACTTCGACTAATTTGAATTCCTTCTGCTCTATTACTTTTTAAATTTTTTATTCAGTTTTCAAAATATGTGAAATCGAAGAAAACAATTAACTTTTAAACTTTCCACATGGGCATATTCGAAAACTTAAAATATGAACGAATGTGCAATTATTAAACATATTTATTTTATATACAATGCTTTTGTTTTAAAATATATAAAAATAATGTAAGAAAACAAGTGTAAAAAATGTGGGTAAAAATATTTCAGCTTTTAAGGAAAAAAAAATTTTTTTTTCAGATTTTTAAAATCATTTTGGGGACCGTGGATCCAACCACCCATTTGTGGAATTTACCATCCCCAAATTAGCATCAAAGTACACTACTAAATATCTAGTTGCCTTTAGTAAGATTTATTATTCAGTTGGGCCGAATCCCGGCGGTACTGCAATACCGGGCCAACCCGTGACAGAGGTGGAGCAAGCCCCTAGCACTCCGTCTATTTCCAAAAATCAGTTTAACATTTGTTGTTCCCCAATGGGGAAACTATCAGATGTTAAGCTGATAAGAACAGATACTACACTTTGATCTTAGCCATAAGGCCGAGAAGCGATAACTTTCAACAGAAAACAAGCAACACTCCATTAGTAAACAGCTAGAACAAGTTGAGAATTTGAGGGTAGCAACATGAAAAGTATAACAGTGCTGCAAAACACGAACAAATAACTTCATATTATGTGGTGTTTTCTAACGAAGCATTCAATGGCCGTGTTCACCAGAACTAATCAATCAGTAATCATGTATTTTGTTTGTTCGATAACAAAGCATCACATCACAGAATTTCAGCGTACTATTTTGGTGATGAATTTTCAGTCATCATACATCACAAAATTTGAAATCATGATTGCTAATCACTGCATTTCACCAGAATAATCATGCAAATTTCATCGATTTTCTGTTGTCGATTTGTTCTGGTGAACATGGCCAATGTTATTGCAACATATCGATATTTTACGAAACAATATAAAAAAGAAACAGATAACATAAATTGCTGAAAGTTTGGTTTGCAAAAATGCAATATAAATAAAATAAATAACATTAAATCCGGGTTGTCGGAAATTTTCGTATACATCGACCTATACAGCGATGACTCTAAATTGGAAGTGTTTTAATTTTAAATTCATTGTATCTAATGCTTAAATTATTTATTGCAAAACGTTAATTATTATTTGTTATTTAATTATTAGTTAACTGTATCTCCATAATAGAAAACAATAGCGCCAATAATATCGCACAATTATATCGATACTAACAAGTCTTTTGATATATCGTTGTATTATCATCAAACCTTATTGAACCTATCGGTATTGTCTGCCATCTCTACATTATATTTGGCTGTACAAAAAAAAACATTTTTAATTTCAGCAAACGAATAAAGTTTAAATAAAGTATGTCGTATCAATTATATCGCAATACCACGCTGGGTAATACCCTACAGGAGAGTCTCGACGAGCTTATTCAGGTGAGTTCAACATCTTAAGAATGCAATAAATTAAAACAACAACTCAAGCTGCGTCGCAGACAATCAAGACAATTTGCGAGTTAAATATAAATGTAATTGTTGCACATTTCTCATAAATTCTCGAAGTGTATGCACTTAAAATCTTTAAAAATGCATCACTTACTTCATTTGCAAAATTAATAACAATTTTGTTTCGTTTTTTAGTTTTTTTTTCTTTACCATTTTGCGCTGTTGTAAGAATTACAGTATGTCAAGTATTTGTGTGGGTAAAACAACATGTTGAATTTTTTTTAATAAATACAGTCTTCTATATTTAAATTGCACCAATAAAACAAGAAAAGGTTTTGTGAGCATTTTTTCATTTGTAAAAAAATTTATTTGAGCAACTGTAATGTTTGTATTGTGTGCCTATAATATAAACATTTTATTATATTTTCAGTATGGACAGATAACTCCCGCATTGGCCTTCAAAGTCCTGCTGCAATTCGATAAAAGTATTAACAACGCATTAAATCAAAGAGTTAAGGCTCGAGTCACGTTTAAGGCGGGCAAACTAAATACGTATCGTTTTTGTGACAACGTCTGGACCCTCATGTTAAACGACGTGGAATTCCGTGAAGTGCACGAGTTCGTAAAAGTCGACAAGGTGAAAATTGTGGCCTGTGACGGCAAAAGTGCCGACTTTAACTGACAGCAAGAGAAGCAGCCGACAAACAACGTTGCAACGCATTCTACTCTTTAAGCTACAATTATTCATAAGGTTGATTTGGTTGATTTACTTTGACCGAAATCATTATATTGGGGAAGTAAACCTTTAATTCATAATTTGCTGTAAATTGTTTTCTTAATATCTATTCATATAGTTTATAAGTACTTTAAAACACATGTATGGAATAATTGATGTAAATTTATCCATCGAAACTAGTTTGACTTGAATTTGAATTTACCCGCTGCCTTTATGGTTGTCTATCGGTGTCAATAATAAAATGTTAACAACCCCTTAACAGCGCACAGGAACTATTTAGCGAGCACAAGAGCTGTCAGTTTATTCATTTAATTAAATTATATATTTTTTAATAAATTAACAGCGCAGAAAATCTATCATTGAGTTAATTATATAAAATATTTGTCTTGCTAAAATATTTTGTATCTTTTAATTAAAAATTTAATTAGTTATTATAATCGATAGCTTAGCAACTCTGCAACAGCCGCCTAAAGCTAACAGCAAGAATCGTTACATTTATAAATGGATTCTGAATTTAATTATATCTATATTTACTTAAATAATATATCGTTTTGAGCAATAAATAGCAAAAAAAAAAAAAAAAAAAAAAACAAATTAAAAAAATTTATATATTTTTAAAAAAGTTATAAATGCGTCGTGTTCGCACTAGAACGATAGCCACCTTGTGTGCCAAAGCTGCCACATAGTGACAATATCAAATATCTTCTCTTTCGCTCTTCACTTGTTACTTTCTCTCATAAAATATCGATAGAAAATTGGTACCATGTCATTTCTTTAATAAAATTAATTATTTTCAAAAATTAACTATAAACTTTGTAAGTTTAAATTCAAAAAAGCAACAAATTTTAAAATTTTCTAAAATGATGAAGTTCACTTAAAAATTTGTTTGGTGTACGACACCCTTCGCGTAGTGAAGTTTAGTAAGAAATTCTGAAAAAAAATCTTAAAAATTCAACAGAAATTCGAGTGCAATTTTCAAAATTCTGGCTTCAAAATTAAGCAAGTTCCTAATTTAGTTCACTGTTTTTTCAATGAGTTAACTAGGATTTGAGTTATCCGTGGTACCTGATATGGCTGCCACCTTTTTTTTGCCAAGCTTAGCCAGGGCTGCCACATGATTTTTTTTTTACCGTCAGGCAACTTCCTTAGGCAAAAGCAAAGCGAGTGAGTGAGCGAGAAGTGAAGAGTGAGTAGCTCCCTCCAAACGAGAAGTACTCATTCGGTTACTAAACGCAACAACAGCGCGTCGTGTTCGCACGGATACCGCCGCTTAAAGCAAATCTAGAATTTTTGAAAACGGCAAGTTGTTAATTGAATCGGTCGAATCGCAATAATTTTGATAGTCGTTACTAAAATATAATCTGTACGTGCTAATAAAATTCGTAGTCAAACGCGAATGCATGTTACAATCGCGAGATGCAGCAAATGTTGTTTAACTGCGACAAGTGAAAAAGGGTGTAGAAACCGTATGAAAATCTATTTATTCTCGATTGCAAGCAAAGTTGCTAAATAAATTGTTTTTCAAAAAGGTAAAAAATATGCAATGTGTGATTATAATGAAAAATCCACTTGCCTTCGGCTTGTAGGTGTATCTACATCCACATGCACATATATAAATGTTAATTTACATACATGCATGTCTGTGTGTGTGTATGTAGGTGTTTGTGTGGAATTATTAGTTGGTCTGACTGAGCGCAGAGAAAACGGAAAAGGAAAAGGCAAAACGCATACAAAAAAATAAATACATATATAAAAGTGCATTCATCTTGAAACTGCGCGTGTTAATTTTGTGTTTGATTTTTGAGCAAAAGAAAATAATAACAGTGAATCGATAAAGTGGCCAAGTTGTTGTTGTTGTTGCAAAGCCCTTGAAGTGTTGCAGAAAAAATACCTGCATACACACATACATATGTACATACATACGTAGAGTGCCGAGAATGGAAAACAAAGCGCACAACGCAAACGACGTTTTTATTATTATTGTTGTTGTTGTTTTTGAAGTGGCCGAAACTGCATGATTAATCCATATAGAATATAAACAATAAATACACACATACGTTTGTTTCTACCTTTTTTATTGTTTACAACCACATATTGTTTTGTTATAAATTTTATGACTTTCTTATTTCGTTCTTGTTTTGTTTTTTCTTTTTCTGTCTTTGTTTTGCGTTGTCTTTCAGTCCAATTGGACTCCCGCAGCTTCTTAAAAGAATTTTCATTATTCCAATTTCCAAAGTGCAATTGCAATTAACAATAACAGCAACAAATTCCAATCAAATTAATTTCAACAAAATAATTTTATTTAAATTAAAAAGGTTTAAGAAGACATCGTCAAAATTGATTTCCGTCGGATCAAAATCTTTACCTCAAAACTGGATTATAATAAATCCGTTGATATTGGCTCGCAGCAGGAAAACAATTCTGGGGTAACCAACAAAATGGTCAAACGGTAAGTTAAACACAAATACATACACCAAATACATACATATATAGTACATTACTATACATATGTAAAATAAATATTGTAACAAAATATTAAAAAAAAAACAAAATACATTTTTTTTATATTTTAAAAATAAAAATTTAAAAAGGTATTAATTTTTTTCCAAATAAAATGAACGATTTTACGAATTAGTTTAATAAATCAACTATTAATAAAATAAGGATAAATAAAATAAAAAGTAAATAAATAAAATTGATAAAAAAAAAGGTTTTTCCATGTATTGTTTTGCTTGTCAAAATAATTACTGTATGTGCTGTACGTCATTCAATATTGATAAGCATAATGCATTTCCTTATCAACGTTGCTGCTGCATTAACAGTTCATTAACCCATTTTGTATTGCCAAGAAATTAGCACCCGCCCATGCGCATTATTATTTCCCTCCAATCGTAGACATATTATTATTTTATATGGAAGTCTATTTTTAGAATTATTTGGATTTATTACCGTGTGTGTGGGTCTGTTGAACTTCTTCTTCTTCTAGACTGACTGATAAAAAAACGCAATTTGTTTCTGTTAATTGTTTAGCGAGAGAGTGGTGGGGGAGAGGGGGGTTGTTTTTAACTACGTCGCATTCGTATTTACAGTCTGTATTTAGAGTTTGTCGGAATTGACTTTAACCATGTTCCGAGCTCCACCAACAACCCCCAATGCTGACAAATCAACAACAACAAAAAATTCAAACAAAAAAACACACCCCTCAGCAGCTGCAGCAGCCACCACCAAAAAGAGAAACAGAAACCAACAACAAAAACACATATCCAACCAAACTGGCGACAAGCGTCGTCGCATAAATTTTGTTGTGTGCGTTTTTCGAAAAATCAAAATGTAAAAGCACAACAACAACAACCACAAGAATTTAAGAAAAGCCAACGCGGCAACAGCTCAACGCATGCGCCTGACGTCATAACAATAAAAAGGAAAAAACAACAACAACAATAGCATCATGTCTGTTTTTGTCTGCAATTTGGATTTTCTACACAATTTTATGCTTTCTCATCTGTTCTGAACACACTCCAAAATAACAGTTCTAAAAAAAAAAACACAACAACTACAGCGTTGAGTAGGAGAACGACAGCATAAATAACTGCATACGTTGCACTCTCTCTCTCTCCCGCTTGCTCGCGTGCTTTCTTTATACCTTTACACAATTACATACACACACATATTTAAGTAGATGCTCTTTGTCTCTCATGTAATTTTAGATGTTAGCGACGATTTGCCTTTACTTCCATTACTTTGTAGCGTTGTTGTTGTTACTTCTCGTTCTCAGCAGGTTCTTGTTGCATTATTACAGTTGCTTTTCGGCCCCCCACCATAGCCCTAAACCACCACATAGGCAGCAGCATCACTAAGAGCAGCAACAACAAGAACAACTGCAGCGATTCTTGTCTTTTGTTGTGTTTTTACCTGCTTTGTTCGCCTTTTATTTTGACCACACGAGTGCAGTTTGTAGTGGTTTAGTTCCTGCTTATTTATTATAGATATATTTATCTAATCGTTGTGATTGTCTCTCGCTCTCACTCTCTTGCTCTCACTTCCTGTTGTTCTTGCTGTTTACCTGTTCGCCTGGTTGTGCTTGTTCTTGTTGCTGCTTGTCGATCGGCTTCCAGCCTTCCAGTCTTGCATGCGCATATGTATGCGTATTCGAATGTGTGCTTGCATATGCCCGCATTATTGTTGCTGCTGCCTCTGCAGATCTTGGCTGCCTGCATGCGTTATTTTTGTGTTTATTAAATTTTACATACATACATATAGATTCGCATATGTATTGAATGCATGCAAGTTGGCTGCTTGAAAATTTATTTGTCTGCACGCCATTATCCATTATGTATGCATGTGTATATGCACGATGCACTTGTATTTGTGAGAGTCCACGGAGTCACTCTCCACAGTCCACTCCCTCTCTTCTCTCTCCCTGCTGCTGTTTGTTCTTTTCGCTCAGTTTGGCGATTAAAATTAAATTTGAATTCCGTTGTTGTTGTCTGACTGCTGCTGCTGTTGTTGTTGTTGTTGATGTTATTGCTGCCGTTGCTCTGTCTCCGCCTCTCTTTTTCATTGAGCATTGCTTTGTTTTACGACTTCCTTGTTGCCTGGCAGCCAATCTCCAGCATTTCCCTTCCCTCCACTTCACTCCTCTCCACTCCAGTCACCTTCATCATCATTGCATGTTTTTAGCCTGTTGCGCTTAGCAACATTCTGCCCATTTGTTAAGTGTAAATTTATTTATGAAAAGCCGCCATACACACACACACATACACACACACAAGTGTGCATAATTAACAGTTATTATTCATGCACATGATTCATGAAGCTGTTGTTGTGTCTTTTATTGTTGTTGTCTCGATGCTGAATTGGCTTTTGTCAAAGCGTGGGAGCAAGATACTGACCTACGTACTTGTAGATACAAATTTATCTATGAGTGTATAAATGTAACTATTCTAGATAGATTAAAAATGTAAATTCAGTTGAAAATGCAGTATGTGAAATTCTCTAATGTAAAAGCAAATGTATCTTTCCGTCTGAAAATAACAATTTTATAAAGATTAACAGTACATTTGTCCAAGTTAAATTTTATTAGATCCACAGTAAATTTTTCTATTTCACTGTGATCTTGAATAACTTTATTCAAAACAGCAAATTTTTCTTTTGTAATATTCCGACTTTTTCTGCAAATTTGTAGCATTCTAATCTGTTAATTGCAGTTAGAGAAGCTTGACTGTACTTTGGCAGTTGTTCACCTTATTCAATGGGCTTTACTAGTCAAATTAAGCCCTGTGTATCGCTTGTTGTTGCAGACTCTTTGCTCTTCTTTCAATCTAAAGTGCTTTACATTTAGCTCTAGCTTATTTCGTCGTAGACTTAACATTTTGCATTTGTTTGAGAGGGAAAGGCTGACAGCAAAGAAGAAGAAGAAGAAGCTGCTACCGTCAGCAAAAGTTGCCTTTAACATTTTAGCTATTTTTTTTTGCGTGGCAGACAGAATGAGCCTCAAAAGCTGATAAGGTGCAACAATAACAACAACAACAACCATTACACCCAAAAAAAAATTGTCTAAAATTTTAATAGTTATATGTTAGATATTTAACATTTTACTCATGTAATTAAAATGAATTCTGTATTCATATTTCATATAAAAAAGCTCTAAATTAAGAAACAAATAAAAAAAAAAAATTGATTAGAAATTAAAGAAATTAATAAAAAAAAAATATCTTCAAAATTTCTAAAAAAAAAAAACGAAATTAAAACCAAATAGTTATATTTTTCTTGGGTGTAATGCAACAGAAATAAATGAATACAGTCATTCAAGTTAAAATCTGTACACGTGACCTGGTTTTGAAGCTGCAATGCACGCGGACTCTGATTACACACCACACGCTGAGTGTGTGTGTGTGTGTGTATCTATGATAAGAAATGTGTGCTTAGAAGCGTCAACAGAGTCAACAGTCAGCAGTTGAAATAAGTCAACAACATTTCACTCGTCTCGAGATTAAAATTGTATCTTCAAATGCATTAGCAAACTTTGATGTCAAAGTTCATTGTCAAAAATGTTGTTGTGCGTGTTGTTAACTGTAATATTTGCTGCTGACCGAACAGACGATGAGTTCAAAGTTCAACCAGAGCATCTTTTATCTGTCTCTCTATTTTGTTCTCGTTGCTGTTATTGTTGTTGTTGTTGTTGGAAAAGCAATTGCCTTTGCGTGCATTGCCTTTTGAACTCAACTCAAATCCAGGCAAAAATCTCATTTGAAGAGTTTGCGATAAGCAAAAAAATAAAAAATAAAAAAGATTTTCTCGCTCCAGGGTTGCATTTTGACCCACTTAAGGTAGTTGAAGCTGATTTTTTGTGCCGTTTTCAAGTGAAAGTTTTTTGGTCAATTTGGTTTAAGCCATTTTACAGCAATTTACAACAATTTACGACAAATTTGCATTGGGTTCTTCGTGTGAATGTGTGAAAAATGAAAGTGAAAATGCATATGAAAAATTGATTTTAACGATTGGGTCTTAAACGGACCCAAAATTATGGGAAGCAATAGTCAAACATTTATGTTGAGCGGACTATTGAGTATTTTAAATAATCTAAACATTTATTTGAGTTTAATCAACCACACACCATGGAGAAAAAATTGTTAGGTTTCTTAACTTTTTGTTTTGTAAAGAGAAGAAAATATTGACCAAATTATCCGGAATAATTGCTTCAAGAGAAAACCCACTTTTGATAACTAACTAACTATTTTGGTTGTAGAATAGCTTGTAATACTGTTACAAATGTCATTCATCATTTTTAATGCAAAAGATACTGTTAACGGTAATGTTAGCGATCTATGTTAATGTTAAGAAAACTGTTAATGTGAATGTGAGTAAGCTCTCTGTTAAGTTCCAATGCAGAGTCTGCTATAATAGTGATCTATGTTAATGTAAAGAATACTGTTAATGTTAATGTGAATAGGCACGCTGTTAAGTTCCAGTGCAGACTCTGCTAAATTAATTGCATGCGCACTATACAATATTCGGATTTTTAGTCTATTTTGATCCGTAACATATTTGTACACCAAATATTTTTATACAAAAATGAAAGCATTCCGTTGGCAAAAGAAGTTTGCGCAAAAAAGGAAGAAAAATGTAAAAAACTAGATGCAGGATACGCACTGTGTGCCGGATATGAGCGTCGCTGAGTTGCAGTTGCAGCTGCAGCTGCAATGAAAAACTTGCACACATCCTGTGCTGTTGTTGCAACAAAAAAAGGGAAGAAGAAAGAGAGAAAGGAGGGTAGTTATCTTTGAATCACCGAAGATTTGATACCCTTGTGGAGTGCAGCGAGTTGAAAAGTTTTGTGTCAGTTGAAAACGTTTTTTTTATTAAGTGTAATGTATTTTATTACGGAGATATTTAAGACTGAGAGAAAAGTTTTCATAGAACCAGACGGACAGAAAAACATCGAATCAGTTCGTCGACCTGATCAAGAAAACAAAGGAAACAGTAATTTTGTTTGTTTTGTTTTTATTTTTTTTTTTATCACTGCATATATCCTTTTTAGGCTCGTATTTCATGACAAAACGATAGTACCCTCTGCAAGGGTATAAAAACAAGTAGAAGAAGAGCAGCAGAAACTTTTATGTCATGTCGTTGTCATTAATATGCGGAACTCCCCCTTTCAGACCACAGATTGCGGGGAGCGAAGGGGAATTTGACAAACTGACGAACTGACGAGCCAACAAAGCAGCCGACGCGTCATGTCTGGGCTTTGGGGAAGGCGTTGATGAAGGTGCAAGATACAAAGGGGGGCGGGGTGAAAATGGGGGTTTTGGAGTCTGTTCTTTGCTCTGAGCTTTTGTGCATGATTTGACCTTAATTCGCTGTTGGCACATTGCACTTTAAATGCACACAAACACATACACACACACACAGTCACTACTGTCGCGTCCTTTAAGATCTTTGAACTTTTGTTGCGAGCGTTTCCGGTTACGGTCCAAGCATCTTTTGCATCCTTGTTGGCCACTTACAGTAAACCTGTCAGCTCCAAGAATCTTTTGTGCTCAGCTGGGACTTTGATAAGTTTTGGTTACCAGTTTTTTTTTTTTTTTTTTCGATGCGGGCACCCGCAGGAAAGTGAAAGAAAACCATAAGAAAAAACAGACAAGGACGCAGGTTTGCAGGATGTGCGAGTGTCTCTGTCTCTGTCTCTCTCTTGGGTCATTGCACTTAACTCTACTCTTAAATGTTATTCCCTTAAACTGTTGCACTAAAAAAAATAAAATTTTCAATAAATATTAGCATAAATATTGATAAACAACTTTTATTTTATCGTTAAGTATCGTAAATAATAAGAATTTTCTTGAATTCAAAGATCAATTTTTGGAAAAAGATAAAGACTAAATTAAAAAATATCTACAAGTAATTGCTAGTAATATTCATTAATTTTGAAGGCAGCGTAAAGCCTTTAAACTGTATTTGTAAAAAAATCTTAAAATTTAAAGAATATTTTTATGTAAAATACAGAACATTTTTAGAAAACTTGTTCTATATAAGCAGGCATTCTAAGAAGAATTAAGATATAATAAAATTATAAGAATGATTTTCAAGTAAAAATTTTATCATAATTTGTATTTCATATTTTTCCAATTATAATAAAAATTAAAAGCTTCAATTAATTTATCGATTTTAAAAATGATAATCATTACATATCGTCGTCATTAGATATCAACTTTACTAACAATTTATATTTTTCTTCTTTCTCTTACAGGTAAGTTTCGCTTGAATATTTCTGGATACAAAAGCCACACATGACCTATGACCCTTGAAGTCGCCCCAGGGTTTGTCTTTTCTTTCGGTTTCGGTGAACTCATTTAAAATAATTATACTGCAAATGCTCAATGTCTTTCTCAGCTCTTGTTAATTTTATTTAATAAATTGTTTTTGCAAGTTTTTTAAATTTTCAACAATTAATTTCCCACACACACATGACAAAGCACCAAAATGGGGAAATTCCTAGCCCACAATAGACTTCATGACAGACAGACAGACAGACAGAAAGAGAGACATGAATAGTTATTGTTCATATGTTAAATACGTTTTCATTTTGGCAACATTGTGGGCTTGAAGTTTAAGTGTGTCTCTGTCTGCACTTTGTACCGACAATGTGTGGGGTAAAAAGCACTTTGAGCACCTTAAAATAACTCAAATTGTCACAATTGGCCTTGTACACTTTGGTGTTAGCCGGGTTTTTGCTGCTTCTTGTACAGTTAGCTGGCCCATTTTGAGCATACAACTTGGTGAAATCTTCAGAAAACTTTTAAGAGAAATGACAACTATGTTAGACCTATAAATTACATTGGCCGTGTTCACCAGAACAAATCGACAACAGAAAATCGATGAAATTTGCAGGATTATTCTGGTGAAATGCAGTGATTAGCAATCATGATTTCAGATTTTGTGATGTATGATGACTGAAAATTCATCACCAAAATAGTACGCTGAAATTCTGTGATGTGATGCTTTGTTATCGAACAAACAAAATACATGATTACTGATTGATTAGTTCTGGTGAACACGGCCATTAAATTAGATATACAATAAAATTTATAATTTTTTTGAAGATTATAAACTGAAGTGAAGAAGTGTATCCTTATTTTTATTTATGTTTTTTTCATCTTAATTTTAATTTATCGCACTTATTACAATTATACAAAGGAATTATAAGGAATTGTAGCTGCCTACAGGGTATCTACAAGTCGGTCATTCTCTTATTTTTATTGAAATACTCTGCATAGTGATAATTTTTAAAATAGTTTGTTTTGTTTATCTAAAACTCGTTCATTAGGGATTTAGTATTTACTTTAAATACCACAAAATATGTACCTAAACATGTGTTTTTTTAATTACCTTAAAAATAAAACGTGTTATGTTAGTGCTGTTAACTTGGCTTTATTATCTCTCCACTGTTGATGAGTTTTTAACTGCATTTTTGTCTTTTACCTTGGTTCATCCCTTAGTTAACTTGTTTCTGGTATTTTGCTGGTATATGCTGAGTAGATGTGTACATATTTAATACTAAATACGGGCTTGTACATATTTGATGTGTATTTTCTACTGGCTCAAAGCTGGCTTGTTTTCCTGGGTGTTGTGTGCCCATTTAGCGGCCTAATTAATCTGTTTACTTGCATAATTTCCACGTTAGTTAATGCGTAATTGCATTTGTGTGTGCTGTGTGATGTGGGTGTGTTTATCTGTGTGTGTGTGTGTGTGTGTGTGTGTGTGTGTGTGTGTTGTGCGCGTTACTTTTCGCGAAATTTGTTTTTCGAATTGCAAACAAAGTTGATGGAGCGACGATGGAACAACAAAGGCGCGCCTTGGCATTTTGGGGGGGTTTTGTAATACCTGTTACTTAAAAAAGGCAAAAGGGTATATTGTAGTCGTTGGCAGGTATGTTACAGGGAAAAGGAAGCGTCTTCGACCCTACAAAATATATATTGTATATTCTTGATCAGTGTAAACTAGCGAGACTTTATGAGCTAGAGCTACCAAATGTATAACAAAGATTAATACGACACCCACAGTTTTGAAGAATGAACTTTTTACTTGATCATTGGCGTTTTCTATTATTATTATCTAGCATCCTATTTAATCGCATCAAAATTTAAAAAATATAACAATATTTATGACTGTTTTACGTTAGAGAAAAATAAACATAAGCGCCTTGAAGTATGCAGTGATTTTTATACCGCAGGGTCCTAAAACTCTTTGTCCTGACAGACTAGCTAGAAGGCTAGAGCTTGCACACAATTTTAAACTAATTTGTTTCTAAACCATGTAACGGGTGTAAAATAGTCGCGGTATCAGTTGTAGCCTTTTCCGCTTTTCGGTATGTGTCTCTGGGGGCTTTGATTTGTAACTGCAGCCCAGACACACACACAAGCAAACGTACACACACATACATATGTACTTGATAACTATTGTTGTGGCATTCATTGAGCGTTATTGTTGTGGTTTCGCTGTTGACCCACATTTTTGCCAATATGTTGCGCAGTTTGTGCCATCCAAAGAGTGCAAAAAGTGGGAGAAAGAAGGTATCTGTAAATAGAGTAAAAAACACAAATATACATATATGGTATTTATACGAAAGTAATATTCAAAATGGAGTTTTTTAATTATTAGAGATTATCTATTACTTTAAGCATGAAAAATTAAAGGGGAAGACCCCTTTCTCTATATCATTCTCTCCCTTTCATCGTATCTCTGTAAGTTATCTTACATTCCAAATGATATTCTGCTTGTAGTTGACCTCGGCTCAACTGTACTTATTAGAGATGTGCACTTTCGTAGGTATATCGATTACTTGCACCTGTGTGATGACGACCTTCTCCAAAATGACGCCACTTTTGCAATTTAAAACTCCTCAGCGTCAAGTTTATAGCTTCAATAGTAAGACGCCTCATCATCCGATACTATGTATAAATAGTGAAGTCTGAACGCGATTATGTTCCATTGTTGATTTAATGCCAACACCATTAAATTGCGGCAATTAACTAACAAATTGTTGAGGCAGATCAGCGATTAAAACATGAAAATGCTTTTATGCCAACAACAACAACATCAAAAACAAAGCAAACCTAATTATTCCAATTAATAGACAACAACAATATAAAAACAAAAGCAACAATTTAAATAAGTAAAAGTTGTACATATTAAAAAATATAACAATAAATAAACATCGTTAATTTTAAAACACTGCACCCAGAAAATGGTTACAAAATTGCAGTAGTAATAAATATAAAATTACATAATTGAATTGTAATCCTTTTTTCTTCCGCTTTCTCCTAAAAATATTATTTACTTATAACTTGCTTTTCTGTTTCCATTTTAAATAAAATAAGATGTAAAGTTGTATCTAAAAGATTGCATAAAGTAAACATACCGATAACAGATACAAAGATTATTTGTAGTACAATTGCGTATTCATGTGTACTTAGTCTAATTAAATGAGAAGACTGCTATCGAGAGTATTAGACTAGTAGATACTCTATAATACTTAAACAACTATCGGTTTGTAAATTTATTCAATGAGAACATTTGAAAACAAATTAGAAAATTGGTATTTGAATATTCAATTTAATTAAATTACATAAAATGTATATCTGTAAATTAAAAGAAGGATGAAAAGTTTATATATTTATTAGAGTAAAATTTTACTTAACAGATATATCAAACCCTACTGCCCTTTGTTACAGGGTATTCAAAGAATACAGCGCAGACAAATTTATAACAAATGAAGAAAAACTGAAAACACTCTCGATTCGTGTCGTTTCGTCATGAAAACTCTTAAGTAGCTACGATTAAAAAGAAGCGACAAATAAAAGATCAGCATCAATGCAGTATTTTTATTGGTCTTTTGTGCAGCCTCTCGATTAAATCATAGTAAAAGAAAGGCATAAAAAGAAAAGGAACGAAAAGAAAAAGGGGGAACAAGAAAAACTAAAAGACCAGCTTCGTTATATGCGTCATAGGTGTAAAAGAAACTGGTTTTTATGTGTAGTCGATGAGGCAATGAATGTCGCTGACCAGCTTTCAGGTGTGTTCAGCTTCCACTGTCACACAGATACAGATACAGATACACAGACTCATACACACAGATACAGATACATAAGCAGTTGCAGTTGCTGTCTCATGAAAGTGACGCCGCCGTAATCGTCGCTTGGCCTTTGTCTTTGGCTTTTGCACTGATTATGGCAATTGCAAACAATGCGAAAATGAAAAGTCAAGCAACAACAACAAATTATTGCGACACAGTAAAGGTGCTCGAATATTAGGGGCCTAGTAGAACATCATAGATGAAAAATGAAAGGGAAAAAATGTGCATACAAATATATTAAAAGGCAATATTTATGCTAGCTTAAATTTAGGGCTTA
The DNA here is from genome assembly GCA_963924055.1 of Drosophila limbata. Lineage (NCBI taxonomy): Eukaryota > Metazoa > Arthropoda > Insecta > Diptera > Drosophilidae > Drosophila > Drosophila limbata. The sequence continues at coordinate 34,361,894 of OZ001352.1, read as the reverse complement.
GATTTAAGTCCACTGAAACTTTTTTTAGTATTGAATATTTTATTATTGTGCATTCGATTAATTTCTAACACTGATATAAATTAGATTTTATTAATTAAATTGTAAATTATAGTTAACAGAATGCTTAAAGTAATCTTTTTGTATTAATTTTTGTAATCTTTTTTGTAGAAGTATTGTCGGCAATCATAATCATAATCGTTAGTATTTTATTTTTGTTTAAAAGTCGAACTCATAATTAAATTACGATTATTTTCGGTTTTTCCCAATTATTTAATGATTACGATTGTCAAAAATAATCATTATAATCTTTATTATTTTTGATTATTTTGGATTTTTTCTGATTATTTTTGAATAACTGTAATAGTTTTTAGTTCGATTTTTTTTTGATTTTTTGTAACCCTAATCATTGAATAATTACAAATTTTTCAACAGTGAATTATATAATCACTACGAATCGAAATTTAACATGTATGGCTCAACTCACATAGTCTCCGAGTCTCAGGAAAATATAAGCCTGTGTATCCTTTCAGTACTGGGCTAAAATAATGCAATGAAAAGAAAATGCAACTTGTCGCACTGTTGATTTGTTGTTGTTGTTGTTGTTGTTGTTGCAATTGTTATTGTTACTGTTGCTGTCGCCTTGAGACTGTCTGCATCTGTGATGTGAGTTCAGCGTCTGATTATTGACGACGTCAACAACTGCGTCGCCAGAGTGTTGTTGACATGTCGTCGTATCCATAAATCCATGCTGCCTCGTCAAGGTGCCATTGCCACCTCCTTGCCACCTTGCCACTTCCCTCTGCCTCAGTCGCTGCCTCTGCCTCTGCCACAGTCGCTGCTTGCTGTGTGCACTGCACTTGTCAACTTAGTTTGCGGCTTGCGATGCCGACAACTTGGCTACTTGTTATGGATGCCATAGCCTGAACATATAGCAGTCGCATCAGTGCTGCCCACTATTGGGAAGCAAAAAAAGCTACATTTTGTATAAAGAATATTTTTGCTTAAATTATTTTGCAATAATATCAAAAATGCTCTCGATGATTATCATAAAAACTCAAAACCTATGAAAAACTCTTTTAAAAAAGCCAGATTTCCCGCTGACAAGTGTTTTCGATATACCATTTGAAAAAAGCCAAAATTGACGAGATAAAAGCTGTTCTAAGAACACTGAATTGCATTTGCATTGCAAAGATCCGTGCACAAGAAATGTATGTGTGTTTTCTGCAATTAAATATGAATTATCTGCACGCTTTGGCGATTCGAGAAATTCATTGAACAAATATCAAGATACGAGCGGGCAACGTTTATGATTATGGCTCATAGGCAGGTGGAGTGTCAGTCACAGATACATTTGTATCTATGCATGTATCTGTATCTATATTTGTTGCTATGTTGTCATAGCAAGTTTAATTTGATTTGTGCTATTGGCATTGATTATATAGCTGTCTAAAGGCGCATTTGGAGTGGAGGAGTGTAAGCTCCCAAAATAACTCTCATTAAGTTGACTTGTTAAATTGTATCTATGACTTGTTTCTGGAAGAGTATTATTATTCCCAGCATGTTTTTATTGAAATCAGATTAAGTCCAATGTAATGAAACATTATTCCTTTATAAACACAGATAATTAATCATTCCGAAATGGTTAACTATGAATTATTTATGATAATTGTAAGCTGCTTATAGACAAATCCATTTCATTATTGTAATTCTTAAATACATACCATATTTTTTCACTTGGTAAGTTGACGTTTCTTATCGGTTTTGGCAATTCCCAACGATAAGAATCGTCTTTTTTTCGGGCGGAAATACGCTTTATATCGCATTATTTCGTTAGCGGAAATCTAAAGAAATTCAAAAGAAAAGATTTAACTGCGTGCCGGGGCAAATACTTAAATATTTGTACTTGAAAATAGCACATGTAGTATGTGTATTACATGGGGTAAATAAAAGTTTGCTTTTGTGTCTAATATCCGTTCCAAATTCGGCAGAAACTGAAACTGAAATTGAAAGTGCGCATGGTAAATTTTACTAATGGTTTTTAACAGTACCGTTAACTTAGCCCCATTCAGACCCCAATGCCAGAGCCGAGTTGCACCCTAAAAAAGCAAAACCAAACTTGCGATAACCTTTGGCTCACTCACTCAACGTAATCGCATCGACAATTTCCTGGCATTTCGTCAGCCTTGGACGGACGGGTGAGGTGGGGAAAGGAGGGAAGGGGAGGGGAATGAGGGCGGTACGAAATAGAGAAACTAGAACGGATCTGAAGCGCTTTCAAAATGTAAAAACGTTTCTTGCATTAGTAAAATTGAAGCAGCATTAAGAAGAAGCAAACAAGTGCACTGGGATAAATTACACCCGTATTTCAATTGGGAAATCTGAGGCAATGAAATTTGTTTTCTTAATTTTATAAATTAAAATTTGTTTTCTTAATTTTAGAAATTAAAATTGGTTTTCTTAATTTTGTTTCTTAATTTTGGAAAATATCTCGACAAAAATCTGGAATGACAAATATACCTCTTTTTAAGCCAAAAAAGGGATTTTTTTCATATTTTAGAAACTTGAAAATCAAAAATTTTTATTTTGTACTGACCTAACTTGACCATTTTCAAGCGAAGGCAATTTTCTAAAGATAATGTTTTTTTTTTGAGTGTGGAGTGCATATAAGCTAAGCTGGTTCGGGTCGCCAGGGGGCGCCACTTGAAAGTATCATTGCATTTCACAACAATTAAATTTATGGGTCTGCCTTCAAAGTCCGTCGTTTTGCCTTTTGACATTTGTATTTTGAGGGGACCTTAGGGGGGGCGTGTCAACTATTTTGGGTATTAGCGTGAAATTTTACGGATTACGGGAACGTCACTTTGACAGCTTTACAAATACAAATTTCTCACATGTCACTTGTCGCGTTCCTTTTTCTCAGTGGTGGGGGAAATGTTTAAGCAAATTGCGACTCGGATGGTCCTTAAAATCCCCTTTAACCTGCCCCAAAAAAAAAATAAAACTCAACCCATGTCTGTCAAGTAGAGGGAGGGAGGGAGGCAGGAGGAGGCGAAGAGTGGGAAAGGGAACTCGAACGCCACAAAACACGTAATGATAATAATATGCAACGGAGTGGGAAACAGGTGGGGAGGGGAAGGGGCTGTGTTGGGGTTGGGCTGGAAATGAGTTGGGGTTTTATGGACTGTGGACTAGGAGACGGGTTTGTTGTTATTGTTGTAAGAGCTCAGTGACATAATCGGCACCGTTAGTTGGCCTGGCAACAACTGCTTTGCCATTGAAGCATTGTCGTTTGTGTTCATTATTGTTGTTGTCAAAGTGGTGTTGTTGTTGTTGCTGATGGGGCCCAGGAAAATGCCTTTGGAGTCATTGCTACAGTTCTTAAAATTTTAAGTGTTTTTGGGTTAAAGTTTAATGCGAAATAAACTTAATCAAATGAAATTTTATCGCAGCAAATACACAACATGAGAAATTTTCAGCTTTTAATTTTCAAATTAAATTTATATAGTTGGAAACCTTATGAATTGGAGAGACTTGGCTTATCAGAGATGATAATTGACAACATTACTGTATTTTTGCCCCGTTTTATTAAAATAAAAAATTAGAGCAAAAACTTATTTACTCAGATGTGGCATACAACATGTATGCATGTATTTTTCAAAGTTTCCATTTTTTAATACTAATTGATTTGATTATTTTTTATAAATAAAAAAATGCATTTATTTACCTTACATAAAATATAACTTCAAGCCATTTACCTCAACTTGTTCTTGGTTTCCCTTGAACAACAACAATTTGTGACATCAATTCTTTTGTTGCGGTCTATTAGAAAGATTGCAGGTCAGTTCGTGTCCGACCTTTGCCAGTTGACCCAATGGGATTGACCTGAGTTGAAATTTGATTGACATACTCGCATCAATCTGCAATTACAATTACAATTGCAAATGTCACTGTTACACTCAGACTCATATTAAATGTCAATGAACCAAACAGAGGGAGAGGCGGAATTTTCAAGGGATTTGATTGGGTTCGAGTTGTATTTTGGAGACTGTAGAATGGAGACTAAGACTGGAGACTGTCGACTGGCAGCGGGGCATGTCCATGTTTTATGGCTTTATTTCAATTTGGCATTAATTGGCGCTCGAATGTTGTTCGTTGTTGTTAAAATGTATTTCATATTTCGTTGTTGTTGTTTTCTTTTATGCATATTTATGGCTTTCGCTGGCCGCGGGCGTAATCAGCAATGGCAACAGCAACGGCAACAGCTGGAGTTAAAGTCATCAAAGCAGCTGGCATCGATTTGGGTTCAGTTTACCATGGGATAAAAACACCATTTTTTTGGGCACAAACTCTAAATATTAAGCAAGATACTTAAAATATGGCATACACTTCAGTTAAACTATTTTAGCTTTAAATTTTAAATTGAAACGAACTTAAATATGACAATGTTTTGTACTAGAAACAAGTACATTTTGGGATAAGTTTAAGATTTCTGTGTGCTTAAACTCGTATGATTTGATCTTTTACAGACTTAAATTAATCATAATGAAAAATATACCAGAAAATCGTATTCTACTTCAAATTTGATTTTTGTTCTCAGTTTTAGAAAATCTTGACATTTTTTCTGAGTTTAATTTAGAATTAATTTTCTTATGTTTTATTAATTTTCAAAAAATGTTCAAAGGAACATAAATAAAAATTGAATATATGCCAAAGGATGTGACTTTTTTTCCATAGTGCAGTCTCAGGAACTGTTGTTGTTGCTTGCTGGAGAGGCATGCTCGAGTGACGCTGTATCCGTATCTGTATATGTATCCGTATCTGTATATGTATCTGTATCTGTATCCGACTCTGACTCTGGCTATGCAGATTCAGATTGCCGGCTGCAATTTTCAATGCATAATCAGCAACAACAACATTTTGCTACGTGACGAATTACGTGCAAAATTGCTACGCTAACAAAAAATAAAAATAAAAAAGAAGGAACAACAACAATAACAAGAAGAATAACGAGTTAAAATGCTGCAGTCAAGTGTTCCTCGACAGCAGACGCCGCTGCAGCATCTCAAGCTTTCAAATTTGCTACCATCCGTGTTAAAAGTTGAAAAGAAAATACGAAAATATTCAAAACAAATATTGAAATATTCCAAGAAAGGCATTTTATTGGGTGTAAAAAATAAAGAAAAACCAATAGACATTTTATTAGGTGTAAAGGATAAAGAAATATTAAAAACGAATAACAAATATTAAAATATTCCAAGTAAGGCATTTTATTAGAAAAATTTAGATATATGCATAGAAAATAAATATAAAATTCCAAAAATATACATTGCTCTTCATAGTTTTGCCATTTACTTATTTTCAAGTTTTTCTTTCATGAGTTTCTTTTTAATGAAACAATTAATGAATAAATAATCAAGTGTCTATATAATTCTGTAATCCCGTGAGAAATTAATGAAACGAGCTGCGACTGCTTAAATTCAGAAGAGAATCTTCTAAGAAGCTTTCTATAGTTGTGTGTGTTTTGCCCTTTGATGGCATTGCTGTCAAGTTGGCAGACATGTGAAATGGCAATGGGAATGGGAATTGCAATGGGAATGGAGTCCAAAGTCAAAGGCTTCATCTAATGCGCATATTCTGAAAGCTGTCTGTCCAGTTGATGTCCTGTTTTCATCAGTCTTCGAGTCCACATCCCCCGAATGTCACGTACGCCAAGTCAACCAACGATTTTATTTTATTTTAGCTGTATGCCAAATGTTATTGTCCCCACTCTCTTTCCCTCTCACTCTGTCTCTCTGTTGCTTCGTCTCTTTCTGGTTTATTGGCACGCATGCGCTGCGCATACACACGAGCATAATTTTTAATCAAATCGCAATTTTGGCCAGAAGATCAACGCTCTACACTCTGCCATGGAATATTGTATACTGTACAGTGTATACTGAGTAATGGGGCTGGCTTCGCCTTGCCATGCTTTTGACTTGGTTAACAGTGGCTGCTCCTTTTGAGCTGGCTAACTGGCCAGGCCAGGAATATTCATGGCTGGCAGGCTCGACTTCAGGTTCGTTTTTAGTTTTTTTGCAGGTGAAATTGTGTGCAGCGTAACATATTATTAAATTGGCTTGATTATGGCCATGGCCAACAGCAACAGTGGGCGTGTGCTTTTTGGGCTTACACTCACACACTCACAAACACACTTTTTCAAATACATTTGCACTGGAAAAAAAACTGAAGAATTTAAGGTCTTCGACAAATTAATACCCTTGTAAAAAAAAACTGTAAGATAAAGTACATAAGGTTACCATATCTCAGGATATATTTTTTTATATCTCTAAAGAAAAATATAAAATCATATTCATATAAATTTAAACTTTGGACTATAGTTTCTATATAATTATTTTTATGTGATAATCAGATTTCAAAATAATTTGATCAGCATTTTAAATAAATTTAACTTCCGATTTTAGATTTAATTTATGAAAATTTATTTATGAAATACTTGTCAGCTATGTTATGTGAAAATTTCAGCTTTCAAGGTTTAACCGTTTGGTCCAAGAGTTTTATTTACATTGGTTTAAACCAAAAAAATTACTTACTTTTTATTATTGTTTTTTATGTATAGTTTTTTTTATAAAAATTTTTTTTTAATTATTTTTTACATTTCTCACATTTCTGGGCAAACTCAAAATACCCTTTGCAAGGGTATAACAACCAATTTTCAGAGCATTTCCTGTCGTGCCACGCTGGTGCCGATGTTGTTGTTGTTGCTTTGTTGTTGCCAGTTGAAGTTTATTTAGCTCTTTCTGTTGCCACGCCGAGCAATTAAAGTTTGTAAGCTGTCGGACTGTATTTTGGGCTATAATAAATCTTCCAGCATAGCCAAAAATAGGGAGAACGAACCGCGTTGTGTGTTGGAATCTCATGCATTCAAAGTGCAGCGTCGCTAAAGAGACCAAAAATAGAGCGGGAGCAAGACAATCAATAAAAGTAAAAAGGTCTGTTGATTGATCTACGAGTGGACTATAGTCAGATATATATAAATGTGTGTGTGAGTCTAAAGACATTTACTCCCCATGTAGGTCAACATATAGGAACTTTACGCCTCGTCGATCGTCGAACTGTCAATGATTTTTTTGTTTTTGATAAAGTACAAACGCACTTTCGACTCTCATAGATAGTTTTTTAATTCATAAATGAATGTGATTATTATCTAGATTCTTGTCATATTCCAACTGAGCTGCGAGTTCCGTAACTTATCATTAAACTGTCTCACATAAGTATACCGACTATTATTTATTGTTGTTATATCATTTTTGCGGCATTTCTTGTTGTTTACTTTGCTGTTCGCTTTTGCGCTTCTTTTTCGCATTATATCATAATCATTTTAGTCACGACAATTTTCTACTACTTTTCTACTTGCAACCTGCAATATTGCGCATTTTAATAAATACTCTGTTAAATCATTATAAATTATGTCATCTGCTTTGCGTAAATGTTTAATTAAAAATTTGAAAATTGAAAAAAGATGAAACTAATGCCCAGAGTTTCAATTTCCGTTCACTCATTAGGGTGCATAATTAAGTCACTTTTTGACTATGGCCAGCAAGAGTAGGGGTACACCCACAGAAAAGTAGGGGTACTCCCATCAACACCCACACAAAATTATTCCCAAATGACCCATGAGTCCAAAAAAAGAGCGAAAAGTGCTTTTTTTTTTACCACATTTTATTTGCTTTGCTTCTTTTGTGTTTTATTTTATTTGAGGTTTGTTTCGTTGCTATTTTTGGCACTGTGAAGGGGTAGGGAAGGGGGGAAATAATGAGTTTAACAACCTGCTGCCATTTATTTAACAATATTTCAACTGGAAAACAGCTTTCGAAATAATACTTTATTATGTATTAATATTGTTCGAGTCATTTCCTTATATTGATTATATTTCTTCCTATTTATCTTAGCTGATATTTGCCCTTTTTTCATATTTTCGCCTATAATTCAAATGTATTTTTTTTTGTAAGATCTTCCTTACCTTTTTAAAGTCTTAAAGTCATGTTATTTAGAATTATGCTCGATTCGGTTCGAGTTTGCGTCGTAAATAATTTGAAATGAGTTAGTTAATCATATTTATTTACTCTTTGATTTAAATTAATTGTAGTGTAGTGAATACAAAAAGAGTACTATAAAGTACCATATTGTCATTCACAATTTGCTATGCATTAAGAGCCATTGCCTAAGCTCGTCATTAATTTCGTAATCACGCAGCGAATCGCATCGCATCGCTTGATGATTATATTGTTCTATTGCCAAGCCTCGTCTCCATTCTCTTCCCGTCTTTATTTATTATTGTTGTTGGTCATAAAATATATGAAATTAGCATATTCATGATTTCATGGCTGATAAAACTGCAGTCAGTTGGTTCGCTCGTTCTATTGCGATGAACACTTAAAGTTCGATTCTCTTCTTCCGGATTCAACGGCAAAGAAAATTGTGACAGTCATTGGCCCAAAAAGAGTCTCAGACACAATGGCAACCAGACATGATAATGGAAAATGGCAATACGTGCAGTAGTCTCCAGCAAATGAAAAGCGAAACTAAGCTAAACATTAGCACAGAAAATGTGCTGGGACTCCATTTGATTGCCGCTTTTTGTGGCTTTATTTTTAGTCGTTCCGAAAAAGAATAGAAAAAAAACAGCGTAAAAATAGTGAAAATTGTCAGGCAGCAAAAGAAAAGGCATAAATGTAGTTGGCAAATCTAGGTAAGTAAAAAGTAAAACAAAAATGAAAATAGATGACAAAACTAGGGAAGACAAAAGTAGAAGATGGAATACTCTGAAAATTGTAACTGGAGCAAGAATTGAGCTGCTGAATTGGAACAATAAATATGGAAGTAAAACTAAAGGGGAATAAAAATAATAAATAGTGAAGATATACATATATTAACAAAGAAAAAAATCCGAGATTCCGGTATAAAATCATTTATCGGCGGTGTCAGAATTTCGGTTATTTCAGATTTTCTTAAACAAAGACCCAAAAACTAGATGGAATTATGATTTTTCAATTCATTATTTGACAATATTTTGATTATTGGGGGCTTTCTAAGAAGCTTTTCAATTAAATCAAATATATACAATTTTGTTGACCGCATTTTGTGTTGAGTTAACAATTGTACACTGAATACATGCTTAAGAAACACATGCTAAAATCAAGAATTTTATGCTGGAATTTTAGAATGAATTGCTTTTTCCTGTGTAGAGCTTAAATACTCAGATTTAAATATAAATTTAGGAAATATTATCATCATCATATTTGAAAATTGACAATGCTGCCATTGTTAGGGTGTTTCCATTTGAAAAAGCCAAGGCGTGCACAAGAGCTCAGAGCCCTCTCGGCTTCAGTTAGTCATGCCCGGTTAGTTGCTGCTCTTGTTACCATTGTCTTACTTTTTTAGCCAGTCTTGAATGTTGTTGTTGCTGGCGTTGTCACCTCGTGGAGAGTGGAGTGCTTGCAAATTTGTTTGGCCAAAACGAAGAAAATTGTTGAAAACGTGCTGCTGCATGGCCCAAAGAAAACAATTTAATGCAAACGGAACCAAAAACTAAACCCAACCAAACTAAACCAAACAACGAAGCAACTTCTGTATAAGCAGCCAGACTAAGAAACACAGTCGCAAGTCATTGTTATTGTTTTTGCTTGCTTAAGCTAAATAAATGTTATGCAAAATATGACAACAACAAAAAAAGATAAAAATAAATAAATACAGAAAAAGCTTGAGGCAAAGTTGTTGTTGTTGTTGTTGGGTTTATGTAACAAATAAAAACTTCAACTTACTATAAAACAAATATTGTGGAAGAAAAGTTGTTTTAGAAATTGACAAGAGAGTAGATTTGCATAATTAGGGGGCGTGGCAAGCGGCTGAATGACTAACAAGCTTAACCTTAGTTTGTATCTTTTAGTTGTCGTTGTATCTGTCTCTCGAATATATATACATATCTGCTTAAGCCGCTTCTTTGAATTTGAATTTTGTGAATTTCAGCTGCTCTGCAATTTGTTGTTGTTCTTTTCATGCTGTCTTTATGCTCGAAATTCGCTGGAAAAAACGAGTTTCTGTCTTTTAGTTTGGCACGTTGAGAATTTCATTCTTGAAATGCAAACAGCTGTGGCAAAAAGCCGCCACATAAAACTCAGTCAGACATACAGATACACAGATACAGATACACCGATACACAGATACAGATACATACGTAGATACAGATACAGCTGCTACAGCTTTGGCATATGAATGAAGCACTTTGAAGTGTCATCAGCAAACCAAACACAGCCACAAATTTGGCCATAAAATATGGTAACGAAACACCTGCCATGCATCAACTGAGCTCAAACAGACAGAGATAGCTGGAGAGAGTGCATAAGAGATGGAGACAGAGCGAGACAGGTAAAGACAGTGCATCAATGGGCACCTGCGAAAAGTGTCGTCTGTCTCTCAGTCTCAGTTCGTCCTCTGCCATTGTTTCCCCTTGTTTATTTTTTGTAATCTTTCATTTGCACATTTCTGCAACTTGCAGGTCGCATATTTCAGTTATTCAGCAGACATTTGACATGCACACAATCAGCTCAAATTTCAGCTACCCAAGCAAACATTGTTTACACCAGTGCTGGCAACTTTTGAGGCGAAAAAATAGCTGTTTTTTGGCGACTTGAAGATTTAAAAAAGCTACATTTTCCATGAAGAAAATCTGAGAAAACAACTCGCAAGATTTAAAGAAAAAAAATCTGTTCTAGCAACACTGGTTAATACATATTAACATGTATGGACACACTGGTAATACGTATGTACACACTGCTTACACCTATAGATATCCGGCTACAATAAGCTGTAGTTATAGTTCATTAACTTTGTCGCATTCTAAGGTTTAAATTATAAAAACAAATGTGATACACGAATATTCTATCTGAAAATTTCTACAAAGTATTTCTTCATTAACTGGTTATTAAACTCGAAATTTAGAAAAGTATTATCACATCTAAAATTAGTATTAAAGCTACTAAATTTGAGAAACAATTCCTTATTAAGGACTAATATTTATGATTATTAAATTATTCATCTCCTACTTCTGAAAATAATTCGATTATAAGATGGTAAATTCTTTTAATTCTTCCAGATTTTTTCGGTTTAAATTTAAATTTATAAATAGTTCAATAAAAATTAATATCATATTAAGTTTTTCAGTTTATTTTAGTTTTAAAAAGTACTTTTTGTCAACTGCTCTTAGTTGACATAAAATAAATAAATAAGTAAATAGAAAATATTGTTGATTTTTAGAAAGGTCACGAATTCAGACAAAGACTGTTGTTGTACTTGTATTGTATGCCATTTGGCACTCATTCAAATTGACCTTTAGTTGCCATCGCTGGACTTGGCCCTTATAATGGTATAACTGAATAAAATTAGCTTAATGCATTTCGTAAGGCAATTAGAGTCTCTGGTATAGTAATGAAATGAATGCAGCCAACTAAAACACTTACCTACTATATATTTATTCGTATGTAAGGGTAATAATCAAATCAATTTACATAAAACACAACGGCCCTTTTAGTGGCGTGCCTCGATCGTAAGCTGGAAAAAAAACGAGTACACTGATAAAAGTAAAATGTGTTTTGTAATTTAAAATTGCTTTTATTTTCTTTCAAAATTATATTTATATCAACTCTAAATCGGTTTAGGAACAAAACTTTGAAATCGTTTATTAAATTGAACCAAAGTTCGTACTTAAAACTGATTCCGAACCCAACCTTTTCTAAAATGTTGTTGGTTTACAGCTTTCACTTTAAGGGGGTTTTGTTGGTTGGCAAAATTGTTTTTCGATTTTTTTTTTTTATAGCATGGATATTTGAGAATATTGTCCTAAAAGGGTTTTTTGAAATTCGAAATACTTTAGGAGATATGGCCTTTTTTGCCCAGCAATGTTAATGTTAATGCAAGTGGAGTCAAAACTTTAAACGCGTTTTTCTCGAAACCACTGATTGCGGCACTGATTGCTCCCGTAGTTCTGAACCGATTTTGATGAAACAAAGTGCAATCGACGCAGAATTGTCACCATTATGGCCTCTACCTCGCAAAATCGCAAAATTATGATTGAGGTAGGGGCCCGAATTGCATTTGTACTGAAATTAACGCCGTTTACTTTTTCCATTTGAGATGATCCGAAGTGGAGTTATCCGTGCCGCCAGCAGCATAACTTTTTTTTCGACGTCAGCCTTTAAAGGCCAACAACTTTTTGAACAGCCCTCGTATAAAGGAAAGAAAAATGTTTTTATTTAATTCAATTAGTTCTTAATACAATAAAAGAAGCACAATAAAAATAACTATTTCCGTTTTCAAATAAGTTTTTTTTTTAAAAAAGGTCCAAAAACAGCCTTTCAAGCAGCAAAACCCCCCTAATCAGCCTACAATATGTTCAGAGATTTGAATGATTTCTGGACTCAAATTGCTTTTTTCTCTGTGCAGTCGAATAATGCAAACTGGCCTGATTTCATATGTCACGCCCTGTTCCTGACACTAAAACTGAGCTCAACTGAACTTAACTGAACTGAACTGAGACCTATTGCACTTGTTGTCAGCATGCAATGGTCGCCTTTTTCATTGTGCCGGCAGAAAACGAAGAATTTATTGTAATGCGATTGTTGGTCTGACTTGCATGTGCATGAAAATGACGCAAAAAAAAAAATACAAAATGAAAATCGATGCGAGCTTGTTGTCAGGCGATGAATTTGAGTGTGTTTGCATTGGAAGGTAAAGTATAATATGCACACAGATACAGATACACAGACATTAGCAAAGGCACAGATACAGATACACAGACGTGGCTAAAAATTGATTTCCCCTAAACAAAACAGATACAGTTAAAGATACAGATACAGATACAGATACAGATACAGATACACATACACATAAACGTATTTATATGTGTATTTGTTGTACGGTGAAGACAACGACGCAACGGTATCTAACTGTGGGCCGTCGTATCTCATAGATACAATTCGACTGTCTGACTATCTACAAACATATAAGTTTACTTTTTACACACCGCTTTTAGTATCGCCATAATGTTGGCTTAGTTTCGAAATCATTGTGTATGCAAATGCTTACATTACAAATGTGCTTACGTACACATTGACATGATAGATAGATAGATAGACAAATAGATACATTTCCCTTCACAGTGTGTGTATTTGGTTCTTTCGGCTGTTGTGCTTTGAAAATCGATAAGCACAGCTGATTTTTGATTGCATGAGAAACGCGTGAGGCAAATGAATCAATTGTTGGCCCTTTTTTAGCTTAAAATAATTGAGATTTATGTCGATTCGAGTTGAGAACTCTATGAGGGTCGAACTCTGCTCTCTTTCTAGGCATTTCTTTGCCTTTGAGATGAGGTTTTTGTTTGTAAATGTACAAACATACAACATATGAGAGCACGACAATCAAATGCCAAAGATAACAAAGAGTCTGTATTTCTATCCCTCTCTCTCTCTCTCTTCAGAATGTTGCCACAATTAGAAATAATGCAAGCTTAATCAATTTAACCTACTTTTTAACTTGCTGCATTGTTTATAACTGGCTTTTTAATTAAACGCTGCCTCAGCTTCAAGGTTTTCAAGGCCCCATTCTTACAGTGTGTCCTAATAAAACTCGGAAAAACAAATAAATAAATAGGAAAATGATGAAAGTATTGATTGTGCAACTAGTTTTCATGTGTGTGTGTGTAAAATGGAGCAAGTGTTAATTGCAATATGTCGACATTTGTGGCAAAGAATTTGAAATGTAGTCTTTTTATATTTATCGATACTTATAATGCTATACTATCGATATTACAATCGTTTGTTGTATACAACAACATCTATATATATAAAACTCTTTGTCCTGACTCACTGACTGACTCACTGACTCACTGACTGAGAATCAACGTGCAGCCCAAACGGTAAGAGATAGAGAGCTGAAATTTTCACACAACATAGATGAGATAATTTCATCGTGCAATAAGACGGCGTTTTGCGAAATTCCACCTGTAAGAGGGTCAAAATCAAGGTCAAAGGTCACGGAATTGCTTAGTATGAAAAACTTTTTTGTTTCTTAAGATATCTCAACCAAACTCACAGATTATATGTTTGGTACTGTCTCTTACATTCTGACCAAATTTGGTGAAAGTGGAATGACTATATCTTATAGCTGCCATAGGAACAATCCGATGAAAAACACATTTAGTAAGAAAAACTTTTTTGCTTCTTAAGATATCTCAACCAAACTCACAGATTACATGTTTGGTACTGTCTCTTACATTCTTACCAAATTTGGTCAAAGTGGAATGACTATATCTTATAGCTGCTATAGGAACAATCCGATGAAAAACACATTTAGTATGAAAAACTTTTTTGTTTCTTAAGATATCTTAACCAAACTCACAGATTACATGTTTGGTACTGTCTCTTACATTCTGACCAAATTTGGTGAAAGTGGAATGACTATATCTTATAGCTGCCATAGGAACAATCCGATGAAAAAACCTTTAGTATGAAAAACTTATTTGTTTCTTAAGATATCTCAACCAAACTCACAGATTGTATGATTGGGGCTGTCTCTTACATTCTGACCAAATTTGGTCAAAGTCGGATGACTATATCATATAGCTGCCATAGGAACAATCGGATGCAATCGCAGATATCCTAACAAAACTTTTAGATTAACTCTTCTTGCCAAATTTTGACAAATTCTCTTAATTTAGCTTTTTCCCGCCAAATTTAGCTTTTTCCCGCTAAATCACCAAATCCGACTTTTTAGCCAAAGTTCAATTGCAAGGAAAAAAATTAAGGCAGCGGACAGCGGAAGCTAAATATTTCCGTTTTTTTTTAAAGAAAAAATGTTATCTATATATATAAAACTCTTTGTCCTGACTCACTGACTGACTCACTGACTCACTGACTCACTGACTCACTGACTGAGAATCAACGTGCAGCCCAAACGGTAAGAGATAGAGAGCTGAAATTTTCACACAACATAGATGAGATAATTTCATCGTGCAATAAGACGGCGTTTTGCGAAATTCCACCTGTAAGAGGGTCAAAATCAAGGTCAAAGGTCACGGAATTGCTTAGTATGAAAAACTTTTTTGTTTCTTAAGATATCTCAACCAAACTCACAGATTATATGTTTGGTACTGTCTCTTACATTCTGACCAAATTTGGTGAAAGTGGAATGACTATATCTTATAGCTGCCATAGGAACAATCCGATGAAAAACACATTTAGTAAGAAAAACTTTTTTGCTTCTTAAGATATCTCAACCAAACTCACAGATTACATGTTTGGTACTGTCTCTTACATTCTTACCAAATTTGGTCAAAGTGGAATGACTATATCTTATAGCTGCTATAGGAACAATCCGATGAAAAACACATTTAGTATGAAAAACTTTTTTGTTTCTTAAGATATCTTAACCAAACTCACAGATTACATGTTTGGTACTGTCTCTTACATTCTGACCAAATTTGGTGAAAGTGGAATGACTATATCTTATAGCTGCCATAGGAACAATCCGATGAAAAAACCTTTAGTATGAAAAACTTATTTGTTTCTTAAGATATCTCAACCAAACTCACAGATTGTATGATTGGGGCTGTCTCTTACATTCTGACCAAATTTGGTCAAAGTCGGATGACTATATCATATAGCTGCCATAGGAACAATCGGATGCAATCGCAGATATCCTAACAAAACTTTTAGATTAACTCTTCTTGCCAAATTTTGACAAATTCTCTTAATTTAGCTTTTTCCCGCCAAATTTAGCTTTTTCCCGCTAAATCACCAAATCCGACTTTTTAGCCAAAGTTCAATTGCAAGGAAAAAAATTAAGGCAGCGGACAGCGGAAGCTAAATATTTCCGTTTTTTTTTAAAGAAAAAATGTTATCTATATATATAAAACTCTTTGTCCTGACTCACTGACTGACTCACTGACTCACTGACTGAGAATCAACGTGCAGCCCAAACGGTAAGAGATAGAGAGCTGAAATTTTCACACAACATAGATGAGATAATTTCATCGTGCAATAAGACGGCGTTTTGCGAAATTCCACCTGTAAGAGGGTCAAAATCAAGGTCAAAGGTCACGGAATTGCTTAGTATGAAAAACTTTTTTGTTTCTTAAGATATCTCAACCAAACTCACAGATTATATGTTTGGTACTGTCTCTTACATTCTGACCAAATTTGGTGAAAGTGGAATGACTATATCTTATAGCTGCCATAGGAACAATCCGATGAAAAACACATTTAGTAAGAAAAACTTTTTTGCTTCTTAAGATATCTCAACCAAACTCACAGATTACATGTTTGGTACTGTCTCTTACATTCTTACCAAATTTGGTCAAAGTGGAATGACTATATCTTATAGCTGCTATAGGAACAATCCGATGAAAAACACATTTAGTATGAAAAACTTTTTTGTTTCTTAAGATATCTTAACCAAACTCACAGATTACATGTTTGGTACTGTCTCTTACATTCTGACCAAATTTGGTGAAAGTGGAATGACTATATCTTATAGCTGCCATAGGAACAATCCGATGAAAAAACCTTTAGTATGAAAAACTTATTTGTTTCTTAAGATATCTCAACCAAACTCACAGATTGTATGATTGGGGCTGTCTCTTACATTCTGACCAAATTTGGTCAAAGTCGGATGACTATATCATATAGCTGCCATAGGAACAATCGGATGCAATCGCAGATATCCTAACAAAACTTTTAGATTAACTCTTCTTGCCAAATTTTGACAAATTCTCTTAATTTAGCTTTTTCCCGCCAAATTTAGCTTTTTCCCGCCAAATTTAGCTTTTTCCCGCTAAATCACCAAATCCGACTTTTTAGCCAAAGTTCAATTGCAAGGAAAAAAATTAAGGCAGCGGACAGCGGAAGCTAAATATTTCCGTTTTTTTTTAAAGAAAAAATGTTATATTATATAAATTTGTTAAAACGGGCAACTAAATACAATGCTGCGAGCGTAGCGAGCTGCGGGTTGGCGAGCGAAGCGAGCAGGGGGCGAATATTTTGTAAATTTGTTAAGCCGGACAACTAAAGACAATGTTGCGAGCGAAGCGAGCTGGGGGTTGGCGAGCGAAGCGAGCAGGGGGCGTAGCCCCCTAGTGCAATATAAAAATATTTTATTTTAGAAATAAAGTAAATTAAAAGAAATTGAACTTAAGTTCTAAAACTAATTCTAATCTGTCACATTCAAAGAAATACCATTCTCAGCATTAATTGAAAATCCAGCTTACTATCGCCTATACTATCGTTTGATTTACAGCGCTGTAAACAAAGTAAATCAACTAAATAATATTTTACAAGCTATAACAATGAGTTGTCTTTAGACTCTAAAGTTTAGGGTATAACTGGTCGTAGTCTCTCCATTGTAAGACCAGATGAGCATGCGATAGTTTGAGCTCGCTCAAGTGCATTTCAAATAGAACAATGGATAGTTTCCTATGCTTTATTCAAGCTGTCACTCAGCGTTGTAATACTTATGTGCATATATTTATCATTCGGTTTGCTCAAAGGGCATAATAAAGCTGTAATAATGCAAAGATGGTTGTGTAATAGTCAAGCTGACACTCGCCAATCTTGTGGCAGCATTGTTGCATGTAGCATGTGGCATGTGGCATGTGGCATAGCAACTAAGACAATCATATGCAAATCGTGTGCTCAATTGCATTCTGGCCAAGTAATCCGCGTGAAGCATGCACAAAAATCTTGTTGTTCTGTTAACTAACAGCGAGGGGTTAACAGTGCACTGTTAACTGACATTTGCCATTTGATTTATGGCCTGAAATGTTGTCAACTGAACTGAAGTTGATCTGTAGACTGCAGACAGAGACAGATGGTCTCGTTTCTACACTGAAACAAAACTTGTATTAAAAATAAATATCTGCACATTAAAATTTAGACAATAAATTTATATAAATAAAATATTGAATTATATCTACAAGTAAAAATATCTTACTTTATAAGAAACTCAGTAGTTTAATGTTTTTGGCGAGTTTCCTAAATTCAAATACAGTTGAATTCATATAGCCCAAACTTCTATAACTCGAATTTCTCTCTAGCTCGAGCTAAATGAGTGGCAGTAAAATTAAGAAAATTAACTCTATAAGTCGAAACTTTTCTTTGGATAACGGTGATTCGAGTAAGGAAAGTTCGACTGTATTTAATATTTTGTAATTGTAATGTAGTATATCATTTTTTTGAGTGTGTCTCTGTGTGTATCCTAACAAGGCTGCAGCGCTAATTTGATGCTTAACGACAGGGCGACAAACATGCAACGTTCCTCATTTACCTTTGCACGCGCCACCAGACTGTGCCCCAACCCCCCTCCCCCATCCCTTTTTGCTACCCTCTCTCCCAAAAGCCTCTTTGTGCGCACGGCATTTCTGTCTGCGCTGCACAATTTCAAGTGCCTCCAACACACTCCCCCGCCCTCCCTACCTCCCTACCTCCCTGCCTCCCTGTCTCTGTTGCTTTCCCTGAAAGGGGAGCAAGTTTAAATGCAACGAGCAAAAATCAATGCAACGCTTTGGGGTGCCACATTGCACCCCAGTCTCAACCGGAGAGTATATTATAAAATCCATTTACCCGCCGTCCGTCCATGTGTGTGCAGAGAGGGGCGGATGGGGGGTTGGGAGTGTGGGCTCTGTGTGTGGGCGTCAACCGGCGCCGTGCTGTTTTATTAGATTGCTGTAAATAAGTTTATGATGTGTCCCCAAAAAAAACAAGCCAAGTTTTTTTATTAGATTTAATAAGAGAGGAGGCTGTCGTCAGGCTAATGAGCTGCCGATATTACACAAGCCCTTTGCCTAAATACGGAACATACTTAAAATAGAAAATAAAAAAATAACTATTACTTTGGCTGTTAGCATAAAAAATAAAAAACATTTTTACAAAATTTTAGGTGGGTTATGGCTAAATAAAGTTGAAATTATATTATTATTTTATCAATTCTTTATTGAAATCAATATAAACATACCTGTTCAATAATGATTAGTAATCATAATCATTAGTAATTAGATTCTTTTAGTTTAAGAGTCGAACTAATGATTAAATTACGATTATTTTCGGTTTTACCCAATAATTTAATAAAAAAAAATCAAAAATAATATAAAATTGTTACAATTATTCAAAAATAATCAGAAAAAATCAAAAATAATCTTTTAGAGTATTTTGGATTATATTTGACTTTTTCTGAATATTTGTGATTATTTTTAATTATTTCTGATTATTTATGACTATTCAGTAAAAGTAGCCAAAATAATCAGATCGATTATTTTTGATTATTTTTGTTTTTTTTCTGAGTATTTTTGAATAATTGTAATAATTTTAGATCACAAATTTTTCAACAGTGATTTATATAATCACTTTTATTATTTCCAAAAATAATATAATTGATTAGTAATTCTTATCGAAATTTAACAGGTATGAATACAAATAAGAAAAATAAAGTTAAGTTGACTTTTTTAACTCCCAACTTTTCTTTGCAATCCCTGCATAACCTGAAGGTTATTAGTTAATTGGACTCGATTCTAACAATGCTCCAGGTATTTTACTCCCACTGCATTTCTATGACTTCATCTAGCAAAGTCAGTGTCAAATTTGCATGGCAAAGGAAAAGAGCTGAAATGGAAATTGAAACTGCAACTGCAACTGCAATTGTAATGCACTTTGCACATTGCCAGACAACGAGGAGTCTCAAGTCTCGACTCTAGAGTCGCCTTCAATGCGATTACACATCACATTTCCTCATTTGAAATTCTAGTAGGGCAAAAAGAAGAAGAAGAAGATAATGACTGCATATGAGCAATTTCTTTGGCATTTTCTTTCCCTGCAAAACTTTTTTTTTTGTTTTGTCAAAGAAATTGTATTGTTTTTAGTTTGTGCTGTGCAAGGATTGCGTCATAAATGAAGCTTCAAGGAAATCGCCTCTGCACTCTGAATGCATTACATAAATTATAAAATATACAGGCATGCCACAAAAAACACTAGTGAAAGTGATTTCAGAAAAAAGCAATTCCACTTCGAAAATTTCTCCGTGCCACAGAAATTCGTGTGATTTAGGTTTTTAAGCATGTTCATCAACCTTTTCGTACTAGGCTGCTAAGGGTTGGCCCCTTCTCAGATTAAATTTCCCAAGGGTTTGTTTAGCAATTTTTGTAAGTTTATTATTGCTGAAAAGTAGGTTTTTTTTTTATTTCTTCTTTAATTAATATTATTTAATTTATTTATTTAATAATTGATATTGTATAGCCTAAAAAAATTTAAAAGTTATTGGCGCGACAAACAATGAAAGTTACTCAACAACTCTAATTTCCAAATTTCGAACAAAATATGTGACATTATTCTCATGGCATCGGATGCCAGTGAATTGAGCGATGATTTCGTTTCACCAAAAATTGTGCAGGTGATTGAGACTGTGGCACGGAGAAATGAAATTGACGTGAAACTCAAGTGAAAGAGATTTATGTGGCATGCCTGATAGTTAGCATTCTTTAATTATTGTTTTTTACATTTACAGCACCGACGGCACAGAGTCTCCCATACTGGCTGAAGACGGGGGCGACGGTCACGACAAACCCCGTTTACGATATGGAGAATTAGTTATACTTGGGTAAGTCACAAAAATACGACCGACTTTAATCGCCCTTTGTTACTCTTTCAAGTTCATTTTATAGTCGTCAGAACTGTGAAAAAAACTTTACACTGTTGCAGACTGACATCGACTTTGCCACGCCCAGAACCATCAGCTATTCAATTCATTTAGTCCGTTGATCAATACACATGGGCGTTGCACAGTGGTTCACAATAAGTATTTTAATTTTTCCCTTTTTTCATTTTAATTTGCTTATACTTCTTTCACTGATTATTTTACTAAACCAAATTTAAGGACTTTTTTTTTGCAAAAAGTTAATAGAGTTGGAATGTAAAATGAATTTTGAAACTAATTCTTGATGCAAGAAATCTGCTTGAAATGGGATAAGTTTTGGCAAAGCTACGTCAGCTTCAAGTCTTTGAGAACCTCTTACTATGGGTCCGAAAACTTTTACAAATCAAAATTTGTATCTATTATGGGATGATTTTTTACAAAACTATCAATATGAATTGAACGACTGTTCTAACTTAACTATCACAAAACTAATAAAGTTGTCACGTAAATTAAATTTAGGGATCAAAATAAAAAAAAAAAAAAAAAAGAAATAGCCGTGAAGCATTATTGATCACTTTTTGACAGTTTCTTTGTTCTTCTTGCATACTCGAACCACTGTGCAGTGCTTTCGTGACGTCAAGCTGTTACCTGACCTGCGTAACCCAAGAATAAAGCCACAGCTAGACAACAAAAGGCTTAAAACACCACTAAATGTTGCATGTTGCAACTACTACTAGACAACAGTCGGTCAGTTGAGTCTGCCACATAAATTAGACTCACCGCCGGCAGCAGCCAGCGTGGCCAAGATTGATGATTTTGGCCGGCAGCTGCGACAGACGCTTGTAAATCTTAATGGCGGTCATCCGTCCGTCCGTCTGTCTGTCTTTCTATCTTTCTGACCAAAAACGCTTGAAGTTGCGTTGATTACTGCAGCGCGCCGGTTGAGTCATAAATGGATGGGATGGGATGGGATGGGATGGAGGCATTGTGAGCTTGAGCTTGAGTCATTGTCATTAGCTTAACGTTCTGTAAATTGTGCTTGTTGTTGTTGTTGTTATCTCTTAACACTTTTTAATTGTTGTGTGAGTTGGCTCTGGCACAGAGTGTTCCAGCAAATCAGTTTGCAGCCCAGTACTAAGCATACAAAGGCTAAAGAGTTTGTGACAATGTCTGGTTGTAAAAATAGAGTTAGAGCTACTAAATTTTGCAAAAAAAAAACACACACAGTTTACAGTAGCGGACAAAGAAAACCGGTTTTTGGAGTTTTGTCTTAAGTTTTTATTTATTCGACAATAGAAAAACGTATGAAACCTAGGAACCGTTTGAATAATACAAAACTTTCCTTAACCCATTGAAAATTTCGAATTTTTGTAAAAGTCTACTATTTAATCTTTTTTCCTCGGGCTGAAACAACAAATGTTTGGATTCAAACAAAATTTGAATAATGAAGAAAAAAATCTCTTCGCCAGTATTTTTTATAATTTTTTGAAAATAGCAAAAAAGGGACTTTTTGTATGAAAATGGCAAATAAGGCTCTTTTCGTATGAATATGAGGAAAATGTGGCTTTTTTGCCATTTTCAAAAAATTTTATATAAAGTACTAGCAAAGAGATTTTTGAAATTTTGTATTTTGCAGTCACTATCATCATCAGCCATCTTCAATTAAATAATATTTTTACTTCCCATTAACTTTTAAATTGTTGTTTGTTTGTCTAAAAAAACTCCAATAATTTATTTGGTAAAATAAATTCAACAAATCAAAATTGTCAGCTATAATTCAGGAAGAATAGTCCTTTCTTTTAACATTCATTTTGATATTTTTTGTTCCTTCTTTAAGAAGATTCGATTACTGGGCATCTTACAGTCGAGCAACTCGAATGAAGCTTTCTTACTTGTTAATTGCTCTGTGATTTGCCTTGCCACAGTGTGGCACAGTGTTTTGTGTGCTCCCATTGTGTCAGCAAATCAATTTTTCATTTCTGCACAGTGGGTTAAGGTTCAATTTGCCGCCCACTTCAATGGCTTCTTCCCCACACATAGATACTTTATTGCTTTGTTGTATCTGATGGATAGCATCGCTTTCTGTTCCCGGCCAAAACCTGTTTCATGCCGTCAAAGCCCCAAGATCTTAATTGTTAAATGAACAACAAAGTTTTATTGTGTTTTTGGCCCACGGTCAGACGCTCGTTGCTAATGCGCTAAATATCATTTACAACTTCTTAAATGCGCCCATTAATATATCAAAAAAGCATTAAAGTCACTGTAATTACAGACCCAAAAATGTCCACATTATTCCTCCTAGCTTTTTCGTTTTTTTTTTTGTTGTTATGTTGGATTTAGTTTTAGACTTTTTTTCTGCCTCTTCTTTTCCTTTTATTAGAAACGTTTTGTTTTTATACTTTGATTTTCCCAGAACCGAGTATCATGATAGAATTTGTTTATTTATTCCCTTTGGAACAGAAACATCAATTCCAATGAAATTGTTTCAATGAATGGTACTTCTGGTTGGTGTATATGTACATGTGTGTGTGTGTTGGTCTCATCAGCACATTTCAAACATGTCAGTTTATAAGATCGTATACATTATTATTGATATTTTATGTGCGGGCTGTCTGGCTCTTTAGATTGTCACATCTTAGGTAGAATCAAAGCTCTTATGGCCCTAGGGAAATACTTATGAGCGTGTATATTATGCGAGGGATGTTAATAAAGTTAGTCCAAGTTGACTACTCAACTCATGAATCTCGTTTAATATTAATATAGATATATATATATTATAATACCTTCATAAATAGTTTCTTATCATTAAAATTCCTTATTAAAAAATTTAAAATATTATACTATACAGCAAAAAAAGAAAAGAGAAACAACCATAAGTGTGATTTTTTGAATCGATTCTAAAAAAAAAAAATGTTTTTTTTTTTTTAATTATCAAGGCCTTTATCGCTAGTGACGTAAGCAAAATATGCAATTATTAGCTTTTGAACAGTGTTTTGGTTTAATTTCCATGTAAGAGAGTTTTTTCAAAGTCCTGAAACATTTGACGATTAATTTTTAAATTAAAACATAATAAATAAAAAGCTTTCAACAGTTTTGCCACCAATTTAATTTAAAATTTGTATTAATTTCTTAATAGTTTATGATCTTCTTCTGGCTTATTCTATCATTCAGCCTAGCTGTGCATATGGATTCATTGAAATCTCTTCAAACCTCCCACGTTGTTTGAAAACCCTTTAATGAGTGTTGTGCGTGTCGTTTTTCCAATCGTTGAGATACATATGTTCTCTTCAAGAGCAACAGCTGTGCATGTTATTAGGAGATCTTTTACAGCAATCCATTTGACAAGTTAAATATATACAGATGTCTATGTTATAACTATATAAATATATTCACGTGCAGGGAATTTAAAGCCCATTTATGAGAGATGCTATCCACGGGCAATTAATTTGGATAACTTTTATATTATTAAGTTGTTATAACTAATTATCTCCGTCTGGGCTGAGCTGAGTTGTTAAGTGCATATGAACACACTCAGAACTTGACCCATAATCAAAATAAATTACATATGTTATACATATCCGAAGAGTCATGTTTTTGTTGTATAATAGTTAGTAATGTGAATTCAAACTAAATAAAATTGAAAATGGAATTTAAAACATTTGCAATAAATCACAAAATTGTCGTTTTATCGGAAAAATAAAAAGTTTCTGCACAAATTTGTCAAATGTTAAGAACAGAAGTAAAATATGATTTCACTAGATGAATCGTTAAAAACCCATCGAATTAAAGTAGATAAGAACTGTTTACACAAACATCGATTCATCCAAGTATTTCCACATCACTAGAAATAGTTATGACATTGCTTGTCCCCCTCTCTAATTGGGTCGCCTTATCTCATAAACTCATAAACAGAGTACAATATGTTTTCATGTCTTCTGTTTCATGTTGCAGCTACAATGGCTACTTGCCACAGGGCGATCGCGGTCGTCGACGCTCCAAATTTGTGCTCCACAAGCGGACTGAGGCGAGTGGCGTCAAGCGCTCCAAGCATTATATCGTACAATCACCACAGACATCCAAGGCCATTTTGGATGCCAACCAGCACTCGATATCGTATACACTCTCGCGCAGTCAGGCTGTCATTGTCGAGTACAAGGAGGACACGGAAACGGATATGTTTCAGGTGAGTGAGCGACTCTTAGACTATATACTTACAGTCGTCGGATAAAGTATTTTGACAAAACTAAAGTTAAATCTGCAAAAAGAAATTTTTAAAAATCTCAGAAAATTTTGTATGAAAAGGAGGAAAAAGGGGTTAATATAGCAATTTTTTGCAATTTTCAAAAAATCATGAAAAATACTAGCGTCACTATTAGAATTGTTTAGAGAAACTTTTTGCATCAAAACATTTTTTGTTTGAGACCGAGGAAAAAAGTCAAAACAGTAGTTTTACAAAAATTCAAAATTTTCAATGGGTACTTAATGGGTTAGGGTAAGTTTTTGTATCATTCAAACGGAATTTAAATGACCTTTCAATTGAGGCCAAACTTAACATAAAGTAAGTTAAAATTACGAGAAGTTTTAACTTTAGTTTTGTCAAAATACTTTGTCCGACGACTGTACATACGTACCTCATTGAAATAAGTTTATTATTTAAAATAAAGATACTTTTAACAAAAAAGACTTGACGCAGATTTCTTAAAATAATCTTATCATTTAAATCCGTTTGAATGATAAAAAAATTTCTTTAACCCAAGAAAAAGTTTGAATTTTTGTAAAAGAGTTTTTTGTCTACTTTTTTCCTCAGTCCCAAAAAAAAAAATCTTTTGATGCAACTTCTTTAAACAGTTCTAAGAGTAACTGCAAAAAAAATTTTTCAAAAATCTCATCGCTAGTTCTTTTTTCTAATTTTTACTGTCATATCAAATATGTATGTAAACATTGTTCAAGTATCTTCATCCTATAAACTCTTCGATAATCAGCTTTTGATTAAGTAATGTTTTAAAAAAGGACCTTTTGATAACCATTAAATTGGATAACATGACTAAACTGTGCGTCAGACTGGGCTCGATTGATTTGTTAGCCTCATGTCACACTCCCTATTTGACTGCTAACTCAAAAAAGTAAAATGCGTGTTACTCGCAGGTTGTGAGATACTTTGTATCCCATTTGACATTGGCCCACACCGACGAACAACACACACACACACACACACACCCACACACACACACAGCGTAAAGCAATTGACATTCATTATTTATATTGATTACAACTTGTGCTTGGCCTGGCAACACTTGGGAATGCCATTTGCACTTCCTTATTGGCCTGAAGTGGCCTGGCATTACCAATGGCAATACCAATATTGCACGATTTGGCATTTAGTTGTATAGTTGAACATTGATGGATTGCTCGATAAATACATACATATATAAATAGAAAGACTTATGGGTCAATCGATGAGAGAAGTATTAGCAAATTACCGCTGAGTTTAAATAAAATCAAGCCTCATCATCATTAATTTCACTTTTTTTTTTAAATAATAGAATAAATAAATTTGGAAACTAAATTTGAGCATAAGATTTGATGGCACATGTCATATAAATACTACAAAAGTGACCACAAATTCTTTAGTATGTTTTTTTTTTGCATTTTTTGATATGTGCATTCAGTATATAATTTCCATTACTATTATAAAACTTGTAAAAATCAACATTTCCACAGAAATGTCAACCGAGGCCAAAAACGTAAAATTGATCAAAAACTAACATCTTGGGAAATTTTCTTCCAAAAATGTGTTCAAGTTATTTATTTCAAATGTTTGTTAGAAGAAATTCAATAGGATGAACAAATAGATTCTACATTGGAATACATTCACCTTATCTATATTTTGTCCATTTTCTTTAAAATTTACCTTCAAAATAGACCGTTTGTAATCTATCGGTTACACTAAGTAAGATAGTAAGATTGTAACATAAACCATTTTAATACATAGAAATGTATTGAAAGTTTAATTTAAAACAAGTTTCGCGAGCTGTTTGCGGTATATAATTTAAAAAAGAGGGACAGAAATAATATATTCAAATTAAATTAATATTTCAAAATCAAACAAAAAACATTTTTAAGATATATCAATGTATTACGTTTTAAAATTAATTGCATATTCGTTAAAGCCCCTTCAGACGAGCACTTTTTCACCGACACTTTTTGTAATTTTTTGTCAAAAAGCTGTCCGTGTCGCGTAACCACACAAAATTTCAAAGCGCCGGTGAAAAACCGAAGCTCACCGATGGAAATGGAACACGTTCTATTCCATCGGTGAGCGATGGTGATCGAAACGGACAGCTTTTTGACAAAAAGTGTCGGTAAAAAAGTGCTCGTCTGAAAAGGCTTTTAACGTTTTGCCGAAATCAGTGTTAGAACTGGTCGCCGAATAAACTACTTCTGTTTGAGTGGCGTGCGAATGCCTTGGTTTTTTTTAAGTTATCTTAAGAACGAACAACTGCCCAAAATCAAAATAAGCACCAATAATAGTGCTGATCAAGACCTACTAATAAGTTTCCCCTTTTGTCACAACCAAATAATGTTTTGGCATATGTTTAATTTCACTTTGAATGCGTGCGAATGTCGCATTCGACATGGGAGAATTACCCATATGTTATATTGTAAACATAATTATCGTTACGTTCCGTGGTCACAACTTATTCTGACAATTTTCTGCTCAATTTCTCCAGGTGGGACGCTCCTCGGAGTCGCCAATTGATTTTGTGGTAATGGACACGCTGCCCGGTGATAAGAAGGACGCCAAGGTAATGCAGAGCACGATTTCACGATTCGCCTGCCGCATTTTGGTCAACAGATGTGAACCCGCCAAGGCGAAAATCTTTGCCGCCGGCTTTGATTCGAGCAGAAATATATTTTTGGGCGTAAGTCAACTAAATTGTGAAAATATATGCATAATTATAAATATAAATGATATATTTGTATAGGAAAAGGCCACCAAGTGGCAGGATAATGTGGAAATCGATGGCCTAACCACAAATGGCGTTTTAATAATGCATCCCAAGGGATCGTTCTGTGGCGGCAATGCCAAGTGTGGACTCTGGCGAGAGTGTTCCGTCGGCGGCGATGTCTTCAGTCTGCGTGAATCGCGCTCGGCACAACAAAAGGGTCAACCCGTAAGTTAAACGATCTCCGAGAGCTTGTTAAACCGTCAACTAACCTGATCTTAATTCAATTCCAAACAGATATACGATGAATGCAACATCTTGCAGGACGGCACACTCATTGATCTCTGTGGCGCCACTTTGCTCTGGCGTTCCGCCGAGGGCTTGCAGCATTCACCAGTAAATGCCAATTTTATCTATTATATTTAATTTTTAGTTTATTTAATGTCAATTGCAAACTAGTCGTACTATTTGTAATTTTGATGTTTATTTGTTACAAGTATTGGCATCTTCTCCCTTTCGATTCGAACTCTGCTTTTGCAGTGAACTCTATAAAATGTTTGATTCATATTTTGTAGCTGTTGATTTTATTGTCTGAATTCTCTACCTTCAATTTATTGACTCTGCGTTTAGCTTATTAAATTTTGATTATTCACTTAAATTTATAATTTTAATTATGTTTTCTTTATTTACTTGTCAATGTTTTATATTTGTCAAATTTATTACCGATTTAACTTTTTTAATTTACAAACCAAGTTATTTAAAAAACTGATTTAAATTTGTGATCGATTCAACTTTTGTTTTTATCTTTATTTTTTTTTGCTTTTTTTCTGTATTTTATTTAATACATATTAATATAAGAAATCGATACAATTCATATTTGCAGACCAAACACGATTTGGAGAAACTTATTGATGCCATCAACGCTGGTCGTCCACAATGCCCGGTGGGCCTAAACACATTGGTTATACCACGGAAAGTGAATATCAACGATAAAATGAATCAGCCTTATGTGTACTTAAATTGCGGCCATGTGCAGGGTGAGTTCAGGAAATAGTCTAAATTTATCATCTATATAAATGAGTATTATCTGTGCCATTATTAGGACATCATGACTGGGGTCAGGATGAGAATACTGGTGCACGCCGTTGTCCCATGTGCCTAGAACTGGGGCCCGTTGTTACCTTGTGCATGGGCCTGGAACCGGCCTTCTATGTGGACGTGGGCGCACCCACGTTCGCATTCAATCCATGTGGTCACATGGCGACTGAGAAAACTGTCAAGTAAGTTTGATACTCGATAACCAGGCAATATCATCGCATTAACATCTCTCTCTTTTCAAGGTACTGGGCAAATGTGGAAATACCGCACGGAACCAATGGCTTTCAGGCCGTTTGTCCCTTCTGTGCGACGCCTCTGGACGGCGCGACTGGCTACATTAAACTAATATTTCAAGATAATTTAGATTAAACAAAAATAAGTAAAACTATGTATATGTATATGTATGTGCAAGTTTGTGTACAAGTGCGCATCTTTCTAGTAGATATGTATTTGTAGTAATTAAACAAAACAAACAAAAAAATTACAAACAAGATATGTCAAAGTTTGAAGCAGGCATTAAAACTAGGCTTTATTTATTATATTTAATTAATTAATTGAATTATTATATTTGTATGTTTTGCAAATGAACTACACGAGAAAAGAGAATAATTTATGAATTAAAGTAAATATATGCAATACAAAGCATTTTGTAAAAGTTATTTGCTGTAATTGTAATTGCTGCATTACAAAAAATGTTTAATCATTATTCAAACGCAATCATTTACAATATCAATTACATGCAACAGATAAGAAAACTTGCAACTTATTATACACATTTAAACCTACATAATTTGATGTTATTTTGTTTCCTACATTTGTCTGTTGTATAAAATCATTTCCAACGAGCAACAAAAAAGAAAGAAAAAACCGATGCAAGCATGAAAAAGTGCATAACAATTTTTCGATCGATCCGAAGAGCATAGAAAAAGCGCAGCTATAATTAATTCAATTTCAATTCAATTAATTGCAGTTATTTGAGCTGCCAGCTGCCTTAACTGTGTATACATGTGTAATTCTGTAAAAATATAAGATTGAAACCTAATTTTAATATTTACGAACCGTAACTGCAACAACACCAACCACATCAGCTATGTTTTAATTTAAACAAAAAAACAAAACCAACATTAATGTATTTCTCACCAAATCTAGAGCTTACATATTAGTAAAAAAAAAAAAAAGGAAAATAAAGCGATCAACATTAAATTTACATTAATTGAAAACAAATTCTAATCAAATAAATATGTACAGTTTACAACTTTGCGGAAATTTCAAATAAATTAATGCATTGAAAAACATTTCTAAAAAGTTACAACATTTTGTGGATATTTCCACTTTTAATTGTCTCAGCCTTTATTACATACATACATGTGTATGTATGGATTCAATTTCTGCCTGTACGCATTATGCATTATTATTATTATTATGTTAATTACTATTATTACATTACAACATAACATTATTTGTATTATTATTTAGTATGAAGAAAACACACACTATGTGTTCATAAAACGTTGCGACGCGATATGTTAACAATTTAACAACAAACATAGCAAACAAAAAAAAGTAAATAAACATAAATTGTAAAATATAAATATTTAGCGATACACATACGAATATACATACACGCGAGTATATTTTGATTAAAAGCGCGCATTGCATAAAAACCGCCATCAATTCTACTATATTTCAATTTATTTCTGGGATGTTTTAATGTCTGGGCTGCAAATGCTTCCGTTATGATCATTTTTTAAAAACGAAAGTTACGTGTGTTGAAATTTTTAAGAATATCAATATTTTTGGAAATAAAAGACATATTACACGGTGCTTCACAAAAATCATTATTTGAGTATTTCCTATGTCAACCAATTTTTTTTGTTTTAAATTTTTTGACTTTGGTGATGTTTTTGATAACTTTTTTAGTAGAAACTTGTATTTTTATTGTCTATTTTATAAAAACGGACAATAAGTAGCAAAGCTATAATAGAAACAAAATATAAAAATAAATATAAACTGACTATTTTTTAACATTACTTTTTTCTAAAAAGTTAAATAACTCAGTTGATTATTTCCCAATTTTAATAAACTAAAGTGCAGAAGACGCAAAATTAAATGTTTTTTGAAACTGCATACAACAAGTAAAAAGCTTTCTGCGAATTTGACTTATTTCTTTTTGGTCAAAGTACGGTAAAGTCGCAAAAACTGAACAAAAATTCATTTGTTTTCACATGTAGCTCCCTCAATTTTTATCCGAGATTACAGTGTAATACACTGTTGGAAAGGTAAAGGAAAAAAAGTAAAAAATGGTTTTTTCGCCGTAATTTTAAATTACGATGTACACCCCAAAATTCTATTACGCCACAATGTTACATTTAACTATATCTCCAACATACGCTATGTCGCATCCCAGAAGTTTTTTGACTGTAGCACCGTGTTATTTTTAAGTGATTTTGATATTCAACAAAAATTTTGGTAATTTTATCTGTGCTTAGGATTGGGTCAAAAAGAATATTTCTAAAAATTAGTCAGAATGGAATCTATTTAGATCTGTATATTTTCGCTACCAACAATGATTTTCAAAATATTTGGATTATTACAAATATATGTTATTGTACAAAAATTCTAACTAATATACATTTTTTAAAATGTATGAAAACGGAGAAAAAATTTATCGTAAACTTTGCAGTGGAACGCCGGTATTATAGTATGCACGTGGTATAGTACTGCACGTGGGCATATTCGAAAACTAAAAATATGCACGAATGTGCATTATTCAACATCTTTATTTTGAATACAATGCTTTTGCTATTAAAGAATATATAAAATAATGTAAGAAACTAAACAAG
Organism: Drosophila limbata; assembly: GCA_963924055.1. NCBI lineage: Eukaryota > Metazoa > Arthropoda > Insecta > Diptera > Drosophilidae > Drosophila > Drosophila limbata. The sequence continues at coordinate 34,330,276 of OZ001352.1, read as the reverse complement.
TGTTAAAATGTGGGTAAACCAAATTTCAGCTTAAAAAAAAAAAATTATTTTTTTTTTCAGATTTTTGAAATTTTTCTGGCGACTGTGGATCCAACCACCCAATTGTGGATTTTTCCAGCCCCAAATTAGCATCAAAGTCCACTACTGAATATCTAGTTGCCTTTAGTTAAATTTATTATTCAGTTGGGCCGAATCCCGGCGGTACTGCAATACCGGGCCAACCCGTGACAGAGGTGGAGCAAGCCCCTAGCACTCCGTCTATTTCCAAAAATCAGTTTAACATTTGTTGTTCCCCAATGGGGAAACTATCAGATGTTAAGCTGATAAGAACAGATACTACACTTTGATCTTAGCCATAAGGCCGAGAAGCGATAACTTTCAACAGAAAACAAGCAACACTCCATTAGTAAACAGCTAGAACAAGTTGAGAATTTGAGGGTCGCAACATGAAAAGTATAACAGTGCTGTAATACACGACACATCGTACGTAGTGTTGATAAACGAATCGTGCTAGTTATCGCAACATTTCGATATTTAACTTTACATTTCATAACCAACCGAACAAATAAAAAGTAAAACAGACGAAATATTTGTTTTTTTTTTTTCATAAAAAATAGGTGTATCTACAAAGGTAAAAGAGCGGTTAACAGTATAACACTATTATGTACATCTGTCGATATTGCTAATGTAGTTAGACAATATTTATTTACTCCACAACTAACACTTATTTAACATTTAAATTTTATTTTATTTATTTTTTTATATTATTGTAGCCCAGAAATGAATTCTAAATTGCAAATTTGGTTTATAGCCAGAGCAGCGGAGGCCTTCAGTCTGGTATTTTAATTTTATTTTAGTGGCATGCATATGTACATATGTATATAATTATGTAAGTGACAGTAAGATTGACTTAAAACCTAAAATATACATATCTAGAAGACAAATTTTCAGAGGACTTAAAGAATAAAACAACGGGCCTTAAAAAAAATTACGTTGTAACAGTTATAAATAATTAAACACTGGTATACAAAAAATTTCTACTTATTTTGTTTAGTCATTTTTAAAAATGTATTAAAAATAATTAAAAAAAATTACAATTACAAATCACATTTAAAGAAGCAATAAGCACTCAACAAGAATCTTTGCAACTTGATGTGAGTCACAAGTAATCGTCAATGTAAATTTTATGTTGCATACTCCTATCGACTTTTTTGCCACGCTGGGTGCTTATAATTCCCAAATGGTTTTAGCTGTCAGACTATGGAAACCTTGATGTTGGACTGAGAAAAGCATACTTACCTGGCGTAGAGGTTAACCGTGATCACGAAGGCGGTTCCTCCGGAGTGAGGCTTGGCCATTGCACTTTCGGCTGAGTTGACCTCTGCGATTATTCCTAATGTGAATAACTCGTGCGTGTAATTTTTGGTAGCCGGGAATGGCGTTCGCGCCGTCCCGACATAAATGATACATTTGAGAAAACATCATGGCACTGTTGTCGTTAGCAGTATGTTAAATTTAAGTTTAGCACTGCTGTAAATGACCATTGTTGCCAATTTAGCTATTTTCCCACTAGATCTAGTGGGTTGCAATTGTGGGATACATTTTTTAAAACAGCGGCCAGCGGGACTAGCTATTTTCCAAGTGAAATTTGCGTAATTTTAGCTTCTTAAAATCATCTGCAACATCATGTATTTTTATGCTTTACGATGCTACGCTTTAAATACTTTGTAGCATTTTTTACATTTAAAATTTAAATTTTGAATGGCAAAAAAACATCGATAAGCCAAAAGAGCATTAAATAATTTTTTGAACATGCCAAAAAATACACTTTTTTCTCATTTTCATGTAAAAATCACCTTTTTTGCCAATTTCAAAAAATTATAAAAAAAAAATCAGCGAAGAGATATTTGAAAAAATTTATGCAGTCACTATAAGAATTGTTTGAAGAAAATTTTTGCATTAAAAATTTTTTTAAATCGAGGAAAAGTTGAAAAATTTACAAAAATTTGAAATTTTTAATGGGTAAAGGAAAGTTTTGTATTATTCAAAAGGAATTCAAAAGACCTTTCCATTAATACCAAACTTTGCATGAAATAAGCTCAAATTATGAGTAGAATTAACTTTAAATGGTGTCAAAATACTTTTGGCCGCTGCTGCTATTGCCAGACATTCATCTGTCAGCCGAATTGACCATTTGGGATTGCTGTGGTGAACCGAAACACTGAATTAAATCAATAAAAATATCGCTCTTATCTAGCGGTTTGTTTTAGCTATCAACCAAATTTTCTAGCTATTTCTAGCTTTTATCAAAGGCTAGTTTAGCTTTTATATGACCCGAAGAGTTGGCAGCACTGTAAATGACTGACGACAAAATAAGTCAAACAATTTTTTGCATGTTCTTTCTGCATTTAATTAAATAAAAAATATTTTTTCCCCTATAACACATCATATTTCTAAAGTATTTCACATTTAAATCTTTATGTAGTGATTATGTAATTAAATAAGAATAAATTGTACTTCAACCCAAAACTATACAAAAAAGCTTATTCTGAACTGATGAAAAAAGAGCCAATTCGAAAAAATACGTTCCATTGCGCCAACAGGAAAAAAAATAGCCAGTTTTGGCGCAAAAACGTGAATAGCATGAACTGCAAAACATTTGTCTCTTTTTTGTAGTGAATTTGGCTCAAACTCGTTTTTTGGCCATTTTTTAAGTAACAGTGGCTCTAAAAATCTTACAGTTTGCTGAAAAATATTCAACACAAAAAGTGGCCATTTCGATAGCCCCCAAACTATCGGGGGTTGCCGTCAGTCATTTACAGCACTGCTAGACTTAGAATTAGGGTTGTTGAAAATATATCAAAATATCAATATATCGATATTTTTTATAAAAAATGAAATATTTATATCGCGATATTAGATTTGCCGAAATATCAAATATGCGATATTTTTTATTGATAGTTGAAATTTGTGAGTTGGTCACTCTGTGATCTCTAAAGCAAGTGGGTAAAAATCAAAAAAATGTTACCAAAAAACAGCCCACTGTGAATATGTACAGCGCGTTGTTCACGCAGCAAGCTTGCAACGTTTTCAACCTGCAACGCTGCTAGGGTCAAGTGAACACCCTAATTATGAAAAAATATATGTGGAAATATATACTGAAATGAACTGTATTTTTATGATATATATTGTTATGTTTGATAAATAAGACTATCTCTTTTTATATTGGGGCATATTACTTTTTTTTAAAAAAAAAAAAAAAAATTTATCAAAATATATCAATATATCGATATTTTAAAATGATATATTAAATATCAATTTGATATTTTTTTTAAATAGAAAATATCATCGATACGATATTTTAAAAATATTCGACAGCCCTACTTAGAATTCTGTTAAATTTAGCATACTGCCAACGAGAACAGTAACATGACTTTTTCTCAAATGTATCATTAATGTCGGGACGGCGCGAACGCCATTCCCGGCTACCAAAAATTACACGCACGAGTTATTCACATTAGGAATAATCGCAGAGGTCAACTCAGCCGAAAGTGCAATGGCCAAGCCTCACTCCGGAGGAACCGCCTTCGTGATCACGGTTAACCTCTACGCCAGGTAAGTATGCTTTTCACAGTCCAACATCAGGGTTTCCATAGTCTGACGGCTAGAATCATTTGGGAATTATAAGCACCCAGCATGGCAAAAAAAGTCGAAAAAAGTATGCAACACAAAATATACATTCACTATTAATTTTGACACACGAAAGTATGCAATGAATTTTTGTAGCTGATTTTCCTTATTCAAGTCCACTCTCGCGCCTTGGATAGAGATTTTATTTAAATTAAGTAGTCATCTGTGAAACGAATGCTAATTTTGTGGAATTGATGAATATTACTATTTGGATGGCGTAAAAGGTTCGGTCAAGTGCAATGCTCTAAAATGAGATTATGTTGAAAAATGTATGGACAATTTCTTATCAATCCACTCTTGTAATAATTTTTTTTGTTTCAATTATATTCATTTTGGGGACGGGTAGAAAATAAAAGCGTAATTGTTTTGATGCTTTTCGAAAGTTTATTTCACTTTTTGCTCAACTTAAAAGCTAACTACTTGAAATGCAACAATTTCAAATAAGTCGTTCGTCATCAAAGGTGTCTGTTTGATTCTGATTCCGCTTACAACTTGAACTGTTTGGTGTAGTAATCACTGAAGAAGCTGTAATCGAATTGTCCGTAGTTGGTGTAACCCTTGTATTTGTAGTAGGGCTCCATGGTGTCCACGTGATAGATGGCGACATCCTTGAAGTACATGTTGGGCACGTAGAATTCGTACTCATCGATCTCGCGATCGAAGGGATATCCGAAAGGCAGATCATCGATGAAACGAGCGCCGGATCCAATGCCGCCGGAGTAGGTGTAGTCGAAGGTGGAGAATTGCTCGTGGGTAGCGGGTGCGGTGTATGGCACGACCATGAAGAACATTTGCATGGGCATTCCCTTCTTCCAGCCCATGGGCAGAACGAGGCGATCGGGGAAACCGCAGTGGGCCTCGGTCATGTCCAGTGGGAATTCGTATTTGCCATCGAAGGCCATCATCACGTAGTGGTAGAGTTCACTGTAGGTGGTGCGATCCTTGACGGTCCAGTAGAAGTCCTTGGATTTGCGGGAGATCACATTGCTGCCCGCCTTCAGATCGTAGAAGAATTCATCGATTTCCATGAAGTTCATGCGGTTCTCAGTCAGCGAAATGACGCGACCGAATTCATCGAACTTGGGTGCAATAAAGGCACGGATCACGACCTTTTCCTCGTTGTCGGACTCCACGGTGTAGGTGTAGGTGAAGGGTTTGTGATTGAGACGCATCTGGCGAGCGTACAGAGACTTGTCCCAGACGAATTTACCCTCGTGGAAGATCATCTTGTCGTTCATCAGATTGGTCACATCAAAGTCAACCAGATCGAAGTAGGTGACCAGCTCACTGACATCCACATGCTTGAGGCTCACGCCCGGCATCATCAGTTGCTCCTTGGTGTATTTGGGCAGATAGTGCATATACTGGAAGTAGACCTCGACAATTGTCTTGTACATCATGTAGAAGAGAGGATCACGCATCTGGGTCTCGAAGTTCAGCATGCAGTTGGGATAGACCTCCATCTGGTGGAAGTCCACGTCGGCGGTGTACATATGGGCGAACATGTACCAGAATTGATAGAACATCTTGTCCATGCTGTCCACATTGCCCTGCAGCAGATTGCCAATGTACTCGATGGATTCGGGTTTGCGCAGATCGATCGTCTGACCGTCGGATGTCTTGTAGTAGCCCAGATCGATAATGTTGTGGATGCGCTTCATGAATCCGGTGATCTTGTCCAACATCTCATAGTTGCCATAGCTCTCCAGCTCATAATAGTTCTTGCGGTAGCTGTAGCCAATGCCATTGTAGTAGATCATCTGAGGATCGTAGCCCATCTCGATCTGTTGGTACCAGGAGAATTCGGGGATCTTGCCAAAGCCATGGGACAGACGCTCCATGTAGTAGCGGGAGAGCAGCTGGTGGACGGTGTAAATCCAGAGCTCACCACGACGATCGTTCTTCAGACCAAAGGTCGAGCCGTCCAGGAAGAAAGAGTAGTCCATGTTCAGATAGTACCAGTAGCTATTCCAGCCCAAATCCTCGGTGAAGTAAGACAGCTGGGATTCGAGATTGTAAAAGTCCACATCACGGGTATAGTCGACGGGCATCCACCAGACCTTCAGGTCCTTCATGATCTGTTGCCATTTGGTATCCTGGTTGAACTCGTAGATGTTCTCGCGCAGGATAAACTTGTGCTCGCCGTACCAGTGCTCGCCGAGACCCATGAGTTTCCACCACTGCCACATCTTCCAGTCCTTCATGTACATGTAGTCGCCCGACTGATACTGATTGGCCTGGGCGTGTCCCTTGTAGTAGACATCCAGATATTCCTTCTCGTACATGTTCATTTTGGTCCACATCTCGTAGTCGAATTTCTCAGCCTCGTAGACGAATTTGCTGTTGAAGAAGAACTGTGGGAAGATCTCGTGGATCGATGGCAGCATCAGTCCCTGGAAGTCCGGACGATGGATCACGGCCAGAGTGAGAGCATAGACAAACATGGCCTCATTCACATGCATACGGGCCCAGGCCACGTTCTGCTTGAAGATCTCAAAGTCCTTGGCATAGAAGAACATGTTGAACAGACCGCGAGCCTGTTTCGCATGCGACTTCACCAGCTGGCCAAAGAACTCTCCTTTGGGGAGCAGCGAGTGCATCTTGTAGGCCTCGAAGAACTTCATCATGTAGTTGTCAAAGTGCTAGACACCAAAAGCCGGATTAGATTCACACATCAAACATAGAACTTCTGCTTCAACTTACCGAATAGTTGGTCTGCTCAAAGTTGAATTTCTGTCCATACTTGATGTACTCCTCGAACATCAGTGGATCCTCCACACGGTAGACAATCTCGAGCAGGAACTTCTGCTTCTCCAGGAATCCCTTGTCGGCGATTTTCACCTCATGGGTCTTATGGAAATTGGCCGCAGCGACGAGGCCAACGCAGGCCAACAATGCAATGGCAACTTTCATGTTGAAGATTGATTCCAGCTCCTGATTCCTTTCCAACTGCAACTGCTCCGGTTTGGACACACGACTGGGAATCCAATACCTAAAGACTGTTGACTTTTCAGCATCCCAGCACCTGTTTATATACCCCGAATGTTCCGATTTGATGGCTGATGTTGCTGACTCACATCTCTATCTATGTGTCGATTCTTCAGCGGGTTCACAGTGTCACCTGAGTTTATCTCCCAGGTGATTTGAACATCTGTTGCAGCCGCTTATCAATGGCTCAATAGCTGCGGTTGTCAACTGCCAAAATTTTATTAAAATTATATTTAGCCACAACAAGTGAAAGCAAATCCGGTCTTTGTTCAGATTTGAATTTATCAATGCATTTTTGCTGCTGTTGAAATTTATTTCTAGAATATTTGACTTTATTGAAGCTGCTTTTATTGACATCAATGTTCCAATATTTTTCAACCAAGACTGCAAACTCTTGTTTCGTAGCTTTTTTTTAAAAAAAACTTGGCAATTTTCATTTAAAAATAATTAAAACTAGTGTTAAAAGTAATTTATATTTTAAAATTAAAAATAAGTATTTTATGTTAAGATAACAACTAAATATTATTTAAAAATCAAAATTATCTAAAAAATTCAAACTTTTATTCAAAAATAAAATGTAAAGAATTATTCAGTATGCTGATTTTTTGATTTTGATATGATTTTTTGGATAAATTTTGGCTTTTAACTGTTGTGTTTGAAGTAAAAATTTTTAAAATTAAGAAATAAAAAAATATTGAAAATAATTAAGAAAATAAAAAAAAATTTCTATTAAATTCAAAGAAAATATATAATCGCAGGAACCAAAACGAAATCTTTTTCTAAGTTCATTCTCAAAACAAAGTGAGTTTTGCAGCTTTGTTTTCCACAACTTACGAGTTTTTCCAGCAAGTTATCAATGTCCGTCTGTTGATCTGGATTTACATACGATATAATAATGTCTGAGGCTTAATAACTTTTTTTTATTAAAATGAATTAGTTTTTTCATGCATACACTTAAACTTTAGTATTTTTTTTTTATTAAGTGGATATTTAGAAAGTTCTTCATTGTGTTTTTCTTTTGATGTTGCAGAAAAATGTTTGCTATCTGTATTACTTAAGTACATAATGATAATCGACATGAAAATTCCATATATATATAGAGATATATATTTAGATATATCTGTATGTGTTTTTGTGTAATTAGATTATTATTCATGTTGATTAATTGAAATATTAAATGTGATATTTTTTGTTTGTTTTTTGCCTCGTTTTGTTGTGTTGGACTCTTGTGCGCTTAGCTGCAAAATCTGTTGCTTGTCTTATCTATATATATAATATATATAGAAGTATGTACTCAATATAATAAATGTATGTCAATTGCCCTTACAAACTCGTTGGAGTCGTAGATCGTAAGCCTATACCTCTGTATATATACTTGTATGTGAAATGTTATTATCAAAATTGTCTAAGAACTTGACTTGACGCTAGATCGCCTGACATTTCCAATTCAATTCAATTCATTTGCTTTTTCTTTTTCATTTCATTTCTCTGCTCATGCAAATTGTCTAGTTTTATAAAGTTGTAATTGCATTGATGTAACAGAAACTTAACAACAAATTGATGACAGATGTATTACTTAAGTAATTATGTTTGTTATTCTTCAAGAACTAGAAAAATGCTGTTGTTTTTTTTAATGTATTGTTTCTTTAGATTTAGCATATGTACATTTACTATTTATATAATCATATTTATATGTATTTGTTCATGTATCAAACCCTTGCCCAAAACTGTATCGTACAACTACCAAAAGGTATATAGCATACATACATATCTTATCGTTCAATATCAAACTAGTTAATAAGTATTTAGTTGTATCTTTCGGATACATTTTGACATTCGATTATTGTCGCAAAGTTTAGATGTATTGTGTTTCACATAATATGCACAAACGTTTAAAGAACAATGTACGTATACATTTATTAATATATATGTATTATAAAAAACACTCCAATCATGCAAATAGATTTCAAAAGTTACAAGAAAAAACATTTGATAACAAAAAGTGGAATATCTTTTTTAATAAATCGCCGCGTTATTCCAAAAAGTTTTTGGCGTCCTCATTTCCTTCAGTATTATAATTATAAATATTCAGTATTATTGTTATAATTATTATTATTATCGTCTCTGTAACATTCTTAAGAAGCACCACAGTAGTCAGTAGCATTAAATAACTTCTATATGTTTTATATTTTCATTTTTTTTTTTGTTTTGTAGTACATTTAAAATGTGTAAAATTATTGTATTGGATTTCCTTTCATTTTCACTTTTTTTTTCATTTCTCTTATGCATTTTATTGTCATATTTCGAGCAATCTCTTAACTTATTTAATTCGTATCTTACAAGCGAAAATTCTTTGCGCACCTTTTTTATGATTTATTGTCAATGTGTCGCGTTTTTATTATTGTCGGTTTACACTTTACAAATAACCGCTTTTGAGCTATACAGATACATATATACATACCGAGATTTAGATACATATGTATGTGTATATATATATAAGTATTAGTAGTAGTTGTTTTTTAGAAAAATTACAATTTTACGAGTACTGTGTAAATGTAGATGTATAAGTAAGTTTGTCCGTATGTAAAAAAGTAGAATTCCATTTACGTAAATATACAAAGAGCATTCGTAGCACAAAACATCATTTGACAGGCCTCACTGTACTGTACTGTATCATCCACCAATGCCCAACACACACACACGCACACTCTAACACACACATACACACACTCACACTCAGAATAGCTTCAACAGTTTTACACCTTATAAATTATTATAAAGATATGTCTTTCAGATGATATTAGCCTGGTTTTAGTTGGAATATATCTAATGCCTGCCAAGATCTCCAGGAAATATAGAACTGCAATATCGCTACTGATGCAATCAAATTACTCTGATGGGAAAAGTAATAGACACGAGAATTATTTTGACATTTTAAATTATGATAAAACAATTTTGAAACATTGCTAAATAGCTATAAAGTACAAATTATGAATCTTAAGAAAAATTATTTTTTCCGAAGCAATAAAAAATAAAAACCTATCGTTCCTATTATTTTTTCCATCACCGTGTATAAATTCGTTAAAAGGATTTGAATATGGTGCTTAGGGACTTGGGATATGAGGCCGGGAGATCTTGGAACGCACATTGAAACTACGATTTAATGGCCAACAGACTATCAGGCAAGTCGAGGCCGTCGGACAACCAGGCTAACAACTGTTAAAACTATGCAGAGCATTAAATGATTGCGGCCCAGGTGAAGACTATGAATGGCACCACTGGCGCCCGCGTCCACCACATTTATCTTCCAGCCGAGGTTGTTGTGGGTGAAGCACTAAAAGATGGGCGGCATAAGTAGAGATACAGGTTGGCTTAATAAGTCAACGACTCACCTGATAATAAAGCAGATCGGGTGCATCCATGGGCACTGTCCAGTTCATATAGCCCGGCTCTCCATCCTCGCACTTGAACACCAGCGTGCTCTTATACTCCTCGAAGGTGGCGATTTCCGCGGACCGATCAACGGTGCGATGCTCCCATTCACAATAGCGTCCCGCTGTGGCAGATATTAAAAAAAAACGAGTTTTTATACGTGAAAATCACTAAATTTGATTGTCATTTGTAACTTAATTTTTTTTTAGCAGGTAAAATATATTGAAATATATCGCGCTGACGGCGACTTTTCTTAATTATTGTTATAATTTTAAGAAAATTGAAATTTACTTTTTCTATATTTTTGCCCATTTTCTTAAATATTGACTTCCAAAATGGACAGTTTGTATTCTATCGATTACACTAAGCAAGAGAGTAAGATTGTAACATAAACCATTTGAATACATAGAAATATATTGAAAGTTTGATTTAAAACCAATTTTTTGAGCTGTTTTCTATATATAATTAAAAAAAAAGAAACCGAAACAATATTGTGGAACATAATGTCGAGTGCGACAGTGATTCAAATTAAATTTGAAAAAATACTGCTTAATATTTTTAAATCAAACAAAAAACATTTTAAAGATAAATCAATGCATTAATTAATTAATCAATCATTTTAAAATTAATTGCAACAAAATATTCGTTCACGTTTTGCCGAAAGCAGTGCTAGAAGTGGTCGCCGAAAAAACTACTTCTATTTGGTGGGAGAATTACCCATATAGGAATATAGAAATATAAATATTTAAAAAAACTAGGCTAAAAAATTGTCCTTTTTTTAGATATTAGCTATTTTGCCAAATATTTAACTAAATATTCGATTTTTTCTCAGTTCTGTGGTAGTTTACCCATATTTAATCGCTGCTTTCTAAAATATAAAAAAAATTCCAGAGTGTAGTAGTAAGTGTACTTACCACCCGTGGGTGAGGCATTGCCATCCTCATCGTATTCCACGCCTGCATAAGCCGTCTGTTTGCGCGCTTCCAAGCCCGTCTTTTGGCCCAATCCTCCCTCGGGTGAGTCCGTGATGTACAAGGGATGGTATCTTAAAGACGGACAATCAATAATAATTAAGAATTTATAATAGGATTAAGTAAACGCTTACCTGGCTGGCTGTGTTGGATCATTGCCGCCTTCGATGGTAAACTCATAGGTGAGACCTCGTTCCACAGTTATCTCGGGTATCAGCAGATCGTTGATATACCAGGCGATGCCCCAAGAAGCTCCCCCAGTAATGGCCGTATAGCCACGCTTTCCACCCGTGGGTCCAATAACCGCCCGGAATTTTCTCTCGCCATGAATCTTGCGCGTTGGCCAAGGTTTCGGACCACTCTCATCTTTCAGATCGTACAGAGAGTTCTTGCAAGCGTGATCGTTCTGTGAATCATTCCAGATTATATCAACTAACTTTATTTATTCGATATGGTTATAAAAACTTACGCGCTTCGAAAAGTTGATGCGAATGTCGTCTTGATTGTGATCGCTGGCCGTGTGGGAGTGTGCATTGGCCTCCTTGCGGGCATTGAGGGGGCCCACTGCGGCAATAATCGATACATCGCGATCAATGGGGATGGGCATGTCGTAGATGGCCTCGTTCGTTTGTAGGAGACGCTTGTATCGAATGCTCGTCACGCCGTTCTTTCGATCTCCACTCACTGAAAGGGAAGAACGTAGAAGTAAAGAGTATAAGTCAACTATAAGAGCTGTATAAGACGAGTATAAGAGTTTTAGCTCAGATTAAATAGACATGTGTGCACGTCACAAGAACCGTATAAGAATTGTGTAAGAATTGTATAAGAGTTGTATAAGAGACGTATAGGAGATTAGCAAGAGCTGTATCCGAGTCGTTTAAGAGATGTGTACGAGTCTTATTAGAGATTAACGAGAGCTGTATACCAGTGATGCCAAATTTGCCTTTTTTCGGATAGATTTGTCTGGTTTGTAACTGCTTCAGCCGGGAAAAATCCCAAACATATTCTATCCGAAAATCTGGCTTTTTTTCAGATTCAATTTACCATGGTAGTATTTTTTTAAATTTCTTTTGTGTTCCTTCAAATTGATCTTCTTTAAACAATGTGGCATCCCTTTTTGTTTGTCGATTTCAATATTCTTTCTAATCGAAAGTTGAGCAAAGCGCGGTTGTTCATAATAGTGGGAAAATGTCAAAAGAAGTTTACATCAAAGCGTTTTGCAAATACTGCAAATGTAACATTAAAATGCAGATGAAAAAAACATTGAAGAGGCCTTAAAACTTCTTAATTAAATAAACAAAATTGAAAAACAAAATTGGCCTTTTTTTGTCTTTTTTTAAGTTTTTCAGCTTTTTTCCCCTGTTTTCTTTGGACGATTTGTCTTTTTTTGCTGAAAATGTTTGGCATCACTGCTGAATACGAGCCGTATAGGATTTGTATAAGAGTCGGATAAGAGTTGTATAAGAGATGTATAAGAGTCTTATAAAAGGTGTATAAGAGCTGCATGCGTGCCGTATAAGATTTGTATGCGAGTCGTATAAGAGTTGTATTGGAATTGTATACGCACCCACAATCACATCATTGCGAGCTCCAATGCGCTCATCGGGACAGACACCACGTTGGCCATCGCACTGCGACAGATCCGAGATAAAATAATCCTCAGCCCGAAAGACACGAGCATTGGTATCGTAAAAAGCGACGACCACGTCAGACTGTGCCATCTGGGGTCTTCCATTGGCGCCGGAGAGACCAAAGGCCATGTACTGATCCTCAGTGATGCGTCCGAATAACTCGATCTGTAGATACTCGCCCAGCAGCTCCCACTTGACCTGCAACTTGTTCGGCAGAATCTCACGGCAATTGGAGTAGACGGGACGCGGAGTTGTTGTTGTCTGGAATGCAGAGAGCGAGAAATGCGTATAAGATCGGGAAGATTGGGATAATTATGACGGCATGCATGAGATCAGGACAAGTACTTACGAGTGTATACCACCATGAAGGCTAATGCGGCGCGCATAAGTTTTTTGTTTAAAGAGATATACAGTTATGAGAGTTATGAGAGGGCATTATGAGTTATGGTTAAGTACAGGTGTCTCTCCTTGTGTGCGACCATGTGTGTTAGCTTTAGTTGCGAGTACTCTACACTTACCGTGATCTTTGTCTGACCCAATGCCGGCGGCACATCCAGGTCCTTGGGTATGAAAACATGTCCAAAGTTGTGCCTGTATTCCACGCACCACACGGCCAGCCAGTCAATATCGTAGACAGTCAAGCTGCCGGGCAACTGTATCTCAATATCCTCGCCCTGATAGCCACGCAGCGGCTCCAGCGATCCAATCTCATTGGGCACCTGAAAACCAATATATGAATTATAACGTTGAACAAGTAACAAGAGTCTAAAACAGCGCCAAATTGGCCTCACAATGTCACCTTCTGCTTCGTCGATGAGAAAATAACAAAAAAAAAAAGTGGAAACAAAAATAAAAATTCAGACAACATAAAGGAAACAACATCCAATTGCAAGTTTTGCAATAAAATATTATGAGTTAGTGGAAACACAACAAATTTGGGGTGAAAAATTTTTGCTCGCGCCGATATTATCGACATTTTGTTGTCAAAAATATCAAGAATATCATATCTAAATATTTACGATATTGATGTTTTTAAAAATATCAACAACCCTAGAGACGCTGAGCACAAATTACTTTTGAGTCTGCAGCAATTACAAGAACAAAAATTTCCGATATTACTGGTATCACTTGTCTTGTCTGTTTGTCAATCATATCACAATCTTTTGAGAGATCAATCCCTTAAAAACCATCTTTGTTCATCGAAAGTCTTCTACCAACCTTGACACCCATGATATTGGGCTCGCTGCCATTGCCCACCCAGAAATAAGCATCGGGTCCAGCGCCGTCATAGTGCAAATTGGGACTATAATAATATAGAGTTAATCCAATAAATTAAAGTATATCTTGAAGATGTACTCACATGTAAAATGTTTTGGCATCCAAAACGCTAATGTTGCTGGAACGTAGTCCATGGGCCAGACGTCTAAATTCCGGCAGCACTCGGGTCTTGGGAACATCTAAGCTGGGTGGTATGAAAACTTCTCCAAAGTCAACCTGAAACATATAAAAAAAAAGGGAATACAGTTTAAAATGCGGTAATATCGTTATTATGACATATGGAATTAATAAATTTTGAAATAATCGATATATTAAACGACATTAATCAGATTTGATTGCAGAATGAATTAAACATGATCAAAATGAAAACGCATCAGTTTTGGCAAAGTTACGAAAGTTATAAGTTTATCGGATTCTTTATCCTAGCAACTATAGCATTAGTTGCTTTTGAAAGCTTAAAAACAATATTTTAAAAAAAGCGGAAAGAGCTCTAGGTGAAATCCCCACTTTAGTTTATATTATTTACAAACAATTTTGAATCTTAGGCAGTTAATGAGGAAATAATTTAATCACTTTGTTGGAGAGGATCGTATCAAAAAAATCAAATAAATTTTTACTTGTATAGTTTTAAAATCTTTGGTAAGAAAATCGAACAAATGTTAACGGAATGTCATATTGTTGATGCCTAATTTCGAACTTCATTCTATATCAATAAAATTAAAATATATTGAAATTTGTCAATCTGGAAATTATGCCATGTAAATAGTTCGAAATGGTAGATGGGAAGGCATCTGCTTGAATCTGTATCAAAAAAGTACTAAATTATAAATTGTTATCAAAAATCAGAGTACTTTATATTGTGAAAATTGCATTAAACATTCTCTATATAGTATATTTCAGTAATTTGTTGTTGTATACCAACAAATTTCTATACATAGCAGTTGTACTACAAAATACATACACACACATAAATGCATACATATACATTATATACATGCATGCATGTTTATGGGTTTGTGGAGCTCCCCAAAAAATGGACATGCGCGCGCAGAACTCCACAAAACAACACACACACACAGACATACATACAAACATACCCCCAATCTGTGCTGTTTGTGTGTGTGTGTGTGTCAGCCCCAAGAACTTTTTTGGCTGTCAGTCAATGGAAGCGGAGAAACAGAGAGCGAGCGTAACACACACACATGCACGCACACACACACAGACACACATATACATGCATACAACAGTAGCTGAGTTTGCGTGTATTTACAAGTGTAAAAACGCGACACCCTGTATTATTTGCTTGTATGTGTGGGTGTGATTGTATTTGTATTTGTATGCGTAGGTGTATGTGTGTGAGCCAGTGTAACTGTGTGAGTGTGTGTGTATGCAACCACTTGAGTTAATCAAAAATGTCTGCTGTAATTTATTTTACTACGGCGGCCATCTTTGGCTCCCCTTTCTCAAATGAACCACACCCCCCGCCCACAGCCCACAGCCACTCCCCTTTAACGCCCCCAACAGCCCAAAAAGGAGTTTTGATAACATTTTGCATTTATTTGAATTCATTTTAAATGCATTTTTATTTGCCCAACTGAAACATAAGTAATTTTCTGTTCGTTTTCGAAGTTGCATGTACACCGAAAAGAGGAGAAAGAGAGGCAGTAATGTAGGGGTTGTGAGAGGGGGCAGGGGGTAGAGAGAGTGCCCCTGAAATGGGGTGCGGTCAGGCAGTTGGTTGGTTGGTTTTTTTTTTGGTTTTTATTCTTCACTCTGTGCAGAAATGTAATCAAATACCTAAAGCAAACAAAAAATAAAACAAAACAAAAATAAAAAAGCTTCTAATGAAAGCAAACTTTGACTAAACTGACCCGTATTTAAGTGGAAACTTTAATTATTATAAAAAAATATATTTAAAAATTACAACATTATGATTACTTTAAGTTTAAAGTGATTCTATCACAAATACGCGTTAGCTTTAGAGTTATATTTTGCAGTTTAACTAAGCTAGTTATTAGCTAATTATAATGAATGTTTTAAACACTAACTATGAATATTTATGTATATAATAATTTTTCCGTATTATTTCAGATAAAAAAAAACTAAAATTATATGAATATGAATACAAAATTAAAGTGTAACTACAAGTTAATCATTATTTCAAAACTATAAACTTTTAAATCACGGTAAAATTACATATATGCACATAGTAGATTATCGTTAGAGACAAATATTTTTATAGTTCCTGCTCTATTAATGCATAGTTCTTTTGATGATAAAAAATATATTTTATTTCATTTCAAAGTCAAAGTCAAAATCAATGTTTGCGATTTTCAGTCACTGAAGCAGCTCCATTTAAATTACACAAAATGTTAAAATGTAATTACAAAACGGTTTTTGAAGTCCCCGCACAGAAAAAGTACACATAATAAATCTGTTTGAATGGCGCGTGCCGTTAAAGAAATGAAGAAAAGGGAAAAACCCAGGAAAAGTTGGAAAGTGGAAAGCTGAAAACTGAAAAAAAAGAAGGAAAACGACTTACCGTAAAGCGTCTGCACCACACGGACAGCCATCGAATGTCCTTAATCCTTTTGCCCATGGGTAAACGCAGTATGATGTCCGTATTGTTGTGCGCCTGCAAAATGGGCGGATCTCTGCGGGATGCATGGAAAGAGAGAGAGAGAGAGAAGAAAGAAGCGATGAGAAAACGCAGTAGCGATAAGATGACACAGATGAGATGATGATGAGGAAAGTAAACTGTGTGTCCTTCCTTCTTCTGTTGTCCATTGTAATGAAAGCAAGCCTTAAAGCTCTGACCACGAAATAAGTACATACAGTGAAGCTTCATTAGCTCACCACAAAAGCGGAGACAAGTTATGGTTATGAAAACAGAGAAAAGTTATATTTATAATGATGTATGAAGTCGGATGAAAACGCTTGAGTCTATAACACTGATAAAAAAGAAATGTTTCTGAAATCAAATATATTCATACGTCTTAAAAATTGTATTTAAACAAAACACAACTTTAATAAAAAAAATACAAGTATAGCTCCTTTTTCTCAAAACTATGAGTTTTCGTCCAAAAAGTGCGTCGAGAAAGGAAATTTTAGGATTGCCTCAAACAATTCACTCACAAGACTCAAGTAAAAGCCATATGGGAAAAATTTTCAACTAACGCTTAAATTTTATTGTAGACGATTGATCTATTGCTACCGATAGTTTAATATAAGCCAGACATATTTTAAATATTACTTTTAACTTTTATAAGTTTAAAAATAAAAATTGCAAATTAACAATTATTTTTTAAACCTTTATTTTAAAGTTACGAAAAAACAAATATTTTTTTTAATATTTTTCTTAAAAAGTCAAAAATAATCAATAAAATTCCATTTTTAATTAAAAGTTGTGAAATAACACTTTTTTCTGATTTTTTCAATAAAAATAAAAAATAGATTTATTTTTGATTTTTATTTTAAAAGTTACAAATAAGTGTTATTCCGCAACTTTTATTTTAAATTTAAAATTATTCTTGATCTATGACTCGAGATCTTTCATATGATGGATCACATGTCCTTTTAAAACGAAATTAAGGATCCGACTTTTTCTGTTATAATTAATTTTATCTCCTATATTCTGTTGCAAAGAAAATACAAATTGATACTAAAAATACCAAGAAATTAGTAACTTTTGTTTTTGATTTTTAAATTAAATTTTAATTTTTTTTTGTAACTTTTAAAATAAAAATCAAATATAACCCTTAATTTATATTTTTATTGAAAAAATCAGAAATAAGTGTTGTGTCACAACTTATCAAATTTAACTCTTATTTTTTATTTTTATTGATAAAATCAGAAATAAGTGTTAGCATACTGCTTACTGTACCATATTTCCTTCACATTGATTTTTTAGTTGAAATTAGCATTCATAACTCTTATTGCAGTCCCTGCTTCTATATCGAAATCTTTATATGAAATAATATCCAATTTCGACAAGTCGACTCTCCAGCTGCTGCTGCATTCGTCTTAGGCAGTTATCACTGTACGTTGACGAGTATGTAACTAGTAGTCGCCCTGTATCCATATCTATTGAGTGTAATGTGTGCTTATTAAGAGTCCGCTGCCTCGGGGCTCAACTTTGTCCGAGGCCAACTGGTCAATAGGGCAACGGACAGCGGACAACGGACAAAAGGACAAAGGACACGCCTCCAATTTGCACAGTCAATATTGACGAGTGCTTGTAGTTGGTACCAGTAGTTTGCAGCAGAGAGTGTCATTAAAATTAAAGGGAAACCAAGCTGAAAATGCAACAATGTCAACATTGGATGATGTACTTTGTTGTCAATCTCATCCTCATCCTCATCCTCTCACCTCCCTTCCTCCCTCTTCCATTAAATCCAAACAGAATTCGCAGTCAATTATTACTTGCATCATTCATTTTATGGAGCATTTTTGAATGTGTTTTCTAAGCACAGCTCAAGTCTTGTTGTCAGTAATGAAGATTTATGGCTAATACCAGAGATATGAATATGTGGACTCCTTGCGATAATTTGGGATACATAACTGCGTTTTTCCCCACAGCAAAGTCCATGATTATGGAAATTAATTGTAAGGTATTTTTTAAAAATCATCATTAACTTGGAGATACTCTTAACAGAGAGAATATAGTTAAAAAGTTACTTAGTTAAAGTATTGAATAAATATTGAATAATTATAGAATAATCCACTCTTTTACCTGATTTAATTTAAAGTAAATTTAAGTTAATGAGCATGAATAATTCACTCTTTTACCTGATTTAACTTGAAGTAAATTTAAACAACCATATTCAAGCTATGAATATTTATAAATTATTTGTAAATATTTATACTTCAGCTTTATCCTCTTAAAATGATGATTAAAATGGCATCAAAGCATTTTCTGTCTACTTCTTTTTTTTAAAGTAAAACCAAAAATAGCTCAAAGCTTGACAAAAATGTGAAAATATTATTTTCAATTATGAATTTTGTCCTTGCCAATTTGATCTACTTTCTTTCGCTTAACTATGTTTTGAGTTTACTTTTACAAAAGCATATCACAGTCTTAATTTGCATTCCACGCTGTAAATACCTTGAAATTTGTGTGTTTAAGGAGTGAGAAAGGAGAAGTTCTGTCTTTAGTAGAATATTCAAAATAATAATAAACAACAGAGATGAGGTAAAAGAGGAGAAAATCCCAAGAGGATTGTCTTCTGATGATGATAAACAGTCGACTATGTAAGTAATCAGTCTCTCTCTCATTCTCAGTCAGTTAGTCAATCAATCTTTCAATCATTCAGTCGAATTTGTGGTGTAACAAGTGTCGACATCGGCCATAGACATTAGACACGGCTAAGCACTTAATTTACACCCTCGAAGTGACGTTGTCCGAGTTTCAGTTTCAGTTTCAGTTGTAGAGTCAGAGTCAGAGCCAGAAGGAGGTTCAGGGTTTGACCTTTAATGAGCCCAAAACAAATTGAATGGTGCTGTGTCAACAACAGCGCAACGAATCTACGCACGTATCTCTCAGATACATTCATTCTCATTTTCTCTGGCTGTCAGGACATCTTCAGATTGAAGGCCTTGCTGTATTTTGTGTGTGTGTGTGTGTGTTTCCCAAAACAAATATGTGTACGCATTGTGCTTTATTTGATTTGCTAAGCCTGCCGCCCTCAGTGTGCGGGCACAAGATACAGATACAAATACAAATACAGATACACACCTAGAGCTACACTTACAAAATATTCAGCAGAGATTTAGAGATTCATTGATGCACTCAGCAAACAATTCCATAAGCATTTATCGATTTCTCTGATTTCGCCACAATTACTTTGTGCCCTGTCTTGTTTATTTGTCTGTTGTTGGCCACAAAGATGGCCCAAAGTTCAGTGTGTCAATAAGTTATTGACTTGTGAGCCAACATTCACAATTTCCGTTAAATATTGCAAAAGCTTCAACAACTTGTTGCATTCTTCAAAACTCACAACTCACTGACATTTCACACAATTTTTTGACAAGTTTGCATAAAAAACAAAACGAAAGTTTATCGTTAACATACCGAAGATTGGATACCCTTGAAGAGTTGAGCGATATTTTAGAGATATTTTCAGATCATTTAATGGAAGTTTAATTTTTAAAGATTTCGGTTTTTGATTTAAGTATTTTATCCGTATTTTAAAGAGTTATTTAATTCAGCTTACTAAATTATGATTCACATTTCATAACAAACGCACAACAATTGTGACTGGGCTCTCAATCTGGATAAAACAATTGAGCCAAGTCAGTAGACAAACAGTACACCAAAAAACGCAGCAAACACAGTTATCAGCCCCAAATGCAAAGCTCAATCACCCCCGAAATAAACATTTTTATGTACTTCCTATTATTCATGTGGCATGACTGACGTATATACATACATATACACATATTTCTAAAATTATTATGAATGCTTAATTCAACGTCACAAACAACAAGTGACAATGACAACGACAACAACAACAACAACAAACGACAGATGAGTCCCGGGCAACGACCACTCAATTAAATTTATATGAAAATATAAAATATGTCATTTTGAAGGGGGGCAAAATTTCTGACAATGCGTAACGCATAACTCAAGTCACAAGCATAGCAAATGATCGACTACAAACTACCCAGTTAAATTTAGAATAGAAATATGGAAGAAGAGAAGAAGACACACTGAAGAAGTGTGGAAAGAAAAATAAATAAAACTACGGTTGGAAATAATAATAAATAATGATAATATACTCGTTATATTGCCTTACAGAGAGTTAGTAGTATGCCAGAGATACTTTTTTGAGATTTAATTTTAATAACATTTTTTCAGTAAGTTCTATATCAGTTTGAGATATACTCCTTTAAAGTCATCAAGATGTTTGCTCTATTTTTAGAAACTTTTGGTTCTCTACACCTTTTTTTTCGAAATTTAAGATTTTTGTTATAAACTATTATTTAATCTAAATCTAAACCTGAAAAACCCAAATAAAGGTTAAATATTATAGACTCTATTGTACAACTAAATTTATAATTATGATTTTTCTCTTATTGGTGCAAGTCATTTTTAAAAAACTTATTTTGGTTGCAGAACGCGAGTGTCTCTTATACAACTCTTATACAAGAGACATTTCCAAAAAGTGACAGCAACAGGCGCAACTACTTGAGGCATCTCTTTCTCTCTCCCTTCCTCCCATTCCCCCACGAGCTCTTATAGCTGAACAACTGAACTTTTTTTGTTCGGGTTTAATTAAGTTAAAGGCATTAAAGTCGCTGCAAATGCTGTTGGCAAATGGCAAAAAGCATTTTTGCGTGTTGCGGCTGCGTTGTCAACGTTGATTAACATTAACACAATGAATGATGGGGCAGCAGCGAAGGGGTGAAAGGGGAAGGGGAAGGGGGTTGGGTAGCAGGTTCATCCCATGGCGCCTATTCTCGTCTCGTCTCGTCTCGTTCTGCTCGCTTACAGTTCTTGACAATGGGCTCAAAACTAAAAACTTCGTTTTGCCACTTTGCATGCAACACATTTTAATGAGATCAGCATAAATCAGTATCAGCATTCCAAAAGGGGGAGGGAGTGCGATGCACATTCATTGTACACAAGTTTTGTTGGAAATGCAAATGAGCAACTGCAAACGGGCGTCCGACGTCCCCCTTCTCATCCACCTTCTCGTTCTCCATCTCCTTCTCGTTATGGCAACGGGGCGTTAATCAGCACAGCGTCACAGCGTCGCTTTCATGCTTCTCTCTCAAAAAAAAAAATTCTAATTTAATTACTTATGCTCGATGCATCCATTGTGACACACACAGAGACGCTCACACAGACACACACAGTGGAACAAAGCGAGCGTGAACATAAAAAGAAGTGAACAGCGCGACGTCGCTACGTCTGGCAGCCCTTTAACTAAACGGTTGGGTTATATAATTAAAGCTGATTGGCAGGCGCTCAAGACGAAGACGACGCTATGTCTGAGGAAAAGACAGGGTTGTCACAACCCGGCTCCACACAACTTGTTCTTCGCAATTTTCTTCTCACAAATTACTCCTCACAACTAATAACTCTTTCACTCTCATCCAAACAAGCTGCTCCTCACAAGACCCTCTTAACAGCGTTCTAACAAATAGTCACAATAGATCACAAAGTGATCCGTACAAACCGCTCCACACTTGTTGCTCCTCACAGCCCACTGCTCCAAGTCTGCTTTTCACAATCTGCTCCTCACAGTCTGATACTTACAAGCTGCTCCTCCCACTCACTCCTCACACAGTGTGCTCCTCACAACGTACTCCACACTACCTGCTCTTCCTACTCCACGTCAAAAGCTAAAGGTAAAATGCAAGTTTTTATTTCACATTCCACAATAATCTGAGCGAATGCAGCAAAACAGCGTGCGAGGTTGACAATCAGCTGACAATCTATGTAAACAAATGGACAACTTTACTTATGCATATACATAAATATCTAAATCATTAGACATAATAAAAGCGCCCAAATGTATGCTATAGTTGGCACTTAACACGGGCGCCACATAATATAGCAATCATTTGCGTACAACCCTCTTACCAGCCATGCCCCCTCCTCCCACACCCCATTCCCACATTGAGGAAGGTGCATGTGGCATGTAGTCACTTGTGGCAGGGGTAATGTGTGTGTCTGAAAGCGTAAAAGCGTGCAATCGCTACCGCGACGCTTCTCGTTCCGGCCAGGGAATGCTCTGCTACCCCCCACACACACACACACAAACATACGCACACATAGACACACACTCTTTGAGGTGGTGTGGCGGGTATGATGAGGATGAGGCATGCCAGTGTTATACATTGAACTAATAAAGCTCGGCACGTGGCATCAACAATGAAACGCATTAAAGTCGATTACAATATGAAGTTGGATCTGAGAATGGAAACGGCTCTGGGTTGATGGAAGTGCACGTCGAGAGTGGGAGTTTTGCTTTTTGAGTTGCCATCAAGCATCAGCAACAACAACAGCAAGAACAACCATCCGGACAGCAACAATAACTTTTGAGGCGGCTTTTCAAGCGAAAAACCGAGCGTTCAACTCAAAAGTGAAAGGGAAAAAAGTTTTAAAACCTTCTGCTTAAAAGTTATGTCAAACGAAATTTTTATACATATTTATACATTCGATCACATAATATGTACTTAATTGAGGTAACATATTTGATTCTTATGTAGAATCAATCGTAAGGGAAACTCGAAATTTTTTAAATGATTTCTTTCTTGTAAATACTCGCATCACTGCAGGTAACATATCTGATTGTATATTGAAAACGAAAGTTGAAAAAAAAAATATAAAATTCCCATATATTCCACTCACACGTCGTGCTGTTGTTTGTATTCGTATATTTTCTGTTAGGCATGTAGAACGTGACATTTTTGCATTGAGTTGTCATTGAAAAGAAAAAATAAAGAAAAATCTTGGCTATTTTAAATAAATGTATTTGCTTTTTCAGGGGCATGACTAAATGACAAGTGTCTGAAAGGTGGCACTTTACCTTAACCTTGGCGTGCGATTAGCTCAGTGTAATGAATATGATAATAAAATATGCAATGCCAATGCAATGCCTAATGGCTAATGTCTAATGCGAAATGTGGAAATGTGGAAATGTGAAATAAGCAGCCAAATGACGACAAATTGTGTGTGAGCCAAGGATCGCATTGCACTCGGATAAACGGCAGCCGAAGGGGAACTGCGGCTTGGCTCAGCTCAGCTTAGTGTGTTCAAGTGGCCGAAGGAAAAAGCGGAAAAAACCGGGAAAAGCAAGATGTGAGTGTGGGGGGTGAATGGAAGAAAATGGCAAGGTAAATAAAATACACAGTAGTGCGGCTTAACCTTGTGACGACTTCCAGTCAGTGTTGACTGTTTAGCTAGAATTTTGAAGGAGAAATTTGAAGAAATCCATGTTGCTGAATAATTCAAAGTACTTTAAATACGTACTATATTGTGATATGCTTAGGGCAAAGTATAGTTTGTCACTTTGGAAAATAAAGAAGAAATATGAAGATTCTGTCTGATGTCGCCAGCATTAAATTAGATCCAAATGACCTTTTGTATTTTAAAAAGTAACTATATTCTGGATTTTCTCCCTGATTTTCTATACAATTTGGATTACATAATTTTAAGCTATTTCTAGCAACTTTTTTTTTGTATCAGATTAGCTTCTTTAGTCCTTGAAATTGTGGCAACTCTGTCAAATGCACTTGTGGTTGGTATCGCTGCCTCAGTCGCTGCCTCTGCCTCTGCCGCTGTCGCTGTTGTGGCTTTCATTGTTTGCTGTTGTGTGTACATACATATACACATATGACCGCAGATCTAACGTAAAGAAATAAATGAGTTTTTCGCATTA
Source organism: Drosophila limbata (assembly GCA_963924055.1). Taxonomy (NCBI): domain Eukaryota; kingdom Metazoa; phylum Arthropoda; class Insecta; order Diptera; family Drosophilidae; genus Drosophila; species Drosophila limbata. Next base: position 34,305,895 of record OZ001352.1, on the reverse strand, counting down.
GGAGGCAACGAAGCGACAACAGCAACAACAACACCCACAACAACAACAACAGCAACCACAACAACAACCACAATAAAGCATTAAACGGAACGAAGGCGACTTCGCAAATGGCAGCCCAAGATGAAAAATGTTTTTTAATTTTTAAAAGTGGTTTCATTGTCAACCGTGCGTAACGTAAAATCTGCAAGGATACATGTGGCACACACACACACTTACACTCTCTCTCGCACACACCCACAGTTAGGAAATAAGCCCCGTTGCGCTTGATCAGCCGGCGAATCCGAAAAAAAGCCGCCAAAGGCTCAAAATTCAACAGCTTTCAATGCAGTAGTAATAGTGATGTAAAAGTACATCAAAAAAATGATGAATCAATGGTTGCTTAAAAAAAATTAAGCTACTTTAATCCAATGCTATTCTTGGCGATGAATCGAGTGCAATATAGCCAAGATTATTAATATTTGCCATGAAGAACAGAAACTAAGCAAAACAATAATATCCAAAAAAAAACCATAAGCTAAGATAAACTTCTACTTTTAAAAGACTTAAAAAATGTGGAAAATCGAAGAAACTTTCCAAATTACCCTATAAATCACAAATTCGATATTTTCATTGATGATGCTTAAAATCCCATTTTAAACTCAATGTTAAGTTTGAATTTACGTTACAAAACTAAAAATACTCTTTTTCATTGTAGTACATACGGTCCTTTGTATTCCTCCGGATAGGGTATGATATAGCCCTCGGGCGATGGCCGGGCCGTCTTGCCCACCCAGAAGAAGGCATCCGGTCCGGTGCCGTCGTAGGCAAAGGATTTAACAAACAGCGTCGACTCATCAACCGCATAGATGGAACCCTGTGAATATCAAAGTTGTCAGAATCCTTACATTTCAAAAGTGAGTTTGGAATTTAAACGAGTTTCTCACCTTAATTCCATGCGCAAAGTTTGTAAACTGTCCAATGTAGCGGCCATAGTAGGGCTCTGGTGGTGCTCGGCCGGCAGCTGTAAAGTGGCAAGAAGTAGAAAAGAACCATGAATTAATTTGATCAGTTTTAATCAACGAAAGCGGTAGAACACTCTGGCTCGATAGAATAAAGATACCAGCTTAATTTGGCATTAAACTAAAATATTTTGTAGATAATGGAACTTGTTAAACTTTAAGTTTTGGCAAGTTTTCGTACAAAAAAAAAGTAATGTATTGCCAAGTTTCAGTTGAATTGACATTATTTCAGTTGCAAGACAATTGATGCTGGTGTACATATTATTTTGACCAAGAGTGTGTGAAAATCTGTCTTTCACATTTAAAATTTTGCTAGGCAACTTTATTGCAGGTAAAAGTGAGTAACTCTCAGGTACAGGTATATTTATATATGTACAGTCACAGATACCTCTACCTAGCTCAAAGGAATGACGCATTCATAATCCTAAGATTCGGAATCTCTAAAAACAAAAGGGCGTCAGCTGCTTTACAAATTAATCCGCTTTCCCAGAAACTTTGTGGCACAAAAAGTGCACGTAGCACGTTGCAAGTTGCAAGTTGCACGTTGCAAAAAGTTTCGCTTAGACTGAAAATGCAACTAACAGCATTTCCATTCTCGTTCCTTTAGAATTACAAAGTTCTTAACTCAACTGGCTATCATATGCTGTGGAATAATAATGAGACTGGCAATGTAAAAGGGAATGGGAATGATATTAAAATTGATGATGTTCCTGATGTTGATGATGTTCATGATGATGATGCTGATGACGGACTCTGTTTGCAATACTCTTGACAACTCCTTGGGGAGTTGTTGCTACCCCGCTGTGCCACGTTGCCATGAAATTGATTGAAAACCATGAAATTTATTGAAATTCAATGCTAGTAGCTTCAAGGGATAGAAATTGTACACGGGAATACAGACAAAACATTGGAATTGCATTGAAAAAATTGTTTAAACATTTACAAATACAAAAAATTTACTTTTTTTCGAACTGAGTCGAAAGGTCCCAAGGTCTAAGCTAAGCAAAGCTAACAAAATATAACTTTCGTTTCTTGAAGCTACTATAAAATGGATATAGATGAAGGCTAGATTTTTATTTAATTATAAACGTTTTAGTGGAATGTCAATATTAAATAACTTTTTCGTTTTGCCAAAGTCATTTTTTTACTGTTGTTACTAACGACTTCTTAGTTGTAGTTTCAGCATTCAATGCTACTCCAATGTGTTAAAAGGGGGAGATGGTAAAAGAGAAACGGAGAACAGAGGTAGCCTAACAAATGAGGCCAGGGTATTCCCCAGAATGTCTCAATTGTATCGACGACGACAATTGCAGATGATAATGATAATGATGATGATGGCGATGGCGATGGCAGCCAAGGCAACGGCAAGAGGAACGACACCAATACAAATACAAATGCCAATACAAATACCAATACCATTACCAATAGCAACAGCAGCCACTGAACAGGACGAACAAGGACAACAAGGAGGACAAGGGCAACAACAACAACGTGCGCTCACAACGTAATATGCATTAAATCTACTAATGCGTGCATTAATCTCTAAAGATTTGGACTTGCCCCGCAAACATGCAGCACGTGTCTCCATCAAATATACGTGCTCGAGGATATTTATACAATGTGATGACGAGCACGTCAACGTACCCCTTATTATGCCCAATACTCTAGCTACACTCGAAAAAACAAAACACGAACCGTATTTCACATTTATTAAGAGCAAACAAAATTGCTAAATGTATCAAGTTTTAAATAAAAAACAAATGTTTTCCATGTTTCAGAAATTATATTAAAACAAACTTTAAAGTTTAATTTCAAATAAAAAATTTAAATAAAAAACTCTCATAATAGGAGGAAATAAATTTCTAAAAATAGCGAGCCCAAAAAATTTCAGTAATTATATTTAAAAAAAAATGTTAAAGTTTAGTGTTTTTTTCAAAATTAAAAGAAAAAAATTCGTTGGTAAGTTTGTTTATTTATTTCAATCTCTCATAACGATTCTTTTTTTTTTGAGTGTAGGACTGGGGACGAGACTAGAGAACTGTGCCTCGGTCCGAGCCTAAGGCTGTCATCGTGTTCTCTTCTTCTTTTTGTTAATAATGTTGAAAAGGGAGATGGGCATGGACAGTGTTGGCAGAGTAAGAGATAGAAGAACAACAGCAAGTAATAGTTCGTTGGCCATGTGTATCTTTCTAGCTGACTGACTGAAGTATGCGCTATTGAAGGTGATAAGATTTATAAAAAGGAAATAAAACTGATAAGGTACTGCGAAAAGACGTTGACAGTTGCAGGAAATTGATTGAAACGAGCGGGGAGAGTGAAATGTGACCCAGATTTCAGTTTACAATTTTTAGGAGAAAATAAAGTGAAACTTTAACATTCACCTAGGGGATGTTAAGGACCATAAAACTCTTCTCTCCAGCGACTAATCACATTTAAGCACAGATATTGAAGAGATGCAACCGTAAACCTGAACCATTTGCAGACAGCATAAGCTCTATAAATTAACTGGTAACCATGGCCATCAAATGGGGCAACTCTGAAAAGGGGATGGTACAGTATCACATCATCAGTTTAACCAAATATCTGCATAGCTCTGTCTGTCTGTCTGCCTGTCGGTCCCAAAAGGGTTTGGCCGTATCCTCCCCTCGATTGCAAGTGCGTCAACATGCCATTGAAATGGGAAGTGGGACAGTAACTACAGAAACCTCTGCTGAAAGCCGCAACCACAGGCAACCAGTGAGCAACTTCCCAAAAAATAAGCGGATTTGCAGCCTTGTCTGGGAGCTACAATGTCAGCATTTTTGCGGGGGAGAAGGGGATTTAGCTAGCCGAGCAATTGTCTAGAATTGGCAGTTGGTAAATGAAACTCCAACTATTATTGATATTAAAATCCAGAAGTAAAATTATATTTTTTTTATTGATTTAAAGCAGCAATCGTAATATAAATATAGTTTTTTTAATAAATAATAAATAATTACTTTTTCTTACTACAGAATTAGAAATCCTCTCAAGCATACCATTTTTAACTCTAAACACATTAGCATTACTTGATTTTAAGTAACTAATTTAATTCTGTTCTAAAAACAAAACACTCGTATTTTATTTTATATTTATTATTTATGTCGGGACGGCGCGAACGCCATTCCCGGCTACCAAAAATTACACGCACGAGTTATTCACATTAGGAATAATCGCAGAGGTCAACTCAGCCGCAAGTGCAATGGCCAAGCCTCACTCCGGAGGAACCGCCTTCGTGATCACGGTTAACCTCTACGCCAGGTAAGTATGCTTTACTCGGCTCAGCATCAGGGTTTCCATAGTCTGAGGGCTAGAACCGTTTGGGAATTATTAGCAAGACCTTGAAGTAGACGATTATGAAAGTAGGCAAAGAATTTCGCTTCGTACTTTTCTCTGATTCAGGTAGTAATTGCAATTAGATTGCAGGCGAGCAGGGACAACGATAACGATGTTATAAATGCCGAGCTGCCAGTCTTATAATCTCTATATTTATTCTATTTATTTGAACGGGCGCAACACATCAAAGGAACAAATGATAATTAAATTCGCACTAATCTGGCCGTAATTTATTTTATCACATGCCCATCTTCGACTTTGACGTCGTCATCAACATCCTCATTCTCATCCTCATCATGTTGTTGTTGTTGTTGTCTTCTTCGTTCCGCATGTACAACGCACGAAATTCCAAATCAAATTTTCATTTACTTCCCAAATAGACTGTCCCGGAAAGCAGGTTGTCCCCCTTTTCTCTCCTCTTCCTTTTCACTTCAATCTACCCGGAACCTTGGCCGCAGCCCAAATGCTTGGCAAGCCTCTGGCGGGTTCATTGGTTGGTCGCCCAGTCGAGCATCATTAAAGAGCTTGAAAATATTCCTCCCCCAGGAATGTTGTTCTGTATGTCTCTCGACTCCCTTTTCTGCTCACAGGGAGCATGTCCTTCTGCTCTGTGTGTGTGTGTGTGTGTGTTATGTGTTGTGTGTATGGATGGCAAATCGAATAAAATTTAGCTGACTCAATAAAAATCAAAAAGCGTTAATGCTAACGATATGACTTTAACCTGAAACCGAGTAAATTGTTGCTTGTGTCAAAGCCAACGACAACGAGGGGGAAAGATTCACTCTCACTCTCTCTCTCTCTCTTACCACTCTCCCTTCTCCACTTTGTTTTCCTCTTTGCCCGTCGTCCTTGGTTCGAGAAGGGCGTAAATTTAGGCGGAAAGGCAGCAGGATATGGCAACTGGAAGCAATATTGCACCGTAATCTGACAGCGACAATTTTCGGATGCTTTTCTTTTGCCACGCCACGGCGACTTTAAGATTTGCCCCGATTTCCTTTTAATAAATGATGATAAATAAATAAGAAAACGTGGAAATGTTGTTGGAAAAAAGCACAGCGACAAGCCAAAAGAAAAGCAGCTAATGAATGGAGCCAAATGGCATGGATTGAATATTCCTTTGGTTGGCATCCTGGCATCCTTATGCTGTCAATGATCGATGGGTTAAACTGCCGCTCTCTCTCTGCTTCTCTCACGGAACATTTATTTAAATTACTATTTTTCCGCTGGATAGCAACAATAATTTATTGCTCTATTTTGAGGATTTTTTATGTTTCACTTTATTCTTCAAAATAACTTGGAAGGATCGAAGTATCCGAATTTTTCTTATAATATTTGAAATTTCTCTACTTTATTCACAACATAGGAACACATATTTTTCACCTGATTGATCCATTTTGCTGTTAATCAACTATTTTTATACCCTGTGCCCATTGAAAATGGTCAAAAAGGGTATATTAGATTTGTGTGATGTATGTAACAGGCAGAAGGAAGCATCTCCGACCATATAAAGTATATATATTCTTGATCAGCATCAACAGCCGAGTCGATTGAGCCATGTCCGTCTGTCTGTCCGTCCGTCTGTCCGTCCGTCTGTCCGTCTGTTTGAACGCGTCGATCTCAGAAACTATAATAGCTAGAGACTTCAAATTTGGCATGTAGGTTGCTGGATACCGGACGCAGGTCAAGTTTGTTTTTAAATTTGGATCGGACCACTATATCATATAGCTGCCATAGGAACGATCAGTCGAAAATCAAGTCTTGGTATGAAAAACTTTTTTGTTGTTTGAGATATGTGAACCAAACTGACAGAATATGCATATGGGATGGTCGCATACATCCTGACCAAATTTGATTGAAATCGGACCACTATATCATATAGCTGCCATATCAACCATCAGTCGAAAATCAAGTCTTAGTATGAAAAACTTGTTTGTTGTTTGATCCTTCTAAATCAAACTCACAGAATATGCATACGCGATGGTCCCTTATAACCTGACCAAAATTGATTGAAATCGGATCACTATATCATATAGCTGCCATAGGAACGATCAGTCGAAAATAAAGTCTTAGTATGAACAACTTTTTTGTTGTTTGAGATAACTGAACCAAACTGACAGAATATGCATATGAGATGGTCCCTTATAACCTGACCGAAATTGGTTGAAATCGGATCACTATATCATATAGCTGCCATAGGAACGATCAGTCGAAAATATATATATTATGGATACTGGCACAGGGTATCCTCCAGTCGAGCAAACTCGACTGTAGCCGCGCCCACTTGTTTTTTTGTATATTTATCATTAATGTCGGGACGGCGCGAACGCCATTCCCGGCTACCAAAAATTACACGCACGAGTTATTCACATTAGGAATAATCGCAGAGGTCAACTCAGCCGCCAGTGCAATGGCCAAGCCTCACTCCGGAGGAACCGCCTTCGTGATCACGGTTAACCTCTACGCCAGGTAAGTATGCTTTACTCGGATCAGCATCAGGGTTTCCATAGTCTGAGGGCTAGAACCGTTTGGGAATTACAAAAACACTTGACAAAAATGAAGCCTTACGATAGGCAACAAAATCTTACTTTAAAAACTCTGTACTCATAAAATCCTTATGTATAATTATTGCAACACCTGAGGTCAACTCAGGTAGAAAATAATATTTAAAATAACAGTTTAACTAAATTTAAAGAAATATAAAATTTTAAAACTGAAGAGATAAAATAAAATGCTAAAAGTCTGGAAACAATTAAAATATTAAATTGATCCAACATTTCTTGCAGACGATAGGGAAAATCCCAGAAAATCAAGTCGTATTTTTAAGAAGTATAAGTATTAGTTGCTAATAGAATATAATATTGTTGAGGATCTCAGAATAGCTTATATGTTATTAAACAGACCAGTTTATTATATCAAATTAGGGAGATTATTAAATTGTCATGCTGTAGATTATTTTATATCTACGCCAGGATAAAGGCAACACTCGTGGGAGATTTGTAAGCGACACGCTCCACTCCACTCCACACACGCCCCCTTTTCTGTCGAAGAAGAGGGCGTTACCGCTCAGCAGGAAGTCAGCTCAGCTCAGAGCTCAGAGCACGCAATTCTCACATCGCAACTCGCATTTATATATTTATTTCAATTTTATGACTTCATGTTGCCGAAAACCAAACCACAAACGAAATGAAACTCAAATATGTACACAAAGTTTCAATGTGAAGTGGGAGGGGTAGGGATATGGATATGGAGATGGAGAAGCTGCAACTGGGAATTCTAAAAAAGCTGTACAATTCGTAGAGATTAGAAAATTTTGCGCGGCATCATCAGAGAGAAACATTTGCCGCAAGTTGGGTGGTTGGGTGATTGAGGGGGGGAGAGGGCAGAGACACAGCTGGGATGCTGTGGGTGAGTTGAGGGCAGGGGCGTGGCACATTAACACCCACACAAAAAGTCGCGCAGACATTGCTGTCTCTGTTGCACACGCTGGTGACGTTGCTGCTGGTGGTGGTTTCAATATGCAACCACAGCCACTGACATGGAGCCTTAACAACAACACCAACAACAACAACAAAAGTAACAATTGTAACAACAACACGAAAAACGACTGGGAATATTTCTTCGCTTTCGCAGCGCACGCTTCAGCTAATTTAATCTCTACAAATTGCCCGACAATCTGCACGGCATTAGAACTACACACGTGAAAAGCGAGCTGATACATGCAGCCTCCTTCCCTTCCCAACCCACTGCCAATGCTGTAGCTGGTGCGAATTAGATTACATTGCCGGAAACTCGGTAAAATTGAAGTTTTATTCGTTTAGTTTTATTGGCCATCGTTTGTTTAAATGCTCTCTGACTGCAAATATGCGATAAGCTTGTCAGCTTTTCCGCTTTTCGCCAACTTCTCAACTTGTCAGCGCGATCACAAATCGCAATCGCAATCTCAAAAGCGTAGCAAAGGAGACAATGCATTCTCAAATAGTAATCAGTTTACTTTCTTTGTTTTGTTAGTTAGTGTAACGCCCACTGCATACAATTGAGCTACGAAAAAAAACAGTAAAAAAACTCTACCAAAAGATACAACAAACGGCTTTCAATTGGCTTCAATGTGAGTTGGCTAATTGACATTCAATTTGGGATTAGGCTTTGTCTTGTTGTTCAATGTTTTCTTTATAGATATGACCTTCAATTGGAATTTATTTAAAGTTCCACACTGTCCAAACTCTTTAAAAATAATAATAATAAGTTATTTCAACTCTTATTAAAAACGATCAGGCAAAAAAATAATTTTTAGCTATGTTGACATTGAAGTTAAGCCTGATCCAGTAAAGTATACTTAAATTTTGGTTTAGTGATGAATATCCAAACAGGAAATTTAAGGAAGTTTAATATTGAAATCTAAAAATCTAATAAATAGTTTTCCAAAAAAAATCACTCATTTCCATAAAATTGAGTTATCGATTACTACTACTTTATTTCAAATTTTCCAAAACATTTAGAAAACAGCCTAAAGGTATGCAAATTTTTTGTTTGCTGCCAGAAATATTGCAAACAACATTAGGTGACAGTTTTCTTTTAAAAATATCATTAAAAATACCAATACATATACTTTTATTTATATAGGATCATAAAACTTTCAATGAAGATATCCTTGGGACTATCTTCTTTGTAGCTTCTTCTGAAACCTTTTTAGAAGTCTTTAAGCTGAGCTATCGTTGTCAGTATATCAAGATAATTATTTTTGAGTTATGTTTAAAAATACGATATTTTAAATTGACTTCAGAGACAGGCTATCAGCTTATTGATGCCACATAAATTGAATTTTGCAACACGAAAAGTTAAAATCTATCGATTTGCAATCTTGTTGAATCTGTAACCACATAACAGAGAGACAGACAGTCTGACCGACTGTTAAAGTGTTAAACTTGTTTGGTAAGTGTATTTCCAGTCAATATTCACATCACGCATTCTGTGGTTATGGCGACAGTTATGGCTTTTGACAGCTGTGGACTGTGGATTGTGGATTGTGGACTGGGAATCGCATACGTAACGCTTACTTCGCACTTTTATGCTTAAACACATACACTTCCATACACTTAGAAAAAAAAATTAAACAAAAGCCCAAAGCTACAATAATACATGTTAAGCATGAAAATTAAGAAGTTTATTTAAAATTAAAATGTATTCAATTCAATTAAATTCATATTTAATTTTTAACTATTTGACTAGTTTCGTATACGGGTTTGAATATTAAAATTTCAGAGCGGCTTGTTTCTCTAAGTGTATACATATTTCGATACTTGCTCACATTTGGCGTTTTTATACTCTTGTAACAGGAATTATGTTGCTGTCTTGAAATGTGTAAAGCATCAAAAGATTGCAATGTTAGAAATACATCGAATCGAAAACAATGCTCCAAAATAAAAAAATGCAGTCGAACCTTCCTAACTCCAAAGGAAATGTTCAAATTATGAAGAATTCGACGAATGGAATTATTTTTCTTAAATTAACTTATTTACTAATTTCGACTTTAGTTTCAGTTATAGAAAATTCGAGTTAAAGAAGTTGGACTGTTCTGGCCACTAAACCAAACTTGCAGGACTCTACAAGGGTATCAAATTTTCGACTTGCCGAAAATAACCTTCCGTCTAGTTTGGAATTGAGTTCAACGACAACGACTGCGCTTGTGCATTTCATTTTAATAGTTGGTTTTTTTATCTCTGTTTTTTCGAAAGACTCTCGTGTTACGTAACCGGCGGTGTGGGCCGAGTGACCCAGCTGCAACACTCGCCTCAAACCAAACCAGCCAAGTCGCAGCCACCTCTTGATGTGCAGCTTTTGGGCCAAGTTAGCAGTACGACAGTGCGAGTATGTGGGAACTGTAAGCCAAGTATGACAAGACATAGTCTCATTCGTTTTTGCTGTCCGACAGTCGACAGTCGTCAACCGGTTTACACATTACTCCATTCGCTTTTTTGGCGGTACTCGCACTTTTTTCTTCGGTTCGGCTGGAGCATTTTCAGCTAGAGTCAGAGCGACTGTCAGAGATATGAATGATTTAGTTTGTTGCGGTTCATTGGCCTTTCTAATGTCTTATCGCATTGTTTTGCATAATGCGATGAGTAATTCATGAACATAAATTATTATTGATTCTCAGCAACGGCAACGGCAAGCTGAAATATATTGCCAAAAACGTCAAGAATAGCAAATAAATCGAAAATTGTGCTGATTAAAATACAGCTCATTAAACAAACATATTAATACTCCTTTTTCACAACAAAATGTATGTAAATGTTTGGACATTATTAAATCTGTAAACTTTGTCGAAATAATAGGGTTAAAAAAAATTAAGGTGTACAAAATGTTGTTTACACTTAAGTATAGAAAAACTATGCTTCCAAAAGAAGAATTTAGCGAAATAAAGTCGAAATTGAAATTCGGAACACAACTGTTACTATACTCTTACAAAGCCTAGTGACTAATGAAAGAATAAAAAGTAATAAAAGCCCGTGTGAATCCAAGTTTTTATTATAATTTGTTGTGTGTTCCCTTTCCCTTTGTTTTGCTGCTGACCAATTGCGTGACCGAATCTTCGGTGTCAAAGGTTCAATGAACCAAAAGGCAACTTTACATTGTCTGTCTCTAATTATGGTAATTAAGCAGCTAAAGCAGCAGCAGCAGACTTATGAATTATGTTATTGTTGACCAAAATACAATGGCTTTTCTTTGATTTTAAATTCACTAAAGCTGTTGATAAAGCACCAATAAGTAGTGGGTAAGAGGTATGTAATATATGTATATGTATTTTGGTGATTGTCGTACCAGTTAGCGCTAATTATAAGGCTGAGACTGAAGTCAGCGAGCATGTAATAAGTCTGTCATAGATCTTCAACATAAATTCAGCTCATTAAGGTAAATTACAAGCAATTTCTAATGGCTTTTACCGCAGCTTGTGAATTGTTTAAACAATTAGCGGCCTCTTTTTGCGCACTTACATTACATACTTAATGTTAGTCATAATTAAATTTATTTATTGGCGACCAAGAGAAGGCAAAGTAGTCAAGCCATAGAAGATTAGATTATTCAGTTAGTGAATAAAATTTCAACTAACTCAATTTGTATTAGGAGAAAAATAAAGTTTCTAATTTATAATTTTTAATTCATATTTTAGGAATGACAAATAAGATTTTTTAATCAATGTAATAATCATTTAATTGAAACTATGATGATAAGTTAAAATGCCTTTTTTAATATTTATAACTATTATTGTCACTGGTATATATAATTATCTCGCAAACATCGCAAACTAATTAAAAATTTAAATCAAAACTAAAAAGAGGTAAAATAAATTCTACAAAAATATCGTGATGTCAGTGGAAAATTTCAATGTGACATTGTTGCGATATTGCCAATTATTAAGTCTAGCAATAGATACTAAATTATTAAATAAAAATGAAAAAAAAAATTTTTATTTTGGAGTTGTGAATTTTTATGTAAATTGTCGAATGAGTTGCGCTTTTTTAAAAGTGCAGAAGGCGTTATAAAGTTGTTTTTTCATTTTGAAAAACTATTAAAAATAAACAAAATGTCTATAGCTATGCAAATGACGCATCAGTTTATCAAGACTACAAAAAAGCTGAGATACATTTGATGTTCATAATTTTGTAGAGCTCACAATGGGCAGGTTTCAATTGAGCAACTTGGCAAGTTTGAAGTGCCTAAGACCTTGCCAAAAGGTGCTTCAATGAGTTAAGTTCAAGCTATTGGTAATGGTAATGGTTTTTGAATATTGCGTCTTACTTCGACAGACAATTCGCAGTCATGTCTAAATTATTGCGAATTAAGTACACTCGCATAAGGTGCTTGCCCCAATTATTAGGCAAGTTGGCAACTTTTATTACCTCCCTCGCAAAAAATACTGCTTTTAATGTTGACGAAAGTAAAAAGAGAGAAAGAAAGAAAGAGAAAGCAACAACAATCCTGGGAAGCCTGGAAAGCTACAGTAACTTCAGATCTGATCTCTACACGCAACATTTTAGTTTATCTTCCAAATGAGCGGAGAGAGAGAGAGCTTATTAAGCTTACACATACACACACACACGTACACGCATACGCATTCTCTTCATTGATTCGCTACTCACCTTGACAGACGAGGCTATTTAGCAGCGTTGCAACAGCAACAACAACAACAAATTGTGACCATGTAATAATTAATCCTGGCACTGTTATTATTGTCGCAGTTTCGCTTTTTATCCTCATTCTCCTCATGGTTGCAGTTGCTATTGTTGCAGTTGTTGTTGATGTTGCTGTTGTTGCTTCTATTTGTTCCTGACGACGCGTTTTTCTCCACTCTAACGGCGTTTCCATGCCGAAATTTGGCGCTTTCTTTCCCAATATAATAAAAAAAATACCTCTCGAATATTTCACGCTCCTTTTATTGCTCTTTGTTGTTCAATGCTGGACACTCACTTGTATGTGTGTGAGCTTTCCTTGTATGTATGTTGGTGTTGTGGGGGCGAATTTAAGGTGGGATGCTGTATTTTTTTTTTCTTTTAGCGTGATCTTTTTGCTGCTGTATTCGTTTCACGTTTAAAATCAAATTTTGGTGGGTGTCTTTTTCTAGTTGAGATGTTTTCCAGAATTTGGCGGCAAATCGTTTGACTGTTTTCCTTTCTCATTCAAGGTCTCACATCGTAATGTACACACACACACGCACTCGCCTTGGTATTGGTGCAGGCAGCGTAAATGACTGTGAGCCGCTGTATGTGTGAGAGTGAGAGCTCCCCTTTTATGTAGTGGTATTTGCAAGTTGCTCCACAAAATGGCGTAGGTTTTTATCGTTTCCTTTTTTCTCTCTTTATTCTTATCGGTTGTATAAGTTTTTTATTTTTTAATTAATTTACTAGCTACTTGGATTTTTAATTGATATTTGTGTTTTCTTACTTATTAATTTCTTTAAGAAATCTTCTAATTATTGCACAATTTCACTTTATTGTAGTTTTATTCGGAGTTTTGTGTTTTTTCTTTAATTAAATTATATAAAAATGAACACAAAAAGTTTTTATTTGGGCTTTGCCCATTTCAAAATATTCGTTTATAACGGTTATAACGTTATTATTTAATTATTATCATTGCACACATTTAATTAAACTTTCAAAATCAAACAAAGTTTATGATAAATTTATTATTAATATACATTCGTTTTATTGTAATAATTGTTGCTTAGCTGTTATTGTAGTTGTAGTTGTATACTTGATATTGCATACATATGTATACTTTCAAAGCCAAAATGTGTGGAAGAGAATGAAACAAATTAAGAAAGCGTTTAGCGCCGCGACTCGTTAAACGCGCGTCAGGAACAAGCTTCGGCCTCAGACTGAACTGAAAGCCGCGTAAATTACAATTCTGTTCGTACACGTTCAGCAAACATCGAAACATCGGGGACACCTCTAGTAAAAAATCAGCTGACTGCATTGGCAAAAAAAAAGGTGGCAGCCTTGGCAACGGTATCATACTTGACCGTTTTTAACTCTTTTCTAATCTTACTAATTCTTTAATTATTTTCCCACTCGAAGGGTTACGTGCCCAAAACTAATTTTAGATCGAAATTTATTATTTTAGAAAATTTATAGCTTTTTTGGTTTTTTAAATTGCGCTTTTAATATTATTATTGAATTATTTCAATATTGAAAAATTATCAAAAAAATTACAAAAAAAAACACCCGAAAAGTTTCAACTGGGTGGCAGCCATGGCCCAACTTTAGCAAAACAAGGTGGCAGCCGCTTGGTTAGCTCCAAGTTTGAAAATTTATTTACTGTCGATTTTTCTTCGACCCTTTTTATATTTAAACATCGAATACATCGATGGAGGGTAACATAGATGATTCTCTCACGGAAGAGTCGCCCCCAGCTTAGAAATTTTCAGTCTTGGTTCAGTCAGTCTTAAAAGGATAATTTTATGGCATTTTCTCTAATTTTCCAACGTTCATAACAATGATTACTTTTATATGGTCAATTGTATAATTTTAATGGTTTCCATTTTGCAAATTAAACAGTCGTAAAAAAGGAAAAACTTTATTTATTTAATCCACGCCTGACACAGCGCTCGACAGATTGTGGCGGTCGGCCGATGGACTAGAGTATCACACATTTAATAATAGATGGCGCCACAAAGCCGCTGTTTCATTCAAATATTGTTAGACTTCATGTATGTGAAGGAATTTATATAGAAAACATAACATAAACTGAATTATCCTAGTGATTTTTTTTGCTTCTTTTAACTTTCTCAACTTTTTGCTATGCCTTTTAGTTTGTCATTGAATCAAACTGACTTTGGCAAGAAATGAAATTGTAGGTAGGGTGATAACTCATTTAAAATAAAAAACAGCAAAAAATCGTCAAAGAGCAGAGAAGTCGCAAATACGCTGACACACACACACACGCACGCACACTCGTACGTACAAATACAAAAAGGGGAACGTTGGATCCGGCAAAATAAGGAGAAAAACTTTTTACTACGACCCCAAGACCATACAGGGTGCCTAAAAATGGCAGCAATGAGAGCGGGTGTCTAAACTGCGCATGCGCCTACAATACAAATACAACTGTAACATTTCTAATATCTACGACCTTAAATACCGGCTTGGCATATCAACAAAATAATGATAAATAAAAAAACTAGTAACACTGTTAAATTTGTTGAACATTTGCTCACATTTATTCAATTATTAATTATTTAAGTGATAAGTGAATAAATGAAAATCTTATTATTTTATCAACATACTTAAATAATTTTAAATTCTTAACGGTAGGGTAACTAAAGTGAATTTCAAACTGTACTTAGCGCCATCTGTGGCAGCAATTCTGCACACGGCGAGCTCGTGACTTGTTTCATTGAACGATTCGAGTAGTTCAATCGAACTTATTCTGAACGGTTTGTGTTTTTTCAAAGAAAGATTCTGCTCAAAATGCCCTAAGAGGTTTAAGAGAACAGAGAAAAGCTCAAGCAAAGTGCTCAATAGAAGAACAAGAATGGACAACTGAGCAAAAGAGAGCAAGTGAGCAATAAAGAACAATTTTGAAGGAACATGTTCACTTGCTCACTTCAGTGAGCTACTCTTTTTGTTCACTCACTCATGAGCAACCCAACACTAGAGTTGGGATTTTTAGTTCATTTTTTGAATAAGTTCAATCGTTGATTTTTCAGTCGTAAACTAAATCAGTCTTTAGTTCAGTTATTCAGTTGGCCATGAACGATGAAAGATGAATAGGTCATTCTGATCAGTTGTTTATGAAATATGAACGA
Source organism: Drosophila limbata (assembly GCA_963924055.1). Lineage (NCBI taxonomy): Eukaryota > Metazoa > Arthropoda > Insecta > Diptera > Drosophilidae > Drosophila > Drosophila limbata. The sequence continues at coordinate 34,290,241 of OZ001352.1, read as the reverse complement.
TGTGAATATTCTACAACTGTTTCTTTTTAGTGGAAAGTGAAATGTGTTTAAAGTTTTTAATTAGAATAGACGACAAATGCCAAATATATTTAGGATTTTTTTTTTTTCATTTTTTGGGTTATACCTATACCTTGGCTTATTGAAAATGAGCAAAATGAGTAAATTGTTTTTTTTTAATTTGGGCTTAAGTAACCTTTCACATAGTTCAAAACTTAAAAATATATGAGCTGAATATGAAATGAACGATTTAGTTCATGATTGACTGAATAAGTTCATTCGTTCATCTCAAAGACCCGTTCATTTGAACTTTTCCAGAACGAAACGACACAACTACCCAACACTACTCACGAGCGTTCGTGTTTCTCTCTCACTGTGTGTGTAGCGTTTTTTACATTTACAAAATTATTTGTAATAGAATATACAGATTATTAAAACTTAGAAGAAATACAAACAAACAAAAAAATAATGAACTAATGTAAAGGCAAAACGCGAGTACTTAAAAAGCGTGTTCCCCACGTGGAACTCCATTATTTTCGTTTCTTAATTTTATGATGTGTGCTTGTGTGTAAGCAGCTTTTGGGCGGCGAGTAAGTACCACCAACGGACAGACAAATACAGGCAGACAGACAGGGACAGGCGACAGGCCGAGCTGCAACGCAACGGCAAACACAATAACAACAACCAAACGCTTCGGAGAAAAATATCAAATAAGAAGAAAAGCAAAGTTTATAGGAAAGAAAAATAGAAACAGAAAAATATCAATACAGCAAGCTTTGCTTAACAATTCCTTGGAATTGACCAAATTGTACATGCAAAATTAAAACAAACATTTATTTTTTTCTTTTAATTATAGAGAAAATTACCGTGAAATTTTAGCAGTACTTGTTTCAATAATAATTTTAAACGTATGTGTATGTGTACGTGCTCGTCTTTCGTCTACATAAATGTCGATGTACGTTAGCATTTGCATTCGTTAATTATACATGCGAAAAATTTCAAATTCAAACAAAAAAAAAACGAAACGAATTTAATTTTTTTTTTTGCTGCAACTTGAGTTGCAATTCAGCAGCTTGCAAAATTTTATGAAAGAAACTACGGCAAAATCAAGAAAGAGTTTAATTATCATTCGAGTTTGCGTACTACGACAAATTCCAAGTCTGACAAAGGAGAAGAAGAAGGAGAGTTGAGAAGAATTCTCTCTAGTATCGAGAAACAAACGTAATAAAAACAAACGCGCGTCGCTTTGTCTTGAGCCCTTTTCGTCGTGGGGCCACCCCAAGTGTAAAAAAGACAACAACAAGAACTACGCGTCAGCAGCGAAGAAGTGCATAAAAATCAGCAGCAAAAAGCAACAACAAAACAAACAACTTAAGCGGGAGAGTTCGGGACTGGAAAGAGAACAAAAGCGCAGGAAGCGGTAAGTAAAGCCACTCCTCTCCCCTTTCTATATAAATAGTAGATAACAAGAAAAATTTAATATTTGCTTATAGTCTTTTTATTTATTGTCCTTTCGCTTTCCCACACTCGCTTCATTTACCTACTTCTAATTGTGGGACATTCAATCTCTCAACATTTCCAATCAGATTTAGTAATTCAGCGGTTCTTGTTTCGCCGTTCACCCACACAGAGACGGCACTGCCAACTGGTTTTTCTTTCTTCTCTCTTGTTTACAAACAAGGCAAGTGCGAAATGCTTTCAACCGAGTTGCAGTTTCAGTTTTCTATTTCTTGTAGACACGCAACCAGTTAAAATGTTGCACTTACTGTTAGAACAGGTTTTTCCCCTTTCGGTGACCAAATTCGATGAAGATGCGCCTTCGCTGAATGTGGGCCGAGAAAAGTGGTCAACAAACAGATCCAAACAGCAGCCGCATCTCCCACGCAACGTTGTTGTTGGTTTTTGCTTGCGTCTCTGCTTCGTTCAAATTTGCTTTGTGGTTGCTGCTGACTAAGAGCGCCACCTGTTGTTGTGTGTCATCAACTGTGTATAGCTCTTTATTGATATTTTCTCTCTCCCTATCTTGTTCTTCATTTACTTTTGATAAAAGTAAACGATAAGTTAAACGTCTTAAACGTTTTTGTTTTTTATGTACATATGTGTTTCACACGCCCCATACGTGACATCATGCCAATTGATGAGCTCAATTAACAACAAAACTGACCGAGAGTCGCTCTCCTGCTCTCTCCCTCTCTTTCTGTGTATTCCAGTTGGAATATTTGAATTTATTGGTTTTCAGTTTTGAACTTTTGACGTTCGAGAGTACGAGAGACCCTGCACTTACATACATATGTCCAAAAGAAACAATATAAATATATCGGCAAACATAGATCTATCAGTGATATATACAACATTCGATATTAATATTTTCACTTCGATTGAAATCACTAATACCCCCTGTTCGCTTTTAAACTACAGAGTCTAAATATTATAAAAAAAAGTAAATAAAAATTAAAATTTTAGTCTGCTAGAGCTTTAATTATTTCTAGTGCTTTTTTATTGGTATCTTGCTTAGTTGTAATTTACTCGGGTTTTATGCATTAAAATAATTTGCATGTCATTTCTATTTATTTATTTATTTTTATTAATTTTTGCACGATCATTCATCGCATTTCCCATGGCCCATGGCTTTCAATCCTCTTAATGCGTTTCATTTTCCATTTCATCTTACTAACAATACAATTTTGTACATTTTTCGTTCTGTTCCCGCCTCCCGCTTTCTCTGTGTGTATGTGTGTGTGCGTGCGTGTGTGCTTGCGTCTGTGTGTGTATGTGTTTAGATCAAGCGAAGGTCCTTCTATGTTCATGCCAACGGGAGGGGGTGGGAAGGGAAACAGGCCACAGCAGAATCACAACAACAACAACAACCATCAGAGCCAGCAACATCATCATTCGCACCACCAACACCACAACCAGCAACAACAACAGCAGCAGCAACAGTCGCGTTTATCGCATCTACAGCAGCAACAGGATCAACAACAACAACAGTTGCAGCAACAACAACAACAAGCGACACACGCTGTGATTGTGCCACATCATCACCACCCCCTAGCCCCGCAACAGCAGCAGCAACAGTTGCAGCCACAACAGCAACAGTTGCAGCCAGCACCACCGCCACAGCAGCAGCAACAACATCATCAGCTCCAGCAACAGATCATCTTTTATTCGAGCCAACCGCCGCCATCTTTGTCCGCCTACGCCAGCCACGCCCCCCACGTTCAACACGCCCCCGTCAATCACTCATCATCGAGCAGCAGCAATGGGAGCAATGGCGGCGCTGTTCTACAATTGAGTGGCGCCGCCAGCAACAATACGCTGGCTCATCACAATCATCACCATGCTGGCCACAATCATCTGGGCCAACATCATCATCATGGCCATAATCATCATGCCGGCAGCAACAGCAATACAAATCTGGTGCGTGCTCTCAGCAACACGGCGACATTGCCGCCACATTTTACGCAATCAGCTGGACTGATTGCAACACCAGCAACAGCAGGAGTTGGAGTTGGGGGAGCAGGAGCGGGTGGGGCAGGCAGTGCCACATTTATGTCCACAGCCTATTTGCCTTTCAATCATCCGGGACAACTGATGGGATTTGCAACAAATAATGCATCAGCAACAGCTGCTGCTGCCGGCTACTACGCGTCAGCAGCAGCGGCAGCAGCAACACAACAGAAGCAACAATTGCCGGCGGCACAACAGCAACATGGCGTGGTTGCTGGTGCAGCACAGGCACAATCGATTGCCTACTTTCATGCAACGCAGCTCAACAACACTGGCAGCAACAACAACGGCAGCAACACTGGCAACAACAACGCTGGCAACAACAACAGCAACACACAACGCGTCAACATGCGTGCTGGTGGACAACACCAACACCGTTCAACACCGCCACAACAATCAAGTTACTTCACCCCTTATGCACCAGCAGCACCACCGCCCCAGCCACGCCCCCAGGTTGGTACAGCGGCAACGGTGACGCCCATTTTGAGTACACGCAATAATGCCTTGAACGGCAACCCGGCATTCCACATGCAACCCACATATTGTCCCAGTTTGCCATGTCCCAGCTTAACCACGGCACCACTGATAGCCGCTGCAGGATTGACGGCACCACCGTCTGCCTCGTCGACGGGCTTGCACACATATGCACCACATTTGCAGAGCAGCGGCGTTCCGGTGGGTGCAGTGGGTCCAGTCACAGTGGGTGCAGTAAGTGCATCCTACTCCGCGACATCGCTGCACAGTGCATCGGGCGGTCAGCAGGATAAGGTGAAGGAGCGTCGTCATGCCATACCCATCATACATCCGGTGACCCAGGAGAATGTCCTCGATCCCAATTCGTCGGTGTTCAACAAGAAGGATTCCAATTGCACCTTGACCTCGAGCACGGGCAGCGATGTCAGCATAACACTGCATTATCAAAGGCACAAAACTGTTGAAGGAGGAGGAGGAGGAGCAGCTTTCAAGGTGGATCATCAAATGCAAACGGAGCTGGCAACACAGTCACCCATGGTATTCACACCATCTCCATCTTCAGCTGCAACCGCAGCTGCAACTGAAACCTCAACATTGCCGCTAACAGATGAGGATAAAGTCAGCGTCATTGTCAAGGACATACTGGCCAATTCCGGCAATCCCGACGAGCACCTCAGCTTTTTGCAGTTTAACGACGGTAAGTCGCTAACTAATTCTATTATAACCAATATTATATTTTATGGAGACTGGCACAGGGTATCTAACTGTCGAGCGAACTCGACTGCTGCCGTGCCCTCTCGTTATATATATTATAATAAAAAATAAAAAATGGGAACATTACAATTTAAATAATTCATTAAATCAATTTCTAATTTTGTTCACACCACAGTGGATAATACATCGGAGCATGCGCCGGAAATGTCGAGTAATACAATGGAAACGTATTTCATCAATGAAAACACGGAGATGCCAGTGATGTTCCAAGAATCGTTAAAAAACAAGGCTCAGACGCGTCCCAAGTCGGCAAACAAGCAGAGTAAGTTGCTTGACATTTACATCGGCTTTAATTTAAATTTGATTTAACTGTTTAATTGTGTTGTAGGTACTGCCACGCCCACATCGATAGCAACGGCGGTTGCCGAGGCAGCAGCTGCTGGCAGCGATAAGAGCGTTTCCATAATGCCCAGCATTGAAAAGCAGTCAGCTGTGGAGTTGAGTCCCACAAAGCAGGCGGCAAAGCAGAAACCAGTTGTTCAAAAGCTGCAGCAACAACATCAACAACAACAGCAGCATCAACAACAACAAGCATCGTCTTCTTCATCTGCTGCCTCAACGCCCACGCATCAGTTAAAATCGCAGTCACAACAGCAACAACAACAACAGAAGCCAACAACTTTGGGTGGTGGGAAAGCAGCAACAGTTGCTGCTGCAGTTGCAACACCCGATGTTGCCACTGTGCAGCCAAATAGCATGAGCAAGAAGAGTCAGCGCAAAGCGCAGAAACGCAAAGAGCAGGAGAAGAAGAAAAATCAAAAGGCGACAAGCACGACAACAACAACAACTGCCACCGGCAGCAGCAGCTACAACAACAGCAATGCCAAGAATGCACCCAACGCTAAAAGTAACAACAACAATAGTGCATCATCAACAACAACAGCAACAACAACAACAGCAACTGACAACAGTCTCATATTTGTGACAACAACAACTAAAACAAAAACGATAACAACAACAACCACGACGACTGATAAGCTTAGTGCAACAACTAGTAATAACTCTAGCATAAGTTTTAGCCTAAGAGACAAGAAACCCAAAGATGATGATGACCAAGATGATCACGAGACGAGTTGTAAGTAGCACCAAGTTAAACTTATTCAATTTCATTAAAAACATCATTGCATTTTCATTATCATTAATATTTAAAAAAAAAATTATAATCATTAAAAAAGTTAATGATAATGATCATGATATAATGATACTGGCCTTTCATTAATTACAAATATTTATTATCATTCAAAAAATTAATGTTAATGAAAACTAATTTCACTGGCATTAATCAAAAAATGTTAATAAATATTATGTTACATAAAGATAAAATATTAGTAATGCTAATAAAATTAAAATTTCACTATTAAAAATATTACCATTAAAAAAATTAACGATAATTAATGATAAAGAAATGATAATGCTGGGGCCATCATTAATTTAAAAATTTGAAATTTCATTAGCATTAATAAAAGTCCTATTGTGAATATTTCCCTGCATTGTGTTGGAAAATAGTAACGCCTTGAAAAATTAAATTTCAGTAGCATTAAAAAACATATGTTATTAAAAACAACAATTCATAAACATTGAATATAGTAATAAAGCATTTTTCCATGCTAATGAAATGAGATTTTTCATTAACATAATTATTTGCAATGCCAACGAAATATCAATAGCGTTAAAAATATATGTATAGTTACACAGAAATGGCAACAATCAAAGTAAAAAACTAAATATGAATCTCTCTTTGTTTTAGTTGACACCAAGGATAAGCCTGGCAGTGATAGGCATATGGCCAATGAGGACATTGTGGCACAGTATTTGCAAAAGAGTTTTGACGATACGCCCAGTAATGCAGAGGCGCAACTGGAGTTTCTCAACAGCAGCAGCTCCGTGTGTGAGGATGAGAGTTCCTACAAGGAGCAAGAGAGCAACTTGAATGAGAAGTGCGATGAGAGTAATGTGGGCGAGCTGAAATTTGGAGACTTTAACGAGGAGACGGCAACAACAGCGCCCAGTTCCAGCTCCAGTTTTATATGCAGCTCAACTTGGTCGAGTTCACAGCCAGTGGAGAACGTCAAGGCGGAAGATAATGTGGACTGTGTGCCGCAGAAGAATGAGTTGCCCACTGTTGACAGTGGGAACAGCATCAGCACCCACAGCAACAGGAAGAAACAGCCGGAGAAAGCAAAGATAAAGAGTGTGTCCAGCTCAACAACAGCCAGCAAATTCATACGCTACAACATTGAGGAGCTGCGTGAACTGTCCAAGCTGAGTGATTCCCGTAAACCGCCATTGGTGCCGTGCCAGAAAGGTGATTGCATTGCCCAGTTGTTTGTCTCGCGACAATCGCAGCAGCAGCAGCAGCAACATCACCATGGCCACCAGCAGTATGGTCAACATGGCCATGAATCCTTGGATTACATGTCTGGCAAACGTGGTGGGCGTGGTCACGGCCATGGCCCAAATAAGAAACATCATGATAATTATCAGTCAATGGGCGGTGGCAATGCAAGTGGCAACAGCTCAAATGCTGGCGGTAACATGGGCAATCAATCCAATCAACGTTATATGGACATAATACGTGTCCAACTGTCGCTCAAAGAGGAGATTAAACTATCGGAATGCGAGAATGCCTGGCAGCCGGAAACACTGCGTCGCGTCTCAATGTATACAACGCCGACATCAACGGAGCAACCACAACAGCAGCAGGGGGACAAGGATAGCGACATGGAGGCGGTGCTTAAGAAAGTACGCGGCATTCTCAACAAACTCACGCCCGATAACTTTGAAGTGCTGCTCAAGGAAATGTCCAGCATCAAGATGGACACACAGGCCAAAATGACAAATGTAAGAATGAAGATAACGAACGTTTAAACCATACCTGTTAAATTTCATTTAGAATTACTAATCAATTCGATTATTTTTGGAAATAATCGTAGTGATTACATAATTCACTGTTGAAAAATTTGTGATTATTTAATGGTTACGATATTTTTTGAATAATTGTAATTATTTTAGATTATTTTTGATTTTTTGTAATCGTTATCATTAAGTAATTGGGCAAAACCGAAAATAATCGTAATTTAATCATAATCTAATTACTAATGATTATGATAAAAAATCATTATTTAACAGTTATGGTTTAAGCTTGAACTAAACTCAATCTAAACGTAATTCCTTGTAATTTTTAGGTGATGCTGCTCATCTTTGAGAAGACGATCAGTGAGCCGAACTTTGCGCCGACTTATGCGCGCTTCTGCAAAGTGCTTTTCCACGAGATCAAGGCGGAGAACAAGTCGCTCTTCACCAGCTCGCTGATAACGCGCATTCAGCACGAGTTCGAGTCGAATGTGAACGATGCGAATGCCAAGGCCAAGAAATTGCAGCCCACACAGGAGCGCATCAATTCCTGCACGGATGCAGCCAAAAAGGCAGAGCTGCGTGCTGAAATGGAGGATTTGGAATATCAATTTAGACGTCGTGCTTGGGGCACAGTGCGTTTTATTGGCGAACTGTTTAAGCTGCAATCGTTGACCAGCGATCGTGTGCTGCACTGCATCGAGTCGCTGCTGGAACATGGCTGTGAGGAGAAGTTGGAGTACATGTGCAAGCTGCTGACGACAGTGGGGCATCTGTTGGAGGCAGGTCCCGCCGAGCAATATCAGAGCGGTGTGCGCATCGAGAAGATCTTTCGCCGCATACAGGATATTGTGCAGCGTTCACGCAGCACCTCAAATCGCCAGCATCAGTTGAGCAGCAAGATTAGCAGTCGCGTGCGTTTCATGATGCAGGATGTGCTCGATTTGCGTGCTCGCAGCTGGGATCAGCCGGCGAGCACGGCACATACCAACACAACAGTCAACAGTCGTCAGCGTCACAAGCAAAACGATGATTCCAGCAAGTCACAACAACAGCAACATCAGCAGCAACAACGTGGCAACAATTCACAGCAGCAGCAGAACTATCAATATCAACAGCAGAAGCATCATCATCATGGCCATGACGCTGGCAACTATTTCATGCAAAAAATGTCCAAGTCACAGCAGCAACAGGAGAATCAATCGCTGAGCATAGATCCCAACAAGTTGCGCTTTAGCAGCAGCAACAATGACGATGTCACCGCCAAGCTGGGCAATTCCTCGCATTATCAATGGCGCAATGTGGGCAATCGTCCTGTGAGCGCAGCTGCTCCTGCTCCGACTGCGCCCACCTTGTTGAAGCGTCCAACAACTGGTCAACCAAATACGTTCTCCTATCCACCCTATCAGCAGGTGCCGCCACCGGTTTTGACCACACCGATTAACAATCGTAATAGCAACAATAATCACACGGAAATAGTCTCCAACGAGCTGCATTTGGATGGCAAGCAGTGCCAAGCGTTGCTCACCAAACTTGTGGAGGAAGTGGTCAGCACCAGGGATTGGCAACAGGAGGTTTTGGCCATTTGGCGACATGCCATAGGCAAACAACAAAGCGCCGAAACTGTTATACACTATGTGCTCATGGACTATGTGCATCGGGCGACGGTGAAGCGTCCACAACGCTTGGCATGTGCCCATGTCTTTGGCTATTTGATGCAGCAGCAAATCTTTGACTTGGCCAACTTTCAACAGGCCTATGCACGCTTTGGCGAGGAGTTTCCCGATCTGTTGGTGGATGTGCCAAATGGCTGGACGTATGTCTTTGAGTTTCTGGGTCCCATCATGCATGACGGCCATCTGGGATTCAAGGATGTCTGGCAGCGACGCTGGCTGGAGGATTCGCAGTTTACGGAACGTTTTGTGCGCTCCTTTGTTAGCTATTTTGTGCAGGAATTTGGCGCTGGCTATGCGCATAAAGTGTGGCATGTGGATAACAAACTGGATCGTGGACAAATCTTTTGGAGCGATGTACGCAAATATCACGACTTTTTGCTGGCAAACAGTTTTCAATTTCTCGATCCGAACAATAGCAACTCGGTCAATGCCGGTCTGCAGCGGTCAAAGGTCACGCGCACACCGGCCGAGCATGTGGAAAGGATTAGCTATCTGTTGAGCCTGTCCAGCGATACGGTCATTGATTACATCAATACAAATGTGCATATTAATGACAACTTTGTGCGACAACTAACGAAATTCCTTTGCTGCGATTTCGCCTTAACCGTCATCACAAACACAAACACCAACAGCAACAGCAATAACAACAATCAGCAATTGCAACTGAATGTGGAGACATTCAAGAGTCAGTGCACCCCGTTGCTGCGGCTCTGCATCGATGCCCAGGAGGCACACGAAGTGGCCTGCATCGATGAAATTGTCGACTCGTTGAAGGAGCACTTCCTCGTCGAGGTGGAGGATGATGCGATGGCCGCTGGCGAGACCATCTGCAGCACCTTGAGCGTGCTCTACGACTGTGAGGTGATCTCCAAGGATTCATTTGACAAGTGGATCAAGCGGGAAGTCGTACAGAAGTCTGACAATTGGCATCGACCCCTTTTGGCCAAATTGCGAGCGTTTATCGAAGAAATGTGAAGAGACCCCATAAATATATACAAAATGAGAGCAGAAAATAGAACAAACAACAACAATAACAACAACGAAGCCAGGACAAAACACATATAATTATATGTATATATATATATATGTCTATGTAAATGTCTATGTATATGTATATATATATATATATATATATATCTGTATGACATTTTAGTCAATTCATACACCACGCGCGGTCGTATATATCCATACAACACTCATGGACACATGCATATAGACACTCTGAATCACCAAACATATAGACACTCATACACACACACACATAATTTCAATTCACTTCTGCAGATAAATCGACAAACAAACAACAACCATGATTATACATTTCTGCAATAAAAAGAAAACAAAGGCAAAAAAAAAAGGAATCTCGGAAAACAAAAAATATATTAACTTTAAGGCAGGATATATATAAATATATATACATATATAGAATTTATTAACATTTTTATTATTTGATTTACCTACAAAACTACAGTATTTTGTTGTTTCCTTACAAAACTTGAGAAAAAAGAATCTGTTTATTTGATTTATTCATTTCGTTTTTACCATTCAGTACAAACAATTCTTATGAATCTGCATTATTTCACTTTTGACTTATTTGTACTCTTAATCTTATACTTATTATAATAACTATTTAATTATTATGAAATTTATTTATGTGATTTCCATGGCACTTATTTCCTTAGAAAAGAATCTATTGCTGTTTAAACATTTCGAGGCTTAGACTCAGAAAGAATGAAAGAAAGTATATAATGAATGTATACAAGTATAATAATAAATAACAGGTAATACGTAAATAAACAATGTAAATTATAGCGAGAAAAGACATGTAAAGTATCTACATAAATATATCTATTTAGTGTACAATGCATGACTTACAAATAATCCAAAGATACAATTTAAAACTAGCTGTAAAATGAAAGGAAAAAATACAACAACTTTAATTTAGAAATGTAAACCAAATTGAAAACTATATTTATGTATTTCAGTGCAAGCATAAGCAAAATCGTATATAAAAAAACACATAATAAGAATGAAAAGCAAAAACCAAGAGCTCTAAGCCGCCTTGAATTAGTTATTTTTATAAGTATACAAAAAAAAAACATAAAAAAAAAATCAAATACAAAAAAAGAAAAGAAAAGGTAAACAAATTAATTTCAAAAATTAATATTTAAATAGTAAAAGATTTTCACAGCTCTATATAAAATATATAACCATTATTTTTTTTTGTTTTAGTTACTCTCTTAATTTAAACACTAAAAGTGAAAATGGTTTGCGGCAAAATGCAAAAAAAAAAAAAAGAATTAAGTGTTAAGAAATTATAAAGGCGCTTCTGGCACTAAAAAATAATAATTATAGTCTAAAGCCAAGCTAAGATCTGTTTCGGACTCTGATCGACAAGCATTTCAAATGTTTAGCCAATTTCTGGGATACATTTTTGAAAAAGAAAAGTCTTTAAATTATAATAATAACAATGCAAAATAATAACTTGAACTGTGAGCATTTTTAGCAAGGAAGCAAAATCAACAACAATTAAATAATAATAAATAAAACCTAAAAGCGTTAATAAATTTCAATACACAACAACAAATTATATACAGCAAATAATTAAATTAAACCTAAAATTTAAAGTAAAAATAAATATAAAAATAAAGAAGAAAACAAAAGAAGCAAAAAAAAACCAAAACAAAAAACAAATAAAAACCGAAGGCCTTTCAATCTGGGGACAGCCAAAGGAGCGCATGCTTATGAAAAAGTACTCAGAACCGAACATTCACACTCACGAATCACATTCACACACTCACAAGCAATTCATGGTGATGGCAGCATTTAAGTTAAGAGGTTTTAATATAATTTCATGGTACTCACAAATCGTAAGCAGCCTTAAGTTAAGTTTTATCAAGGCAAAGAAAAAGATTCTGTTCTAATTATAATTTGTATCTTTTAAACAGATAAATAGTTGGAGATGGAACGACGTGGACGCATTCCCGTGGCCAAGTTTCGCACGCAGGAGGCCAAGACGCGTAGCCGGAGTCGTGTGCGTGAACCGGACTATAATGAACAGGATCCGGAGCACGATATGTTCACGCTGCTCGAGGATAACATTGCCCTGAAGGAGGAGAACAAGGCGCTCAAACTGGAGATTGATTCGCGTAAGTTGGACCCCCTTCAATAAATGAATCTTCAGCTAATTTGCAAATTAACTTGCAGACAAAACAACGCAGGAGGAACAACAGTTGCAGCACGAGAAGCTCTGTGCTCAGCTGGAAGTGTTGCAGCAACAGCAGCTGAAATTCGAGACCGAAATCAAGGAACTCTCGGCCAAGTTTAGCAAGACACTCAACGAACGCAATGCTCTGGACAAGCTGCACAAAATGAAGGTGGATCAAATTCAGAAGTAAGATCAGAGATATCAACTTGCTTTTTATACCCTGAGGGGGGTATATTAAGTTTGTGCAAAGTATGTAACAGGGAGAAGGAAGCATATTTAATATATTTCGTTTATTTGAATTGTCAGTCAAATGCGTGGGTTCGATTCCTGATTCGTTTTTAAAAATATTTTTACTTTTTATAAATTTTTTAAATTTAATGATAACGTACAAATTGGTTAAAATCACTTATTTAAATTATATTGAATTGCATGGGCATCAAATCTTCGGCCTGCCGAGGCCTAGGCTCAGGGTATATTACTGTCGAGTGCACTCGACTGTTCCGCTTGTTTTGATTTCTAAATTATTTCACACTTTTCTCTCAGTCTCACCAGTGAGCTGGAGCACATGCGTACGAGACAGCAGCAGGAGCACTCTGGAGCTAATCCTCCCGCCGCTTTAGTTGGCTCCGTGGAGTTGCGACGCAATCTGCTCAAGATCTTGCAACATGGCAGCGCTGATAGCGGCGAAGTGGCTGTCAACGATGATCTGGATAGTTTGATTGACGTCGACAGCAGTCCAGGTGTCAGTATAACCAATGCTTTGGTCGAGCGTCTTGTGGCCGAGTTTCTGGCGCTTAAACATGCCACAAACGGCGTCGATTTGCAGCTCTACGAGGCCAATGAGAAGATAGCGGAGTTAGTCGAGCATGTAAGAATAAGGAACTTGGCTTTTTGTAAAAATCAAATAAATAATTAATTAACTTGCTTAGCAACATTTGCTCGAGGAGGAAAACGAAACGCTGCGCACAGAGAATGGCAATCTGACCAAGGTGGCCAAATTGTTGACAGAGAACATGAAGGAGAGCGTGGAGACGAGTCAAAAGTGAGTTGAGAATCTCTAAATCAAGTTCAGCTTTTACTAAAAATATGATGTGTTTATTTCTTAGAATGGAGGCCGCTTTAATTAAGCTCAAGCAGCGAAATGATGAGCTCACTGCCAAGACAAGGGATCTGCCCGATGGTCAGTCCACGCCAGTGACGCCAGCGACGCCTTCGCCCACCACACTGCAATCGGAGGCGGAGTTCGAGGAGATCAAGGATCAGGTGCAACAACAGGCGCGTGAACACAATGAACGCATTGTGGAAATGGTAAAGCAGCAATAATCTAAACTAACCGGTGATGGTTAAATACTCAAACTTTATCTACACTTTATCTATCTCCCTTTATCTCTTCGAACATTTATCTAAAAAGCAAACACGCAGCGTGTTTAACATATTCAAACCGTTCTCGAACATATTCAAAAGCAATTGAATATCAACTTAAATCGGCACACACACACTTCTTCACTTTTATGTAGCCTTATTTAGTAATTACATACGCATGGAATCGGTCCAGCTGTTTGGTTAGTTGTAACTCCAACATCCGAAGACTTTCCATAGTTTTTGAAGTCACTGAAAAATATTGAAAACGTAAGCGGAAAACGCTTGCTTGCTTGCTTTCTCTCCCACACACTCTCTCTCACTCTGTCTCTCTTTTGCTTTAAGTGTCTCAGTGTTGCCAGAATTTCTAGCTATAAAAAGGAGATTAAGATTTATAAAAAGTAACCAGATATGGCTAAAAAAAGTACTCAAAGTTCATATACAGGCATGCCACAAAAAACACTAGTGAAAGTGATTTCAGAAAAATGCAATTCCACTTCGAAAATTTCTCCGTGCCACAGAAATTCGTGTGATTTAGGTTTTTAAGCATGTTCATCAACCTTTTCGTACTAGGCTGCTAAGGGTTGGCCCCTTCTCAGATTAAATTTCCCAAGGGTTTGTTTAGCAATTTTTGTAAGTTTATTATTGCTGAAAAGTAGGTTTTTATTTTATTTCTTCTTTAATTAATATTATTTTTTTTATTTACATAGTAATAGATTTTGTATAGGTTTAAAATATTCAAAAGTTATTGGCGCGACAAACAATAAAAGTTACTCGACAACTCTAAATTTCAAAATTCGGAACAAAAATGTGACATTATTCTCATGGCATCGGATGCCAGTGAATTGAGCGATGATTTCGTTTCACCACAAATTGTGCAGGTGATTGAGACTGTGGCACGGAGAAATGAAATTGACGTGAAACTCAAGTGAAAGAGATTTATGTGGCATGCCTGATAATGTTGGTTTTAGATAAAGACAAAAAGGGAATGCATAAAAAATACATCATTAATATCAATAGAATCTTTATAATTTTCGGATGCTGAGTTTATTTAACAAAATTTCAACAATAATAAGGAGATTTCGGAAAACAGTTTTATATCTGGCTTAGATTAGTATTAGATTTCTCCATACAAAACTTTCAGTGAGCCCAGAGCGAATCAGGGAGAAATCAGGGCACACTGGAAATTATGTATGGGGAAATCTAAAACTAATCTAAACCAATTATAAAACTGTTTTCCGAAGTCTCCTTATTATTAGTTGTAAAAAGTTTTAGAATTTTCGAAGTTTTAAATTCAATAATATACAATATAAATATAATTTGAATACTCCAATTTTACTATTTCTGACTGCTTTTCAACAAATATAAATACAGATATATTAGGTCAAAGTTAAATTTATGTTAAAGTTAACTGGCATTCGGAATATGAGAATGAATAATAATTTTGCAATATCTAGCTACTTAATTGCTAAAGTGTCAACACTGATGTACCTCCCACTCTCTCGCTCTCTTTCTTTTGCACTAACTTGCATTGCAAAGGCATTTTAAACTAATTATGATTCTACTAATTTTCTGCCCCGTCCCTCGCCCCCCGCCCTGCTGTCCCTGCCGCCCTTGCTCCAACAACTCGTAGCAAAATCTTATGGATGCGGCTATTGCAAAATCTACTAACGATGAACTAAAACAATTACAAGTTAAGTTGGAAATCCTCGAGGAGCAACTGCAGCTGGCATTAACACGTGCCGATCTCGCCGAGCAGCAATTGTCACGTTATCAGCAATTGGATAAAACGAGTGTGATAACAACAACAACAACAACAACAGCTGCTGCTGCACCACCTCCACCACCACCACCGCCGCCACCCATGCCCAAAAAAGTGCTTTACATTGCATCGACATTGGGTGGTGCTTGTGGTGCTGGTAAAGCTGGTGAAGATGGCAGTTTTAGTCAGCACATTGCGGGCCATAATTTGCATAAAGGCGGCGGCGATAAGATTATTGATAACGTGAAGCAACAGGTACAAGCCGAAGCAGCCACAGGTATGTACACATATGTCAGCTCACACTTGGCCCAGCTTATGCCAGAGATTCTCTCCATTTCTCATCCATCTTCTAGACATGTGTCATATAGTATTCCATTCAATGAACATCGAGCTTACAATTGAATTTTAAATTTTAATGAAAGTATCGAAAGTCGTTTCATTCGGAAATTTTAACACCGATTTTTCATGATCATCAATGTACTATATTTCACTCGATTCATAGACAACACAAATGTCAAACTGAAGTTGTTTAAAAATTGTCGATGCAATCAACGATTTTTCGATGAAAGTTTGTTCACTAATTTCATATAAGATTGCTTTACATATGGGCTAATCCGAAAATTTTTAATCTGAATGTTTTTTAATAATAGTTGTTTTTTTGTTATAATAGAATACATATTCAGGCTTCAAATTAGAAAATCAAAATCATGGCCGAGAATAATCAATGAATACCCCTTTTTGCCTCTTATTTTCAATAATTCTTGTAAAAAGAATTTTATTTTCAATGGCCAAAAAAGTGGGCAAAACGGTCGTCTGAAGGTTAAGCGCTTAAACTTAAATTTTGTTTCATTTTCTTTTATTTAAGATAAAAACTGTATCGAAAAGATATTTAATATATATTAATAATTTGAAAAAAAAAAGTTTGCGTGTAAAAAGTGTAACGTTCGCAACAGACTAAAGATAAGATTTTTAATTAACGAGACTACTTATCTTTATTTTTGATGCTGGATTGATATGGTCATATATTCCACTTCATTTTTTGTATTTGGATATTTATTGTTTATTATGCAAAATTCGCTAATATATGTGCAAATGCACGTTGACCTCAAATCGACTTCTGTTCTTTGTAACGCCCGCAACGAAACTTTCAGCAAGCCTAATTTTTTTCAAAAACAGTAAGGCTTTTATCTAAAAATGTGTTTAAGATTACTCCCAATGAAATGCATTTTCCAGCAAGTTTAAACATGAAAATTGGCTAACAAATGTAACTTTCGCAACTCAGGACGCCCTTATAGTAAGCCCTTTTTTTGGGAAACACTTTTGAAAAACATGTGTGAAAAAAATCAGAAAAGTGTCTTGGCACTTAATCCACTCGATACAAGGCATACAAAATAAACACTCTTAGAAATTTCAAGTGCACGGTATTTAAAGGCTATTCTTATGCTGGCTGGTATTACAGGGCGTATGCGCAATGTGTGTGTTTGTGTATTGCCAATATCTTGTACGTAACAATGCTTTTCGAGTTGCCAAGCATAGTTCAAGTTTGAAGCTGAAAGTTAAACAACAAACTTAATGAACTATGAAAGCATCGATTTTTCAAACTATGTTTCATCTTGGTAATGCCTTAAAAATATAGCTGAGTATTTTGATATTTGCACAAATATGCAGCTTATTTCGCCACAATCGTGTCTATTCAAGAGGAGGGAATGCCCGACTAGGAGATGCCTTTGATTAAGTTTATTTTAAATTACTTTGTTGTATCTATTACAGCATAATTGGCACTGTCTTACTTAGATACCAACAGCTACCCAGGACAACTGTTGTTGCTGTGTCTGTCCAACAATTGCCCCTACAACTTGTTGATGTCAATTGGCCATTGGCAACAAGGAGTTGTTGTCGTCTGTCTGTCTGTCTGTCTGTCTGTTGCCCATCAACCCTGGGATTCTAATTAATTTTATGCATCTTTTCTGCCTCGTTCGTTTCTTGTTGTTGTTACCTAAACGTTGCCACGGCTTTGTTGCACGTTGCATGTTGCACATTGCACATTGACCACGCCCCCAGCTGTGCGTCGGCCTCCTTTCGCCTTATGGCCCATTGTTGCAGCAGCGCCAACTTCTTAATGAAGTTTGCGACGAGCTTTTTCAACGGACGGACGAATCAACTACGACAACTGTAAACAGGTGCACACACAAACACACACACCTATATACATATGTGTATGTGTGTGAGTGCTGAGAGCAGTGTTGCCAACTACTCGCCACAATATCAGGACAAAACAAGCAGTCAAAATTAAAAAAAAGTTAATGAACAAATAAAAAAATGTATATGCGACAAATAGTTTTATCCAGTGAATAACACCGGAACCGGTTCAGGAACAGTTGAGCAAAATTAACCGTTTCATAATTATTATCGGTTTCCGTAAATTTTTCAAAAAATAACCGATATTTATTTCGATTTAAGTCCCTAGTTTTTTCTTAAACAATTTGATTTTGAATCTACCGTACAAAAAAGTACCCCGTCCATATACATTTTTATACCCAACCAAATTTGTCACACAGATTTCTATAAATTCCACGCAAGTCAAGTTTGTTTCAAAATTTCCTCTTCCTTTCCCTTTCCCTTTCCTCCTCCGTAAATCGCGAAAGCCACCAAACGCTCAGTTTTCAAGATATTAGGATTTTTTTTACTTATTACTGTTAGCTACTTTTATTACCTATCATCCTACTAAATCGTAACAGGATCCGACAAATAGAAAGGTATTAATGGCTGATTAACGCTTTTAAGCAATGTAAGTGCCTAAAAGCGTGCAATACAAATATATTTATTTAAAAAAATAAAAGTAGTTTGAAAAAGAACAAGTCTAGCCGGAAAAAGGCCAAATCGACAACACTGGCTGGGAGTTTGCCAGTAAAAATCTAATTAGCGTCGGCTTTACGCCTGAGAACTGGAAAGTGTAAAGGTAGCGGGAAAAGTGGAAGCTGAATTTTCTTCTTTGCCTTAATACATTTTGCAATCAATGTGAAACCGCCATAAATTATTATGCGCATGTGTGTGTGTGTTGTTGTTGGTCTGGTTGTTGTGGTTGTTGTTGTTGCTATAGCTATTGCACTTGTGGGACATCGTTGTCGTTTAATTTCCGCTTTTATTGCGCTGAAACAATTGTTTGGATATTGATTTAGATTTGTGAGTTCAGCTCTCGTTGATTGATTCAGTTGATGGAGCGAATCAAACGTTGTGTGCCAAGGAGGCTTCACTGTACGTGTGCAAAGCGTTACAGCTGTAAATGTTATGTAAAGTTTACAGCATTTAATTTGACACGGCAATGTGACAAGTTCATTTAAAAGTACAGTTGTATGTCTTAACAAGGGATTACTGTGGTTTATTTTTGGAGTCGTTAGTCGAATAAATTCAACTTGAAAAAAGTTTAGAGCTAAAAGAGAATTGTTGAGATTTAACTCGACAGGTTGCTGTACAGCTGTAAATGTTATTTAAAGTTAACATATGTTAAGTTAACATAGCACAGCTTTGAAATGAAATTATAAATATTAGATCTGTCTATTGACAATTTAATGTTGTTATCTTCGATGTTTAAAGTTGAATTGAAAATCCAATGTTAAATTAGCAAGTGCTCACTGTTATGCTTTAAAGTCCCGTTTGTTTGCCATGGTATGTCATAGCCAGTGCTGACTGTAGTTGTAGGCGCGTAACCACCGCAACAACAGACACACTCATACACCTCCATGTAGATATCATGAAAATGAAATCAACTGGTTGTAAAGCACAAGCACGCACACACACATTTGTATATCTACACCCGCATATGATGAGCACACTTACACTCACACACACACACACACACAATGCATAAATGCAGCATCTGTGTTGACAGATATGTGCAAATGTTGGCAAGTGGAAGGGGATATATACTCTACAAATTTATGTTTATATAGGTCTGTGTGTGCAGAAATATCTATGCAATAGACTTGAAAATACTTTTAGACAAATATGCATTCATAAATATAAACTATCGATCCGTAATAAATGATTAAATTTTAGTTACCTTTGCCTGCCTTTGTGGCATGCAACAAGCAACAAACACATTTACAGAATGTCAAGTAAATGTTTTGCCAAAAGAAAGAATCGTCGGTTTCCCATTTAACAAAAGAATAACTCAATAAAATTAAATAAAAATACAAAAATTTTTAAATTTGCATTATAAAATATGCAAATCTTACAGTTTGTCAAAACAGTTACTTGACTAATTGTATGCAATAGCTTTATGCGAACACACAAAAGTTAAAAAGTTAACACAGCTATGAACATTTTATTTAATGAAATAAACAGTCACATATTTTTCAAAATATATATTTATAAAATCCGCTTTTGATGTTCGTCGAAGAATTCAATGCGAATTAGTTTTGCTTAAATTTCGCTTTAAGTTGACTTTAATATTAATTGGCTAACAATTTTGAGCTGCATGAGGAAATGGCAAGGAAAATGTTATCACCAGCATAAGAAATGCTCACATGGCACTGACACAAATCAAAGAACAACAATAAAAACCACAAAAACAACTGCCACATGTTTACACACACAGTGCTGGAAGGTCTAATAGAAACGGGAATCATTTTTACTCAGCTCAAACGAATTTTTAATTAAAAGCTAAATAGCTGATCACGAATGTAGAATACTGAAGTTTTGTTAAATTTTTAAAAAATTTTAAAACACTAAACAAAATAATAAAATTATAAATCGTTTATATTATTTTGTTCATCGGCGTACACACACACACAACTACACTTAAGCACTTCACTCAATTACAGCCATCGCTGTCACCCTTTCACTGTGTGTGTGTGTGTGTGTGTGTGTGTGTCTCATTCACTAAACACATCCGTTTCCGCTTTGCCGTTGTCTACGTATTTGATTTGATTTTTTCTTCCGATTTTTTGGCGCGCGCACAACGCGGCGTATGCGCAACGAGCGCTCATTCAGATCAATCAAGTCGCTTATTGTGCGAATATTTGACACGAAATATATATTTATTTTCTAGTTATCAACTGATATATAATCATATATTATAACTATAATATTTATGTATTTTTTACGTATTTATTGAGCTGTTTAAATGCCGTGTGCACTTGTGGCACAAACGCGCGTTCGCGTCACTTGAAGCTCGTGAAGCGTTTGAGTTTTGGCAGCCAAGTGAGCAGCCACTTTACAGTTACACTGAACAGCCAACAACAAGCCAACAATTCCTGCCACTCGTGTCCGTGTCCGTGTCCTGGCACACTCGTCAAACTCTCTGTGTGTGCGTGTATCTGTGTGTGCTTCGCACAGTGGCTCGTGTGGTTAAAGTTTCAGGCAAAAATCTGTTGCTCTTTAGCTAGCTCAGATATTGGGTTAAAAGTTAAAATATGGGCATTTCCAAAAAAAGGTCCATCAATAGGATGAACATATAGATTCTACATTGGATTAAATTCACTTTTTCCATATTTTTGCACATTTTCTTAAAAATTGACTTCCAAAATAGACCGTTTGTATTTTAACGATTACACTTAGTAGGACAGTAAGATTGTAACATGAACCATTTTAATTTTTAGAAGTTTTACAAGTTGTTTTCGATGTATCGAATAAAATTTGATGAATTTATTCTTGCCAAAAACTAGCTGGAAATCTTGTCATGTTCGCGATGTCGCGTTACAAATTACTAATAAATCTAGTAAAATAAATAAAATGATGGTTACATATCAAAATTATTTCTAAAATGGAAAACAAGATTATTTTATTATGGTTTAAGTGTTCAAAATACAATCTTTAATTAAGAGTTTTGTCAACTAATTTCGGTAAGCGACCCACTGTGCGTCGTCCTCGTTGTATTCGGCTCAAAAACAAATGAATCGAGTCTCAGAACGTAGAAATTTTGTCGCTTGCTGGCGAAGCCAACCTGTAGTTCGTATATGTATGTGTGCTTGTGTGTGAGTGTTTGTGTGGGTGTATGTGTGTACAGGCATCATTCCTAAGATTGCATAGCATCCACTTGTCTTTTGTTCTGACCATTATTGTAGAGTTTCTCTCTCTCCCGCTCTCTCTCTCTCTCTCTTATTCTCTCTCTTTGTTCTTTGTATCTTTCCATCTTTGTCGCATTTAGAAAGATTTCCGTTAAGTGTAAATTAATTGACCCTGAAAAAGGTACGCTATCAGCCGCCATGAAAGCAATCGAGCGATGATTAGTAACAAAAAGTATTCTTGAATGTGCAATAACAGCAGAAAACATAGTACTAAATTGAAAGTGACATTTTGTTCTGTTTATTTTATGGCCATATTATTGATCACTGATTAAAACAAATAATTTACGCAAAGGCTTTATAGAGTTGAACTTTCATAACTCGAACATCTATAACTCGAATTTCTTTTTAACTCGAGCTAAATTATTGGCAGTAAAATTAATCAACTAAAGAAAAATAACTCTATAAGTTGAATATCTCCATAACTCGAACCATTTCTTTGGATAATGGTGATTCGAGTTAGGGAAGTTCGACTGTAGTTTAAATTTCACTTTTTGACTTTATTTATCTGCATTTTACTTCGTAGCCCTGATGAATAAAATAATATATACCTAATGGGGTTTGCCAAGCCTCCTTTCAGGCGTTACACATTCTTTGAAAAAAACATAATACCCCCTACAAGGTTATAAAAAGCTACGATGCCACAATAGTCAGGCATGACTGTACACACATACATATGCAATATATGTACGTATGTGTGTGTTATGCTCAAAAACTTGAATTGATTTAAGGTTTTTTTGTTGTCAGAGCTGTATTTAGTCTAGAGCTAGAGTTGGCCTGGCTATTAGACGGCTTCCTGGGCCGAGGCCAGTGCCTTGGCAACAACAACAGCAGTTTCAGCTAAAAAGGGACAGACTGAGCGAGAGCGAGAGAGAGAGCAAGAACAATGTCTTGTGGGCCAAGCGACAAAGCTTTGGCTTTAAAGAGGCGTCAGGACGAAGTTTACATGTTTCACTCAGAGCTTATGTTACCCAACTCCGTTTCCGTATCAAATTCGATGAAGGCGGCATGGCAGGAAGATGCCATTTATTATTTTTACGAGTAGAGAAGCGGTACAACAACAGCACAAGATGAAGATGAAGAAAAAGGCGCCACCTTCAAGTCGCATTGTTGTCGTTGTTATTGTTGTTGTACTATGGCTTATTATTATTATTATTATTTGTGCGTTTTATATTTCCGTGTTTTATTGCGCCACTTTTCTTATACGCAAACACACACACACGGTCTTACTCATATACAGTGATGGAAAAATTAACAGAAACGATAATCATTTTGTCATTTCAAACCAAATTTTTAATAATTTTAATGAAGAATTCCGTTTTTTTTTTGTAAATTTAGCATTGCTTAATATGTAAAAATTATTAATCTAAAAATGTTTATATTTTACGAAGGAATTTAAAAAATATGCAAACATTAATAATCGTTTCTATTATGTTTTCCATCACTGTACACAGAAACCGTACATTTTCATTGACTTGCTGTTGCTTATGGTACAACAAGTCGTATACGCAACGTCAGCAAACTTCATTTGTTGCCGCTGACAGTTGTTGAATGCGTGGGCTTAACTTCACTTCCCTCCCACCCTCCCCCCTTCTCCTCTTTAACTCCCATCCCCTTTTGTTGTCGTGATTTATATACATTTGTCACATTGTCACCGCCTTCTCTCCGCCTATCAAATCCTGGCACAATTTAAAATCCTTTCAGCTTACTTGATTAAGTCAACAGTCTTAAAGCCAGGTAGGTCTCTTATCATTTTTGTTTTGTTTTTGGTCATTGGTTTTTTTTATCAGCTAACCGCATGTTGAATGAGCTTCCTCTTTTATCTTTTATACTGTTCAGTATCCGTTTTTAATATGAATTTTCTTATGTGTTTTTTTTCAGGTCTTGACGCTATAGTTCGTGAATTTAAATCGGGACGCGTCACACTGCGACGCAATCGACGCAGGACGAACACGAGCGAGGCTCTCAAGGAGATGTTCCAGGTGTTGGAGATTAGCCAGAAACAGAATCGCAACTCGAAGATTTGTGTCGATCTGAATGCAACGCGCTAAAAAGATTCCCTCGCTGTTCTCCCACTTTGGTCTCAAATCTACAACAACGAGCATTCCATGCATTTTTACTGTATTTTAACTATACTAACTTCGTATACATCTTATTTATTTATTCACTCGCCCCCCCCCCCCCCCCCTCAACTACTTATGCCTTTGTGTGTGCCTTTTATTTTTGAAGAATTACAACTCATTCTTCTATAACATCACAACTCTCTTTTATAATAATAATTATTCAAAAATGTGTTCATCTACTAATTAATTAAGCTTCTTGCAATAATATCCCAACGAAAATGATTAAATAAAAAACTTTTTAACCAAATAAAATTAAAAAAAAGTGTTTTTATTTATGAAAAACTCCTTTTATCCTTAGATGACCTGAATGTCCTTCAATGCCCATTGATTATGGTCAATTTTGGTTAATTTAAAATTGATATTTTTTAAAAAAAATCTGTTAAATTTTTTACAGGGGAAGCATAGAAAAAATGCCCAAAAATCACATAATCGGCTGTAACTCTGTCAATTGAAGGACTAACAGGATATGCTTTGGCGTATAGATAGTCCAAAACATATCAAATCAGAATATATATTCGAAAGGACGAAAGTCCTTCAAGCAGCCAAGATTTAAGGACTTTTTTGTGTAGAGAAAAAGGATTATATCTTGGGCATATCCTTGTACATCCTGACGTGTCCTGTGGCAAACAACTCGTCTCATCCAGGACTATTAACTGTCCGGAGGACATTCGAATCGTCCTTTTCGTTTAGGAGCTATCCATCATTTTGTGTTTTTTAATCAATTTCTTAAACCATTAGGCTGAAAATGGCGAGGCCAAAGTTTCTTAGATAAACTCATTATCCTTTGATGCCGAACGACGGAGTGCATCCTGAAGAATCTAATGCACCAAGTCCTGGCAATGTACACAAGGATACGGTTAAGTTGTGCATATTTGTAGTTTCCTTTTATTCATAGGGATATTTTCTAGTTGCATTCCCAATCCTTCAACACAGAATAAAAATGATTCTTTTAATTTAACTTAATAATTCTGGGTTAATCGTTTATTGGGCTTAATTGTACTTTATTATTGCTTAATCTTTGGCCGATGCACAGATCGCAAATTACGTAAATTACACAAATGTTGCTTAGACAAAATATACATTCAAGTGTATATCAATATTTATATCTAATTAAATGTGTAAAAAATTGTAAATGATTATTTGTTCATCTTTAAAAAGTACTTAACGTATTCAATATTTATGGCTAATTGTCGTAAATGTTTTTATAAAATTTGTGTGTACATAAATCTTAAAGTTTCGATCATTTGTGTAAAAATTTCGCTAATTGTTTAGAATTCTTGTAATTGACTGTAAATAGAATTTGTGCTTAAATAGGAAAATGCTCGACTGACATTTTCATTTAATTTTCCTCTTGTAAATTGTGGCACTTGTTTGCATAAGAAACGTACAAAGTTGGGCTTAATAATTAATATAAATTGCATAATACAAAGAGACTTGTGGAAGACAAGCGTATAAGAGTGCGTATAAGAGTATATATATATCGAATATATATAATGTAGAATTAGTTGTAGATTATTAACTTAAACAAAAATTAATGATGACATGTTCAACATAATATCATCTCAACATATTTAAACACATTTAAACATAAACACATATGAATTAAACATATAATTTGATTGTTAATTAACTTAAAAAACTATTGCGATCGTTTTTGTTAAGACACTTATGCCGTTTATCTATTTGGTAGTCGGTCATGTGAGGCAAATGTTGATTGATTGATTTTGATCTTGTTTTGATTAAGTGCTATACATGTAATAACAGCGAATATTTGGCACTCGACAACAATTTGTTTTTGTTTCGTTTGTTTTCTTTTCTTTAATTTAATTATGATTATATTTTTTATGGCGCATCTCTGTCCTCATGGAATGTGTTTACTGTGCCGCAATGGCTTCGGCGGCGGCGTTGGCGGACGCGGTTTGCTCGGATCCTGAATACCCGGCAGACTGAAGTTGGTGGCCTCCAGATACTCGTATGTGCTGTTTGTAATACTGGTCTTTGTCATGGTTGTCGTGCTAATGCTGCTGCCGCTGTTGCTGCTGCTTGTTGTCGTTGTATTGCTGCTCAGCACATTCAGCATGGTATAACCATTGGGATTCCAATCCAGACTGTGCGTCAGACTGCTGAAATCCGTCGAGTCGCGTGTCTTTGCCGGCAATGGCGGTGGTCGAATGTCCTCCTCCGACGTGGAATCCGTGGTTTCTATGCATCAGAAAAGAAAACACCAATTAATAAGTAGCACACAAATCAAATACTATTAACGTAAAACAACCATAACTTTAATTATAATTATCCGATATTAATGCGATTAAGAGAACCGATTAAAAATGATAAAGTGTAATTTTTAATCACAAAATAAGCTTTCTATTAGAGGTGGAGAACTATCGATAGTCGGCGCCATCGATAGCCGACGATAGTAATTTCAAAATCATCGATAGTCGACGATAGTCCCGGACACAAGAAATACATACAGTTTGTCAAGAAAAACTGCACTTTGAAAAAAACTTGATTTTTTGACTTTACATAAGAACATAAAAGCTTTTTATATACATTTGGAAAGGTCATTTAAATTCCGTTTGTATGATGGAAAACTTTCCTTAACCCATTAAGTACCCATTGAAAATTACGAATTTTTGTCAGCATCTACTTTTTCAAATTTTTTTCCCTCGGTCTCAAACAAAAAATGTTTTGATGCAAAAAAATTCTTCAAACACTTCTAAGAGTAACTGTAAAAAGAAATCTCCTCGCCTGTATTTTTTATGACTTTGGAAAATTGCTAACAAGTCACTTTTTATATAAAAATGTGGAAAGTTGTTAAAATAGTCATTTTTTTAAGCAATTTTTAAACTAACGATAGTACTTCGGGAACAATCGAAAGAGGCCAACCATCGATAGTGTCGATAGTGCTATCGATAGTTTTCCACCTCTACTTTCTAATTTAAAAACTGTGAGTTTGAAAAGTAAAAACAACTTGAAACACCCATAACTGTCGTCATAATTATCCGATATTGATGCGATTAAGTAAACTGATTACTAATGATAAAGTGATAATGAATAAATATTTAATTAACTTATCTATAATTTCTCTTACCAACTGAGTTGCGATTGCTGCTCTCGGACAGCGATCGTGTGTCTGCGAATGTCTTTATTGTCGCAGTGGGCGTGGCAATACTTGCGGGCCGCGACAGACGACGCTCCTTTTCCTTTTCTGAGCGCAAGGGACGCTTGGGTGTTAGCTGAAAGTATAAAGCGTTTAATAAGACATCGAATTGATTGAAGCTTGTATAATAGAATTACCTCCTCGGTCAGCACACGCGGATCAGGCGTTTTGGGTCCACTTAATGAGCTGTTGGAGGCACTGGCTAAAGAATTGATAGACGTATTAATTTCCTTCTCCGGCGTTGATGTAATGGTCGTCAAAGGCGGCGTATACCATTGACAATTGGCCACCGGCAAGCTCAAGGTGTCGCGATCCTGGATAGGATAAGAAGTAACAAAGTTAGTAAACTGAATACTTGTTAAAAAGTTTAAGAGTCCAACTTGCATAGTACATAAGAATTATTTTAATTTTTAATGTAAAAAAAGCTTAAATTGGAATCAGGACTTACCTTCTTCATGGAGCGCCTTTTAGCAGGAGTTTTGTCCTTGTGCTTGTTGCCTTTGGTGCTGGGCGAGTGTCCAAGTGGCCTAAGAGAGCGATGACAATGAAGCAACAAAGATAAAAATAAAGTAAAACAAATGAAACAAAAGCAAATCAAAAATAATAACAAATAATCCAAATAAATTAAAGTCTCAAACTTAAAAAATGGCAAGCAGCAATCATAAGTACAATAATAATAATATGTAGAAAAGTGTTAAAAGAATTTTAGAATTTGTCAAGTCAATTAAAAAAGTTGCATTTAATTTAAAACATTTTCAAAGACTCACCTGGTATTGAAACTCAAGCTGGCTAGCGTGGATTTGATGGAGTTGGTGGGCGGACGTGGTAGGAAGGTGGACTTGGACAATCCGCTGCTGCAGTTGTAAAACTAGTTAATAAGATAAACAAGTTGATAGAAGTAAATAAATGCCACTTACTCAGAGGATCCCATGCTGGTCTCGGACAATCGATTGTTGCTGCTATCGAAGAGTGCGGGCAGAAAGGAGTTTGTCCTTCGCATTATGACAGAATCCCGTTCAATCTTCAAGTCACACGACTTGCGACCATAACGCGTCTCCACGTGCTGTTGCATGTCCGAGAAGCAACACTCCAGGTGATCCTGCAACGCCCTCAGGCTGTCCGGCGCCTTCTGTCGATGCAGCCGAATGGCTAAGGACCAAAAAATATATAAGGCAAATTAAACTAATTGTTAAAACTAAAATTATTATTGAATGCTCAAATATTTTTGAAACTCTTGCAGATATTATGTTCAATAACTAAACATATTTAAAGGTTTTTACTAATTTTTAGATTTAGTTTTCATAAAATAAATGTCCACTTGAATCAAAAATCATGATCTGTTGTAAGAAAAAGCTTATGTTTGATTTCTTGAGATCAACCCAAATTAGAATATTAAAAATGTGAAAATCTTTTTCATTTTAGGCATTTTAACCGATCTGTCTCTCTGAAATATATAGTTACCTACTGTTACTTTAAGTCAGTGGTGTCCGAACTGACACAATCAAACAACTAAAGCTAACAAAACGTTTTACTGCTTTACACTTTAAAGTTAAATTAATGCATATTCGAGCTGTCGCATTAGTTGCAGTGTATGATCAGTCTAGCGCCGTACGGTCTCTCCCTATTGAACGCAGCTCAGCGACTGACATCACAAAGCATCAGCCGATCAGATGCCTCGTGAGAGAATGAAAAGCCGAACACACGAATCGTGAGAGCTCAAGCCGCCGAGCGTGCTATTTATAGAACGCACGTATTCTCACTCTCTGTACTTGTGTCGGCTGCGACGCAGGCAGAATTATGAGTTCCTATCCCTTGGGATAGGCTTTTGGCATTTTAGTCAGAAACTCTCAGACTTCTTCAACTTCGGCTTGCCGAAGATAAGCAATATTTCTAGCCAAACTTAACACGCACCAATACTTAGTAGGGGTATTTGCATCGCAATCAATTCCTTGAGCTCTTCAATTAGATCCTTGTCGTCGGGATGCTGCTCCAGATACTCGTCCGTGAGAAAAGCCTCCTCATACTTGGCAAACCCGCCCATGACAGCGGGATCTACAATGCCGTTTATCTTCATGCTCAACTGATTAACGTGCAGACTCTCGTCGCTTTGATGCAGAATAACCAGCTGTCGAATATCCTTGTTCGTGTCCTTCATGATCTCCACGGCCCGTTCCAGCGGCGATATCTTAAACGTATGCGTATCGACAACGGGAAACCAACGTAGAATTCCCGGCAAGGGAAACTGGGTAATTAGTTCAGTTCGCTCCAGCCAAAGGTTGCGCACATCATCCATGGATCCGCCGCCGGTGCTGTCGCGGAATGGACGCGAAAATTGAAACTTTTGCACATTGTTGGAGGTGAAATATTTGACAATCTCATTGGAGATGATCTTGTCATTGAACTTGGCAAAGGCCGCGTCCATAATGGGCTCCACTTTGTTCACTTGAATGTACTGTCCATCGCCGTGGGTTATATCCTCGCCAGGAGGCTCCAGTGTTTGCATCAGCTCCGCCTGGGGATGCTGAACCAACAGACGGGAGCAAAAGTCGCTGTGACGCTCGTACTCCTTGCCCCGGAAAATATAGACCCGGTTCTGCAGCATTCGGGGAAAGCCACGACCATAGAAGCACACTCGAAAGTATTCCGAAGTGTGACGCATCTCCTTGAGGATCTTCTCATAGAACTGCGCCATGCGCTTCAACAGCTCCGCGAGCTTAATATAATCATAGATCTCCTCCTCGTACTGCTGGGCAAGCACCTTGCACATATCGATGGCACACTCCCATTGCAGTCCCTTGTCAAAGTTGTCCATGATCTCAAAGTACAGGGCCTCCTTCAGCTCCCGATGGGTGCGACAGCTGCTGTGGCGATAGCTCCTCAATTGAGGCGACAACTCCGTGTCGTTCCAGCGCAGCAGCTCCGTGTGCAGTTTCAGTGTAAACGCCGCCTCCGTGTAGTTCTCGAATTCCATGTGAAGAGCGCACAGTTTGTAGACATAGCGTATGTACATCTCCTTGAGATCCACCTCCGAGTAGAACTGCAGCAGTGAGAATGTGCACGCCATGCGATTCTCCTTGCTCTCGTCCTGGATAATGCATCGATACTCCAGCAATTTGTCCATCAGCTTCGTCACCATCGCCACGAAACTGGTGCCATCCACATTTAAGGTGTTGTGGGCGGCACAATACTCCAGCATGATCTTCTTGAACAGCTCCTTGTACTCCGCATCGCCCTTGCCTGCAAAGAGTGAGAGAAAAGAGAGAATTGGAATTAATAAGAGTAAAGAAAGAAATCCAATTAGAGATCCAATTAAATTCATTAAAAATTCTAAATATTAAAAAGTATTTACAATTATAATGTCAAATTTAACTTATTTTTTTTTTTAAAACATTATTTTTTGGTATTTTTTAAAATATACAAACTTTAAAATAACCATAGTATTATTTTACAATTTCGAATTATTTTTTATTAAAATAAATGGAAATAAAAATTAAATATAAAAAATATTATAATAATTAAATGTAAAAATATAAAAGAAACAGTATTTTTTTATTTTGTGAATTTGAAATGAAAATTAAATGCAGTATTTTTTGGTATTTGGTTTTTTTTTTAGTATTTTTGCTATTTTGGTGTATTTTATTTTTGGATTCAAGGATTTAAACTTTGTTTATTTATTTTTTTACAAAGTTTTTATTTTTTTGAATTTGTATTGTTTTTTTTTTTAATTTTTTCTAAATAAAAAATAAAATGAAAATTAAATGCAGTATTTTTTGGTATTTCGTAATATTTTTTACTATATTGTGGCATTTTGGTGTATTTTAACTTAACTTTTTAATAACCTTTCCAAGTTTATAAATGTAAACTCAAATTAAGATTAAAACTGAATATATTTTTCATTTATTTCCTATTTATTTTTATTTAAAAAAATGAAAATACATATTGAATGCAAAAATGCAGAATTTTTGGGTAGTGCGTGAATTTTTTTTAGTATTTTGGGATTGGTGTATTTTATATTTGCAATAGTGCACAAATATTGAAATAACTTTTGTTTACCAATTTTTTAAATAAAAATTTAAATGCACATTGAAACTATATTAATTTTGCATTTCATTTCAATGTGAAAAAGGTTGAAGATATTCAAAAACTGCCACTTACCGGCGCCTATGAGTATGTCCAGTTTCTCGATCATGGCCGTCTTGAACTCGGAGAAGTTGCCCTTGTGGTGGGCATTGTTGTGCTTGGTGTCGCCGTAGCTCTCCAGTTCCAGTCGCGAGCTGTAATACTCGCATTGCATCATGTCGAAGAAGATGGGAATCGTTTCGCGACGCAGCTCCGTCTCGGGAATCATGCTCATCTCCAGAATGGGCTCCACCAGTTGCGGCACAAACTTGGGCTTGTGCTTGCCCAGCTGGAACCACATCTTGCGGATCTCCTTGGCCGTATCCTTGCGTATATCCCGATAGCGAGCAAAGACAATTTGCCGTTTATTGTCATTGAAGTCGTTCAGTTGCAACGGCGATTGAACCAGAAATGCAATCGAACATTGAAAGAAATTCGACCAGATTTGTTTGTCAAATACGGGACACAGGAAATAGTCGGTGATGACCATGCTGAGTTGTTGCAAGGCGCCGAGTATAACCGTATTCTGGTGCATGATCATGTCCATCCAATCGCGGGGAAATACCGCCTTCTGATGCGGCGAAACGAGCTCCTCGAACACCAGCAATATTTCGATAATGAAATCCTTGAGCTCGCCCTGTTGATGCAAATCATTCACAAAATACTTGTAATGCTGGGCATCCATGCGCTGTAATATTCCCAACATAATGGCTATAAACTGGCCCACAACTCCAGTATCTCGATCCAAAGCATGCGCCGCTTTCATCACCTGGCGCAAGAGAATAATCATGATGTCCCTCACATCATTATGTGTCGGTCCCACATCCGAGCGATAGAGCAGCTTCAGAATGTTGTTCATTATGTTGATGCACTCGGCGATCTAACAATAAAAGTTTACTGATTAATCGACATATCATTATTTTGAAAATAAAACAAAACAAATATAATTCTAGAATCAAGTGCTGTTCTTCAAGTTCTCTGCTGGTCAACCTGTCTTTAGATGTAAATAATTAAATTCATTAATTTTAAATTAGTTTAATTAATAATAAAAAAACACAAATAACTTTGTAAATAAATTTTAAAGAAAAACATTAAACATTGCATTGCAAAAAGGCGGCGCAATAACATCAAACAAAAGTGGCGCATACCAATAACGAGCAATTTGCGTTAGTATTAGTGAGCTTTTAAAGCTCTCGCATTGATCTGCATTATCACGACTTGAAAGCTCTGTAAACTGCTCGCTATAGGCATTGAAAAGCTTACAATTTAAAAGCCATTGAGCGTAAAAGTGCACAAACCACCGGCAGTGCAAAATGGCAAAGAAAAGCTAAAAAAACATAACTTAAATTAGAAATATTATTTTAAATTAAAGATAAATTAATATATATTATTATTAATTATTTGTAACTTATTTAAAATAAACTATTTCCTTTTTGGACGAGCGTTTCTGATCTGATTTCTGTAAAATTCTAATTTTCGCTTTTATATTTTAATATGCTTGCAGAGGGTTCTATAATTTTGTTAAAAAAATGCTCAAAAATCATCAAGAGTCTTTGTTTCATCTCGAGATAAAAGTATTTCATACATCCCCACCAAATTTTGATTTAATCGGATTACTATATTATATAGATACCATATGAATGATCGTTAAAATATAAATTTTGTGTATCAAAATCATTTTAGTTTTTTAAAGTAATTTTAATTTTATATTTT
The DNA here is from genome assembly GCA_963924055.1 of Drosophila limbata. Lineage (NCBI taxonomy): Eukaryota > Metazoa > Arthropoda > Insecta > Diptera > Drosophilidae > Drosophila > Drosophila limbata. The sequence continues at coordinate 34,257,451 of OZ001352.1, read as the reverse complement.
AAGACTTTTTAAGAATCTAAGAATCTCTGCAAGTGTATTAAATCTTCGGTGTGCCGAGGATGATCCTTCTTTCTTGTTTTGTTTTACCTTTTTATTGGCAGTCGTTTCACGTGTGTGCAGATGGGATTTTTTTTGTCCAAGCACTTTGGCGGCTTTCGAAAGATTCTTTTCTTGCTGCCAGATATCGGTTTTGGAGTCACCCTATTTTGTGATTATATATAACACAATTATGGATAGCGTGTACACCCACACAATTTGAGAGTGTAGGATTGGTTTATAAGGAAAAATATTTTGGGAGGGAAAACATTTAGTTTGATTATGAATTTAACCAGTTGAGAATTATACAAAAGAATTTTACGATTTAATGTGATAATTAAGAAGCCAAAAGAAGATATTACAGACAAATGAATGTGTGACAGAGTGAGATGGAGAGAGTGAGATATAGAAAGAGAGTGAGGTGTTCGTTCCAGGTGTACATACATATACATTCGCATTATATACTGTGCCTGTGTGTGTGTGCGTTGTGCTTTTTTATGATATGTTTACTTGATGTATTCATATTGTATGTAAAACTAGAACCATATGGGAAAAGGGTTCGGGAGTGAATATGTGAGAGCTTTAATGAGCTTTTCAATGTGCTTTAATGTGCTTTCATGACTTGCCGTCTATGCAATTGCGATATAAACATTGATTACAGACATTATACAATCTATTTGATGGCTCAACTAACTAAGAGCAATCCCAGAATTATAAACACTTGTAGAAACTTCTTAATGACGACGGTGAGGGTTTCGATTAAAGATACATATATCAATCGACTAACACATTTCATATATATATCAACAATCTATCAGACACATAAGTATATATATAAGGTACCATTCTAAGTACTTACATACTTAAGCTAGATAACATAAATTACATATTGGGTGTGTGTGTGTGTGTGTTGTTTACAGAGTGCTTAATTCTAGGACATTGACAATTATTAAATTAATCAACAAAAAAATACAGACACAAGACAAGACAAGAAAACAATAACAAACTCAAAATCATTCAATTTAGTTGCGGTGTTTTCCAAATCAATTACTAAAAATTATTAAAACGCAGACGCAGCATGCTTATGACTAACTAACAATTTCTCTCGATGACTACAAATAAATAACAAATAAATACCTAGATCATAGAGCTGCAAAAATAATAAGGATTCGATAACTGTCGATAGTAACTCAATAGATAACACTGTATACTATCGATTGAACCGATTGATAATATAAATCTTCACATATTTCTATAATCGATCATAAAACTGGATAATATCCATTTTATCAATTATCACAAATTCTTCTATTATTTTATTTTTTTAACGATTGAATCAATATTAAAATCAATCGATAGTAAAATTACACATACTATCGATACAATTATCGATCATTTTGCAGCTCTTTTCGATCTTATTCAAACTAAGCAAAATTAAGACACTTCACATGCCAAGTTGATGTCGCAAAGTTCTATCGAATAAAAGCGCTTTAAATGTATCAAGCGATTGTAATTAATTTCTTATATTTATATTGTATTTTTTAAGCATTATGACAATGACAATTCAGTTAAAATTGGTGAGTTTCATGTTAAAATTGTTTTTGTCGATTTTGTAGATTTTATGTATCGAAAATTAGTTACTTTATTGCATAATTAGTTGAGCTGACTTGAACATGTTCGCTGTTATGTTTTAATTTTGCCGTCTTGTTGGTGCATTCACAAGACTTGAGATTTATCATATCAAATAGAAAAACACAGATTGAAACGATGCATTAGATTATAAACAAAATGCAATTTCCGATGAATTTAATTATTAGTGTCACAAGCAAAATAATTAACTAAAATCGAACATACCTCATCGTTGCTCTCGAGATGATCCTTGATGTGCTTACAGAAGACCGGCAACAAAATCGCACGACATTTCGGAGAGCTAAACAATTTTGTTTCCACAAAATCTTTAATGCAGCCCATTTTCGATTGGGTGAGACGTCGCTTTGGAAACTTTTCCAGAATCTCCACTATAGAAATGCTGTAAGAAAAGAATGTTATCAGATTAATTATAATTGTTCTGTACATAGTTAATCTTAAACAGTGGTGCCAAAAATGCCAAAAGCCTATCCCAAGGGATGGGAACCCATAATTCTGCCTGCGTCGCAGCTGACACATGTACAAAGAGTGAGAATACGTGTGTTCTATTAATAGCACGCTCGGCGGCTTGTGCTCTCACGATGCGTGTGTTCGGCTTTGTATTCTCTCACGAAGCATCTGATCGGCTGATGCTTTCTGATGTCAGTCGCTGAGCTACGTTGAATGAAGAGAGACCCTGCAGAGACACTGCAACTAACGCTTTGCTCTCTTTACGTCGCCAACTGTAACGATGCGACAGTTCGAATGCTTCATTCCATTTTTTCAGTGTGAAACACAAGCGCAATGTTTGATTGTGTGAGTTTGGGCACCACTGATCTAAAAACTCAATTCAAATTCAAATAATATCCCACCTCAGATGCACTTGATCGAAGACTTCCATTAGATCGGTGGCTATGATGTGCAGATTCTTGAGCAAAGCTCCCTCCGATTTCAACAGATTGCTGGGACATCCAATCATATCGATAAACATCTTGAGTAGTTCCTGCAATCTCGTGGCAAAGTCTACGTAATCCGTATTACAGTTCATGGCGGCGTACAACACGCGGGATCGGATAACAAACTTCATCACATAGTGCAGATATCTTGTGGTCTTATAGAGACGACGCACAGCGGCGCTTTCCTCCAACTCAATGCCGTCGGCTGACTTTTCGCTGGGCGTAATGGCATCTCTGATATTTCGCATCAAGACGTCCATGAGTTTGCTAGAAAATAAAACAATTATTATAAATTGTTGACCATCTTTTATAATTCTTCTTGAGACTTACGTATATGCCAAAGTGGCGGAAAAGCTCTCATTGATATAAACATCGAGTACGGTGAGAAAGTGTTGATACTTCAAATCCGATACCGTTTCAATCAGATGTATAATGCTCATAAAGACCAACTGATCGTACTTCTCGGGCTGATCATTGTCCACCAGAATGTTGAAGAGTGCATCGAGTATGTCCTGCAGGAACTTGACCACCTCCTCGCCCGGCACCAGCGACAAAGCATTCAATGATTGCTCCAACGTCTCCTTGTGCGCCGACCAATGCAACAATCCCAGCAAGCTCACTGAAAGATACAAATTACAAAACATTAATTGAGTTCAATTTGAATGCAAAATGCAGGGATTAAAACCCTAACCGGAACCGGAACCTTTAAACGGTAAAAACCGATATTCGATCGGTTTTAATCCCTGCCAAAATGAATTTAGATTCTTACCGCTCTGTGTTAGCTTCGTGCTGCAGAGATTAACGCAAATGGTGAGCTGATCCTTGGGCAGGAGACTGAGCCCAGTCATCGAGGGCTTTGTGCCCAGGAGTTCGGCCGTGGTGGCTGGCAATTCCATGTAGCTGTTGGCCACCGTTTTGTCGTACTTCTTGTGGTCGATCTTGTAGACGGCGAGGATGTGTTGGCCCTGGGGAATGGTGGTGCCATTGGCCTGCATGAGACGCACATAGGCCAGGCCAAAGGGCTTCTCGGAACGATCCTTTTGCTCGTTGCTGCTGCGATGTTTGAGTGTGAAGCGCAGATGGCATTGCTTGAACTCCTCGATGGGCACATGAATCTTGAACGTCTCCTGCCACTTGGGCTTGTCGTCGTGATAATAGACAACCGATTTGTACTCATCGATGGGCGCATGGCCAGCTCCGATGCTCATCACCCCGGGCACCAATTGGCCATGTTCGTTGGCCACACAGACGGTGACCTCCACATTCTTCTCCGAGGTTTTGGCAATGCGCGCAAATTCCCCACCACAAATGGTCAAATAGAGATCATTGCGCACATCTCCGGGCAGAATAACCTCGGGGAATCCCATCTTTCGGGCGACGGGAACATTGGTGTGAACGAGACGTGGAAAGTCCTCCTTGATTTGTTTAATGTCGCCACGCAGCACTTCAAAGGTGACAGCCATTTTGGACTCGATCTTGTCGATGTCCTTGTTGGCAATCAGCTTGCGCAATGTTCCATCCAACGTGTCCTTCTCGCACATGATGAAGGGCAGATCCAAATTGCCGCGAAAGTCCTCCGGTTTGCTAATGATCGGCGTCAGATCCTTGCAGGCAACGCCAAAGGGACGACGCATCAGATATTCACTTGTACTGCTCCCCGATCCATTGGAATTGACCGACAACTGGGAATGTTTTCGACTCGCTGCTGTCAGGACACTGTTGGCAATACTCATGCTCGTTCGCTTCGATTCCATTGAATCCTTGACCTCCATGGACCCAATGCGTATCGCATAGCACACCAGATACATCTTCGAGATGCTCAAATCATTCCGACTGAGATCCGTGAACAGCACGCGATTGTTATCAAACTGATCAATGTCGCGGGCAATGCCGGTACGCGACCACTTCACCACATAATTCTCGCTGATCGGTTTGTGTGTATCCCCGTCGAAGAGCGTGAAGAGCAGATCCGAGTCCTCCATGAACTTGCACACAAATGCATTCACATGCAGCAGGATGTTGTGCGAGTATTTGTTGTGACCACGCATCAAATCTCGATCACTCGACAGACGCTATAAGAACATTAAGATTGAGATTCACATTAATTAGAATATTATTTAATATGAAATTACAAGTCATATTTTAAGTTTCAATAAAATTAAATATTTCTACAGTTCATTTATAATTTTTTTGGCTAACTTAATTAAGTAATTGTTTTATCTCTGCGGAGAATTTTCAAAAAAAAAAAAAAAAAAAAACCCCAGAGGGCGATTTATGATGAATTTAGTTGAAAAAAGTTTTTTTTAAATGAATTTCAGAAAACTCAAGAAAAAGGATTATTATTATTATTATTATTATTACAGGTGTGCTACAGAAATCTCTTCCACTTGAATTTGTATGAAATTTATGTCCTTTTTCAAGCGAAAGCGATTCCTGTGGCACCCCTGATAAACAATTTTTTATTTTGTGGTGGCGTACGTGTGATAAATGCGCCGCCGGCGAAATTTTTTTTAAAACAAAAATCGCGCGCGATTTTCACTTATTTCGGCTTCTCTATATGGATCAAAGTACAAAGTATTTGGTCTTTGTACGTCTTCAAAAATTCGAATCTGGCCAAATACCCAATATAACATTGTATTATATAGTGTTGGAAAACCCCTTAAAAAATGGCATGTGAGCGAAAATGTAGTGTTGGTAAGCGTGTCATATTAGTGACAACATGCACAAAACAACCATGCAAAAGTAAATTTTACATTGCAAAATTCATTTAAAAAAAAAAACTAGTGGTGACCCCCTTAACATTTTTTCACCTAAATTCATCATAAATCGTCGTCAAATTTTTTTTTTTTTTAGAAAATTATCCGCAGCGATGAAACAATTACCAATTTCTTTTATATATTTCACAAAATTTTCAAAATAAGCTCGATTTAAAATTAGCAAAATTATGATGGTATGCAAAATAACTTGCTTAAATATTTTGCATTTTTAATAATTCTTTTTTTTAAATTTCAAAATATGCAATTTTTGATTATTTAAAATATAGATTTTTTCAAAATATATTAAATATTTGTTAATTAAATTTTAAATAATATAAAACATATTTGACATGAAAATTCCCACTTACATTTGCCTTCTCAATGCGTTGCACCGCGTTCACGTGGTTCTTGTACAGCTCTGTGGTGCAAATGGCATTTGTGTCCAGGATGTCGCCGCTCTCGTCCCGCACCACCATGTCCAGGCCGAGCAGCTTGTTCCCAGTGTCGATCTGGGCCGTCGCCTGCAGTTTCACCTTGCGCATCTCGTCCAGCGGCAGGTTGCCGGATATCAATGCGGATCGATTGTTATTCAACTCATTCATCTTTCGACGAATCTTCTGAAAGCTCGGATTTGTGCTCTAAAAGAACAAAATGTAAATTAAAGTTTAAAAGTCATTGGGGCCTTATTAAGAGTTAAGCTCACCAGAAAATAACTCTTGGCTATTCCGCCCCACTCCAGCAGGACTTTGGTTATCTCCTCAACGATATCGGTTCTCTGTATGCAGTATTCTCCATTCACAATGTTGTATTCACACAGATGCACATAGCTCTTGGGGAAGATGCCGCGTGTTTCCTTCGCCCTGCAGCGGAAACGACAGCGAGGAACGAGACAAAAAGAAGCAAATAACAATTATAAAATAAAAGACAAACATATTAAAATGTGGCCTGCATATGGTAAACACATATGTATGTATGTATGGTATGTATGTATGTTGATGCTGGCAAAATCAACAAAAAAAAGACATAGTATATTGATAATTAAATATACAAATGCGAGGGCAGCTCTAAATTTTTATCAGAGCTATGGATATTTTGTAAAAACAAAATCAAAATAAATAAAACTACTCTTTAAGCTATAGCTAAAATTGCATAAATTGAAATGAATAAAATTTGTTTTAATATTAGTCTAAGAACTATTAAAACTGAATAGTTAACTTTTATTCATGATTTAGAAAACGTTCTCAAAATTCAAGCAAACAATAAAAAAAAACCAACTCATCAATGATGGCGTCAAAAAGATTGCTTTCAAAAAAACTGCGAGCTTTACAGTGTTAAAAATACAATAAAATATTTAAAACCTAAATTAAAGTTTAGACTATCAAAATAAAAACTAAACAATCAACTATCAAACTATCTCTACTAGGATATCAAATCTTGAACGTGCAGAACAAAACTTTCCATCCAGCTGTAACTTAAGGAGCTGCCCTCGCATATGAAATATGTAGACATGTGAAGATATTTATGTATTTGTATACGACTTGTGCACGATATGCTCATTCGAGTACTCGTAACTGCAGCATGACACAATTCATCGTCGCCGCTGATGAATTACTCAACCCTCGACTCAGCCCTCGACTCGATGCGGTGTTTATGGTTGTTGTTGGGGCTGTGTCAGTTATTGTTAGAGCAGGACGGAGGGAGGAGAATGAAGGGAGCAAGGGGCAGAGGAAGTGCGCGCAAAGTGTGACACTCGCAAATGAAATGGAATGCTTTAATTTGGCTCAATTCAAAACTTGACATGAGGGGTGGCCACTTTAATTGAACGAGGCAACAAATATTCATATTCATTCATTCATTCATCATTCAAAGAACTATCAATCAGCAGACTAACAACTCTTCCTATATAGACATAGTTAGTGTCAAATAATTCCTATGAACTTGAGGCAGGTAACGAGAACGAGACTCGAACTGACCTTCAATATATTTAATAATTTTGGGCATTGATCGCTTTGAATTGATTCGAATTGATAGAACAAACAAGTTCAGTTTGAGCCGTTGGAAAATCGTGAGAAAATTCACAATTAAAATTGATATATTTCCAATAAACCAAGTAAACAACAACAAAATAATGATACTAAAGAAGAAGGCCAAAAACAAAGAGAAAAGCAAATACGAATTACGAACCAGAATCAGAAAAATAAAAAAGGTTATCACAACGCATTGAATTTCTTTTTAAATGTCTCACACTCACAGTCGTTTTTATCGCCAACGGCAATAAATACTCTCGAGTGTGTATAAACCACAGTCTGCCCCAGCATTAACAAACCTCAACTTGATCTAATCTTTTGCTCATTTCACAGCACTTTTGTTTACATTTCCCCAGAGTTTTGTGTTATGGGTCAGTTGAGAAAAGTCTTTTAGAATAAAGGTCAGTTTGTCCATCGTGATATGGTTTTGTTTCTTGTTTGTTGTTCAATGCTGTAGCTACTGTATCTTTGAGTGTTGTTGTTGTTATGCGATAAGACCCAAGACAACATATAGATAGATAAATATGTAGACGAAAAAAAACCCCCTTGGCATAGTAAAAGGTTTAGATACAGATACAGATTCTCTTTTAGAATTTCCAAATCACATTTGGCCACATGGCCACATCTGTGTTGGGTTGAAGAAGAAGAAGATGAGGGCAAGGGTTATTCCAGAATGCATTTCTTTTTGTATACAATATGCATATTGGGCAACTTGGCACAGATTCTGTAAACAACAAAAACAACTTGGCCAACAGCTGGTTAACTGATTTATATGCATCTCATACAGAATTCTGTTTCATTTCCGTTGTCTGTGCCACAAATCTCTCTTGTTGACTCTTCTTCTTCTACTACTTGTTATGGTTATTGTTGTTGTTCTTTCGAGCCATTTGTTGCTTGTTAACAAAACAAAATCAGTCGAAGATTTGGAGCAAGATGTGCAGAAATGGAAAGTAGATGAGATTTTAATCGACCCACACACACTGAATCTGTTACACCCTGTAGCCAATATTTAAAGGGTGTATCTGACTTTCTGAAATACATTTTGTGGTGGGAATAAAGATAATAATTGTCTCCTATTTGAAACACGCTGAAACAGCTTGATGCAAATATATAACATACACTGCAAATATTATAACATGCACTGTAATTAACAGAACATGCTGTTTTAGAATATTTAAAATATTAATTACTGCAAATCTACTGTAGTGTAGAAAAAGAAGCTGTACAAACTTTAATCTATTTTTGAAATACCCTGTAAACACTGTTACTCGCTTTTTGCAGGTGAATAATTTATAAAATATCTCAAAATAGACTAAAAAGGTATCTCTTAGTTCAGCACGCGTTTCTTCAGCATCATTCTCATTTGTTTCCGCCTGTCTACAAAAAAAACTCATTAATTTTCAATCTCAGAGCTGCAATCAACCTCATTGTCTTGTACATAATATGTAGGTGTATATAAAACGATTAAAATTGAGCTGAATATTCAAATTAATTAGAGTACACTTTTGACAGCATTTCTAATTATCTGTAGCTTTTTTAAAAAGTTACTTTGAGACTTTTTTAAACGCTCAGCTGGGAGAGAGAGATTTATAATTACAAATACTAAACCGAGTGAAAGCTGTGATGAAAATGCGAGATAACCAGATGAGATTAAATGTGATTTGCATAATTAATCAAATGTGATACTCACTTTTGTCGGTAGCCGTAGTACCAATGTGTGGTCTCTTTGAGAATTATGACTGCATCTCCCACATCCAAATTGAGTCGATGTGGCTTCGTGTCCTGATCAAAATTGCATTTGGCTGTAAAGTAGAAAATTGCTGGATTAGTAAAGAAATTTAGAAAAATAAAAAAATGCTATAAATATGTAAATAAATTTAGTTGAATCACCTGTTGCGGCTCAGCAGCAAAACGAAACTGAGCCGAGTTGAGCTGGCAAAATTAAAGCTCTGCAAAAGCCCCCAGGTTTCTCTATCTAGCACATGTGACATGTGTTTTTTATTTTGGGGTGAGGGTTATCAATTAGTTAGTTAGTTGGTTGGTTATCATCGGAAACTAGCACTAGTATCACTGGCCAAGCGGATGGGGATAAAAGCATTTGGCATTGGCTCAGATAATTTACCATTTAGTTTTATACTGATGATGGGGCTTCAACAACTACGTGAGATTTATCTAACTGCACACTTCCTATAATTGCAGCATTTGACAAGTGTTTCAGTTGATAAGCTTCTATTTAAATGACGCATTTCGATCGAATCGAGTCGGGAAAAGAAATGCAATAAAGTGTGAGATAGGATTGAGACAGAGTTAAATACAGAGAGACGCCGATGGCGATGGCGACATCGTCGTCACTTCCTCGCCCGATAATGAAAGCCATATATGTATATACGTATATAAATATATATACTATACTTGACTGCAGATATGTAGATACAATTATGCCACACAGCTGCAGGCGACGCTAAACGCAACAGCAACAACAAAAAGCAAAAGCAGACGCAGCAACAACAACAACAATTTAGCATGCTACAGTCAAGCTGCTCGACTGCTTGATGCCCAGTAGTCATATCTTGCAACCGTTCTATTACATTAAAATTTAAATAATAAATGAAACTAAATAAATAAAATTAATGAAAATAAATAAAAATAAAAACAATTTTTGAGAAACCGCAGAAAAAGAAACAAAACAAGACGGAAGGGTATCTTCAGCATTCCGAATTCTTCCTTGTAGGATTCAGCGACATTGGCTAAAATATATCCAGAAAGTTTTATGTTAGTTTAAATTGTAGTGTTTTCTTTTATTGAATTATATTTTTATTATTTATTATTATTTATTATTTTTTATTTATTATTTGTTATTTGTAACTGATTGTTACATTTTTATTATCTATTGTTTATTATTTATTTTGATGTATTTCTAATACATATTTAAATTACCCAATGGTGTAGAGTTCCAAGTTTTTTAATAAATTTTTTCGTATCCCTTCTTGACGAGTTATGGAACTGATCGTACTAGGACTTGATTTAATCGAGATAGCTTCAAAACTAAGACACTAGAATGCATCCAAATTTTTGTTTACATAAACGACAGACAAGCTTTGTCACAAACCCATAAGCCTGTGTGCTCTTTGAGTGCTGGGCTACTAACCTAAGAGGGGAAGCCGCCTTCGCGTGCCACGCCCCGGGTGGTGGCAGCGTCGCGACGCTTCGACGTCGCCGTCAGCGTCACTTGCCACCGTCCCGGTCCAATGACCGTTGTGTGGTTTGGCCGATGAACAAGCATACAGACATATGTACATACATACAACAACACACATACATACACACATATAACAAACAGCGAGTTCGACCTCCACAACACATAAACGACAATGGGTAGCAACAATTTGCAAAAAAAGGTATTATTTATTTATTTCTCTCTCTCTCTCTCGCTGTTTGTGTGTGAGAACTTTTTCGGAATCTGCCCAATTGCATGGAAAGTTGACCCACTCAATTACGAACTAACAACAACAACTACAACAACAACAGCAAGAAAAATGAAACCACTCGAGCACGTCGAAATTGACTCAAAGATTTTCACATAGACACAACACTTGCAATATTTATATTTATGGAATGCAACTTCAGTGCTTCAATATTATCATGAGGAAATAACCAACAAATTAATTGTAAACTTCCTTATAAACATGGTGAATATAAAAACTAAAAGTAATCAAATTATTGGTATATATTTTTATAACCAAAACCACACTTTATATTTCTGCTATAACAATCTATTTGCATAACTATGATTGATCATCAGCCATTGAAAATGTAACTTTAAGATCGATAGATTCAAGCAATTAACAAAAAGAAAAAATAAATAAAACAATTATAATGTAATTATAATTCTTGAGCTTTATAAAACAAGGCCATATAAAATGTATTCGAAAATCGGTTGAGTTTTTCAAAGTTAACAAACTGGGAAAACTGAAAGGCGTGTTAACCATGGATCTATGAATTTTCGTTTTTTTTTTTTATATATAATTAATCAATCTTTAAGTGAAAATATGACTAAAATTGTATTACAAACATGGCCTTAGTTTTTATCAAGCTATGAAACTTTGAAGAATCAGACAAATTTGTTGTAATAAAAGGAGCCGAAATAAAAATATAAACGCAAATATTTACATAACAGAAAGAAATGTATATTTTTAAAGAGTTTCTCACAGTCTTAAAGTGACAGAGATACATTTTCTTTATCAAATTTCTCCGTTCTTATTTATTTTTCACTGTTATTTATTGCAATGCATTCAGAGAGAGAGAGAGACATAAGCTTCGAGTTCAACTGTTCTTATGCAAACTCGTACATAAGGATTTACTGGGAAATGGCCAATGATTCATGCCGCTGACGATGACGATCGCTGGTCAGACAGACAATCAGTCATCAGTCGTCGATCGGGTGCAGGGAACACACCTTACGTTGGGACATTGGCAATCAAAAGGTCATTAAATTGAACTCATTTCCTTCTTTTTTGATTAAAGATTGAAACTATCTGCCAGACTAGACCTTAACCAATTGGAATACCCTTAATGGAATTTGTGGGCTAACGGAAACAATCGTGAATAATGAAATGGAAATGCATGCAACAGGGCTATAAATAAATAAAACGCGAGGGAGCAAGCCAAGTCACGGCTCAATGGTATGAGACAGAATATAAAAAAAGGGGTACAACACAGGTAACTCAGGTAGCCAACAATAAAGCCGACTTTATGGCCAACCCACAGTCAGCAGAAGCAGTTAACAGCAACAGGCAACATTAATGTGGCAAGTGGAGGCGACTCTGTTTGCAGCGGATGCACTTGAACAAATGTTGCCACCTTCTCGCTGTTCTCTGGCAAAAAGACAAAAAAAAGGGGGCACGTGTGCTTGGCCAGGTAGGTAAACATAAAAAAAATAAAAAAAAATTTATAAAAATTTATTTATTACATATAGTTTAAAGTCTAAACATTCAAAAAATACACGCACTGCTGGCAGCTTAGCAATTTTGTTAGATCTGGCAACTTTTCAGAAAATTTGCAACATTTTTTTTAAATGCTATTAGCTATAAATCTAGCAATTTTTAATTTTTCTTTAGCAATTTTAGCAATTTACTACAAAATTCGCAATTTCTTATTTTTCTTTATCATTTTTGCAAATGATTGCACTAATTACGATTAATATTGATTCACAACGATATCGGGACTCCGTTATTTAACTCAGTGGTTCGATTCTATGAACAACACTCTTTTGTGATTGGGTTAAAATGTCAAAAGTTTATAAGAAAATTTTTCGAGATGCCTGGCTGCAATTTGAGGAGTTCAAGCAATGGATTCGCAAGGATTGCACTGATCCAGCGAGAGCATATTGTGGCGTGTGTGGCCTACACAGACCCGGAAAATGTTGCCATAATTATGCTCTACCATATGAGTACTTGACTCAAATCTCTAGCAATGAGAAGTAAGTTTATTTAAATGAAGCTGACGAGTGAAATAGCATTATAAGATATGAAATCATGTTCTTTTTAATTTACATTCTTTTTTCTGAAAAAATAACATACATATATGTATTTGTTGAAAGCGAAAATTTTAACGAGTAAGCATTTTTTTTTTTGTCAATTTTTACATAATTTTTAGCAATTTTTTTTGCCAAATCTAACAATTTTTGCTTCGAAGATTCTGGCAGCACTGCCACTGCGTGCTCGATAAAGCTCGCGCTGACGGCGACTTTTTAAATTATTGCTCGAACATTTGCTCCTTTTTATTGACTATTTTGTTAATTTAAATATGTATAGCATCGTAAAAGCACAAATAAGATTCCAAATGTGCATAAGTTTAATTAAATGTATTTAATAAATATTATAAAATAATCCCAGGTTATAAGATGCTTAAATTAAAGCTACAAGTTGCCTGTCCAAGTGCAAATGCAACTCAGCTTGAACCAAAACAAAATAAAACAATCATAATAAATGCAATAATAATAATAAATTGCTAGCAAGCAAAAAAAATATTAAAAACAAGTGGGAAAGGCTATAGTCGAGCTCCCGACTATAGGATACCCGTTACTTACATAAACAAATTAAAATTTTTTTATTGCATGCTTTTAGGCATTTTAATTGCTTAAAAGCTTTAATCAGCCAGTACCACCTTTCTGTTTGTCCGATCTTTTTGGGATTTAATAGGATGATAGGTAATAACAGTAGCTAATGTTCACCGTTTAAAAAAACATAATATCTTGAAAACTGTGCGTGTGGTGGATTTTCGCGATTTACGGAGGCGGAAAGGGGCGTGGCAAAATTTTGAAACAAACTTAACCTGCGTGGGGTTTATAGAAATCTGTGTGCCAAATTTGGTTGCTCTAGCTCTTATAGTCTCTGAGATCTAGGCGCTCACACAGACGGACAGACGGACGGACGGACATGGCTATATCGACTCGGCTGTTGATGCTGATCAAGAATATATATACTTTATAGGGTCGGAGATGCTTCCTTCTCCCTGTTACATACATTGCAACGAATACAATATCCCCTTTTACTTATTTTTAATAAGTAACGGGTATAAAAAGACGGTTCGTCATCTTGCCGCAATACACAAACAAACTTACATAGGAAAGTATGTACTACAACATAGTATATGTATATTTGAGATTATATATATGTGTATGAATATATAACGTGATCGTGACTGGATGAAACGAACGAAAGCGTCAACAACATCGGCGTTTTTTGGCTTATTTCAAGTTTCTGGTTTGAGTAGCACGCATATGAATACAAACGAATACAAATGAATACAAGTGCATGCATGTGAATACATGTGAATAGGAATGAGTACTCGATACACGCTAGACACGAGTGCTAAGCTCATGACGTCCGATTCAAAACCAGCGTTCTGTATGCATTCAGCATTTTTATTATGAATTTAATTTACGTCGCAAAAATTTAATAAAGTTTAAATTGAATTTTATGAAATAAGACTGCAAAGGTAACTATTAAATGACATTAGAAAGAATTTTAATTTATGACTAAAAATATAAAAACTTTAGTTAAATGAGAACTGCAAGCGTTAAATATTGTTTAAAAGTATTTTAAATTAAATTTTTGAATTAAATTTAAATTGATATTTAAATAAATTTAAGATAAAATTGATTTAGTCGAATAAAAATATGTTAGCGATTATAAATTAAATTGTTTTAAATTATAACATTTTCTTTAATTTCATTATAAATTTTTTATTATTAATATTAAAAAGCCTAAAATTGTTTCTTATTTTTTTTAAAAGAACCACAACTTTTCAGGCTCACTGTGTCGGCTTTTCTCATCACTAATTCTATTGTTGTCTATTTTGTTATTGTTGTTTGTTTTGTTGTTATGATGGCGCATTAAGTTAGCGTGTTCTCCAAGCGCTTTTTTGTTGTTGTTGTTGTTGTTTTGGCGCCCGGTTTTGTTCTAAGCAGTGAGCTAAGCTATCTGTATCTGTAGCTTAAAAAGATACACAGATAGATACATACACAAACAGCTACAGATAGACACAGAGATACACACATGTGAGCTGTGTTTGAGGGTCAATTATAATGTGCCTCAAACTGTTAAGACGCAGCTCGTCAGGCCTTAAATACATTTTTTTTTTTTTAATTTTTCTCTTTTTATTGTATCTCTCTCGGGCAGCGCTCTTTTTATGGGTGTGTTGAAACTGAAATTCCAAATCTATTCTTTCTACCTTTATTTTATTGTTGTTATTTTGCAAAGTTATTAAACAAACATAATATTTGTGGCTGGCATAAAGTTCTACTACAACAAAGACAAAAGAAAAGAATGAACCCCAAAGTGTAGATAAGATTTTATGGCCAGTTGACAGTTACAGTTAATGGCGCCGCGGTCGTAAAACCCCCCAGAAGAATTACTTGAAAATGAAGAAACCGAAACCCAACTTAAAGAATTACTTGAAAAAATAACAAAACATAAATAAAAATTAAAAAACAGTACAAAAGATACAAGTTATTATTATGGAGCGAGAGCCATAAAAAGCAAAACTTGACCTATTTGTTTTGAAGAAAAGTTAAAAAAAAGAGAAGATATTCTAGATATTCTATTCTATTCTTTTCTTTTCCAAATAATAAAAATTAAATTTTATGGTTTTAGATACTTTCTTAAGATACTTCAGCCAGAGTAAATGATAAGATATATGCAAAACAAAGACAATGGTGAATGATATGATACATGAATAGTGACTCAATAATAGAGCGTTCTCCTGATTCATCTAGCACCTTTAACCCAGGGTCTGTAATACTAGAAGACGCGATAAATCGAAACCAGTTTCAACCGCCACACATATGAACGTGAGTCATCGGATACCGATGCCGATACTATTGTCGCTGCCGATACAAAGGCCGCCCACAAGTGAAGCGCCGTTACTTTCTACTTGGATTCAATTCGCCACAGAGGACAGAAATTGCGGTCTACACAATTTATGCTTAATTAGAAGCAATTTCAGCAACGAACTTTTGCTTTTCATGATTCCAAATGCCAATTACAATTTGAAACTGAGAGATGCGACAATCTTTTGACATTGTCAAGAGGCGGCAAGAGAGATAGAAATAAAGGCAAGCGATTGAATTTCAATTTGGATTGCAAAATGGAAAGCTCAGATTAGAATCAAGAGAGTGCGTTACAGCTGCCTGGAAGCTGGAAGTAGGGGGAGAGAGGGCAAGTGTGCTGAAACTGTGTTGATTGTAGATATCTAAATGGAAGTGGAAGTGACGCTTGACGTTTTGAGTAGTTTGCGCAATTGCCCCGGGGTACAAAAAGGGAGGGAGGAAGAGCTGCAAAGGGGGAGCTTATTATTGTTGTTGGCGTTGTGACAAATAAAACTTGCAGCTGCCCCGCAAATAGAAGATGCCTCCCTTTTGTATTTAAACAAGTGTTAAATCTACTTTGGAAAATGGAAAGCATTTGAAATTATGCAAATAAAAAAGCATTTGATGCGCCACGTAAAGTTAACGAGCAAGAAAATTTTAATTAAATTGAGAAAACCAAACTCGGAGTCAAAGCCACTCATCAATTCAATTCAACTCAACTCGACTCTGACTCGAAGCAACTCCTCTAGCTTTTTTTTCAATGTAGAGCCTCATTAAGTTTTACGTTTGCTTTTCATCTTGTTGTTGTTGTTGTTGCTATTCAAATTTAGAAGTAGAATGCATGACTGACTGCCTATCCCGCTCACTCTCCCTGCTCAGAAATGGAGATGCAGGCAAAGAAAGTGGTGCCTAAAGCGGTGAGTCAAGTGTAAACAGCAAAGGACAGCAGCGGGAATGGAAAGAGGGGAGGGAGTGTTTCCACTATTGCAGGTGCAGGCAGACACTCAGCTAAAGCCAATGAACAGTGGAGTAGCAAAGACAGCGAGACGACAAGCGACAAATCAACGCAAATAGACAGAAAACTACAGAGTGAGAGCGGGATGAAGAGAGGCAGAGAGTTGGAGTGAGTGCGGGTGTTTGCGTGTACACTTGTGCGTGTGCGTATGTGTGTGTGTAAGTGCTCCCGCTACGCACTGCAAGGGGCCACATTGGAAGCAATGGAAGCGATCTCCCCTTCTTTTTTTGCATTCAAATTGGAAGCCTTTCGAAGCATCAAAATGACAAATAAAAAAAATACAAACAAAAGCTTAAGAAATTATTTCTATTATTTACTCAAAAGTGGGACAGCGAATCGCATTTTTATCGCATTTCGAAATGCGTTTGTATATTTGCTGTTATTGTTGTTACACACATTCACATATTTGCTTGGTATTTAAAATTTAAGACGCAGGCGTTAAAATAAAATACGAGTATAACAAAAAAAATACTATTAGAGGTGACCGACTAACAGATACTCCTCGAACTGAAGTCAACACAGAAAATAATTATAGTTTTAGCAATTTTAGACAGCGACTGCTCAAATATATCGTCAGTGATAAGACGCTTATCAGTTTTAAAATTACAGGGTATACTAGCGATAAGACAACAAACAAACTATTGTTGATAAGCTAAAATTGAAGTACTAACGACAGAAATTTCAGGGCTAACAAATGCAGTTAGGATTGAAGTTAAGCAAACAGCCTTTAACTTAAAAGATACAAATGTATCTGTAAATGTACATTGCATCTATGCTTGTATCTATGTGTATGTGTGTACTTTACTCATTACAAGAGCCACAAATGAAACTAAACTCAATGTCGTTTGCAATCTAATTTCGATATCGTTTTTTAATATAACGCAAATCAAATTTGATTAAGTTTATGGCACAGACAAGCAAATCAATCCAGGCAGGGAGTGAGAGAGATAGAGAGAGGCGGGAATATCGACACTGCAAGAGAAACACGTGTAAATATCAAGAGCAAATAGTGCGAGTGGAACTTGGAATAACACAGTTATAACTCGATTGCGTTGGAAGTGGGAAATTGCGACAGTGTAATTACAGGCAGACAACAACCCATCCATAAATTTCACACACACACACACACACATACAGATTCAGGTGTACCATCTAACTATAATTCAGGCAACCGAAAAGGTCAACAAACAAAGGTGCCGACAATAAAAATTAATTTACACGTACATTTTGGGTCGATGAGAGCATTTCAAAAAAAAAAAAAAATGTTACAGTGCCATTTCAATGTCATTGCCAATGAATAGACTGGAATAATGCATGGAGAACAAATGTGTTCTCTTCTCGCATGCATGCACTTACTTACGTAGGTAAGTGTAGGTGAGATTAAAAAAAAAACAGGTTACAGCAACAGGCAAAGCGTTGAGTGAAAGAGGCTGTGTGTGTAAAACAGGATGAGATTGAAAGAAAAACGAAATTAATGTGCAGCAAAGCCGAAGAAAGGGAGAAGCGATTTGTTGACACAGCCGACCACATGGCCGGCGAGTGCAAGAGAGATGCAAAGGCAACAACAACAACAACATCAAGTTACCGTACGAACGCAGCAGGGGAACCAGAAACCAAGATCCAAAGTCACAAATGTAAGAGAGTGCAAGGTAAGAAGAGAACACGCAAACTGTTGTTGTTGTACTTTTGTATATCTTTTGTTAGGTTTTTTGGAAGTGAGATTCACGCTGCGAGAATGCTGAGAATGTTCTAGGAAATGGCAGCACTAAATTAAACACTTTGTTTAAACATTATTTGGGGTATTGTTTGTTTAACTAATAATATACATGTTTCGCGCTAAGCTTTTCATTCAGCAGCAAAAATAAATTATCATTGGAATTGTTTTTGCCTTTGATTTTGTTTTTTTTTTTGCCTTTTGCTTTTGCTTTTGCTTTTGCTAAATTCAGACTTACCAATGCCAAATGACTGCTTAGCATTGCAATCACTCCACACCGTCATCTTGAATGGCTGTTGTTGTTATTGTAGTCAACTTTTACCACAAACACACTTTTATAATCACACACACACACACACATACGTACTTACGTATGTATGTGTTGCTAGACACTTTCGTTGGCGCAAATAAAGAAATTTGCAAACAAAAACAACAATAAAAAACAACTTATAATTTTAAGCAACACGTAGTTGGTTTTTTTAATTTTAAATGTTCACAACGCCGACAACAACATTTGCATTCTTTGCTGATTTAAAGATAATATAATTTATTGCACAATTTCATTTCTGTTGTTGTTAATTTCTTTTCATTCTTGTTGTTTTTTTGCACTCGCTGCGTTTGTTAATTTGTTCTCATTTTGGGAGTTGGCCGCACATAATAATCTCTGCTTACGCTCCCGCACGCACACACGCACACACTCGAGCGGACATTTTTCCACTTCGCTGTTGTTCCGTTCACAATTAATTAATTAACCGGAATGAACTCCGCGCGCAGCCAACGTTTAACTGTTGCTCGACTTCTACTGCGCAATGTGACCAGACGTGGCAAGTGATAAAATGCCCATATGTGCAGGGTTGCCAGGTGTTGAGCGCCAGCTCAGCTTGAAGTAAAAACGATATGCTAAAAAACAAGCCATATCCAAATGATAGAAAACATAAAAATTTAGGTTTTTGTTTAAATTAAATTAAATATCAAATCGTCGTTTTTTTAATAAGACTAACACATTCATTTTTGTGGAGCAACTCATCTCTGTGTTTTTAGAATATTCATCTGCTAATTTTATAAGCTTTTCCATTTTCAAATATGCTAGATCTAGCCTGAAATAAGCTAATCTGGCATAGCTGCATAGGTATGTTGACAAAATAAAATACTAAAGTTATCAATTTCGACCACAAATCTAATATACACAACTAATATAAAATTAATTGCTTAGATTGTTTAAGTTGTTACTCTTATTTAAAAAACACTTACTAAAGAAAAACTACAATTAACCAGGGCTACAAATCACTTGCATTTATTTTATATCGACTATCGATATTGGCCGCACTCGATATTGTTATTTTTTAAGAGAAAATATGTTTAGAAAAATGTAAAAAGAAATACATTTTAAAACTAAACATAACTGCAGAAAGCGTTATGTTCTATTGAATCATAGTGCAATATCGGCAACAGTAAAATTTCGATATATCGACTGTTTCATCGATAGCTTGTCCCATCTCCCTTCGATAGCAATCAAATCTGGCCACACTGTTTCTTGCGTGCAGACATCGTGAAAAATATTTCGGCGCGCCATTTCTGTTTGCGTTTTTGTGCACTCGCAACTTTTGCAGTTGTTTATCAAGTTAAATTTTAAGTGAATTAAGTGTTATTATTGTTGAACCATCAACTGGTCGGCTACTGCTATCGCCGACCCCAACCAACAGCCGGACGCACGACGTCGTGTTGCACACAAACCCACATTGTGAAATTGCGAACGCGACGACGCCTCAGGAATTTCGTCATTTGTGGCAAATTGAATTAGTTTATGTTTGTGCTTTGTGTTTACTTCGATAGCTGACAAACAACAAAGTCAATATGTTTGGTGGCGCTAAACCAACATTCGGCACAGGCGCCGGCAACACGGGATTTGGCACATTTAGCAATTCCCAGGCGGCGGCGCCTTTCGGCCAAACGGCATTTGGGAAGCCCGCAACTCCAGCGTTTGGCGGCACGCCCGCCTTCGGTGGCCAACCGGCGCAGCCCTCCATGTTTGGCAGCACGGCGGCACCGACTCAACCGGCAGGTGGCCTCTTTGGCGGTGCGACGACTTCAAGTGCCTTTGGTGGCACCACAACAGCGCCCAGTTCATTTGGAGGTTAGAAACGATGTGCATTTTCTATTTATTTTTAATACCCTGTAGCAGAGAGTATGTTAACTGTGTGGGAGATTTTGTTACGGGCAGAAAGAGACAGTCGAAATAAACTATATTCAGTTTATCAAGTAATTGTTAAATAATTATTTGGACAAAATGAGGCGAAAAAATTATTAATATATTTAATTTAACTATTTTTAAAAATAAAAAATAGTTTAATTGTTTTCTTTGTCGAATTAATTAGTTGACCAACTGTATAGTATATTTAATAGAAAAGGGTATTTCGAAGTCGAGTACACTCTAGTGTAGCTTAACCCTTTGTTATTCCTATGCACATTTTTTATTTATTTATTTACAATATAAATTTAATTTATAAATATAAAGTGATTTAAAATCAAAATGTACAAATTATATTTAAATTTTAATAAATTTCTCTAATTCTTTTAGCGTTCTCGCAACCCCAGCAGACGTCGAACATATTCGGATCGACTCAGGCGCCCGCGAACACTTCGCTGTTTGGCCAATCCGCACCGAGTGCTTTTGGAGCCGCCAAGCCGGCGACCTTGGGCATGGGCAGCTTTGTGCAATCCGCGGCCGCCCAGCCGACCACATCCCTGTTCGGGCAACAGGCAACGGTGGCCACCAGTGCCACGGGAGGATTTGGCAGCTTTGGCCAAGCGGCGCCGACGACAACAAATGTGTTTGGCAGTGGAGCCGCCTCCGCCTTTGGCCAGCCACAAAATGTCCAAGTGGGTGCCGGAGTGGGCGGAGGAGGCGTTAATCCGGGCACATCGTTGGCCAAATATCAGCCCACCATTGGCACTGACACGTTGATGAAGGGCGGGCAGCCGAACAATGTGAATACGAAGCAACATTGCATTACAGCCATGAAGGAGTACGAGATGAAATCCTTGGAGGAGCTGCGCATGGAGGATTACTTGAGTTCGCGCAAGGGACCACAAGCGGGCAGTGCTCCCGGCGCCTTTGGCGGCTTTGGCAGTCCGGCACAATCCGGCCAAGGCGCCACCGGCGGACTCTTTGGTTCCCCCGCCCAGCAACAGCAGCAGCAACAACAACAACAACCGGGCACGGGTTTATTTGGCCAGACAGCGGGCCAGGAGAACAAGAGTCTATTTGGCAGCTCGGCGTTTGGACAACCGGCAGCGGGCACCGCCTTTGGTGCCACCAACCAGCAGCAAAACTTTCTGCAGAAACCATTTGGAGCCACGACAACAAATGCATTTGGGGCAACCACCACGGATGCCGCCAATCCGTTTGGGGCCAAGCCCGTGGGATTTGGCCAAACCGGTGGCAGCATGTTTGGCCAAGCGGCGCCGACCAGTGCCGCGCCAGCTTTCGGTCAGACCAACACAGGATTCGGTGGATTTGGCAGCACAGCTGCGGCGCCGACGCAACAAACCTCGCTGTTTGGCTCCACAAATCCGGCGGATCCCAATAAACAAGCCTTTGGCCTGGGAGCAGCTGTCTCGCAACCAAATACTGGCTTTGGCGGTTTCGGAGCAACCGCAACGAGCACAGCGGGTGGTGGCATCTTTGGCGCGAAGCCGGCAACGAGCTTTGCGGCGCCGGCCTTTGGTGCCAGCTCCACGGCCAATACGGGATTCGGCAACTTTTCGCTGACCAACACGAATGCGGGCGGAGTGGGCGTAGGACAAGGAGGCGGCTTGTTCAACACGAATATGAACAAACCGGCGACGTCGGCCTTTGGTGGCTTTGGTGCCACCTCGACGGCACCTCTGAACTTCAATGCCGGCAATTCCATGTTCAGCAATGCGGGAAAACCAGCTGGCAGCTTGTTTGGCGGCGCCACCACGTTGGGTCAGGTGGCGGGCAACCAGGCGGGCGGCGGTGGAGGACTCTTTGGCACCAGCAACACAGGCGGTGGCTTCGCCTCTTCCCTGGGTGGCGGATTTGGCACACTTGGCGGGGGTAACTCGGCGCTATCGGGCATGGGAATTGGTGCGCTGCCATCGCAGGGAGTCGCCCTGGTGCCCATCCATCAGCAGATACTGTCCAAGGTGACTTCGCCGTATGGCGACACTCCCATATTCAAGGATCTGAAGCGTGGCGATGATGTGGACGCCACACGGGCCACAAATCCGGCGGCACAACAGGCGCTCCTGGACATGAACAGCAATCAGTTTAAGATTGCCCAAAAGGAGAGTCCCATGGGCATTCGCGTGAAGGCGCTGGGCAGCTCCAAGAATCACAAGTCCATGTTCGATGGCCTGGAGGAGTTTGACGCCAGCGTTGAGGGCTTCAATCTCAAGCCAAATGTCAAGAGATTGGTCATCAAGCCAAAGGTTAAACCAACGGGCGCAACGCCAGACAGTGGAAATCTGAGTAATCCCGGTCGCTCCCAGCGCGAATCCTTTAATGGTGCGATACCCAATGAGCCCCAAGCCACGAGCTCCAGCAATTCCCCAGTTTCCGCTGCAGCTGCTCCAAATCCCGCAGACAGCAGTCGTCGCGAGTCCTGGTTGCATCCAAATAACCTGGCCAAGGTGCGTCAGCATAATCTGCAGTCGGGATTGGAGCAGACACATCTGAATAATACGCTCACGGATCTGGTGCCGCGTAAGCCACTCGATACCTTCAAGAATTCACCCACGGCACGCCTCTCCGTGTCCACCATACCGGAGAATCCCTTCGAGGATCAGTCCAGTGCCATTGCCCGACGAGATACTTTCACTTCGGAGCAGGGCAATGAGAGCACACTCTCCATCCGCACACAGCAGGAGGAGGAGCGTCGTCTGACCATCGAAGCGCGCTCCGAAACGGATGCCAATCCCGAGGTGGACACTGAACCGCATCCCACGGGCATTGTGCTGCGTCGCGCTGGCTACTACATCATTCCCACGCTGGATGACCTCCAGTCGTATCTGGCCGAGGATGGTTCCTGCGTGGTGCCCAATTTCACAGTCGGACGCGAGGGTTACGGCAACGTCTACTTTGGCAAGGAGCTGGATGTCGCCGGTCTCAATCTGGATGAGATTGGTGAGTCTTGGCACCGACAGCAAAATATATTTCATTACTATAACTGATTACTTTTTCTCTCTCTGTCCAGTTCACTTTCGCAACAAGGAGATCATCATTTATCCGGATGATGACAACAAGCCAGCTGTGGGCAGCGGCCTGAATCGCGAGGCGCAGGTGACCCTGGACCAGGTGTGGCCCGTGGATAAGACGAAGCACGAGGCCATCAAGGATCCCCAGCGTCTGCTCGAAGTGGACTGGGAGGGAAAACTGCGTCGTGTTTGCGAGAAGAATGCGACGCGCTTCATTGAATATCGACCGGAGACGGGCAGCTGGGTGTTCCGGGTGAAGCACTTCTCCAAGTACGGACTCAACGACAGCGACGAGGAGGAGGAGCTGGAGGAGCAGCAGGTGCCCACCGATGCCAAGAAGGCCAAAATGATTGCCATGGAGGGTCAACGCATTGCGGCCACATCCACCGACAAAATGACGTTGAATTCATTGCGCACGGCGCAGAAAATCTCCGAGGAGGCGGCTCGTTGCATGGACCCCAAATCCCTGGCTGCCGTTGGAGGCGCCAACGGATTTCGTCCCATGGACAACTCGGCCGAGTTTATGCTCATGGACAAGACACGTAAGTTAAATGCCAATTAAATAACTATTTTCTAGTTAACATTGTATAAATTGGAAAATAATTCAAATTTAAGATTTTTATTTGCAATCTGAAAAACAATTAGTTAAATATTGAACATTATTTTGTTTTGGAAATATTTAAATAATAATTAAACTGCAAATTGCAACCTGATTATTTTCTAATTTACATTTTGTTGATTAGAAAATAATTCATATTTTAGATTTTTATTTGAAATCTGGAAAAGAATTTAATTTTAATTTACAAAAAATATTTAACAGTAGATATTGAACATTATTTTGTTTTGGAAATAATAATTAAACTGCAAATTGCAACCAGATTATTTTCTAATTTACATTTTATTGATTTAATAATAATTCTTTATTTATTTAATTTAAATTTGTATAAGATATTTAACATGCAAGTTTTAATATTGGAAATACATCGCTTGGTTCAAAAAATATCTGTAATTAACTTTTATATTTTATTTTTATTCAAATACAATTACAAAATAAACAAATATAAATGAATCAAAAATTACACTTATTTATTAAGTATTTTTTAAGTTGCCATTTTCATAATTTTAAACTAAATTTTAATTTTATTCACTTCAAATTCCAACTCGATCATTTTTTCTTTCACTTTCCCCTGCAGAGTTCTTCCAGGTGGGATCTGGCACAGATTTCTCCATGTTTGATGCTCCACCGAGGAATGTGACGAGCCCGACGGCGGCCTTGGCCCAGGAAACGGGCAATCAACCGCACAAGGTGCAGCTGATGAAGACCTCGCTCTTTATCGAGGACAATCCAAGTGACGAGGAGATGGGTGTGTAAAAAAACTTCACTTGGACTTCAACTACAATCTTCAACTACAATTTGCTTTATTTGCCTTTCAGAGTTGCAGAGTAGGAAGAACATGTTCAATCAGGACACAAATTCCTGGAAAGATGCGGCCGCCTCGGAAACCTCCAGTGAATGTGGACGCCAGTCACCGACCATGGAGGACTCCTCATCGGCCTCCGTCACCAGCATCATACGTGAGATGCAATCGGAGGAGGTAAGAGCTTACGAGTTCCCCTCTATTTGTTATTATTACTATAATTATCATATGTTTCCCGCAGACTTCATCGATGGCAGCTGAGCCCGCTGAGAAGAAGGTTCTGGGTGGCTTGAAGCCCTTCAACTTTGTTATTAAACCCCGCGTGGCGCCCCTCAAGTTGTTTGCCTCCATGGTGCCCTTGCCTCGCTCCATTGCCTATGGCCACTATAATCATTGGTTTGCCGATCTGGGCTTTTACAAGGGCCGCGGATTCAAGCTCAGCTTTGGACCACAGAACATGCTGATGGTGCCCAACACGTACAACAATCTGCGCAGCTTGCACGAGGGTAGGTCCTAAAGTATTGAAATTATTTTTAAGCTCAAAAATAGTATTGTAATAAATATTTTTAAACATTTTTTAATTTATTTTTGAATTAAATTTACAATGTTATAAGTATTTTTATATTGTTTCTTTTTTTCATTAAAATTGCAATCTAAATATTTATTTACTTAAAATTTTTAAAATTGGCTTTTAAATTAAAATATGTTATTTATTATTTATTTATTTATTTATTAACTAGCTCAAAAAGTATTTGGTATTTAAAATGAGATTAAAAGAAAGTATATACAAGTCAAAATTAAAAATTAAACTCCAATAAATTTATTTAATAATGTATTGCCGATCTATTTTTCAATACAAAATTGTATATTATTAGTAAATTATTTAGTTAGTTTTTCCTTAATAGAAACAATTTGTTTATTCATATTTACTTTTCCCTTGATATACCTATTGATAATTATCTTATTTTTTGATATTTAAAATAAATAAAATAATACGAAATGTATTCACGATAAGTTTAAAAATGGTATATACAAGTTACAATTAAAATTTAAACTTAAAAAAATGTACTCAATATTATATTGCAGAACTATTCTTCGTAAACAATAGATTCAAATTAACTAATCAAATTAATGAAGTATTTGGTATTATAAATAAGATTAAAAGAAAGTATATACAAGTTAAAATTAAAAATTAAACTCCAATAAATTTATTTAATATAAAATATAATTTATTTATATATGCTTTTATCATTAATAGACACATATTTTATTTATTAGTATATTTATTTATTTATATTTATTTGTTCCTTAAAATACAAATTAATAATTGTGCAATTTTACGATATTTCAGCCAATGACCATGTTGTAGTCCCTTCGATGGCCTTTGAGCCGCGTGCCTCGAATGATTTCTCGCCAAATCTGTGGCAACTGATGCAGTTCAACACCGTGAATCTGTACGAGGACTTTTGCGACAGCATTGTGCCGCACTTGGAGGTGCAGCTGCTGCACGGATGTCACAGCCAGGAGGTGGAGGGCAGCGACTGTCCCTGGCTGCAATCCATCAACGGCACACAGTTGATTGCCAAGCACTTAAGCGAGGCCATCCAATTGAGCCATGTGTCTCCCTATGCGGTGTCCGTCTGGTCGCTGCTCTTCGCCCTGTGGGGTGAGCACGAGGAGCTGAGTGGACAGGATTCCGGCTCACACTTTGCGGTCATGTGTCGACGGAATCTGCTGTCCGATTGGCTGGAGAACACGCTGGTCAGCAAGGATCTGCTCTCGAAGAAGATAAGCAGCAACAGCTACCTATCCCACATGCTCGATCTGTTGAGCTGCCATCGTGTAACCGAAGCCTGTGAATTGGCCTTCATGTATGACGAGGCCAATCTGGCACTGATCTTGTCCCAGCTCAGTTCGGGCGCTGTCGTCCGTATGCTGATGGAGGAGCAGCTCTTTGCCTGGCAGCAAAGCAAATCGGATAAATACATTGCAATGGAACGCCTCAAGATGTTCATGTTGGCCGCTGGCGTGCCCCTAATGCAGTCCGCCCAAGGTGCAATCAATTTGCTGGAGGACAGCAACTGGTTGACTGTGCTCGCCCTGCAACTCTGGTATTTCACAGCGCCCACTTCGTCCATAACGGATGCTCTTATGGAGTACGACAAGGCTTTCCAATCGGATGAATGCTTTGCGGAGGCTCCCAAGCCAAGCTATAGGGGATTGGGATCGGAATCGGATTCGGAATCAGAATCAGCCGTCTATGATCTACGCTATCATCTGCTGCAGCTCTACTCGCAGCGCGTGCACTCCCTGGAACAGACACTCAATCCCATCACACACACCTCCGATCCCATGGACTTTCGCCTGAGGTGAGTCTCTAAACGAATGATTGATAACAACTATCAAATAACGAAAGCAATTGCCTTCCACAGCTGGCTGCTCCTACAAACCCTGGAGGCTCTTGGTTATCGCCACTGCAGTCCCTTGGCCGATGCCCAGCTGAACGTGGACTTTGCCAGCCAGCTGGAGAACGAGGGTCTCTGGCACTGGGCCATCTTTGTGCAGTTGCACATCAAGGAGCGCAATCAGCGTGAACGCGCTGTGCAGAACTCGCTGCAACGTCATGTCATCGTGTCCGCGGACGTGGCTCTCAGCGATGAGGAGCAGTTTGTAATCCAACAATTGGGTGTGCCCGAGTCCTGGGTGGATTATGCCAAGGCGCTGAGAGCGGGCGCAATTGGTCAGCGGCATTTGCAGGCCAAGTATCTGCTGAAGGCCAAGCACTGGGCGCTGGCTCATGAGATTATTTTCCAGCATATTGCACCGGATGCCATAATTAATGGTACGTAAAAAGTTCAGTTTTAAGATGAACTTAATTTAAATCTTATCATTTATAGGCAAAATGGACTATTTGTACAATCTGCTGAGGCAGTTTGAGAGCACGGACAACAGCAGCCATGTGAAGGTGCCGAATTGGACAAATCAGGGTAAAATCCTGCTGGACTTTATAGAGATTAGCGCCAAGTTTAAGCACATCCACAATGTCAGCAGCGTGGAGGATATTCACGCGCGCTGGGAGAACCTGAAGCCACAGCTCAGTGAGATCTGCTCGAGGATTAGCCTGTTGCCGTGTCCCACGTCCAAGCATCGCCTCTGTCAGAGCGAGATCTCGAAGAGCTTGAGTTGCCTGGTGCACGGCATATGCATTGTCAGTCCAGAGCTGGAACCATGCAGCGTATTAAAGATGGCCATTGAACGCCTACCAATGCCTCAGGAATTCTCCACCAAAGAGCTTAGCAGTCTGCTGGATGAGCTTATGAACAAGATTGAGAGTCAGCCGCCATTCACGGTGGCCTCCTCAATGCGTCCCGCCAATCGCCAGATGGCATCAGTTTAAATAATGCAAAAATATTAATTAGTATACTAAACCGGGAGATAATTAAATGAACGATGTGTAGCTTAGGTCACAATTTAAATAAGATTTATTAATGTTTTGTGTATGGAATTAATTGTTAGGACTTCTCCCCACACACACACACAAAGACAACAAATAGAAATCAATAAATACTATTATAATTTAAAAATAAGAAATGCTTTGTTACAAAGACAACCACTAAAAATATTTGAATATGATTATTGTTAATTTGTTTATCATTTTAATCGCTCAAAAGTTTATAAATATGTATATGTACTTCCTATTTTCGAAAGCAAAACAATAAAATTACCATTTGTTTATGACAATTTGAATTTAAAGCGCCAAACTGCTGATAATTATTTTTTAATCATAAAACTTGACGATAACACAAGGTTCAAATTCAATAGGCCAACCGCGCAGATGTCTATTTATCGATAACACATTTAATCGATCGCACTGGAAACACACCTGTTGCTGCCGCAGTCGATAGGCAGAAGTGTTTGCTGCGCCGATCAGTCGTAAGTGTCTTTTGATAAGAGCGGATCGTAGTAATTTGGAACGGAAGAAGAACTTGTTTATTAAAATACGATATGGCAAATCCAACACCGACTTCCTGGTGCGGTCGCGGGGACAAGCCGCGCACGTTTGACAAGCACGAACCCATTGTCTGCTATGACAAGCCGGCGGCAGCTCTTGTCCCCAAGGATGTCTATGATGTATGGCCATAGCACCCGAGCTATCGATTAAAGTAATCCATTTTTTCTTTTTCCTAGGACAAACGGTTTCATGCACTAACTGGTGACATTGTGGAGACTTTGATTGTGCCCAAGCGGGAGGCACGCACCTGGACCATGCAGGAGGGCGATCTCTGTCGCATTACGGTCCACGAGGGATCGCAGGTGGGCGATGTTAACATGTGGAACTTGGAGAACACGCAGGAGCGTTTTTATTCGGGCAAAACGCGTCAACTGCATGCAGCGCATCTCAAAGTGTACGACAGACTTTGGAGCTGCTTGCCATATCTGCGTCCCATGGCCACCTTTGTGTTCGACACTCTGGCCAACTATGGCATCGACGAGGATGGCGGTGCCTTGCACGATGTTATCGGCACGCGGTGCGATGATTACACCTATAAGCTCATCACTGGCCAGGAGCGTGTGGGCAGCTGTCACAGTTCCCTCGTCAAGGCCGTGGTGGAGGAGCGAGGAATGAGCGAACAAGATGTACATGATGTCTGGAATATTTTCATGTGTACTGGCTTCACCAGGGACACTGATCAATATTTCTGCAAGCCAAGTCCGGCTCGCAAGGGTGACTTTATTGAGTTCATAGCTGATATGAATTTATTGGTGGCTCTAAGTGCCTGTCCCCAAGGCGACGTCTCCATTCCAGTGGGCGCTCAGGTTCCCGATGAGAATTGCCATCCTCTGAAGGTGGAAATCTTTCGCAAAATGTAATTTTTCATGTTTGTGCAAATAAAATTTGTAAATTGCGTCTTGTATTCCAAGTAGCTTGGCCCAAGAAAAGCTTTTAATGCAACTCAATTTACTTCCAACACCTGTTGAAAGCCTTCCACGATTTGCAATATCAAAACGTAAACAGAGAGCCTTAAAGAGGAGAGCGCAACAGGCTTTGCATCTGTGTAGAGCGCTGAATGCGGAGAGCACCCAAGTGTTTGGTAGTGTGGGTGAAGCAATATTAACGTTCAGCGTATGAATGAACCGCTGTTACGGGAATGAGAGATCTTATAAAAAGAGAGCAATATTTTTTCGTATCAAAAATAGTTGTTTGTCAACAACAACACACACACGTTCAAAACAGCTTTTATTGGTTAGGGGAAGATAAGTGAATTTACAAACCGTTGCAGGGATGGGAATGTTTTGAATGTTTTTAAATGCAACAAAAGTAAATAATCCTGAACATTAGGCCCTCTAAAATATTGGAAGGAAAGACTTTCAAAATATTATGAGAAATATGTTTAATACAAATCCATAAAAAGTTCAAACAATTTTATGTGTTCTGCAAACATCGAAGCACGGGACTCACACACACACACATAGGGAGGCAAATTCCCACTGACTGACAACTGAGAAGAAAAAAGAAGCAGCACTGTTCTCTCTCACTTCCAATTCACAAAACAAACAGCAAAAACGACGAGGACTCCGACCCCGTCACACACACAGCGCATTTGTCACTCTCTCTCTGTCTCACCTCAACTCAAAACAGAAAACAAACTTGGCCTTGGCGGCCATTACAAAACTCAACCAAATAGCTTGCCGCATCACTCACACCAGTTGCTGCCAGCGCGCTTTCTCGCTCACACAAACTGTCCTAAAAAACATCCAGCGGCAACTTGCTAAAATTAGCACAGTTACCAGCTGCGTACCCAATTTTGTTACTTTTTTGACATGACTTTTTTGGGAGACCGAAAAACGAACTTTTGCAGTTTTGAAGCTAGAATTTTGGGATTTTTACCATTGGAATTGTTGGAATTTTCTCGAATTTACAATTTTCTTACTTTTTGGATTTTTTGCTAACTTCGCCAAGCGAAGAGAAAATCGCAACAAACCAATTTTAGGTTGAAGATAATGAATTTACAAAATTTTGGATTTTGTTTTTTTTTTGAAATTGTTTCTCAATTTTTTTAATTAGTTTTTGAAAATTTCACGTTTTTCATTTCAAATTTTGCGCGCACAAAAAAAAAATGACACACAAAAAGTTGCCACTCACCGTTGTTGTTGTTGTATATCATTGCTTGTATGGCAGCACAAATGTATATAAGAGTTGCCAGACAGCTAAAAATAGTTGCATATTTGAGCAATCTTTTGCAACAGTCTGGCAGCATCTGATTGTGCTGCGAGAGTGCTGCAAAATTACAAAAAACAGTGCTGCGAAACTGCAAATAAATTGGTTCACAAAAATTCAAAATTCAAGTGAGCTGAATTTGATTTTATTTAACAAACTATACAAATTTGGCGCAACGAATGAAGCCATCGCTGCTAGCAATATAAACAGTATTGTTGGCGCCACAACAAATGCAATTCACGCAGCTGCCAACTTCGACTTCGCCGAGTGCACGCGGTTGGTTTGATGTCAAATCGGTCCAACCTTTGACCTTATTGTCATAGCCGCCGGAATACAAGTGTTGTTCGTCTCCGCAAATGCTGTTCACAATCCAATCATGGCATTGCTGCAAGGCGAATAAGATTGGAAACAACAATAAGAGAGAGAATTTAAGAAAGAGAGAGTGAGTGAGTAAGTGTGTGAGTGGCAGAGAGAGAGAGAGAGAGATTTATATATATTGATAGAGGGCGAAGATAGAGAGTGAAGATAGATAGAGAGTGATAGAGACAGAGAGAGAGAGAGACAGAGAGAGAGAGAGCGGAAGATAGATATTAAGTGATAGAGAGAGATAGAGACAGAGAGAGAGAGAGAGCGGAAGATAGATACAGAGTGATAGAGAGAGATAGAGACAGAGAGAGAATGTGAATGAGCGATAGAGAAAGATTGAGAGATAGAGATACATAGAGAGTGACTGACAGAGAGTGAGAGCGAATGAGACAGAGAGAGAGAGTAAACTTACCGGCTTTTGCCAAATGTGAGAGAACTTGTGCTCTGGCAAATTATTGACCAACTGCAGCCCCATCCCAGTGCGATCGGGAAACGCCAGATAGCTTCGCTTGCCCCCGACCATTGGCCCGAGCAGTGTTAATGGGGACTTGCCAGGCAGCACGGCCTTGTTGGTGTACCTCCCGGACTTACCCTCCATAATCACAGATATGACCACATCCAGATCCCGCACTGTGTAAATGAGCTTCTCCTCGCCGGCCAATGACTTGACTTCCTCAACCAAATTGTACTTGAAGAGCATGCGATCGTTGCTCCAAGTGGTCACGACGCCCTTGTCATCGCCCGTGTAGAGCACAGAGCCGTCACAGTACATGGCCTGGATGGCGTCATCGCAGCGGAAGAGTTCCTGCACGGACGCATCCTCATACGGCGGCAGCGTGTACTTGACGTGACCATCACAGCTGCTCGAATAAAGCTTTCCGTGCTCATTCACGGCCATGCAATAGATGTACGCATCGTGGGCGTTTACTGTCGACAGCAACTGTAGGGTCTCCGACCAAATCTGTAAACGCGACGTTAAGAGGATTACGGAATTGAGTGAACTGCACGGGAATACCTACGCGTATTTTGCCATCCGCTCCGCCGGAGAACAGCTGATTGGCAAAGTACGCCACACAAGTGGCGTCGCCCTCGTGCCCCTCAGCGGAGGTGTACTCGATGTTGGGCATCTGGCAGGAGATTCGCAACAACACTGACCAGCAGCAGCAGCAGATGCTGCCATTGACTATCACAGAATATATATGCATATGTTATATATATCTACACTACTCGCTCTCTCTCTCTTATTTATAGACGCAGTCTACAGTGCGTGTGCGAAAACAACGTTCACTCAGTTACGGTTTCGGTTATGCTCGCATTTAGGTTTTCGGTTATCGGTTACACAAAATTTGAATAACGATTACGTAAGGGTTACCGGTTTCGAAATACCGTTATGATTTTGGTTTACAACACAAATTTAAAAAGTTAAGGATTCATATGTAAATTTGAAAGCAAATATTTCAGAATTTCAAAAATTAATATCTTAGGGCAGATGTAAAAATTAAATTGAGTTTAAAAAAGTAATTAAGTTTTATGATGGACCGAAACGAAAATAACCGCTGAATGAAACGCTTTCTTAACGGTTTTTCCGGATGGAATAATTTCGGTTTTTGGGTTCCGATATAATAAAAATGTTTTGTTTCGGTTACGGTTACGGTTACCAATTTCAATCGGTTAATACCGGTTTACGGTTATGTTTACAGTTCTAATCCCTGCTTAAGAAAAGACTTTGGTTTTACAGTTTAATATGCAATTGTTTAGTTTTCAGCAATTAAATACATAGAAATAATTATACTTATACTATAATATATTGTGTATGTATTATATTATATTATATATTATATCATATTAGTCGAGATTGCATTTCGATCGCTTCGCTTTAAACATAAAGCTGCAATGCGCACAGAAATCGTTAAACAATTTGAACGAAAATTGAATAAAGTTAAGTTCCCTTCACTAGGTATCACAAAAGTAGCTTAAACTCATAAGGGAAACCATACAAAAACCATATAACACATATACATACATATATATTTTCTACAATTTTAAAAAAGGATTCTCTTTATTTTTTATCGGATTGTCAATAAGCTTGAAAATTCTTTATGACACAGACAGTTTGATGTAAGTTTTAAGATAGATTTAAGACGAACAATATTTGATAATCTAATAATACGCGTTTAACATCAAGTTGGGATTATTCTTATACTCTTTCCAAAAGAATTTCTAGATTGAAATTCGTTAACATCTAGTTTAAAATTGATTTCATTCTCGATGATCTTGTGTAGTTCGTATAGTCTTTGGGCGTATACTTTGAGTTTTTGTCTATCTGAACACTTTGCAATACATATTAAATATCTATCGGATTTTTATATTTTAGAACTAAATGGAAAGAGTACTCGTAACTTCGAAGATTAACCGAAGAATATAGTATTGTAACCTGAACTAAATTGTATTTAATATTCACTCTTTGTGTTTTCTAGTGGCTTCGATTTCGAGAATTGTTTGCTATATGTATTGTGTATAACTAGGGACAAAGACATAACTAAATTTCGATTTTACGTATATATTTGTTTTGTAGACACACACATTGAAAGTGCACATACAACATGTATTTTCTTATACAAACGACTCCCAAGCGTTACTTAAATCTAAATACTATAGCATAGTAGTGTTTTCTATATAGGGTATATAACGTATACGTAACAAATACACATTGAGTATTGCTTAGCTCGAAGGCTTTAACTAAGTTGCTTTTATGCTTGAATACGGTTTTTCTTAACTTTACTTTAGATCAGTGGTGCCCAAAATGCCAAAAGCCTATCCCGTGGGATGGGAACTCATAATTCTGCCATCGTCGCAGCCGACACACGTACAGAGAGTGAGAATACGTGCGTTCTATAAATAGCACGCTCGGCGGCTTGTGCTCTCACGATGCGTGTGTTCTCTCACGAAGCACCTGATCGGCTGATGCTTTCTGATGTCAGTCGCTGAGCTGCGTTCAAAGAAAAGAGACCGTACAGCGCTAGACTTTTATCATACACTGCAACCAATGCATTGCTCTCTTTACGTCGCCAACAGTAACGATGCGACAGTTCAAATATGCTTTCATTTATTTTTCCAGTGTAAAACAGTAAAAGGTTTCGTTAACTTCGTGTTTCGCAATGCTTGATTGTGTGAGTTTGGGCACCACTGCTTTGGATGATAAAGAGACGGACACACAGTGATTGTATTTGGGAAAAGTCTAGACATAGTATGCATTGTAGGGATTGCGCTTCTCCAGGCAGGGCAGGACACACTCGAGGGTATTGCGAAAGGCATCGCGAAAGTCTCGATTGAAGTAAGCATAGATGAGAGGATTGAGCGTCGAGTTGAAGTATCCAATCCAGAATAGGACCAGGACAAGCACATCCGGGCAGGGACAGGCGTCGCCACAGAGCGATGTGATGACATACCTAACAATGGTTGTTGTTGTAGTTGTTGTTAATCTGACCGATGAACCGATGAGAGAGAAAGGTTGATTAAGTATTACTTACCAGAGAAAAAAGGGCAGCCAACAGAGCAGAAAGACACCCATTATAATGCCCAAAGTGCGAGCGGCTTTGTGCTCGGCCTTCCAACCCTTCGCGGGTCGCACTGATCCGCCTGTTAAGAGAGAGAGAGAGACAGATAGAAAGTAAGACAGAGAGAGAGAGAGAGAGAGATAGAGAGTGAGTGTGTGTGTGTGAGTGTAAAAGAGACAGAAACTGACTGATTAGTTAAATTTCAAGTTTGACACAGTTTAGCACAAGTCTGTTAAGAATATGATGCCAAAAAGCTCTCAGAGTGTATGTGTGTGTGTGTGTGTGGGTGTACAAATAATGCCTGGCATTTACTGCATGTAACACCATGTGTGACGGGGTCATGTGTTGGCATGTTTAACTTTGACATTAATATTGTTCTTGTTGTTGTTCTTGTTGTATCGATGATAAACAATCCAGCTCCCTTCCTTAACCCCCACTCGCCCCCGCAGACCGTTAAGCGCTTGCCCAGCTGTTGTTGGCAGCGCCATTTGGCTGCACTGAAAAAAAGAGCGCTTTCTAAAATCAAGAACATACATCTTAAATATTTTGTTCTTGCAATAAGAATATTTAAAGACCAAATTACTAAAACTAAGAATATTATTCTAAAAATCTTAAGTTATTAATATAAGAATAAAAATCATAGATCGCAGATCTTTTTCTCTAAACAACAACACACTTTTTGAGACTTAGAATTCACAACTGGTTCTGGCGTCTCAAAGATGACATTAGGCTTGGATCGCTGTCAAGTCAGCACAACGGTACTGATGATGGAGATTTGGATCTCTTGTGTGTTGTTTGTTGTTTAGAGTCATATCGACATTACTAGACCTTAAGTTAACTAAAACCTACTTCATTCTTTTTAAAATGTTAAGAAGCTTAACCTTCATTTGAGATTTTTGTCTTGAGTATTCAAAACTTTTTGGTCTATAAATAAAAACATACAATCTTAAAAAAAACATAAGTTTTATTCCTATACTAAGACTTGTGGTCTTGAAAATATAGGAATTTATGATCTTAAAAATAAGAACTTGGTCTTAATTAAAATGTTCTTAGAATCAAGATGTGTTTTCTTACTTCAAGATTTTCATCACCACCAAAGTTCTTAGTTCTGAGACCAAAATCTTGATTTTAGATCCTCTTTTTTATCAGTGTGTATGCGCAGTGTGCGTGTAAAGAAAGTAGGCGTGTGTGTGTGTGTGTGTGCGTGTGTTGGTAAAGCAATAAAAACGAAGCAAACAATTGAAAATATTTACACAGGACACTTGTTATCGTAAAGATATACAGTGTTAACCCACACACACACACACGCACACGCACACACACACACAATAACATAATGGAAAAAAAAGAAAAACAAATCAAACGACAGACTGACAAACAGACAACAGTGAGCAACAGGAAGTGGCGAACAAGTTTGTCCTCGACCTCCAATTCAGGATACAGGTGCACAGGGAGGCAGGGGGAAAACAGGGAGCGACGGAGCGGAAGCCCCGTTCAACTGGGTAAGAAATCATAATGCAAAAACAAAATGGAGCAAATATAAAAACATAGCCAAGTGGACGTTGAAAAAGCAAAGCAAAATGCACGTGCAAAACGGAAGCAATTATGTACAGCTTGAAAACACCGAGCAGCGAAGTAAAGAAATCCTGGAGCACGGTCAGCCAAGCGTTTAAGCCAACCCAAAAAAGGTAAGAGAGGTGAGAGAGGTGTTAACACCACAGACGCCTCGAGCTGCGTTAGTCAATGAGCAGAAATGTGGGCAAGTCCTCTCACTTTGCAAAGGATTTTAGGGATGACCTTAGTCAAATTTGCTGGAACGGGGAATAAGTTGGGGATTTGGGTTTGATTTCATGACACTAATACGGCTGAAATTGCTGACGTTCCTTAGTTGAAGTGTAGGTACACTATTTGATACCTTAAAGCTTCTTGATTGCTTCTGGAATTTAGGAAAATCCTAATCTGTAAATAAATCTTATGAGTGATATGATATTATAGTATTGTTTAATAATTTTATCGTAAATTTTTTTTACTACAAACTCCTTAAACCCCCATATAATTTCTATCTTTTAATATTTGTTTCAATCATTTTATTTTCTAGGTATCAACTTCTATACAAACTGTAACGTAGGTTGAGAGCATACCTGTTAAATTTCGATTAGAATTACTAATCAATTCGATTATTTTTGGGAATAATCGTAGTGATTATATAATTCACTTTTGAAAAACAATAAAAAAAACTAAAATTATTACAATTTTTCAAAAATAACTAGAAAAAATAAAAAATAATCAAAAATAATCGTTCTGATTATTTAAAATTTTTGTTTTTTGATTATTTTGGCTACATAGATTGTGAAAATTTAAAATAAATAATCAGACTGATTATTTTCGATTAATTGTAATAATTTTAGATTATTTTTGATTTTTTGTGTTCGTTACCATTAACAAATTGGGCACATCCGAAAATAATCGTAATTTAATCATTGGTTAAATAATCAAATTACTAATGATTATGATTACTAATCATCATTTAACAGGTATGGTTGAGAGTTACTAAAATATTTACAAATTATACTGTAAGTATATTCGATTTTTCTCCTATAACAAATTCTTTTAACTCTTTTACTACCCTTAATTTTCGTCATTCATTATTTCGTTCAATTATTTCCAAATTTTGTTGGTATTAACTTTCTGAACAAATTGAAACAAAGTTTGAGGTTTATTTATCAATCACTTATTGTTAAAAAAGTTAAGATTATATTTACAAAAATGCTTGAATTTCGTTAAGCAAAGGATGCAACTTTAGTGGATGTGTGTGTTTTTTAAGAGCGGGGAAAGGAAAGCAAAGGAAATCGCATGGATGACACAATTAGGGAAACTTTTAAGCAAAGGAGCATGACAAAGATAGCAGCAGGCAATGCGAGAAAGAGAGAATTAGATAGAGGAATAAACAGAGCGAGAGATCGAGAGAGAGAGACAGACAGTGAAGTGGAAGCTGGGATTTAAGGTTCGTTTCGAATGGAGTTCGAATGGAGTGTGGAGAGATTTGCTGTGGAGGTGACATATTGACAACTCACCGGTTGCACCACAGTGACTGCATCCGGTTTTGAAGCGCTGCTTCCGGTTTTTACTCTGCTGCCAAAACGCTGCGACGGCCGCCTTTCGTTTGTGCCAGAAGCGTGCTTGCTCCTGCCCAGAAGCCAGAGCTGGAGCTGGAGCTGGAGTTGGAGCTGGAGCTGGGATGTGACTACTACTTTTACTACTTGCACTGACTGAGGTGTTGGTGGTGGTGGTGGTGGTGGTGGTGTTGGTGGTGGTATTAGTTGTGGTGCTGGCACTGATCTCGGCCCCACAGAGCGGACATTTGGGCAGCGGGCTGGCGACCGGGGCAAAGTTAATGCCACGCGGCTTCTGCTCAATAATCTCGGCCTCGTCTTCATCCACAAAAATGCAGATGCCGCCGCGTCGTATTAGCGAGGATTTATTGGAAAGTTCGGGCTCTGCTTTTTATACATTTTTTCGTTGGGACGACGACAGATAGTTGGAATTTTTTTTTGTTGATTTTGATTTGGTTTTTTCGTGAATTGAACACAATTTGATGGTTTTTTAATTAACAAACACACATACAAAGAAATGCACAAACAGAAAGAGACAGAGATAGCGTGAGAGAGAAAGAGATAGAGACATAGATTAGGATAGTAAGAGATACAATTACTTAAAGGTGGTTCTACTTAAAAAGTGTTTGTACAACCAAACAGTTGTCATGCCATGCAGTCAGACAAAGGACGAAACAGTGAAAGGATACACATAAGTTACAGAAAACCAGGAGAGAGGACAACTGTTATAGAACGAGTGCAACAAACATTTAAGATCTCAGTCCCAGTCGATCAACTACACAGAAAAAAAAATCCGGGATATTTAGCCCGGATTCAATCCGAAACGATGTCAAAAGTGGGGTAATCTCGGATTTACTTAAACCAAGTATGAAATACTTGATTTTTTCAATCCCGAATTCAATCCTAAAAATTCTTAAAACAAAACATAAAAAAAAAAAAAATTTTTTTACTTATTTTTTATTCTGGTTTTTTTTTATTTTTTATTCTGGTTTTTTTTTTATTTTTTATTCTGGTTTTTTTTTTAAATCTTCTTTTTTATTTTTTTTTATGGTTTTAAGCTTTTTAACTTTTTTAAAATTTTTGTTTTTTAATTTTTTTTTTTAATTTTTTTTTCAACCTTTTTTATTTAATTTTTTTTTTAAACATTTTTTATTTATTGTATTTTTTTAAAACATTTTTTATTTAATGTTTTTTTTTAACATTTTTTTTTTAATGAAGGGAATGTTTGTGACTGCAATTGACTGGGGGAATCGAACCCAGGTTTTTTTTCAAACAGGTCGGCGACTCTAACCACTGAGCCATCGGACCAGTTGAAATGAGAGAGGCCGAGAGAGAATCAAGTAATTTGGGCTTATTTTCCCATATTAATCCCGATACAGGCTTGATTATTCAGATCAATCCTGAAAACATACTTAAAAAATGCAGGCTTGAATCAAGAATTTTAGGCTTGATTTTAGAACGGCTTTTTTTTTTCTGTGTAGGCGTATGCGTAATGACAAAACAACTAAGTGCTTTATTTGAAGCTGCTCTCTCTTTTTTATTGCTTGCTGTCTGGCTACGTTCAGTTAATGACTTACATTCTAGAAAGCGACATCTAATTTATTAGCACGACTGAATAAGTTTAAAGTGAAGTAAATAAGTTTACACCATTAAACTAAATAGTAATAATTAAATAAATTAAATTAGTATCAATCAGATCAATTAAAAACATTTTAAGTATAAATTCCAGGTAGATCTCTGATCCGGTGTGGCAGGAAATATCCCAAGACAGTTAAGGCGCATTGGGGAAGATTAAGCGGAAGATTGCATTTGCCAGCAGTTGTTCCTTTTAGGCTCAGTAGGCAAATCCGAAGCAGTGATGCCAATTTGGCCTTTTTTCGGATAAATCTCTAAAATCTGCTATCCGGAAATCTTTTCTTTTTTATATTCAATTAACCATGTTCCCAAAAAGACTCTAAACTGCCAATTTTGGATCTTTATGAAATTGGAAACGATATTAAAACTAAAATATTTTGTCAGTACACCAACATTCAACTTAAAATGGGAGACTGTTGAAAATACGACACAGTTTTGGTCCGATGCAAAAAAATAGCGAGACTATGCAGGCAATAACCCTTTTTCAGAACTAGTCACTTTCGCTCAGACTCTTCTATCGTTGTCATGATCAACTGCAGAAGTAGAGAGGGTTTTTAGCCTAATTAGTTTGATACGTTTGAGACTTTAAATGCTATTTTGACAAAATCCATATACATTAAACTCTTTGTTCTGACTCACTGACTGACTGACTGACACATCAACGTGTAGCTCAAACGGTAAAAGATAGAAAGCTGAAATTTTCACAAAACATTCGGTGTCAAAGCTCACGGAATTGCTTAGTATGAACCACTTTTTTGTTTCTAAAAATATCTCAACCAAACTCACAAGCAAGTTTGGGACTGTTTCTTACATTCTGACCAAATTTGGTTAAAGTCAGATGACTATATCATATGGCTGCCATAGGAACAATCGGATGCAAGTTAACCTTTAGTATGAAAATATAAATGGGTTAAGATGTCTCAAAAATCTTGTTAAGACTTGATTTTCGACTGATCGTTCCTATGGCAGATATATGCTCCAAAATCGAAAACAAACTCGATCTGCTTGCAATATAGACGAACTTACATACCATGTTTGGAGTCTCTAGCTCTTTTAGTCTCTGAGATCTAGGCGCTCTTACAGACGGACGGACGGACAGACGGACAAGGCTATATTGACTCGGCTGTTAATGCTGATCAACAATATATATACTTTATGGGGTCTGCCACGCCTCCGTCTGCCTGTTAAATACCCCTGTACTTTTTAAAATACGGGGTCTAAAAGTATAATTAAGGCGCAGCTTACAGAGATTTACCGGAGCGGATTAAAAAAGAAAAGCTTTAATAAGTTGGAGAGAGATTGTTTGAATTAAACGATATAACTCATTGTCATCAGAGCACAGTGCTCGAAAACGATTATGCAAGGCGCAGTCAGTAGTGCAAGTAGGCAAATACAATAGCGAGCAGTTCCTAGTCGCCCTAGCGGGGACACGTTCTAATCAAGGGGCCAACCATCAACTGTCAGCTGTTAATCCACAAGGTCATTGAGACGTGTATTCAGCTGACAATCGCTTGAATTAAGTTCAAAGTCAGGACTTGTAATTCATTGGGATTGTCAGTGAAGCGTAACCTCGTTGATTGCTGACCTCTTGTTGATGATTCGCCCCACAGCAATCTTAATGCGAGCTACTTACTCGCCGAGCTGGTGGAGACCCGTCCCATGGGAATGTAGCTGCGACTGTCGCTGTGCTCCTGCGAGAAGTTGATGACGTTCACGTCGTAGGTCACCACCGACGCCTGTCGCTTGCGCACCGTCTGAATGCCCTCGTAGCCGGTGAGGATGCTGCAGCGCTGCCGGCCGCCGGATGTGGCGCTCGCATCCGCCTCATTGGCATTGCTATCTTTGCGCTTCAGCAGCGGCGAGCTGACATCCTTGTTGTTGTCGCCATCGTTGCCGCTGTCCACGGGCGAGAGTGTCGAGTCGAGTATTATTTCTGGCTTGGTTGATATGTTGAGTGGATGCTGTTGTTGTTGTTGTGGTTGCGGCACCGGCAGTGAGGTCACCACGTCCAAGGACACGGTGGAGCTGTCACTCGGCGTATAGCCGGCAGCTGAGTGCGACGGTGGCGAC